>CM032232.1:121677500-122385000 GCA_019009955.1 Riptortus pedestris
AAATAACACGTGCTACTTAACGTGCAACTCAATTAAGTAAAAAAAAAAATATTTCAATTGGTTTTCTAACCATACCTCCATCCTTTTCGACATGTTGATCATCTATCACTTTTTTTAATCTTATATTTCGTCATTTAATGACTTTTTATTATACTTATTTTTTTTATCATCTATCGCCATATATTATTAATTATAGCTATAGAGGATGTACTCATGACCCAATTCATTAATAATTTAATTCATAAGCATTTCCATTTATATATTGGGTTATAAAATAAGTTCGTAGCGTTTTGTAGTACTACAATAAAAACTTCAGATTCTTGTAAATATTTTTAATCAATTATATATAAAATATTTTGAGCTATAAAATGTACTAGCCATCTTTTAGAGAACATTTTAGTTCTGTCCTCCCAGATCATCTCAGATTTTTACGCAATGAACTCCTCTATGTGATTTTTGCAGCCGTCAAGCGAATTGAAAGTGTTTCCCGTGAAGAGAGTATGGAAGGGCCGGACATAAATGAAAATCTGTTGGGGCAAGGTCTGGTGAATACGGTGGGTGGGAATAACATCCCAACCAAACCGTCTGAGCAGCGGATTATCCCTTTCGGAAATAAAAAATCATTAAATGATGAAAATAGATTGTGCTCTCTTCCATTTTGAGCAAGGGTACCACTCAAAGGTAAGGAATATCGGTTGAAACTGTTGCACAAAAGCAGCTTAACTAACATGATTTTATAAACAAATAGAGGATTAAAGTAAAATATTGATTACTTATTTTAGTACATATCACTTTTTATTTCATTTTTCAGAACTCATTCGTTTTCCTGTAGTCTTGTTTCAAAGATAAATTTGTTGGATATAACTTTTTTATTTCGCAGCATTTTTCAAGGAAATATTTCTCTTCTGATATAAATAAAGATATATGTTAAAATATCGTCTTTGGCGTTTTACGGCTAAAGTATGCCTCAAATCGAAAAAATCACTCTACTCATTTTATAATTTGGTTTTCTACAAGAATCCGTCATAAAAATTCCACTGGGAATTCCAAAGTTATGGTGGCTGGAGAAGTTCTGGAGAAGGTTATGAAATTGAATATGGACGGAAAAAATTCTTCGGTGGGTTACAATTATGGCCCACCTAATCTCAGCATTGCATTAAAACAATTGCAGATTTTAACGGAGTGGCACAGGAATTTGGGATTTGTTTATTTAATTATACAAGAGCACCCGCAACTGGCTCAAAATAAACAATGTAACAAAAATAATATAAAAGAAAAATAACAAAAACTGAATCAACAATAAAAACAAACGATAAATAAACATTAAATAAGAGTAATAAAAACAACAAATAAAATATTTAGTGTATTGTCGATATGTGGGCCACCCTCTGTAAGAAGTTAGTACATGTTATGATGGGGCTTTAAGAATTCAATGTTCCTGCAGTTAGCCAGTAAGTGTTTAGTGGTTAATGGGGGACACCCTGTACAAGGTATTTCAAATAACTGTGGCATTATCTGGAGAGATTTGATCAATCGCCATGTATATAGGTAATGCGGGTTGCCTACACTAGCAATCCAGGAATTTACAACTGAGATTTAGCCACAAACCAGTTTCTCAAATGTCAAAATACTTCTGACACATTACACAGGGGGCGTAGCTCAGATGGTAGAGCGCTCGCTTAGCATGCGAGAGGTACCGGGATCGATGCCCGGCGCCTCCAAGCTTTTTTTTTTAAATTAGTTAAATTCCAGAAAAAAGTTTAATATATTTTTTACTGTTTTGAGATTAGGACTAATTCTTAAACTTTTACAGGAGTATTAATACTGGAATAATTTGTTTTATATGTGCAGTAGGTATTCAAAAGTATTATTTCTTCCGAGTTTGACGGGATACCGAAATACGACCAGCACATTATTGATTGATAAGTACTTTGTATACATTTAATAATTAATTGTATCGCTCTACGCTTGTTTCATATGTATACAGACAATATATATATATATATATATATATATATATATATATATATATATATATATACATACACGCACGTACGCACGCGCACACACACACACAGTTTTGAACAGACCACATTTTCGTCGTCTCCTAGCAGGATCGATGGACATTTGAAGAAAAATTTTAAAAATTTAGTCATGAGTACTCCCTGAATAGGTGATTTCCATTAAGGGAAATCTGCTTAAATGGTTAATATTTAAATCCGTGATCAGCTAATTATGTTTGTTATGCGATTTTAAATTTCAGCTTTCATATCATTAAATATATCATAGCCTGCTGAAATTTAAATTTCTTGTTACATTTGGTTCTAACTAAGTAAGTGTTGAATGATAATAATAATAAAATATAACTGAAATAAATTTTAATAAAATCACGAATATAGAGCCACTATTTAATTATATCATCCTTTTATTTATTTTTAAATTAATGTCAACATTATGCAACTTAGACAGTTGGTTTATTAATTCGAACGTCTTTACATAAACGACTAATTTGAATATTGTAATAAAATATTGAAATACGTAGTAAGGTTATAAGTTTCCGGCCTGTCCTGCTTGCCCTCCTTCAAACGTGCCGGGAGCTGCACGCCTATGCAGGTCCATGCCTGCTCACTCCATACCCATCGCCCGCACTTCCTCAGTCTTGTCAGTCAGTGTCCAGCCTTAAAGGAAACTCCCCATTTTTACAATGTTTAAACTCGCGTACCGTGCGGTAATTAAATTCTTTTGTAAAGAGGGTCTGTCTCCTGTGCAAATTAAAGAGCGCTTGGATTTGTGTATACAGGCAGTCCCCCCCCCCTATTCCACAGTGAAAGAATGGGAAAAATTATTTAAGTTAGGGAGAGAAAGTCTAGAAGATGACCCACGTCCCGGTCGCCCACTGGAATCTGTCACTTCTGAAACAATTCAAATTGTGGAATCTGAATTGCAGTCTGACCGACGACTGAAAACCAAGGAAATAGCAGCGAGGTTGGGGCTTTCAAAAACAAGTGTTTTGAGGATCATCAAAGAACATTTGCATATGAACAAGGATAGTGCAAGATGGATTCCAAAAATTCTTTCAGCTCATCAAAAACAGGAACGAGTTCACTGCTGCAATGGATTTTTACTCGAGTATAATGACGACCCAAAGTATTTTTTGGACTCAATTGTAACGGGGGATGAGACAATGGTTCTATATTATGACCCACTCTGCAAAAGAGAGTCCATGGAATGGAGAAGACCAGGAGAGGCGCCTCCTTTAAAGGTAAAAGTCACGCAGTCAACAAAAAAGGCCACAATTTGTTTTGGGACTGTAAAGGAATACTATTGATAGATTTTAAAGAAATGAATACCACAATGAATGGTGAGTATTATGCAGCCCTACTTCATCGGTTACGAGGCGCCATTAAAGAGAAGAGGCGAGGGAAGTTAAGCAGAGGCGTCCGCCACCTTCACGACAATTCCCCTGTCCACACAGCATTGATTTCCAAGGCCGCTGTGAAGGACTGTGGATTCCAAGAAATCTCTCACCCACCCTACAGCCCAGACTTGGCCCCTAGTTATTTCTACCTTTTCTCAAAATTAAAATCTGACCTTCGTGGAAGGCGATTTAACACCGACGAAGAGCTCCAAGCAGCAGTGGAAGAACATTTTTTTAACAAAGAAGAAAATTATGGTATTCATGGTATAGAAATGTTGCCAAAGCGTTGTAATAAGTGTATTGAACTTAGAGGAGAATATATTGAAAAACAGTAAAACCAGTTTTTTTTTCTTTCACCTTTCCTTCTATCCCAGGCCGGAAACTTTTGGACCTTACTACGTAAAACAAGCAGTTAATAAAACAGTGCTCATAGAATAATAGATGACGACTGCGAATAAATTATCTCTAATGAAGTTTTAATGAATTAGGACCCTAGGCTTGACCTCTGTGTTCGCATGGAGTTTAAATAAATTGGTGAAATTATTTATTTAGACTGTCCTATGAAGCAATGATAATTCGTTAATACGAAAATGCATTTAATTCATTAGGAAATATGTTGATTTCGGTAGGCCGTAAGTCGGGTAGGTCATGAAGAACATGGGCCCTTTAAAGTAAATCAGTTTATTTCGTTGTACTCATGATGCAATATTAAAAAAAAAATCCGTAATTGTCTAACGGTGGAGCCTAGGAGTTGTGCGTTAAACTTATATATATATATATATATATATATATATATATATATATATACATACACACACCACCACCATGGATATTAAGTGAATAAATAAGAACGATAATAAGAAATCATTCACTCTGTTTGCATTTTAATAACTTCAACAACAGACAGCGTCTGAATTTTATACAAATAGGCCAACCAACTTCTCAGAGTTGAAAAGATAGATAAAAATATTCATCAAATGAAAGGAAAACAATTCCTGAAATATAATATATTGATGCGAAAATTAAATAAATTAATAATCCTTCAGAGAGAGAGAGAGAGAGAGAGTCACGTATTTGGGAAGTGCGATGTGGATCAAAGAAGCCGACAGAGGGTCGAGCTCCTACCAGCCCCGTCCAGTCCAGCGTCGAAGGGCCCAGTCAATTCCCCTTTGATGTATACCGACGACCTATATAAGGAACCGGCCAGCCGCGTGTGAGTCAGTTTTCTTCTCAAGTGCTCATATGTGCGTTCGCTGCTACAGTGCGACTTAGTGCAGTGCGGTAAAGTGTTTTTATAAGAAGAACAGTGTTGTGCCGTGACTGTAAGTAACAGTTTAGTGCCGTGTTTATGACAGTGCAGTGCCGTCTTTTGGTGTACTTAAGTGACCTTGAGTGAATTATTGGACTGTGTAATAACAAGAACAGTGACGCTATCAGTGTATACTGTGAGTAGTAATTAAGAATAATTACCAAGTGTATTGTCCATTGTGAAATAAATTTTGCAATCCAAAAGAACTCTTATTAACAACGTTTATTACTGGTTTTGTAATAAAACGTAACAATATTAATTTCATTGGAAAGTATTTCCTATATCTAGTACTGTAATTTATAATGAATCAGAATAATTTTTATCTCAATCAGTCTTATTTCAGTAATCTAAGAACCAAATACGGAGAGGGGGGATCACTAAATCGTATTTGCTTGTATTTCGTATAATAAAGGTCTCTCTCTAATAGGGTTTTGCTAAAGGCTGAAAACTAAAAAAGTCCGTCACGCAGGAGCTGCGTAAATTAAGCAGATTTCCCACGTGAAGTTATACAATAGAGAAATCTCCATGCGAGAGCTGAACAGTTACGGCAAAAGGCTGAACTAGCTTCTGGCGGGAAATTCAAAAATCCGTTATCGGCCCAAATTTAATAAACATGCAAATATCTTGATTAATATTCAAGATAGGGAATACGTGTATATAACAATATTTATAGTAAATTTAATTTGCATGCAATTTGATTCTGTACAATTTTGCGATCTGACGTATAGTAACAGAGATATTTCGAATTTTCGAAAATCCTCCCCTCTAAACCCCCCCTCCCACTGGTCCGATTTCAGCCGTTAACGAAACTTGATCTTTCTTTTTACATAAAACAACTAAATACCGAGTTTGGTAACGATCAAACAAAAATCGCGACCGCTAGAGCGGTAACTGGTCGGCTCTCGTGAAATTTCTCTATTGTAACACTTCACGTGGGAAATCTGCTTAGTTTACGCAGCCCCTGCGTGACGGATTTTTTGAAATTCCCCTTCTAACCCCCCCCCCCACTGTTTCGTTTTTGGCTATTAACGAACCTTTAGTTTTGCATGAAACGCTTATATATCCCGTTAGCTTACGATCTAACAAAAATTGTGATCGCAAGAAGGGTGTGTGTGTGTATATATATATATATATATATATATATATATATATATATATATATATTCTTCTTATTCTGGACACAATATTTCTTTATATTCTTCATATTTTATGACAAGGGTAGCCAATAAAAAACATTTATTTTGGTGTAAACTTTATTGAAACTGCCCTAAATGTTTCATGGGTTACTTGCCACCTCTTCAGGGGCTACCCCCAACCAAAAAAAATATATATAAATTTAATTCAACATAACCCTTAAAATGTCTAAATGATGTTTTAATAGGTGCCTACATCAATGACATATTTATTACACCTAATTATTGATTGCAAGTTACTTTTCTGAAGTGCTCGTTTCCCTCTTAGAATCGTGCCCCTTTCTTCACAGTGGTGGTAGTTGACACTGAGAGGTTTCCGACGTAGGTTAAGTCAGATGAGTACAACTCAATTATTTACACGTAGATCTTGAACTCGATTATTACGCCTCATCATTTAAAACCGATTAATTTAAGATAAAACGTTATAGAATATGTGAATGAGGTATTTAATTTGTGTTTTTTTGCTTACTGCTTTATATATCTATATATATATATATATATATATATATATATATATATATATATATATATATATATAATTTTTGAATTTACCTCATTTTCGTCATCTACTAGGAAGGAGTGATGGATATGAAGAAATTTGTCGAAAATTGTGTCATTAATACGACTTCAAATTCTGATTTACCTTAAGGGAAATCTGCTAATATGCCTAACTAAATTATTAATTTTATTTTTATGGATTACCTAAATAAATATGCTAATTAAGATGTTCAATCGGAGTGAGTCGTGGACTGGTTGACAATTAAGCCAGCGAGTTACGGGAGCCCATTACTTGTACTAGTAGCGCTACCTAGCAGGCTTTACCACAACCAATCTCAGGACCACATCATTATTTGTAAGTTACTCTCTCGGCTTTTCCGCAGTTACCCTCCCTAAATACATTCCGTCCAACTACACAAGGTAATTGGGGGACAGTGGCTTGAATTACTTGTAAACACACAAATGAACGCTTTGCTTCCTTTAAGAATATTCAGGTAGAACACTTGACGCGAGAGAGGTACATACATACATTCTCTCTCTCTCTCACACACACACACACACACACACACACACAGATATATATATATATATATATATATATATATATATATATATATATATATATATATTGTTACATTTTTAATACAAAACCAGTAATAAACGTTGTTAATAAGAGTTCTTTTGTATTGATAAATTAAACACACAAACAAGTTTCACAGTTTTTATCACTGCACAATTTATTTTAATTTATTTTATTATTGGCTGGACCCTTCGACGTCTGGACTGGAAGGGAACAGTACGGGCTAGACCAACCAGTGGCAAACCCATTCATCTCCACACTCCCCAAACACGTGAACATCTCTGTCCAATTCTTCCAAGTATTTAATTTTCGCAACAATATATATATATATATATATATATATATATATATATATATATATATATATATATATATATATGAATATCTAGAATTAGACCTCCTGTGAAGCCCCAATAATTTCCTAACACCCTAATTAAACTATCTTACCTATATTAAGCACATAACCTATTAATATATATATATATATATATATATATATATATATATATATATATATATATATATATCCTATCTTACCTATATATTATTCATATAACCTATATATTTGTAAATAATTCTATACAGAGTGTCCCAACTTCCCTTGACACTCCCCCTCCCCCCTAAAATCGACAATTCTATTAATAAAAGCTGAGGCGTAATTGTGACCCCTGAAAAATTTTTTTAGTCTATAATCAACCTCGTAACCTTCTCCAAAGACCAAAACTTTGGAATCTCCAATAGAATGCTATACTTTTTATGACGGATTCTTGTAGAATATCAAATTTTAAAACGAATTTAAATAGGTGAATTTTTTGATTTGACGCATCCTTCAGCTGTAAAATGTACAAATCTTTATTTCAAAAATGGCACGTTTGATTCAAAAGTCCGTCACGCAGGGGCTGCGTAAACTAAGCAGATTTCCCACGTAAAGTTTTACAATAGAGAAATCTGCTTAATAACAACAGCAGTAGTAAGGGCTCTCTAAACCTATTCACGAGGGACGAATAGTTACGAAAACGGTCGCACTAGATCTCGGCGGAAAGTCCCGAACATAGCCCATCACACAGGGGATGCGGAAACTAAGCAGATTTCCCACGCGAAGGTTTACAATAGATAAAAATAGATACAGGTAACACAACCGTGAATGCCCAGTAAATGTACAATTCAAGGCTGAATTGTAAACGAACAGGCCAGCCAACCTCGTAGCGCTCACTGCAAAAATAGACAGGAAATTCAAACAATTAATGAAATATATCTGAATATAACATATTAATTTTATTGAAAACAATTTACTAAAGCTTGTGTAATTTGTAATGAATCAAAATCAGTTTTATCTCAATCACTCAAATTTTAATAATCCAAAAACAAAAGAAGGGTGGGGGGCCAACCGAACGTATTTGCATATATCTCACAAAGTAAAAGTTCAATGATAACAATATTTGGCATTTAGGCTTCAATTGATACCTTTTATTATATAACAGAACATTGTTTCTGTAACACTTGTAGAAGTGGGGGTTTACTGAGGGCTGAAAACTGAAAAAAGAAAATATCTCAGTTAATATTCAATATAGAGAATAAATGTATAGAACATTATTTATAGTGCATTTAATTTAAAATACGATTAATTCAATACTTTTTTTCAATCCGACTTATGGTAACGGAGATATTTGGAATTTTCAAAATTCTCCCCCTCTAAACCCCCCCCCCTTCCCCTTGGTCCGGTCAGCCGTTAACGAACTTGATCTTTCTTTTTACATGAAACGACTAAATATTGAGTTTGGTGACGATTAAACAAAAATTGCGACCGCTAGAGTGGTAACAGACAAATATATACATAGATAAATTGATATATATATATATATATATATATATATATATATATGGTTTTTTTTTGGCAAGGCTTTACTTTGCACAATATTTTGACATTTACCCGTCCCAGTGTTTAGGGTAAATACCCGTTGTTGGCATTTGTTAATAATAAAATTAATTTTTTATGTAGGTCTTCACTGTCCTCCAAATTGTCATGTTCCCCGTCTCCTGTGCATTATGCGTAGATTTCAGTTATTAAGGACAAAATATTAACATAGATTTGAATTAATTTTTCGAAGTGAGGTGCCTCATAGTTCAAATTAGAATGAATTGTTGAGCATATCAATATTTCTACGCAAATTACTTGCTCACATTGTACACATTGTTCCTGTAGAAATGTATAAAACAAAAGTTAATCTAAATTATAAAGTTTTACATAACAACTTTTGTTATGTGCGTTTGTCGAAAAACAAATTGACAATAAAATTTCTCGAATTTTTATTTCAGGCCTCCCTTATAACCTCCACTCCCGTTCTAACCTAAAAATTTTAATATAACTTATAATCATGGAAGAATTAATGCTAATTGACTTACCGAGTTTTTTTAAGTTCGGTTTAATTGTTAGCACCCGATGAAATAGTTGACTCCCGCTTTAGTTTATAGTGTATATCTCGTTTATAATTCGGTATAAGAAAAAAGTGTATATAACAAAAAATACTTTAAATAACTAAATAAACAACTTTTGTTATGTTCATATTAGTCGAAAACCCAATAGGAAACGAAATATCGCTATTTTTAATTTCTGGCTTCCTTTATAACCCTCACTCCTGCCCGTCCCTAGAAATGTTGGTATGGCTTGTTATAATGAAAGCGTTAGTGCTAATACACGTACCGAGTTTTATTTAGTTCGGTTAATTCTTTTGTGCAAAATAAAATTGTTGACTCCCGCTATAATTTTTAGCATATAACTCATTTATACTTCGGTATACGACGAAAGTGTATATAATAAAAGTTACTCTAAATAACAAAATAAATAACGTTTGCAATGTCCATATTTGCTGAAAAAGCAATAGGAAAGGAAATATTGCTATTTTTAATTTCATGTTTGTCTTAGAGA
The DNA here is from genome assembly GCA_019009955.1 of Riptortus pedestris. NCBI lineage: Eukaryota > Metazoa > Arthropoda > Insecta > Hemiptera > Alydidae > Riptortus > Riptortus pedestris. The sequence continues at coordinate 121,687,425 of CM032232.1, forward strand.
ATATTAATATAGCCTAAAGTCTAAGTTGGGCTAGTAGTAATATACATACCAAGTTTCATAAAATTCGGTTCAGCCGTTTATGCGTGAAATGGTAACAAACAAACAACACAAACAAACAGACACCAAAGAAACAAAATGCAGTTATGGTGTCTATGACATGTGAAACGTTACTCAAAACTATTCTTGATGATTCTTCACAGGAAGCTCTTTTTTTTTACATAGAGCTATGCAGGTGGTGAAATGTATTCCTATTACAAATTATTACTACGAGATTAGTTAAAAACAAATTCATTCTAGTAAAGTTTTTTTTGTTATGTTGATGTTTTTTGAAGTAAACATTTTTTTGGATTCATTCAAGGGTATTTCTTGGAGATATGGCACTTTTGCCAATTGCATGTTGACTTACCTTTTAATGAATAACTCCATTATAATTGGTCCGTAAATAATATTTCCATTGAACCTTCATTCATTGAACCTTTTATTGAAGAAGTGGATGTAAGTTAATAATTTCACAATTAAATGGCAAATAATGAACGGTAAAACGTTTTTACTTAATCTCATGATGAATGAACAAAAACTGAAAATATGATATCATTTACAGAACTTACAATATTTAATGTGGAAGATTCCTACATTCTAGAAACAATTTATATTCGTTACCATAACACACCTTTATTTGTTCCCTCGTTCATTTATTTTGTTCTTTGTTGTGTTCCATTTTTATTTTTTGATTTCCAATCTTTTATGTTTTTTGATTCTCCATGTTTTATGTTCCTTTTATGTTTTGTGTTCCTTTTGTGTTCTATGTTCCTTTTATGTTTTGTGTTCTATGTTCCTTTTATGTTTTGTATTCTATGTTACTTTTATGTTTTGTGTTTTATGTTCCTTTTATGTTTTGTGTTCCTTTTGAGTTCTATGTTCCTTTTGTGTTTTGTGTTCCTTTTGTGTTCTATGTTCTACGTATTTATGTTTTGTTTAATTTTGTTATTTTTTTGTATTGTTTTGTTTTTATTTGAGTTTTGTTTTGTTTTTTAAGTTTTATTTTAGAGCAACATCGCCAAAGCTGCGAAGCTCAAATAAATAAATAAATAAATAAAATAACACACCTATTCGCTTCTAAGTTATTATAGTATTACTAAATTCATACAATTACAATTACATAAATCACACACACACACACACATATATATATATATATATATATATATATATATATATATATATAAATTGTAACCTCTGTCTGTACATTGATTTTTTTCTCGAAATTTCATGATAACTTTTCGTTTTACATGTCATAGACACCATAACTGCATTTTGTTTCTTTGTTGTTGTGGTTGTATAGGGTTTAAGGGCGAAAAACTACCAGGCTATCATCGCCCTGTAATTTTTATAATTCACATTTTGGTATCCTCATCCATATCGCCATTTTAACAATATAAACGAGGATACGAGCAATTTCACTTTAAATTTCTTGGTATAAACTCGTGTTTTTTACAAAATTAAACAATTTATGGAGTTCTTTCGGGTCATCTCCAAGGGCCACTTTTATACTATTGGAAATATTGTATTTGTTTCTAATATCTGTATACTTATGGCATTCCATTAATATGTGATATATAGTCAGTTCTGTGTTACATTTCTCACAAATCGGGGGTTGATCTTTTGTCATAAGATAGCCATGCGTAAGTCGTGTGTGCCCAATTCGGAGTCTTCCTAATACAACTTCATCTCTTCTGTTGTCTCTTGTCGAATATTTCCATGGACGGATGCTGGTTTTAATAGTTTTTAGTTTATTGTTCTGGGTTTCATTCCACATGTGTTGCCAGTTTTTATTAATTTCTTCTTTGAGTGGTTGGTAGAGTTCTGCAGATGTAATTTCTTTGGTGTGTGTTTGTTTGTTTGTTTGTTACCTTTTCACGCATAAACGGCTTAACCGAAGTTTATGAAACTTGGTATGTATATTACTACTAACCCAACTTAGGCTTTAGGCTATATTAATATCCTCTGAGAGGAACAGGAGTGGGGGTTATAAGGGAAGCCTGAAATTAAAAATAGCGATATTTCGTTTCCTATTGGTTTTTTGGCAAATATGAACATAACAAAAGTTGTTTATTTTGTTATTTAGAGTAACTCTTGTTATATACACTTTTTTCGTATACCGAATTATAAACGTGATATACGCTAAAACCTATAGCGGAAGTGAACAATTTTATTTGGGACAAAAGACCCAACCGAAATAAATAAAACTCAGTATATGTATTAGCACTAACGCTTTCATTATAACAAGCAATACCAACATTTCTAGGGACGGGCAGGAGTGGGGGTTATAAGGCAAGCCAGAAATTAAAAATAGTGGTATTTCGTTTCCTATTGGGGTTTCGGCAAATATGCACATAACAAAAGTTGTTTATTTTGTTATTTTTAGTAACTTGTGTGATATTCATTTTTGTCTTTAAAGAAAGTATAAACGAGATATACACTATAAACTAAAGCGGGAGTCAACTATTCTATTGGGCGCTAACGATTGAACCGAACTTAGCAAAACTCGGTATGTCAATTAGCATTAATTCTTCCATGATTATAATCATAAGCTATATAGCTTAAAAGCTATATTAAAATGTTTAGGTTAGAAGGGGAGTGGGGGTTATAAAGGATGCCTGAAATTAAAAATAGTGATATTTCGTTTCGTACTGGCGTTTCGGCAAATATGCACATAACAAAAGTTGTTTAGTTTGTTATTTAGAGAAATTTGCTCAACAATTCTTTTCAATTTGAACTACCAGGTACCTCACCGGGAAAAATTAAGTCAAATGTATGTTAATATTTTGTCCTTAATAATTCAAATCTACGCATAATGAACATGAAACGGGAAATATGACAATATGGAGGTCAGTGAAGTCTTACATAAAGAAATAATTTTATTATTAACAAATCGACAGAAACGAGGGGGATTAACCCTAAACACTGGGACGGGTAAATGTCAAAATGTTGTGCAAAGTAAAGCCTTGCCAAAAAAAATACCATCACCATTCAGCCTCAAATGAACTCCGGGGCGAACCGGGTATGTGAGCTAGTATATTCTATTTATATAGAGAGATATTGGCTATATCTAAAGATAGTATCCTATACTTCTATCTTTTAGATACAGAGAAGTAGCATACAATTTTACAGATATAATCCATAAATACAAACCTGAATTGACACCAATTACTTATTTTCTTTGTAACTGAAATATATTTCATAAGTATAATTTTCGTGGTATTATTATAAAATGATGGACACAATTACTTTCCTTCCGTTGAATCTTCATCTTCATATTTGCATAAGTAATATTCGTCCTAGTCCTAGTTCGCTAATCCCAATTTTAACTACTCCTTTAGGGCGGAAGCTTCGGTTTTAAGAGTGTAGATGGGACAATCACTTTGTAGCTATTAGTAAGTAGCATTAATCATAAATTTTATAAATTTGTTATTTATAATTTGTATGTACTTATAGAATAGGGACGGTTTCTGAAGAGATGGAATTTATGGCACTAAACATTTAGGGGTTTATTCAATTAAGTCTGTGTGGTGGAAAATGATTTTTTATCGGTGTCTCTTGCGCTAAAAGTTTTGAAGAATTTAAATAATATTCCCATTGAACTAATCTTGAAATCTTGGTGTTATAAAAGTAATATATTATACCGGGAAGAATAAAAAATAAAAGTTTACTTACCTTCGGTTGTCTTCTGTCTTATAAATATCTTCTTGAAATGAGTATTGAATAAAAATTTAAAATTTAGAATGTAACTAATAACATATCCATTTTATATATAGAAAGTAACTTAATTAGAATAGTACAGGGTGCGGCACCATAACTTCCTTTTTTAAATTGCGCACCATTTAGTCGTTTGACGAAGTAGCGGAGCGCTAGTGGTCTTGTTCAAGAGGCGGGTCTTTAAAGTTTTGTACTAACACAGTTCAGTCGCAATCATGCGTTGGAACAGTGTGGAGCGTGCGTTTTCCGTTGAGGCCTACTTTTCGAGCGGCTGTTCTGTGATCCTTTCGGGATCGCTTTAGTTTAGCCCCATTGGCGCCTGTCCCAGACCGGAAATCAATTGTTACGTGGGTCACTACGTTCAGACAAACTGCAAGTGCAACAAGACGGTGCAACAGCATACACTTCTAGAGCACCGATGGCCGCATTAAGGGAACACTTCCCAGGGCTCCTAATCTCAATTAGGGGCGACTTGGAATGGTCGGCCCGATTTGGCCACTTTTGATTTTTTTCTATGGGGTTATTTGAAATCCCGTGTTTATGTAAACCGACCAAGGACCTTACAAGATTTGAAGAACAACATTCAGGAAGAAATTGCCAACATAACGCTTGCTATGCTGGTAAGAATTATGACAAACGCCAGAGATCGGTTCACCCAGTGTAGAGAGAATGGGGGACGTCACCAACCTGATTTGATCTTCAAAACCAAGTAAAACAAAACTTTATGTTTGTACCTACATTATATTAAAAAATAAAAATTTTCTGATTTGTACAATGTGTTTTATTAAGCTTTGAAAACAGGAAGTTATGCTGCTGCACCCTATAAGCTGATTGCATGGAAGTACCTACCTTTTGATGACTAAATTATAATTCTTAAATAAATGATATTCTATTGAAATTAGTATTAACTGAAAATAATAGAGGTCTTATGTAACATAACCCTGGCTAGAAAAGGGTGGTAACCTATAGATAAGCCTTCCCAATTAGCCTTAGTTTAGTTAAAAAAGTGGACGTTAATAAATAATTGAATTAAATTATGTAACATATGCAGTTCAGGTGTATTTGGCATATATTTCAAAGAAAATAAACAAAGCTATATTTCATTTGATGCTTCTAAGGCTAATTGGGACGGCTTATCAACAGTTTACCACTATTTTCTAGCCAGGGTGAAACCAAGAATTTCATTTAATGAGTTCTTCACTATATTAATTTGTATTGGCCAGGTGAGAAACGAACTCACGACTCAAGGTTTCCCCAATCAGGCAACGCCTTAAATTACATTGGAAAAATAATATAGAAAACCAAATGATTGAATAATTAAAACAGTCACCTTATGTGATTGTAAATTATTTCTTGAACAGCTGACAGTTTAATGAATAAATTGCTGAAAAAATATTTGTTTGTCTCACATATTGTGAATTTCATTAAGTTTCAACATTTCTGTTGTATTAGGAAGAGTATGTATTTTATAATACATTATAATAATAATAATGTATTTTATAATTCCTTTATAGGAATTTCGGAATGGTCGATATGAATGGCCGGGGTTACAAGGTTAGAATATTATTGTGGATATATAGCAGGAATGTGAAATTTTTTTTTATTTTTTAGATACCAATAAAAACATTATTCCGTTGAATGATGTAAACATTTCTACTAATCCCTTTTCCCTCAGGCTCTTTAGCCTACCGATTTAAATTTAGATCATAAAATACTGTCTATTTATAAAAGACTTGATATGGGAGATATTCAACGGAGTCCTAGTATTGATTTACAGCCAAAGGTTTGTGTGCCAATTATTTTTGGTCACTGAAATACTCACTCTACAACTTCCTCTACAGCAAACGATTACCAAATATACTGGGGTCATTTTTAGTAAATAAAATACAAAGAAATCATGAAAGCGTAATTCCACACAAAACAGGTAAAAACTTTAATGGAATTTTCATGACATGTAATATTAACTAAATTAATATGAAGCAAGGGAAAGACTTTTTTATGTAATCGTTGAATAATGGTAACATTACTAAACTGAAATGAGTGAAGAAAGTGAAACATTTTGCAATAGAGTGAAGAAAGTAATCACTTTCTTCACAAGTGAAGAAAGTCAAGTGCCTTCTTAATTAGTAATAAGTATAAATTAAAAAATAATTTGAAGTTGGAAATTAAATGCTTTTAAATGTTTCTTAACATTGTAAGAATTTATTTTAAGAAAATAAATTGAAATGTGAATGAATTATTGGTGGAAATAATCAATATATTTTAAAATTTAAATATAATAATAATTACTTTCCTTGTTTATAACCTGCACTTGTTTATAACTGCACTACTTCACAATCATCACTAGTTGTTTTATAACTATGCTTATAACCTTTCACAACCATGCTTATAACCTACCAACAACATACCATAATCTTCACAACATCCTAATTTTGTTCATATCCTGGTTAGATCTGATCATGTATTACACGATTACAGAAAAAAATTAATATTACACTCGTGACGAAAGTAGAATTTACAACTCTCGTGAAATTACCACACTCGCTTCGCTCTTGTGGGTAAACGTTTCACTCGAGTTGTAAAATGATCTACTTTCGTCACTTTTATAATAAATAACTATTTTGGTCTTAATGTACTTAGTAAACCTAGAGCCGTGGGGTATTTAATTAAGAGATCACTAAATGAAATGATAAATACCAACCAAAGTGTGGTTACCTGTAGATAAACCTTCCCGATTAACCATCCAAGCATTAACTCGATGTTCATAACTTACATTTTCTTTTCCTCTTACAGAAAAGATCAAACATGAGACAGTTCAATGTAACATTAGGTATTCTTTCTTCATTTTTCTCACAGAAAATGATCTAAACTTATGTAGTATAAATAAATAAAATACTTACTTTGATATAAGGGAATGTAATACAGTAATAAAATATTCAAATGACTCACAAGCTATTTTCTGTAAATCGGCAAAATGGCCTAACAACATGTACTCATTACATAGTTTTCTGTTTTTTTTTTTCCCCGACTCATTTATTTTTATAATTCTACATTCTGAAATATCATAAGGCTATGTTATGTGAAAACTGAGAAAGAGTTTGGAATGTTAGAAAAACAGAATTTCTTTCATCAGTGCTTTTCTGACAAAAAGTTGCATCTAGAATGACGGCCTTCAGGTTTCTGGTCTCAATTTTTTTCTTTATTCTCGTAGCTACTCAAATACCTCGCAGTGCTGAGTATACAAATTCGGAGCTCGGTCACCGTACGTACAACTTAATAGTTTGCCAACCCCATCCTGGAATTTTGACATCTCTAGTTTAGGGTATAGCGTTTTTAAACACTGAACCAAGGCTACCCTTCATTTTATGCACACAAATGCATATAGATCTGTGTATTGTGAGAACTTCGGCTGTTTGCTCTAGCGGTTGGAATTTTTGTTGTTCTGCAAATTTTCAATGGAAATGCGTCCATCTTCGTCAGGCAATTAATTTAATTTAATTTGAATAGCTACTTCAATCATATGGTTTGGATTTTATTTTAATATGGTTTTCCACGTCTCAGAGAGAGTGACACCGTCCACGCCGTTTATCGTATTCGTTCTCTTGTTAATTTCTATAGCTTCTAGGACCAATCTTTTACCGAGATGATCCTCTCTGTGTAAAACTTTGGTCTCATCGAATTTAATTTGGTGAGAACAAATACTTGCGTGTCTAGCTATGGCGGATGTCTTTGTTCTCTGGTGTTTCAGATCAGCCATGTGTTGGCTGACTCTTGTCGCAGTCTTTTTTCCAGTCTGTCCCACATAAACTTTACCGCAATCACATGGTATCATGTAAAATTTGGCTGTCTTTTGGACTTTTTAAATATTCACTGACTATTTTTTGGGGTTTAAATACTGTCCGTAAATTATATTTTCGGAGTATTCTTGCTAGTTTTTCTGAAGTCCCCGCTATATAAGGAAGTGTTATATTTTTCAATTTGCAGAACAACGAAAATTCCAACCGCTGGAGCAGACAGCCGAAGTTCTGACAATGATAATACCTCCCAGCGATGCAGCCTCAAAAATAGATCTGTGTATATGATGAAAATTTTGAGTTATGTATTCATTCTTTTCCTAATTTGCATTAGAGGAGCCACATGGTTGAAAATAAATAAAAAGATTTAGAGAATACCTTCTATTTTAATTTTTATAGAAAATTAGGATAGTAAATAAATAAAAAAATAACCCAACATATTAATTTTATTTATGTTGCTTTACACTTTTCATCATGACACTAAATTATATCAAGCCTAATATATTATTTCATACAACCAATATTTAATTAAATGCTCTAAGTAACACCTATATGAACATATAATTTATTTACATCTTATGGAATATACTTTATTATTCTTACAAGATTTATAAGTTACATTATATTATTATTGATGTAATCATGTTGCTCATACATATGTTTCATTGATTACAATTTGAAAATCTATCTATTTTGAAACTTTGCAACATGAGACCAATTATAGTTAGTTTTATTCACTTAAAGGTATTGTTAAAATAATCCCATACTATACATAGTTTCACTCCAGATTATTTACGTATTAGAAGCGCTTTGTATTTTTTCTTTTAAATATTTATATATTTAAATATACTTTCTCAATAAGTCACATACAAAAATAGCCGTATATGAAAAGAAGCATTGTAAACTGTTGAAATTAATGTATATCACAATAATTTACATGTATATTTACATTCACCCTTGAGAGAGGCTACAGAGGAGGACGACTAGTACTACCTGGAATCTGGAATAATTCTGGAATCTTGGATGCGAACTACTGATCTTGATGAAGGTTTGTTATGAAATATTGAAGTGTACTTAGAACTTATTATGAACTAATGAGGCTTACGCAAATTTAGTAATCAAACAATGACGATGAACATTGAAATGAAATTGCGAAATTTACTCGTGCTACAAAATGTCGTAATAAAGTATCTGAAAATGTTTAAAGTAAAACAATCGGACCAGGAAGTGAATTACTGAGTCATAGGAGAGAATCTTGTAATGGTTTAGGGAAATATACTTGGACCAGGAAATAAATTAGTAAATCATTCTGAAATCAAGAAATGAAATAGGGAGACATAATCGGCTGAAGAAATGAACCTTACTGGATTCATGAAATTAATCGATTCAAATACTCAAGCTTGAAAGTAAACCGATAAAGCATACTGGAATCCTGAACGAATTAATGATACATGTTCATATGAGTAAATGAACTGATGAAGCATACTGGAATCGTGGAACGAGTTAATGAAATATAGTCAATTTAGGAAATGAACTGATAAAGCATACTGGAATCCTGCAACCAATTAATGATACATGTTCATCTTAGTAAATGAACCGATAAAGCATACTGGAATCCTGAACGAATTAATGATACATGTTCATCTTAGTAAATGAACTGATGAAGCATACTGGAATCATGGAACGAGTTAATGAAATATAGTCAATTTAGGAAATGAACCGATAAAGCATACTGGAATCCTGAAACGAATTAATGATACATGTTCATCTTAGTAAATGAACCGATAAAGCATACTGGAACCTTGAAACGAATTAATGATACATGTTCATCTTAGTAAATGAACTGATGAAGCATACTGGAATCTAGAAAGAAATTAATGAAACATATTTAACTTAGCAAATGAACTGATGAAGCATACAGGGATCATGAAAAGAATTAATGATACATGTTCATCTTAGTAAATGAACTGATGAAGCATACTGGAATCTTGATACGTATTAGTGAAATATATTAATCTTAGTAAATGAACTGATGAAGTATACTGGAATCTTGAAACGTATTAGTGAAATATATTAATCTTAGTAAATGAACTGATGAAGTATACTGGAATCATTAATGGAATAAATGAAACATATTCATCTCAGTAAATGAGCTTATGAAACCCACTGGAAACTTTAAAGGAATTAATGAAACATATTCAACTTAGTAAATTAAATGATATAGCATACATGAATTATGAAATGAATTTATGTCCCATATTCTAGCTAGGAATGAACGGATGAAGTATACTGGAATATTGAAACGAATTAATGGAATATATTTAACTTAGTAAATGATCCTATGAATAACACTGGAATCTTTAAACGAATTAATGAAACATATTCAACTTAGTAAATGAACTGATGAACCATACTCGAATCTTGAAACGAATTAATGAAACATAGTCAACTTAGTAAATGAATTGATGAACCATACTCGAATCATGAAACGAATTAATGAAACATATTCAACTTAGTAAATGAACTGATGAAGCATAATCGAATCTTGAAACGAATTAATGAAACATAGTCAATTAAAGAAATGAACTGATGAAGCATACTGGAATCTTTAAACCAATTAATTAAATATATTCAACTCAGTAAATGAGCTTATGAAACCCACTGGAAACTTTAAACGAATTAATGAACCATATTCAACTTAGTAAATGAACTGATGAAGCATACTTGAATCTCGAAACAAATTAATGGAACATAGTCAATTAAAGAAATTAACTGACGAAGCTTACAGGAATCATGAAATGAATTTATGAAAATAGTCAATCTAGGAAATGAACTGATAGACTTTTCTGGAATCTATAAAGTAATGAAATATACTGAAATCATTCACTTCAAGTTCCAAAGCCAAATCTTGAAACCTTCAACACTAAAAGCCAATTCTTCGTATGCATATAATTACTCAATTATTGTTTGTGACTGTATTAATCAAAGATGAAATGCGACGATCAGAATAATAGTGGCCTAACCCCAAAAAGTAAGATTTGTGTAAAACCAAGTTGGTTAGGCCACTATATATTTTTCAAAGACCGCCAAAACTGTTAGTTAAAAACAAACTGCTGCTGCTATCTAGTGAAAAAACTTAGAAGGTGGCTTAGGCCACTAATATTTCATAGAACACATTATTCAGCAACAGATGCTATGGTAAGTCAAATAAGAAACATTTGAGGGTTGGGCCACTATAATACTGAGCGCCTCAAATGACCTTTTTACAAGTGTAAAATTTCTGAAGCTATACAAAGAAATCACTCTGTGTAAGAACCCACCTTCAGAAATTAACATTAGGATTTCTTTGTTGTGTTATTCGTTCTAGAGAGGAGTTTAATTCCTAAAACACACATTTGCTTTCAAAATAAGAATTATTAATTAACAGAAATATATATGCTCATGGTTGGATTTAAGTAAGTTTACATATAACAACTCTGGTCCAGTATACTCTAAAACTATTTTAAAAATCCAAAGTTGCTGTTTTCGATTACTGCGCAAGAAAATCCTAAAAGACCATTATATTATTTAAATCAATGACGTACTAACCTGAAATTGGCCAGGACCATCTCTAATCTAATTTTCTTTTTTCGTTCACTTTCACATAAGTACGTATAATTATGTGGTTTAAATCATTTGTAATTAACAAAAAAAATTATATTGTTATAATAAATACTTGGTATTTTATTTTTTTCAAGAGTCTAATTTTAATCGGTGAGAAAGAAATTTTAAGATTCCATATTTCTCATTCAAGTTTTAAAAAATATAGAAACTCCTCGTGTGGCCAACCTCAATTTTGGAAGGTGTCTTTGGTTGCGTATAATATGTACAGACAGGGTTTGGTGAAGTCACCAGGATGCAGTCGAAAATACACAAAAATCATCTAAAGCCATTCACACTCACAAAAAAAAATATAAAACAAGTTTAACGCACTAGTATAAAATAATTTAGGTAACTTTTTTTTTTTATTTTTTTTTTTATTTTTGAATGAATGCTGCCATAAATCAAAAAAACAATTTTATGATTAATATAACAAACTGATGGAATAAATGTCTAGACTATAAAAATAACAATGGAATTGTAAATTCATTTTTTTATTAAATGTTCATTTAAAATAATGTTTTTAGATCAACTACAGAGTTAATCTAAAAAAACAAACGGATGAAATAAAATTGTACCATTGAAAATTTTTGAAATTTAATATTTCAGTCGTTACTCTCTAAATCACCTAATTCAGAGTTTATGTTCATGCAAATATTTCATTGTTACATTTGAACTCCATTTTGCCTAATACATAACTTTAAATCATTGATGTATATGCAGCTGCAACAAAAAAAAAATGAACAAAAAAAAATGAAAAATGACTGGGCCATGGAATTTAGACATGAGCATTGGCTTTGACTTGGGAGGGGGCGACTTTCTCCCAATAGTTTGATGTAAGAAAATATAAATAATGTTAAATGAAAAATTATTACAAAATAATTTATATGATAATTTTGAAGAGTCGTTCAAAAAATAAGAGACTTATATATAATTATTAATTTTAATGGCAATTACACTCATTTTTTTGGGGGGGTGGTGTACCGCCCCCCCCTCCAATTCCAATGGAAACTAGGGCCAATGGTCATTTGTCATAGTAATTTACAGTGTCAGCCCCACCTCATGGGTTTCGACGGGTGTAATAATATGTGAAGGACAGGTTTAGACAGAAAATACCTCAGGTATAGCCTTCTTATTATGTTGATATATGATGAAACCCCCAGGTTTTTTGATGATAGTCTGAAAAAGTGAGTGCTAAAGGCCTAATGTCGTTAATTGATTCTTTATTATTTAATGGCATTGATGTTAATGTCTGTGGATGCTAACCTCTAGTTTTTTAGTACTCCTTTATATTTATTTATATCTTAATCTGTAGATTACTAAGCATATACTTACCACAACGCTCAACATGCTAGAAGACTGTGCGCTCCCAGCAAAAGTATTTTTCAATTGCGCTCGACTATGAGCCAATAAAGGCAGCATACCCAACATTTTTTTTTTACGTGTTTCCTCTACAGTCACCCTATGTGGAGGGATTTTATTTTCTGCACATCCCATGCATATTTGCATTATATGTGCATTTTGTTAAAACTTTAACAATTTTTATATAATAATTTATTACACATTAAAAAATGTAAATAAAAACATGAAAATTAAACTTGACCAAAAAAGCATTAAATAAGAAAAATTAAGGAATACAATTAAAATAACCAACAGAAATTACATAATATTAATATTAAATTATCTTTTCCTCTCTCAGCTTAAGAATATCATAGGCTATTGTTTTTAAAAAATTTAGGTGTTTTGAAAATAAAATACCGGGACTGATAGGCCTGCGAGAATATGAGTTTTCAACCGTCTTCGTATGTCTCGAGTCAGTATATATTCATAAATCAGGTGGGCGAATGTATGTTCAACGTTAGCGTCGAATTTACAAGTATTTGTGTCAGTTAGTTTGAATCTGTATAAGTAAGAGTTTGTATTTCCGTGTCCAGTTAGAATTTGTGAAAGATAAAATGTATGTTGGGATAGTGAGATACTGGCTTTTAAAACTGGGATATATAATTTTAGATGTAATCCTTTTTCTGTTAGATTCCACCGCTGTTGTCACAAATTAGTACTTCTTTCTCTTAGTTAAGATTTTAACACAGTTGGAGTAAATACCCGACATTATTGGGCAATGGAACTACTTGATATGCCTAACTAAAAATTTTTAAATGGTATTGAAAACGTATGAAAATCCATCATGTACGAACTAGTATTTGTCATTCAAGTACACAATTGAAGGGTTTGCTGCAAAAAGGAGGTAGCTCCATCCCATAGCTGTTGGGAGTTATAAACACTTTCATGTACCAAAAAAAAACCTCTTTTATTTGGCCCCAAAAGGATGCAGCTTTCAATCGTTATGATGTTATTTTCGTTATAATGATGTTATTTTCGTATTTTATGTTATTCGTTATAATGATGTTATTTTCTGTTTGTAAAACCAATAATTTTGCTGTACTTTATTTTCAGTTTTCTTTGAATAAAAATACATAATAATAGTACATTCTATTTATTTTTACACCTTTTTCCAAGACATAACATATTCCTAAATTCCTCTTATTCCATTCTTTTGGGCAAAAAAGAGGTAGCTCCAAGGATTATCCACGTACCACCAACATTTGGATGATATTTTTTGAATGAAAATACTGTTCTAATATGTAAACACCATAATTGAAAGTAAGCAAAAACAATATTTTTACATAACTTAAAATTTGAATTTTTTAAACGTTTTTTTTTGGTTACCCAAAAACTGGAAAAATACCTACCTCCTTTTTGCAGCAAACCCTTCAATTTAGAAGTAAACTTAGTTCCTAATTACTTCAACGCTTACAATAACACCCTGAAATGGCGTCCATTCTCTCTTTTCAGCAATTAGGAGTGACGCCCTAAGAAACCCATTTATCACTATTGAAGACCGTCAAAACAGCTGTGGAAATAAAAGGCCAGCTGATTGCCGCCAGCTGACTCAGCCGTGAGTGTCACATCTGCTTTAGACGATTGGATACGAACCATTACGAGGAGAGGGCTACTAAAATAATACTCACAAAGTACTCCCCTACTCGTATGAGTCATGGATATTACTCTCTTCTAACAAAACATTAGTACTTACTTATACGTGACGAATACTATAAATGGAATATTATGGGAAAATCACCAGTTAAATAATAAATTGGAAGAATAAAATAGAATCTTTCCTCCACAATAAGGTTATCAACAACAAAGTGAACGTTCAGAGCAACAATTCTTCAGTGCTTTTTGACTCACAAAAAAAAATAATTTTATGCCAAGCGTACTATAATATTTTGACTAATGACAAATACAAATTAACACTACCTTAAAATAGAACACGAATTCGAAATTCGGAGTACAGTCCGAAAAAAATTATATTTCACTGATAAAATAATGGGAAAACAGCTGATACGCTAGTCGACAGATAAAACAAATTATTAAATGTACCAATGTACAACCATAATATGTACATTTTAAAATTTTTGAAAGCAGAAACATATAAAATTAATTCATGATTTTACGGTGTTCCTCTCGAAGTGCACTCAGTCGTTAACACTGTAAATTAACTGTGGAGGAAAACAGGCCTATATTGTTCATCCTGATTCGTTCCTCTGCCAACCAGAATTCCTGGAGGAGATAAATAATAATACGTTTAATATAGTCTGATTTCCAATAATTATCAAGAAATATTTTCCAATTATATATTTCATAGGAATTCATTCTGTTGCGAGGAAGCATCAGAATAAATAACAGCCAGGGAATCCGGCAAGGAGTGGTCTTCCAGCTGAAACTTGTTTTTCAAATATTTGTCTAAAAGAAAAAAAAATACACCTAGCATAATTAAATTCCCTTTTTTCTTTAAAAAATAAAAGAAAAACAATTCCCAGATTTACAGACAAATAAAATGTGGACTAATTTTTAAATTTAGTAGAAGGTGATCTACATATAATATTTATTTCAGTAGGTCTTAATTTGGGCTCAGTCTCTCTTATTTAACGATCAGTTTTATTGAATTGCAAAATATAATTTAAAATATTTTACGAAAGATAGTGATTAATAATTAATTAAAAATTTTGTGAGAGATATGTTTTAAAGGACATTAAAATGCGGTAAGGTAATCATGTTACAAGTTTATTTTTGTTGTTTTCAGATGGATATATTGGTGAGCGTGAAAGTTACACTTTGGCATTGGAATCCAAAACTCATTTACTAGTCAAGAAGATCAGTTGTCTTAAACAGTTACTTTAGTTGTAAGTAGTACCATTTGTTGAGGTCATATTTTGGTCAATAAGGAGTCTAATTAGTAAGTGTGTCTCACAAAAATGGACTCCAAAAGAGAGAGAACAGTCAAAGAGTTTCAGGAATCGGTTTGCGCCTAACTAATAACTCTCAAAAAATTCTAAGTCATAAAATCTCAGGAAAGATATATAATTGTTATTTTGTAAGAAAGAAAATATTTTTCATTACTTATCTAGGGATGAAAAACTTTGACAGACTAATCACTCATACCTTGTAGCACCCGTTGAGACTCCTTCAAAACTATGTAACTATGAGGAAAATACATCTGTGAATAAATCACTATAATTGTGAGAATAAAACAAAAATGTCTGTAGTCAATATCCAATGGAAAATAATTTAATATTAGTAAGTATATTAATAATTATATTGACATCAGATTTTTACCGAAAAAGTACAAAAGAATAAACATAGTCTGATATTTTGTGGACTGTAAATTTTCTTTGCAACCGCGTTTATAAAAAGGGCACTGATGTACAGTACATGAACTATAGACACTTAGAGAAACATGTGTATATGTATATCATGTTTTTGTACTTTCCTCAATAAGAAAATTTCAATTCCACCAATCTGTCAATTTAGACTTTCAGTATTTGATTAATTAGTAACTGGCATTAATACATGTGCATAATGCTGACAATATAATTATTTGATTGAATAATATTTCGTGCCCAATAGAATTAATGCACATTGCATAATGCCTGGAATAGAAAAGCGACATCCTGTAATTACTAAACGATATTTAATATTGGACTTTATTTCACTAAAATATACATTCATTTTAAATGAACATCCATTTAAAAAAAAAAATAAGAGATCACTTATTCCACCAAAAGTGAGTTGTCTAAATACATTTAATCAATTTATGGCAGCCACATTATTTTAATACACAAACCACTTGCAATGAAAAACAACAGATGAAACCTTGAGACCTAAAACGAACAAAGCAAAAACCAAAAACATCGTTCAGGTCTCGTAGAGGTTCGCAAGAAGTATGGAGACGAAGCGAAGTTCTGGCTATACAGCAAAACAGTTTGATCTTGTCTATGGGGGACTACCTACAACACTACACATCTGATATGGTTAGTAGTTCCCATTTAACTCCCAAAAAAAAATTAAAGAAAAAAGAAGAGTTCAAAAATTGCTGTCATAGCCGCATTTGGGATACAATTGCAGTTTTGGTTGTTTTTTTAAGAAAGGTGTATTACATTTTATTATTATTATTTTTTCCTTGTTTTTTTTTTCATATTAAGCTTAATGTATAATAGATTTATTGTTGTATACAGTTTAGATAGAAGCTCTTGGTAGGATTTGCTTTTCTGAGACGTGGTTGGAGTTGGGGGCCGATCCGTATCACCTGATGATGAAACAACCTGTTGCGAAGACTAGTAGAAGAAGAGCAGATGATGAGTGATGAACGCCAGCTGATCCCTGACCTGCCGCCTCTCCTGGTGGACCTAGGGAGGGCAATGTGTAGTCTTCTTCCTCTGCAAAATATTTTTATAAATTTCGTCCAACATAGGAACGCTTTCAAGCACCACACACATAAAACATGACCCAACTTCAACTAAAGGAAGTATCGTATTCGCGAAAATTCCCGGTTTTTGGATTGCAATGGAATTATCCGCCTTATCCTAAAAAGGTCCATCATACAGGTGGTGGAGCGTAAACTAAGCAGATTTCTCTAGTGAAGTTTTGATAAATCAACATACTGGTGGGACTTAACCCTATCTTGAATATTAAGTGAATGAAAAGGTAATGAGAAATGTTTCAGTCAAATTTAATAACCTCTCAACGGAAAGCGTCTGAATTGTTAACAAACAGGCCTGCCAGCCTCTGAACAGATAGATAGATACAAATATTCTTCACCGGAAAGAAAAACAATTACTGAAATATATTTGAAGATAACACGTTAAAGATATACAAAACTAATACAATATATCTAGTACAGTAATTTATAATGAATCAGAATAATTTATATCACTGAAACTTTAGTAGTCCAAGAACTAAACACGGGGGGGGGAGAGGGTCAACAGAACATATTTGCATGTATCTCGTTTAATAAAGGTCTTTATTGTATAATAGAGTATTGTTCCTGAGACATGAGTAGAAGTGGGGATTTGCTGAAAGCTGACAAATGCAAATATATCGGTTAATATTCTAGATATAGAATAAATGAATATAGCAATACGTATAGTATATTTACTTTGCAATGCGATTGGTTTTATAAAAATTTTACGACCCGACGTATAGGAACGAAGATATTTCGAATTTCCGAAATTCCCCCTTCTTACCACCCTCTCATACTGGTCCGATATCAACAAATAGCGAACTTGATCTTTCTTTTTAAATAAAACTATTAAGTATTAAGTTTGGAAACAAAATTGCGGCCGCTGGAGCGGTATAACACACACACACACACACACACACACATATATATATATATATATATATATATATATATATATATATATATATATTTAATTCTCAATAAGATTGAGCCTATCTTTTTTCTATCTGAGAATATCTTTTTTCCATCCGACGTATAGTGTCCCTCCCCTTGTCCGAATTTAGCAGTTAACGAACTTTAAATTATATTCATCTCTTATTTTAAATAGGCAGGGAATTCGAAAGGTAGTAATAGAGCTACCAAAAATCTGAGCAATGTAGAGTGACAAGAAAAACGCAAGGGGAGAAAGCCGGTTTGGAAAAGAAGAACATTTGTTTATTAAGTTTAATGGTAGAACAAGGAAGTTAACAAGTGGGAGGGGGTAAAAAAAAATTCCAAATTTCTTAGCCCCTATTAGAGATACCTATTAGAGAGGTATGATTTTTATTTATCATTAAAGTTCAATAAATAATGCTCTGCCATGTTTTTCAATCCGATCTATTACAAAAGGAGAAACCATATATTATTTTAAAACGAAATAATTTTAAATGAAGTGAATCAAAATATTATGTTTATTAGCAGATTTCTCTTAAGGTATATCAGCTATCGAGGTTGTACTCATGACGCGATTTTTGCCCAATTTCTCAAAATCCATCAATCCTAGCCAGAAGTAGACGAAAATTAGGTCCGTTGAAAATTATATTTATTTATATAGTTATCCTCTACCGCTCTAGCGGTCGCAATTTTATCTTGTAACGAAATTATGTATCGAATACGAGTATCATGAAAAACTAAAAATCAAGTCGAAAATATATCTCCCTTATTATAAGTCGGATCGAAAGCTTTGAAGAAACTATATTATCTTAAATTGAATTACATATAACTGTTGTCATATACATATTTTCTCAATCTTGAATATTAACCAAGATTATTGTATTTTTATGTTTTCAGCCTTCCGTAAAGCCCCACACCTACTCATGCCATATTAAAAATAAGCTTTTATTTCATGACCCCCTTCTTTATTCTAAACTTAAATACTAATTATGGTTTTCATTGAACTTTTACTTAGTGAGATATATCCAAATACGTTGTGTGTTGATGACGCCATCAATTAAGATTTCTCGTTTCTTATTTTACTTAGAAATAGAGAACATTTGGTGAGATGGTATTATTAGAGTGCCATACTAGCGCGTGGGAAATCTGCTTAGTTTACGCAGCTCCTGCGTGACAGACTTTTTGCACTTTGAATTGAATTAGAATTTGAAATTCTAAAAGTCAGTAGTTTGTTGTTTCCGCGTGCAAGAAAACACACATGTACAAATATAGTATACTCGTCAAATATAGTCAAAATGGGTTCTGGGAATGTCAAAACAAATTACTCCGTTTTAATTTTAATAACCAAAAGTGTTTGCTATTAAAATTCATCCTTTACTTCGTACAAGGGATTAAAAACAATAGGAATATAAATAAAGGCATGAAGGTTTTAATTTTTTTAAACGTAGGAACTATTTAAAAATTGAAATAAAATAAAATTATCTTATTTCTTTGGGGCTATCAACAAAATTGTTAATAAAGCTTCACAATATTTTAAATCCAATATCACCTTCAACCGCTGGGGTCATTTGAGTTTAGTTATTCAATATTTTCTTCCCTCTAATATCTGCCCACTTGAAAATGGAGTCCAATTACGGCCGAAACATGTTACCTGTATTTCGCTTACATTTCCCAAACACAGCCAATTGGAAACGAGAACGTTTCAATATACATCCAATTAAAACTACTCGACACTCTCTCCCACGCTCGAAACTAGTTAAAATTAATATGTCCAGCCACTTCAGAAAATGAAATGGAATTAATTAAACTTTTTCCCTACTGCACGATACTAAAGTATTAATAAAAAAGTATAATAAAGGGTTGAAAAATAGATATTATATTGGAAAAGTCGGTTGGCCATGTAAAATAAATATAAAACTTCAACTATTTTTTTTTAAATTTCAAATGAATTCTTTTCCATAAAGAATTCCAAATTCAAATATTAGTAATAGAAAGAGGCAACATTGGCAATTGAGAAACTTTGGAAAATAAATGAAACATGTATTAAAATAAATAGGGTAAGAATAAATAAAATAATATAACAGTTGCTGGTTATTGAATGATAGGTTGGGTATCGGAAAAAAAAAATTCTCAATCTTTCAGATAGAGGAGTTTATTTATTTTATATGCTGTAAGTTCCGGGCACCATTGGTCCCCTTCTTCATTGCAATTGTAGTATAGGGGGAGGAGGGAGCAAAATCTAACGCACTCAGTGAAATTTATATTTTGAATGAGATGATAAAATTACTTCATCATACTTTCACTATTTGCATTCTTTTTAGGAGATTTCCCTTACGGGAAATCAGCTGTTGAGGTCGTACTCATGACGTGATTTTCGAAAAACATCTTCAAATGTCCATCAATCCTACCCAGGAGATGACAAAAATGAGGCCCGTTCAAAATTATATATATTTGTCTGTTAACGCTCTAGCGGTCGTAATTTTCGTTTAATCATTACCATACTCGATATTTACACGTTTTATGCAAAAAGAAAGATCCAATTCGTTAATGGCTGAAATTGGACCAATGGGAGGGGGGGGGTTAAGAGGTGAGAATTTTTGAAAATTGAAAATATCTCCGTTACTATACGTCGGATCGAAAACTTGTATAAAACCAATCTTATTGCAAATTACATTTACTATCAAAATTCTTATATACATTAATTCACTATCTTGAATATTAACCGTGATAATTATTTTTATTAAGCATTTTAGCAGATTTCACTTAAGGGGAATCAGCTATTGAGGTCGTACTCATGACGCGATTTTCGAAACTTTTCTTCAAATGTCCATCGATCCTACCCAGGAGATGACGAAAATGAGGTCCGTTCAAAAGTATATATATATTTGTCTGTTAACGCTCTAGCGGTCGCAATTTTTGTTTGATCGTTACCAAACTCGATATTTAAACGTTTTATGCAAAAAGACAGATCAAGTTTGTTAATGGCTGAAATCGGACCAGTGGGAGGGGGGTTTAGAGGGTGGTATTTTCGAAAATTCGACATATCTCCGTTACGATACGTCGGATCAAAAGATTGTATAGAACCAACCTTATTGTAAATTCAATTTACTATAAATATTGTTCTAAATATTTATTCCCTATCTTGAATATTAATCGAGATATTTGGATGTTTATTAAATTTGGGCCGATAACGAATGACTGTTTCCCGTCAAAAGCTAGTTCGGCCCTTTGCCTTAACTGTTCGGCTCTCGTATGGGGATTTCTATATTGAATAACTTCACGTGGGAAATCTGCTTAGTTTACGCAGCCCCTGCGTGGCGGACCTTTTTATTAAGTGTGTGAGGATAACGGACGACATGAGATCGGCTGATGTCGGTTCTATTCGTGAGTTTCCGCCGAAGCTAGTCCGGTTGTTTCCGTAACTTTTGTGAAATTTGGTTTAGAGACTCGTTACTACTACTGTTACTAGTATGCAGATTTCTCTATTGTGAAACTTCACGTGGGAAAACTGCTTAGTTTACGCAGCCCCTGCGTGGCGGACTTTATAATTTGGAACTTGTTGACTTATAGGATATGCGTGTCCGAGTGATCTGCGGCAAATTGCTGATTAGTTTATGCAGCGTATTTTCGTAACCAGGGCTTTAATCTTATATAGCCGCTTAGGGAATTGTCTTAAACACCATTCCCCGAGACTAACTTGAACACGATAATCGGTGTCATTCAAGGAGAGAAGGATTTGACAAAACGCCGCCGGCTGTCAGGCTAAATGCCCTGAAGCTGTATCGTGTAAGGTGTAGGCAGAGACGTGGGGATCTGTCATTGTCAGGCATCCTATTAGTTAGTCCCTCTGAGCAGATTATACAGACAGACGGCTACAAATGAGGATATACTACTCCTTTTAAGCCCCGTATTAAGCAATATTCATATCTATGAACGACCAAAATATTGCAAATATGTTACGTTCTGTGCTCTAAGAAATGAATTTGAGCGACGAAAAAAAGTCCGTCACGCAGGAGCTGCCTAAACTAAGCGCATTTCCCACCTGCTGGTATAAAACACCAAACCGATGAAAAGAAGGGGGAGGTGGAACTTAAGGCAGAAAATAAGAAAGCACGAATAACTCAGTTAATACTTGAATTAGGAAAAAATGCATAGAACAAAAATTGTAGAGCATCAATACTTTAACAAGTCAGGTTCATTTTACCATCAGACTTGTAATAGTCGAAATATTTTAATTTTCGAGTAAAGAAAAAAAAATCTGCATTGATAATGTCATCAAAACATATCTGCATGTTTCTTACAAAGTGAAAGTTTAATGAAAACCATATAGGATTGGCATATAGGCTTGGAATGAAATGGTTCATAATATAATGGCTAATAGTTATTATGAAATGAGTAGGAGCGGGGGTTTGATGAGAACTTAAAAATTCAAATATCTAGGTTAATATTCATGATGCAGAAAACATATGTAGAACAACATTTATTGGAAATTAAATTTGAAAAACGATCGATTTTATGCAACCGTTTTATCCAACGTATAATAAGAGAGATATTACGAATTTTCGAAACCCCCTCCCGCTATACCCTAATATATACCCCCCTCCAGGTTGTCCGATTTCAGCCGTTAACGGATTTGATCTTTATTTTTATATAAAACGTTTATATATCGAATTTGTTAAAGATCAAACAAAAATTGCGAGCGCCTACAGACAAATATATATATGTTCAGTTGTCAGTTTGAATTTGAATTTCCCGCGCTCGCTGAGTTCAAAAACCCGCCACACACACATGCAGATCGCCAAGGCTGTGGCTTACAGTGGAAACTACGTTGCAGTTCAAGAAGGCTTCGGCTAGCTAAAAAGGATACAGTTCAGTTGGAATTCACCCGTGATAGAGTTACAGTCAGTTTTTTCATCTCCCGCAAAGCTGCCATCCTGTGCGGATCACCGCAACCGGCTGGAAGTCGGATCTTCTACGGAACCCAGAACATAGCAACGAAGGAGGACTCTACTTCTAGGAACGTTTTCGTTTCCCGCAGGTGCCTATTTTAATAATGCTAGCATTATTTGCGCAAATTATCAAATGAGTACTCGCACAATATAGGACCTATCGCTCATTCTATGTATATATATATATATATATATATATATATATATATATATATATATATATATATATATATATATATATATAAATACAGTTTTGAATGGACCTCGTTTTCGTCATTTCCTGGGTAGGATAGATCGAAATTTGTCGAATTTCGCTTCATAAGATTTCCCTTAAATTGTCTGTGCTGCGTAAGCTTATTTCCCACGTGTCGGAATGTGACGCAATGTTCGTTCGTTCCTTAGATATTCGCGAGTCACATCAAATTCGATATTATATTTCCCCACTAATATTTGATTGATTTTTATGAGCTTCACAGCGCGAGCAGTATTGTTCATTTTAATGGAAACGGCTGAACTAGCTTTCGGCGGGAACGAATAGGAGCGAACCTAGCTTGTCCGTTACACTTAATAAAAATGAAAATATCTCGGTTAATATTCAATATAGAGAATAAATGTATATTTAAAAAAGATTGATTCTATACAATTTTACGATCTGACGTACAGTAACGGAGATATTTCGAAGTTTCGAAATTGCCCCCCTCTAAACCCCCCCCTCGTTTAGTGACGATTAAACAAAAATTGCGACCGCTAGAGTGTTAACAAACAAATATATATATATATATATATATATATATATATATATATAGTTTTGAACGGACGGATATTCGTCATCTCCTCGGTAGGAGCGATGGACATTTAAAAAAAAATGTTTGAAAATTGCGTTATTTCCCCTAAGGGAAATCTGCTAAAAAAATGTAATACATATATGTATATACATTTTTATTTAAATTTAAGAAAGCTTTTATTTTATATAAAATAGAGGAGCTCATTTAATCTTTTATGTAGTTATTGTAAACATTTTGTAAATTAATGTAACAATTTACTGGTCTATATATTGCAGATTTAACGAATGTTTTAATTGTTTTTAGTACTTTAGAATAGATCGGTTTTGCTGAAAGACTTTGTCCAAAATTAAAAAAAATCATAATTGAGGGAAGAATTTATTCCTCATCCCAATATGTTAAAATTGCTTTTTCAAGAATATCTGATTCAAATGTAATTTTTTGGTTGTCTGTTTTATTACAGTATCGAATAGTTGTGAATTCCAGGCAGTTAAGATTACTTATATTCGTTACACAATCGCTCAGCATTCTCTACTGTTCAGCAGATTTCCCTCAAGGGAAATCAGCTATTGAGGTCGTACTCATGACTCGATTTTCGAAAAATTTCTTCAAATGTCCATCGATCCTACCCAGGAGATGACGGAAATGAGGTCCGTTCAAAATTATAAAAAGTATATATATATATATATATATATATATATATATATATATATATATATTTGTCTGTTAACGCTCTAGCGGTCGCAATTTTTGTTTAATCGTTACGAAACTCGGTATTTAAACGTTTTATGTAAAAAGACAGATCAAGTTCGTTAATGGCTGAAATCGGACCAGAGGGAGGGTGGGTTTAGAGGGGGGATTTTGAATAATTCGAAATATCTCCATTATTACGCATGGGATCGAAAAATTATATAGAACCAATCTTATTGCAAATTAAATGTACTATAAATATTGTTATATACATTTATTCTTTATCTTGAATATTAACCGTGATTTTTGCATTTTTATGAAGTCTCTGAGACATGTGGTCGGATTAGTTCAGCCGTTTTCGTAACTACCCGACTCAGGTGGAAGCTTCTTCTAACCTTACCTGTCATTTCTAATCTTACCTTACCTTCGTTACTTTGTGAGATTTATGCAAATACGTTCTGTTCATCCGTCCCCCCCCCCCTTCTTTAGTTCTCGGACTACTAAAACTTGAGTTATTAAACTATAAATTATTCTTACAATTCAGATGCCGTTTCAGTTGGGAATTTATTAAAATTAACTGAAAGACTTCTCATTGCCGTTTGTATTTACTCACGGTGGTATTGTGTTACCAGAATGCAGATTTCTCTATTGTATAACTTCACGTGGGAAATCTTCTTAGTTTACGCAGCCCCTGCGTGACGGACTTTTTTCAAAAGTCAAATGATCAATGTGAAGTAAAAATCCTTGAATTAAGTATGCTATGTAAATATATATATATATATATATATATATATATATATATATATATATATATATATTGTACACCCGAAAAAAAAAGTTTTGTTATATAGAACGTCTGATAGACGAATTAATGTTTCAACGAGAGATGAAGGAGATGTATGTTGGAGTAAGCAAATAATGAAAGCAATGGTTTAGAGGGCTCGGCCAGTATAAATAGATAAGCAATCAGTTAAAAGGATTTACTCAGCTCCAGCCACTCTGATAAACCCCATCTCCAAACCTTCACATCATCCCATAGACATCCCAACTCATTCACTTTTACAGCTATCGTTAAAAAATAAAAAAAAGTAAAGGTTGTATCCTGCCAAATTAAATTTATTTACTTATTTCTTATTCATTTCTTCATAAAATGAGGAGAAATTAATATAAGAATCTATTACACAATAGCCATCAAATTAAAAATAAAAATAAAAACCCCAGTGTCCGTGGAAAACATTCAGAGGCTTTACTTCTATATTTAATTATAAGAACTCATTTAATTTTTACAGTAATTAGCATTGGGACCTAGGAACAATTGTTTTGCTGCATTTGATAAAGTTGTTACACCATTCTCATTGGATCTCTTATATTCAAATTCCTTACTACAATTGAGGAGGTCGATGTAAAAAGGGCGTATGGTGTTGTAAGGCCTTTTTGCGGAGATGGCATTTTAGATTTTAGATTTCCTTTAAGGGAATTAGATCATAAATTAGATCACCAAAAATTGAACTTAATTTTATTACTGGAAGTTTAAGCTGCACAAAGTCCAGGTTAAACGATATATACAAGTGAAATTTTGCACTCAACAATATCTCAATACCAGCTTTTCAGTTATCAGCCCTTTTTACATAGACCTCCTCAATTTAAGTAAGAACTAAGTGAGGAAGCTAGTTACAGTTTTATTCTGAAATGTAATTTTGGTACTTCGACTATAGTTATTTTCATTACTAGGACGCAAAGTGGGCGTTTTCGGTGCGAGGCCTAGCTTTTCGGAAATTTGGCCAAGCACCGAAAGCCACTTTTCGTACGTGTAATGAAAATTACTTTTCATTATATTGCTCAAACATAGTAAAAAAAAAATATCCATTTCAGTTATAATTGATTCATATTTGTAAAGTAACCCAAATCAAATTTAGACAGCTGTTACATATTAAAATTTATATTAATTGAACAATTGTTATCATTAGATATATTTAGACATTTATTTGGTAATGTTTTTTCGATTCCTGATAAAGTTCGGTTTGCCATACATTCTACAAATTCAGGATCATCTTTAAAAAGGTCTGAACTGAAATCGCTCAATAACATAAGATAACCAAGAGTAAGTTTTCCAAAACATCTGTTTTACTTTGCTTCCTAGGACGGAAAAATAAAACGTCTGTTTTAATTTGCGTCATAGGACGGAAAATAGCTACTTTGCGTACTCGAACTGGATATTGAAAACACATGCTTTGCGTGCAGTATAATGAAAAAACTATTATTCATTTTATTATTGCTACTTGCAGCGACATTTCCAAAGTCTATTCCCTGATCTTAATTAGATATGAAGCTTCTCAAGAAAAAATTTACTAAACACATTATTTGGTATCTCAGCTTGAAATTTGACAGTTCAAGATATGTTGGCTTATGTATAACGTGCGATGGCATAGAAGGAAAATTTATTGAAGGTTGAAATTTGAAAATGCAAATATCTCGGTTAACATTTGAGATAGAGAAAAAAAAAGTATGTACCAACATGTATAGGTAATTCAATTTTCAATAAGATAGGTTATGTACAATTTTTTAAATGGAGATATTTCAAATTATCAAAATTCACCCGCTCAAAATCCCCGATTTCTGCCATTAACGAACTTCATATTTCTTTTCACGATGGGTATGATCGATGGACATTTGAGGAAATTTTCCAAAAATCGCGCCATGAGTACAACCTCAGTAGCTGATTCCTTTTAGGAAAATCTAGCAGTAACACATAACCAATTAAATAGAAAGTCCGTCACGCAGGGGCTGCGTAAACTAAGCAGATGTCCCACGTGAAGTTTTACAATAGGGAAATCTGCCCAAAAACAACTGTAGTAGTAAGGGATCTCTAAACTTATTCACGAGGGACGAACAGTTACGGAAAAGGCCGCCAGAGCTCTCGGCGGAAAGTACCTAACCGACTCCTGCCGACCACGCAAAGAATACAAATGCAAATATCTCGGTTAATACTCAGGATACAGAATGAATGTATAGAACAATATCTATAGTAAATTTAATTTGCAATAAGATTGATTCTATATACGTTTTCGATTCGACATTTGAAGGAAACTCGCGTCATGAGTACGACCTCAATAGTTGATTTCCATTAATGGAAATCTGCTAAAACGGATCATTCTACAATATTTGTCAAAATTAGACTACTTCGTACCATTTATTGTATTAGCAGATTTCCCTTAAGGGAGACCCTTGAATATTAACCGAGATATTTGCATTTTTAGTAAATCTGGCCGGCTAACGGACGAAGTGGCTTTCCCGCCAAAAGCTAGTTTGGCCGTTTCATTAACTGCTCAGCTCTCGTGAAATTTCTCTATAGTAAAACTTCACGTGGGAAATCTGCTTAGTTTACGCAGCCCCTGCGTGACGGACTTTAATGAAATTCTTAACAATAGTCCATGTTGGGTCATGTTTATTGAAAAAAAAATAAGAAAAAAGTAAAGAAGTTATTACCTGTCCCACGCCATTCTTCAACGTCAAATTCTTCATCCTCAAGAACTTGATTTTCCGCCAATCTGGGTTTGCTCTTCCCCTTCAGCTTGCCTGAAAATATAGTTGGGAGTCATGCATTATTCAATGTTAAAGTATTCAAGCTAATCTAGAAGGCAATCAAGGCCAATGACTGATACTGAAATAGAGAATCGAGTTTTATCTCATGAATAGTTGTTGTAATTCGTATTGGAAGGCCTAGCGAAAAGGGATATCATCTATATATGTGTGTGTATCTGGGGAAAGATGGGTGTTGGATCTAGATGGATGGATCTGGAGGTGACATACGTCATATTGGGCTGTCAATTACCACCGCTTCTTGTCTTCGGAAGGATTTTAGCCTGCCTCAGCCTCCGCAAGTCATTACATATAGAATTGTCGACGAGTGAAAGCTACACGTCCTTGAATTTAGTGGATGGCTTTTTGGAAAATCGTTATGTCAATTCTTATTCAAAGTGACACGTGCTTTTCGAATGTAGTTATATGCTTTTTTTTAAAAGGCATATATATATATATATATATATATATATATATATATATATATATATAATTTATTTTATTTTGGTTATTTGAGGGAATTGTGTATTCTTCTCTAATTTCCTACCACTTTCTGGGATAGTTTTATATTTCCCGAAACCCTCTATCCTCTTTGTGCTCCTTCTAATCAGGATTATGTTTATTATTTTCTTGATGATGTTAATATTTGGCAGCCATGTTATGGCCGGCTGGTGGACGCTCAAATTGATGATTAGGGTTATTTATTTATTTGGTCCATGGCCCACGTCAAAGGTGATCGGCATGATCTTTGTTTAGAGTAATCCGTGACATTTTATTTATATAGTATGGAAAATATTACTTAAATATCCGAGGTTTTCTCATATCCGTACTTTTCCTGTAGCCGGTTTTTCACCCACTCTAATCCTCCCTCCCACTGGTCCAATTTCTACCTCTAACGAGCTTAATCTTTCTTTTTATATAAAACGATGGGTGGGATCGATGGATATTTCAGGAACCTTTTCAAAAATCGCGTCATGAGTGAATTCTCAATAGCTGATTTCCATACCTGATACTTTATCTATATAGTCTGGAAAGTATTCCTTAAATATCTGCGGTTTTCTCATATCCGTACTTTGCCTATTATTTATTTATTGGAGCTTCGCAGCTTTGGCGATGTTCCTCTAAATAAAAGCTTCGTAATAAAAATAAAATAAAAACTAAACAAAACAATACAAAAAAAAATTAACAAAATTAAACAAAACAGAAAATGGAACACAAAACAGAAAAGGTGAAAAAGAATCGGATGAGGAACACAAACCAGAAAAGGAACATAGAACACAAAAGGAATACAAAACATAACTGGAAAGCAAAAAACAAAAAAAAAAGAAAATAGATCACAAATGGCGAAATTAAAAAAAAATAAATAAATAAAAAACTGAATGAAGCACAAAACGGAACTTTGCCTATTAGAATATAATAAAATTTATCCCTTTTAAATCTTGGTAAGTATGTTGTATACCCTCTGTATTTTAATTCTATATGTATTGGTTAATGTTTATATGTTTTATGTATGTTAGTATGTGTGGAATATATAGGTTGCTACCAGTCAGTAAAATAAGTTACTGATTAGAGTATTTTTCCCACCTCCGCCTCCGCTGTACCTTTCGGTTTCCCCATACCAGCAGTCTTCATTTAATAAGAGATATAAAATTTTGAATAAATAAATTGGCCAGGTAACTTAGCCTAGCTCACCGAGCACGGCTAAGCATTGAAGTGCAACATTTGGGAGATTTAGTTTAAGTCCGAAAAGTCCTAGGGGAACCCGCAGCTGTGACTCCTTTGCCTCTGTTCAAAGAAGTGGCAGCAAGAGCCTAACTAACTAACCTACATACCTATAGCCTAAATACTAACCTAAACTCACATAAAACTATACATATAATTTACAAATAAATTCAATTTTGATTGTCTTTCAACACCTCTTGGGCAAAGGTCCTGAAGGCTGAAAATCTATCAGCGTCGTTTATAAACATGTGGTAGCTCTCAGGAGGCCAGTTCACATATGAGAAAGCACTCATTAACCGAATACGCTTGGCGTTGAAACGCGGACATTGGAGGATCACGTGGTCAGCCGTATCCAACTCGCCGCAGGAGCACAATGGGGATTCCTTTCGTTTCAAGAAATGTAGTTTGTTATTGAAGTTTTTATTCAACTGATTAGAGTTGAAATAAAGGGTTTCCCCTGGGGTTTTTGTTAGGTACAGTACTTTCAGAAGCTACACTAGGAAGGATGACTCGGGTTCACTATAACCAATTATACCTGAGCACTGATGATGTGGCATAGGCTCTGAAAGTGTTTGTCAAATAAAGTGGAGGCACTGGCGTTTATTTCAGCATTGATCATTACATATGGCAGTTAATGAATATTTAATATTATTCTACTCAAGTCATTGTTTTTCCAATTGAGACTTGAGTATTATGTCAGTAGTGAGTAAATATTTTTGAATTGTTTAAGACTATTCACTATTTCATAGAATTATATGTGGCTTCTTTGTAACTCCCTAGCTGAAAACGGTATTAACCTTTTACTGTTCGTGTTAATTTCATTTCAACTTGTCAATCCCATGGACGCACCATTTACGGGTACAATAGTTTATATTTTCTAACTCTTCCAAAGCATTACTCTAACGCCATGGATATGTTTGAATCTCCCTGACTGTGACAGTCTAGATGCTCTGATCACCTCAAAACATAATTTACCCAAGATGTTTATAGAAATAGGTAAGTTTCTTTTTGTGCCGATTGAAGTTCGCCAATATAACTCTTCATTATCTATTGCGAAAAGAATCAATGATCATGCTGTAGATACGAAAATTAAAATGAGTCGCTGTAAACAAGGCTCGAATTATTTGAGCTTGTCCGTACAAAATCAGCTGTGGCTAGCCTTAGAAAATACAGGGTAACACTCGACCAGATTTTCAGGATAGTAAAAATATTATTATTATTTATTAACGTCTACTGTTTACAACTACGGCTAATTGGGACGGGCTATCTACAGGCTACCACCATTTTCTAGCCAAGGTGAGATTTAGGAGGTTATGTAATGAATTTCGCCACTAAATAATTTCCTTTACACAGGAGAGAATCGAACTCGCCACTCTAGTTTTACCATGTGAGATAAAGGTCAACACTTGAACTCATATTGCTAAGCTGAGCCCCCAAAGAAGAAGCAACACATTTAGAAGAATTCTCAACTCAACGAAGTTACGAATTTCTGGAAAAATGGCGCAATAATCTACAATGTATCGTATGTCTGTGATGGACACTTCATCTGTAAACACAAGAACCAAAGTAGAAAGTATTTATTTATTTATTTGGTGAAACGCATTTGAATGGATTTAGTAACCGTGATGAAGTAACCAAATGGTAAATTGATTACAACCGGAAAGAATCTATATCTACTTGTAATACTGGTAAATATAGTATAGTACTAGTAGTAAAAGTGGTATTTGATACTTGTGACCAGTTGAGTGTAAAATTTAGGATCAGAAGTTAGAACATGTAGACAACGAGTGTTCCATCTTCAATGAAATAGAAGAAAGAAACCATACGTTTTCTTCCTTTCAAGAAGAAATAAGGAGAAAAAGGGGAATGAATAACCAGAAGAAACTCAACACATATCTTTAGCATCATCACCATTCAATATTGTAACCTCTAATCTATATATTTATTGTATATTATATATTATCATGCAACATTTTTCAAAAGACTTATTTGGTCTATAACATATAACCACACTTATACAGTCCACCCTCATGAAAACCAGCACTTGCATAAAACCAAATAGTGAGAGGGTAATATTCATTTCAAAATGAATTTTTTTTATTTATTTATTAACGTCCACTTTTTGCAACTTAGGCTAATTGGGACGGGTTTCAAAATGAATTACCCCATCACATTATAGAACGAGGAATATATATCCTTTTCTAAATGCAATGCATATAAATGCATATTTTTTCTATAACCCTGAAAATGTTAAAGTGATTTGGGGGAATTCTGAAAAACCACTAGAAAGCTCCAATTTTTTGTATAACATTTATTCATTAAGGGGAAAAATTAAGTATTGTAGATGATATATAAACACCAGTGGTAATTGTTGATACACTTGTGAATGTTTGGGAAAGAAGCAAAACGGGTGGTAGAAAGGTTTTGTAGAAACTTGAAAACCTGGAAGACATTAATTTTCGAAGCTAATACAAATGTAATTTCATAGTAATTAAACTTCGTTAGGAATATTAATGTAAATTCTCTGTTTTCCTTTTATTTTCAACCATATTTAACAAAAATGTTTTGTTTCTATTTAAGGTAATTAAAAAATAATTTTAAAATATGAAGGAGCTATAGTTATTAAATTTTGTATGTGTATTGTACATGTAATTTTAAATCAACTCCTTTTTTATGTATTAATTAAGAAGTTATTAAGAGCTAAATTAAAATGCAAGAAGGGGCTGCAAACGTACATTTCTTAGGCCAATAATGTTTTATATATGATTTCAATGAAAAGTTTCAGAGAGACTTATATTCCAGAGAGATTTAATCATGAAATGAGAAAACTGAGTTGCATTATCAACTTTTGCTGGAGTAAAAAGATGTTCAATAAGTTTAGCAATTGTATTCGTTGTATCTCCACTTCCAATATATTAAAATCCTTTTCTCCAGGAATATTAAAGGTATTATACTCGACAATTTCCAGCGAACTAGCATTTATTAATATTAAAGCGCCATATTCCATATATAAGTTTCTTTGAATATGCATTCAGATTCAGAATTCTTTGTGAGACTGAAATTGAATAACAGAACACCGATAACAGTAAAGTAGCATACGCTATGAAATTCTTTGAAACCAACCAGTTTTCAGAATTTAGAATGCGAATTGCAAATTGTACGGCCCTGTCTAGAATTGTGTGGTTATGTGAATAAAATGTATTAGATCGATTTAAATTCGATCTTTCAATTGCTGGCATTTCGAGAAAATGGACGTATGAAGAGAATACAAAAGGAAAACGAAATATTAATTATCCCAGTGTCTCTGCACAACAGAGTTGGACAGTAATTAAATACTTTTGTAATTAACTACTTTTTCAACTAATAAATACTAGTTATTTAATTGCAACTACAATTACAAAAATGTAGTTGGTAACTGTAGTTGCATTTTCTTGGTTTCGCAATTACAGTAATTGTAGTTGGTATTCATAAATCAAACTACTAGTCGAAAAAAAAAGTAGTTATAAAAACAATTACAATTAGTAGTTGTAATTGTAACTGTAGTTATTGAGTAATAACTTCAACTACATATAGATCAGCTGTTTTTTACGTTCCAAAGAGCGAATATATTTTGATCGCCTCTATATAAATATTTACATTCGTGGTGGTGATGAATGGATCATCTGAGATGAGCCATGTTCAATTGGTACAAATAATATGTCAGAATAACTGAAGGTGGACGCTCTTATCTGTAAATTCTCTTGTTCCAGCGATCACCTCTTGTCACTCCAGTCTGTCTTCTATATCAGTCACCATTCATCGGTGACGAAAAGATTTTTGAAACAAATTACAATGAGTGGCAGTAAATGCTTTTTTTTTTTTTTTTTTTTTTTTTTTTTTTTTTTTTTTTTTTTTTTTTTTTTTTTTTTTGGTGCAGAGCAGTAGAGAGATTATTTTCTTTTGCCACGATGGCAAAAGCCCCAAAATCAAATAGCCCGTCTTAGAAAAATTCTGAGTTAACAGTAATATTAATGGCTTATTTGTTTAATTTTTATAGTTTATTATTATTATTATTTATTTACGTCCACTTTTTCCAACTAAGGCTAATTGGGTCGGGTTATCTGCTGGTCACCACCCTTTTCTAGCCAGGGTGAGATTTAGGATGTTATTTAATGAATTCCGTCACTAAATAATTTCCTTTACCCTGGCGAGAATCGAACTCGCCACTCTAGTTTTACCATGTGAGATAAAGGTCATCGCTTTAACTCACATGGCTCACATGAGCCCCTTTAAAGTTTTAAAGTTTAAAAGTATTATTTAAATACATTCGACTCGGGAAAATATAAAAAAAGAATTTACATATTATTTTCGTTAGTTTTCATTTATTTGTATTAAAATTATTTTTAGTTATTATAATAATGTAGTATATGTAATAAAATAAACTTTTGAATATAAAGACATTGGATGTAGTTATTTCTTAACTGCCTCACCTAATTCAGTCAGTTTTTACAGTTTTTTAAAGTAACTACCCAAGTAACTGTAGTTGCAGCAACAACTACAGTTACAATTACTAACTGTAGTTGTTTTTGGAACTACTGATTTTCTCAACTACTAACTGTAGTTGTGAAATTTCAATTACAATTACTTTAGTTGAAAAATGTAGTTGCCCATTACCAATAACTAATTACATTAGTAGTTGTAGTTGTAACTATATTTCAACTAATGTAGTTATAATTTGTAATTGTAATTACAATTTTGCCTAACTCTGCTGCACGGGAACAAAAATAAAGCATAATAAAAGAAAAAAAATCGTGGAGGCGCCGGGCATCGATCCCGGTACCTCTCGCATGCTAAGCGAGCGCTCTACCATCTGAGCTACGCCCCCTGGTTGATATTGCTAAGGTACGTGTTGTAGCAAATGTAGAACGGTAAGCTGTTTTGAAAGCTGCTGCTAAGGCGCAGTGGCTAGGCAACCAACAGTACAAAGATGGGCGTTGGTTTCTTGACTTAGCTTTCACTTCGTTATTCCAGCAACGCCATCACTTCCTTCACCAGCAAAGCATTATAACGCTGCCCATTCAGTTTTTGTTCCATCTATGTCCAATCCCTTGTCCAAAAGGTGTAGTAAAACAAACCAGTTTCTGATATTATTTTGAACATGAGGTAGGCAACCCACAATACAATGTGGACGTTGGTAGAAGACCTTAGTTTATTACCTGCGTTTCTACTACTTAATATAGATTTTTTAGACTGGATTACAAAATTTAATTTGCTAAGGAATTAATTATTTGGCACGTAACATCTCATTCACGTTTGACACACTTCTGGGTATCTCTCCATGGTACTATCAATAGTTTGGAGCAACTTTCATTATGGATGACATTTTTAATAACTAACTTAATCAAATGTTTCACTTCGAAACCGCCGTAATAAAGAATATTCAGCAGAAAGTAGGTATCCACATCAGAATAATCTACAAGTTCGTATCCATGACTGCGTATACATTTCTCCGAACTGGCTTACGAATAACTAACACGAAAAATGACATATTTATCTAATTTCGTAAATTGCCTCGCCGGGCAAACTGTTCGTCTGACTTGCACAGGCTTTTGCTCCAGTGATTTTCTTGTTCATCGAAATACATAAATCATATATTAATTCTTCATAGTTTAATGGGAAGGGTCCCCAATCAAATAATCAAAAAAGAAAGAAATAACATTAAACGAAAAATAAAATAGAATATTCATATCATAAAAAATAATAAAAGCCAGTAACCAAAAAACAACAAAAATTAAATACCTTAAGAATATATTCTACATTTCTTCTTAAAATAATCAATTCTAAAATATGGCACAAAATTAATCGAGTTTAAGGTTGGACGTGAAAAAATTCGATTTATAGTCAGCTGACTAAACCTGGTTTGGGAATCTGTTTCAATGACCTATTTCAGTGCGGAGGGTAGTTTTAACCAATGTAAATGCACTTCAGAACTGTAAGTAAGCAATGTATAAAATTAAATTAATTTATTAAATATGCTCATTTAGTACATGCTTGTTAATGTATTAATGTAGCAATGAGTTATCATTGGGGTTTTTAAATTCCTAATATTATTATTTGCTGAAAAGGAATGGCCCCTGAAGAGGGGTTAGGTAAGACATGAAACATGCAGGGCAATAGTGAATAAAGTTTGCTGGGGAAGACAGTGTTTTTATTGGTGACACGTAGCATTGATCTATTTAGTATATATAAGAATATTGGG
Organism: Riptortus pedestris; assembly: GCA_019009955.1. Lineage (NCBI taxonomy): Eukaryota > Metazoa > Arthropoda > Insecta > Hemiptera > Alydidae > Riptortus > Riptortus pedestris. The sequence continues at coordinate 121,723,307 of CM032232.1, forward strand.
TCCAGAATAAAAAGAAAAATATTAATCGCATTTTTTGGACACGGGTTCACAACCATTGAACGTTTTGTTTTTATTTTAGGTGTTTTAATTGAAGTTCAGACTTTTATTGAGCTATATTACCTGTATTAATTATAAAAATAATTTACATTCGCAAATTCACAATAATATTATGTAAATTTTATAATGACTATTTGTAAGTACCAAATTAAATTATTATTGTTACAATTATTCCTATTTGAATTTATTCAATTTGTTGTTTCGCCCTGGAATATATTCTTAAACGTTGGCAATGCAGTCTGTAATTGGTAATTATAAAATCATTTGGCGATCGATTGCTTCTACGAATATATTAAGTATTAATTAATTATTTTGATCAATTACCCATATACAATGGAAATTGGTAATTTAATTTGTAAAATAAATAATAACACTTTTTCCTGAGTTTTAATTGAGAAAAATTATTATCATTTAACTTTTATTTCATTGAATATTTACTGTTGCCCGTTGTTAGTAATTAAAAGTTCTTTTTAAGGCAAGGGAAATTCTATAGAATTTTATTTATTTTTTGGGGTTTATTTTTAATTGGATATGGCATTGATTTTAAATTATTTTTACATTTTAAAATATAGTGAATAAGGAACAAAAAATGGAATAACCATTGGAAACACGAAAAATAAATCAACAACACATATACGTACTAATTCAAACAATGAAATAATCACAAATGGCTCCAGGAATGTGGAATAAAGTTTGATTTATTAAAAGTATGTTTTTGTTTTGATTTTTCAATTCAAAGTTTTTAATGGTGGTTATTTTTTTAAATTGGTGTTTCCATAGCTTCAGTGGAACGTTCCCCTCCTTTTTAAAAATATTTGTGTATTTTACGTTTCACTTTTTTGAAAAAAAGAGAAGAAAAAGCATTTTTAAAACGGATAACAATAAGTTATAAATAATTAATATTCAAGGAAAATGAAATATACCCTTAAAATTCAAGGTTACGACTAGAAAATTTATAATAATAATGGATAAAATTCGACGGGTTCCCTACTGTGAACTTTAAGTTACATAAAATGAGACTAAATTAAAAACCATAAACTAAAATCAAAGGGATATGATATAAGATAAGGAAAGGAATGAAAGTATTAAATTTAATGATGGACAACATATTTTTTTAAAACGTGACATGTTAATAATATTAATATACCAATATGGTTTTCCTAGAAATTATATTTAAATGCGCTTTTGAGTTTAAAATCGTGAAATGTTTTATTTCACTGATACCCTTACAGCACTTTACAGCACAATATCTAACTTCATTTATTAAAACACAATCCAACATTAAGTGCGAAGTGAAATGGCTTCAGTCACACACAAAAAGTAAAAAAATGAAAGACACTACCGATGAATGCCATTAAAATAACCAGATTTATTGAGGTATGCCCAATCAAAGGAAACACAGCAACACCTCGTGCCTTTATATTAAGCCTGTAGTAAGAAGTATAAATAGGTACAACGTAACTCATGCTACTACCACACATCTTTAAGTAAATATAAATAAATAAAAAAGGATTTATAGATCTAGTTAAGAAATAATTGTATAGAAAATTAGTAAATTTAATAACCTAATTGTTGATTGCCCAAATCATATTAATCCTAAATCTAACACCTCATGACTAAGACTGAACCACCAAAATGTCCACTGTGCAATAACGGATAAACTATCAAACACTTACCGACTGCAGCCTAGTAACTGACAAGAACTTGCCCACTAACTTTCAAAACTACTACACGGAAACAGCCCATTTGTTGACACAATAGTGAAACACATCCAAGAGATACACATAATCAATACAATTTGACTAAACACAGGCAGAGACTATTAAAATTAAACTTTGGCTATTTGCTCTAATATTCCACTGAAAATAAACGAACTGAATTTTTATTTACTATAGTTATTCTTACATAAGACAAAGAACTTAACTGCTATTGCTACTTATTTTATAGGAAATTGGTTGAAAGTTTGAACTACTTGGAGATACGAAAATTTAACACATATTTGGACTTGCCCATTTAGAATGTTGTTTATGTATTAAAATTCTTATTATTAAAAAAGAATAATAAATTTTAAGAACACACCTTTTCTCCTTTTAATCGGTTCTGTTGTGCTAGGTGCAGTGGTTGTTGTAGTTGATGGAGCAGGAATTTCTGAAAATAAAAATTCTAAAAATAGTAATTGTGAGAAATATTTCAAAATAGACATTGTATATATATATATTAATAACTATTAGGTACCTCCTTTAATGAAGGGTTTCAAAAAGAGAGAAATAGAAAAAAAATACTGACATGACCTTTCTCCATTAGGGAGTTTGTAAGATCACTCACTTAAGATGTAACTTTCACTGAGTGCGCATTTTTTTTGTTCTCTCTCCTCATCGACTACAATTGCTCTGAAGAAGGGTACCAAAGGTGCCCGGAACTGTCAAAATACAAAATAAATAAACTCATCTATCTGACGGATTGAGAATTTGTATAGCAAAAAAACATTTTCGAGACTTGGCCGAAAAATCTTAATTGCTGACTTCAAAAAAAATCAACAACCTATTTGCATGGATCTCGCGTAATAATCAGCAATAATGCTTGAAATTAGAGATTTTGATGCGACCTGATGAAAATTAAAAAAGTCCGTCACGCCGGTGCGGTGTAAACTAAGCAGATTTCCCACGTGAAGTTTTACACGAATTATCATGAGATTTCACGAGAGCCGAATAGTTAAGGAAACTGCCGAACTAGCTTTTGCCGGACTCTCGTCCGTTATTCACCCAGATTTAATAAAAATGCAAATATCTCGGTTAATATTCAAGATTGAGAATAAATGTATATAGAAATATTTATAGTAAATTTAATTTGCAATACGATTGATTCTCTACAGTGTTTCGATCCGACATATAGTAACGGAGATATTTCGAATTTTCGGAATCCTCCCCGCTAAACCCCCCCTCCCCCTGGTCCGATTTCAGCCGTTAACGAACTTGATCTTCCTTTTTACATAAAACGACTAAATATCGAGATTGGTAACGATCAAACAAAATTTGCGACCACTAGAGCGGTAACAGACAAATAGACAAATATTACATATATATACAGTTTTGAACGGACCTCATTTTTGTTATCAGGAGTTCCACCTCAATAGCTGATTTCCCTGAAGGGAAATATGCTAAAAAGAAAGTATCTCAGTTATGTAAATTTGAGTGTTAACAGACAATTATATATATATATATATATATATAGATAGATAGATATATAGATTTGAATGTACTTCATTTTCCATATTTGATGACGTTTTGTCTTAAATCGCGCCATTAATACAAGTTCTATTGCAAAATTAAATGAATTAATATTGTTACGTTTATTACAAAAATAATATATGTTATTTATTAGGGTTCTATTGATTTCAAAATTAATTTTTAATTTTAATTTTAATAATTGACTTGACGATCACCACTTTTATATACATACCTGGTCACCTATTTTTCACAACTAACCACAACATATAGTGTTAACTTCACGTAATTATTACACAGCTCCATAACTCACGAGCCGATCACTCGAATCACTGGTGAAATCACTGATTCTGGTCTAAACTGAATTACATGGATGGCTAACTGAGTTTTTACTAGCCCGCTGTCCTCTCTAGTAGGTTCAAGGCACCAACTCGCCATCTGATTGGTTGGAGGGCCTTAGAAGGTTCTAGATTCCCGCCCTTGTCCAATCAACGATCATCTTTGGAGGGATGATTTCATTTTCATTTTTATTTTTTGTTGGTGGTGAGGGTGATGAATCAGGTTATTCGGAAACACTGTTTCGCGGCTCCTCAAAGTTTATTTTTTACAAACGCTTTCCGCTTGGCAAATTTGCATTCCCATCCTCTGAGCGTCAGATCCCATCCCGAACGGCTCTACTGAGTTGAACTGATGTACTCAGCCTTGCACTTCTTAAATGCTTGATTAAATATGTATGTGTTTTCCTTTGAAGTAGCAAGTAGCGATAAAATCTCTCAAGTAGACCATTGCATGCATACTTCCCGACAATATATAAATTTTATCCAAAGTTATTGAAGAAATGAGGGCAAATGTTTCTAGATAAAATTGTATTTATTTTAGAGCTTAGTAAATCCCAACAAAACTCCACTACTGGTTTAACCCGCAATATTTGAGCCACAATATACCTAGTAAATTTTGTGGATATTGTGTATTGAGGGGTGGGGGGTTGAACTAAATGAAGAGGAAAATAAATGAAGAGGTTGACCCTCGAAGGAGGATGAAATGCACGGATGAAGGATTTTCCACAATAGCTTTCTCTCAGCAATTACATCTTTCACCGATCTCTTATGTCCAGCTCTCATTTTTCCAAGACATATTTTTTTTTCTAGAGTAGCCATTTTTTCTGAAGTAATACGTCATCAAAATCGTCTTCAAGAAATAAAAAAAAATGTATTCATTGCCACAAGACCTATGACGATTTTTACTTTGAATAAAACAAAAAATAAATGAAAGGACCGATTTAAAGTAAAAGACAAAACAAATTAAGAAAGTCGAAATTAAATATTTGTTTGCAAAAGCAACCAACCATACATTTTCCTCACACAGACTTTGTATCTGTTAGCAGATTAGTCATAGCAGATGCCTATAACGCGAATCCAAAATATTTCTTAAATATCCAGAGAAGCTATCCAGGAGATAACACGAAAGTGAGGTCCATTCAAAACCAAATATATATTTTTTTTCGGAATGGGGGGGGTGAAGGCAGGTTAAGGCGTGGGCATATATTCCCAGTATGTAGAAAATAAAAATAGGTACAGATTAAAAACATTGTATAGAATCAATCTTATTGCAAATTAAATTTACTATAATTATTGTTGTATACATTTATTCTCTATCTCTAACCGAGATATTTGCGCTTTAGCAGATTTCCTTTAAGGGAAATCAGCTATTGAGGTCATACTCATGACGCGATTTTCGAAAAATTTCTTCAAATGTCCATCGATCCAACCCAGGAGATGACGAAAATGAGGTCCGCTCAAAATTATATATATATATATATATATATAGGAATTCCCCAGGGAAGAAATGAACCCAGACGGGAAGAGCAGTTGTACACGAAGAAGCTTTGCCAAAAACAAAAGAATATTTCCGTCTCAAATGATTTCCCGAGCGAAGCCGGGCACCTTGGCTAGTATATATATATATATATATATATATATATATATATATATATATATATATTTGTTTGTTAACGCTTTAGCGGTCGCAATTTTAGTTTGATCGTTACCAAACTCGATATTTAAACGTTTTATGCAAAAAGACAGATCAAATTCGTTTATGGCTGAAATCGGCTGTGGGCGTGGCGGGGGGTTAGAAGGGGGGATTTTTGCAATTTAGTTTGATTGGTATCAAAATTAATACTTAATAGTTTTAGGTAAAAAGAAAGATCGATTTCGCTATTTGTTGAAATCGGACGAGTAAGAGAGGGTGGTAAGAAAGGGGAATTTCGGAAATTTGAAGTATCTCCGTTACTATACGTCGGATCAAAAAATTGTATAGAACCAATCTTATAGCAAATTAAATTTACTATAAATATTGTTTTATACATTTATTCTCTATCTTGAATATTAACCGAGATATTTGCATTTTTATTAAATGTGGACCGTTAACGGACGAGTGAGTTTCCCGCCAAAAGCTAGTTTGGCCTTAACTGTTCGGCTCTTATAAGGAGATTTCTCTATTGTATAATCTCATGTAGGAAATCTGCTTAGTTTACGCAACCCCTGCGTGACAGACTTTTTATTAAGTGCGCACGGATAACGGACTCGTATGGAGATGTCTCTATTGTGTAACTTCACGAGGAAAATCTGGTGACAGACTTTTTATAACTATAGTCCACAGTTTTATTACTTAAGAAAAAAAAAATATCTATGACTCACCATCAAGTTTGATCATCCCGTCAGTCTCGCCTAGTGAGTTCTTGGCTACGCACTGGTAGGAGCCGAAGTCGGAGCTTGACACAGAGCGTATCTTGAGCATCATGTACTTGTTGTATCCGTTGTCCATCGAGACAGCCTCGTACTTCTCACCTGAAACAGACAGATCTACACCTCTATCGCTCTACAGCTAACAGAAATACAAAACATGAATGGAAATACTTGGATATAAATGTTATTTAATAATAATGTTTGAAGATAACTAGATATCAACTAATGAAGCCTCGTTTAAAATGGATGAATCCATTTCTTTTATTCTCCAACATTCATATCATTTATGTTTGAAAGACTCGAGCAGAAAGACCACCCTGCAGAATTTTTCATGAACTACTAACAATTAAACACTACCTGGTAGACTGCTAGAACATTGAATATTTTGAAAGTCCACATAGCATGTACGGACTTCTTAAATACAGGAGCTTACACATTGGCAGTACACAAAACCATCAGAAAATTTGACTTCTCCCCTTTTTGATTTTGATTTAGTGAGTTGTTTAATACAATTTAAAATTAAATTTAAAATTATTTTAAGAACAGACAAATAAGGATTTCGTCTTGTGAATATTTAAAATTATCCTATAGAAACATGAGTCAAATTATAAAAAAGTCCGTCACGTAGGGGCTGCGTAACTAAGCAGATTTCCCACGTAAAGTTTTACAATAGAGAAATCTGCCTAATAACAACTGTAGTAGAAAGAAACCTCTAAACCTAAAACATTATTTAGGGCGTAATAAGCCAGTAGTTTCTAGCCCCAAAAAACAGCTAACCTAACCTCTATACCTATTCACGAGGGACGAATAGTTATAGAAATGGCCGCCAGAGCTCTCGGCGGAAAGTCCGAACATAGCCTACTGGTGACCACACGCAGAATACAAATGCAAATATCTCGGTTAATATTCAAGATACTGAATAAATGTATAGAACAATATTTATAGTAAATTTAATTTGCAATAAGATTTGTTCTATACAATTTTTCGATCCGATGCTTAATAACGGAGATATTTCGAATTTTTGAAAATCCCCCCCTCTAAACCCCCCCTCCCACTGGTCCGATTTCAGGCGTTAACGAACTTGATCTTCCTTTTTACATGAAACGATTAAATACCGATTTTGGTGACGATTAAACAAAAATTGCGACCGCTAGAGTGTTAACAGACAAATATATATATATATATAGTTTTGAACGGACCTCATTTTCGTCATCTCCTGGGTAAATCCTTTAAGGGAAATCTGCTAAAACTGGAGTGGCATGTAAAAGGTTCCAGAAATATATATACCTACATTTGAATCATTTACTATTGTATTGCTCCGCTTTTACATCACACAGCTTAAAATTCCTTGACGAATATATAGTACGTCAAAGAGAATACCTATCATTGGTTAACATTTTGGATTACAACAGCGAAAATAAAGTTAATGATGATTTCTGTTTCTTATCAAAAGTTTGCGAAAGTTAACAGTATAAAAGAAAGAATTTTATTATTTTTATTGGGGTACTTACACAACAATAATCGGCACATTATTTATTATATGCAATTATACTCATTATTAGTAGCCTGTTTGTCATAACTCTTAGAGAAGAATTACACTGGTCAACAGTGGTTTTGGTGCCAACGATTTTTGAGGTGATTTCTTATGAATTTGATGCCCTGAATTCAAATATGCTATTAGTTTTTGCGTATCAGCTCAAGCCTGGTTCAAGTAAATTATTTTCCTTCAACCTGGAAGCCAGTAATTCAGAAGGTTCTTTCGACAGGTTGAGGTCTCTAGTGAGGTCATTTAACTCATCTTGGTTGAAACATTGAGGAATTGATGATATCGTTTCAATATCACTGTCACCTTCAGTAGTATCAGAATTCTGATCAGAGAGACAATATGCGTCCTCACAGAGTTCTGGTAGCTGGTGAAAAGTTGGAATTGGCACTTCTTCTGAGTGAGGGACAGAGCGTCTTGGAGAGACTAAATCTGATAGATAAGTGCATTTGTATAAAAATCTAGAGCTGATGCAGAAAAACAACTTTCATATTTAGATTCAGCAATAAAAATATAGTTTAAATCTGCTCAAAAATCCTAGGCACCAAAAAAAGTCTTTTTGTTTGTAGGCCTGTGTAATGTTAATTTGATATAACTGAAAACTGGTCTTTATTTAGACATTAAAAAAGAATGAATTAATCTACATTTACATTAAATTATGATCACTTGAATTAAGTATTGTAATTATTTAGATTAATATTTATATTGTATTACATGCCGATGTATATGCTGTTCATTTGTAATTGAGAAATTATTATTATTTTTATTTCCATATTTTTTAAGAAGTTATAATATATTCATAACCATACTAACAGTAATTGGCAAAACTCTTGGCAACATGTTTCTAAACATAAGCCAATAAAATATCTATCTATCAAACTAAAATTATTTTAAGTACTATGGAACTTCTAGCATTTAGTAATAATATGACTTATTTTTAAACCAATATTACATTTAACATATTCCCAGAGGTAAAACACCACAGTAGCGGAACTACTAAATCCAATGAGTAAATAAATTATGTAAGAAACATTATCTGTTTCCGGCTTGACAGGCCATAAACAGGTTCTTCAGTTTTCTGGGAGTGAAGAACAGCTCAATCTTTTCAAAATTATTTGGGAGCCCCTTACACGGTTGGGGACGCATATCCCAGAACATTTGTCAAGAAATGAATAAACGACTAGTATCTTCTCAGGTCGGAAGTATACAAACTTGCATGCGGAACTTGTGCTCGTTCGTACATAGGTCAGACTGAAGGTAAGTTAAAATACAGGTTCAAAGAACAGAGAATACACCCAGAGTCGGACTTTTACACGCGTGTAAAAAGATTTGGGTCCGAAACCCATTAGCGTTTAGTTTCTCTGATTCATAATGATTTTTTTTTATTTTGTTTCTGCCCAACAGCGATGGTTATTGGCATAATTAGAATAGTATATTTACTCCTTCATGTGATTCATAATGAAACGAAAGGTATTATTTTTCATTAATAAAGAAAGTTTAAATTGTATTTTTTCGCCTGAAATAACAAAATTTTGTGGTAAATGAGCCACAAAATAGGGTTATTGTTCTATTCAATATAAGGAAACTTATATGGGTAGTAATTGATTCCCTAATCCCACAAGTCACTTATTGTGTTTCCAATTCGTTTTATTGCTTATGAATCGTTTGTATTTCTGACTTTCTAATAAAAAATAAAGCCATTATTTAACAATTCTATTTCCAATGAAAAGACTATGAGCTATTCAACTTTGAGAAATATATTTATTACAAGTGTTTTGTTAGTCGATCGGGAAGGACATCAGTAAAATCTCAGCTAAAAGTAGGCCTCTATTTTTTTATTTTCGGATAACACGTAGCTCTCAATTGTTAAATAATTGATGCATATAATTTGAATATGTAGCACGAATTCATTAGAAGATTGTGTAACTATTTTATAATTTTAGCTGATCACTTTCGATCAGAAATCATGAAATCCCAAAATAATTTAGTGCATTAAATTTATTGAAATGTAGCCCGGCAAATATAATTCATGAAAAGGAACTTTACCTGTCAATTTGTGATTCGCAGAGCGTAAAATAGAAATTACTTTTAGAATTGGTTTACATGGAATCCGCATTAAATAGACAATTTTCCGTTGTGGCCAAATATGCGATTATCTGTTTCTATAAATCATGGACGTAAAAGTTAATTAAATAAATTATTTTCAAATGCAAACATAAATAGAAAATGTATGGATAGTACATTTCTATAAATAATGTACGTCCAACTTGATCAATTATTTTCAAATGCAAACATGTATTGAAAATTAACGGGAAAATTAATCATTCCTTATATTTAAATTTGTTCCTAAATAAATTATATATAAAGAGCAATCGTTTTGGTGTATGCAGGAATCAATCAATTTTCCGTGGTAACCTCCAATGATTTATTAGGGTCATTTTAAAAGGACCATTTTGCCTGTTGATTTTCGCCCATGTCTGTCCGTTTGTCTGTGCAATCTTTATAGATTTTCCACTATTAATTTAAAATTCATGAAATTTGTCTAGAAAGTTGCAATTTTGAATTTTCGCTAATAGACAATTCTACGCTAGTTACTTTATCTGTAAGTTGAAACGAAAGGAGGATGAGCTTGGCACTCCATTTTGTGCTATTTAATTAAAAAGCTGTGAATTAGTTTATAAAAGATCATTTCTATAACAAATATCACGCTATTTTCAGTACTTTTTTGCAAGTTGACCCAAAATAACATATTTCTTTATTCCTGTGAGGTATTAAACGATTTTTCAATCGTACTCTTACTCATCATTCAGTCATAGGTTCAAAATTTCAAATACATATTTCCAGGGAGAAACCATGTTGTCTTGGCCGTTCACTATTTCTCTGCCCCTTGGCAGAAGAAGAACTAATAACTGTAATCAAATTATAGAAAAATAAATCCCCGTTCCCAAAAGCAATAACGAACGAATTCCAGAGAATTTTGTATTAAATGAAATGATCCAGAAAAGTGGCGCAAAACGATTTTATAAGACTCTGTAAAAAAGGTATCTCAAACTTCAAAGTTACAGGTGTATCTCATTATTGCATGCTTCTGTGAAAATCTTCCCAAAGTTTTTCAATAACCATTTTGTTCCAGTTCGAAATGAAAACAGTATTCACATTTACAAGCACCACAACATTCGGCGATGACACAGCGATCGTTTCCTATCATTCCGGTCTTACAACCATTTCCATAAACGTACAGACTCATTTGAATGTGTTGAGTTGCTCACAACTCAATCATTTTTAGCATATTTCCCTTAAGGGAATCAACTATTGAGGAAGAGCTCATGACGCGAGTTTCGAAAAATTTCCTCAAATGTCCATCGATCCTACCCAAGAGATGACGAAAATGAGGTCCATTCAAAATTATATATATATATTTCAGTTAACGTTCTAGCGGTCGAAATTTTTGTTTGATCGTTACCAAACTTGATATTTAAACGTTTTTTGTAAAAAGAATGATCATGTTCGTTAATGGCTAACATCGGGCGAGTGCAAGAGGGGGTGGTTTAGGGGGGGGAGGTTAGAAAAATCAAAATATCTCCGCTACTATACGTCTGATCTAAGTATTGTATATAATCAATCCTATTGCAAATTCAATAATCTATAAATTTTATTTTATACAAATGTTCTGTATCGTGAATATTATCCGAGATAATAGCATTTTATAGTTTTTAGCTTTCAGTAAACCCCCACTCTTACTCATGTCATATTCGTCGATGGTACAGCGATCTTTCAACCATATCCTTAAACGTACAGTCTCATTTGAATATATTGAGTAGCTCACAAGTCAATCATTTTTTCACTTTGCCCAACATCTTGAGATCAGTTCACTCGTTCTCGTTCCGGGTAGATTTATCCTCCGCCCACCAACCCCTTGGAGACACCCCCACCCCCGGGCCCATCTCTGCTGACTTCTCATGCATTCAAGATCCGCATCACTTCCGCAAACAGAAAAAGCGACCCCAGAACGGCCGTGATTCAGCCGTTCCCCTCCGCAGAAACATTACCATAACTCTTGCTGCAGTAATGGCAGTCACTTTTGGCCCGGACGAGGGGAGCCAACTCTGTTTCCCCACCCTTCGCCTTCCTTATCATCCCTTGCCAAGTGGATTATACGGTATGGAGAGAGGTTACTGCATGTGGTGATGCATTGATAAAGAAAATATATTTATTGTCCACGAATATTTCCCCGAAAATATGGACTTAATCTCACATTAATAAATTTATTTGAGGCTGATATACAAAATGTCCGTAATGCAGGGCCTGCGGTAACTAAGCATTTGTATGTAATGTAAGTATGTCCTGGACCCACTGAATTTAAATTCTTTATGGATTGGTAAATGTTTATATGTTGTAGATATGTTAGTATGTGTGGAATATATTGGCTGCTGTCTGTTAGTAAAGTAAGTTACTGCTTGGGGTTAAAATAAAGTCATTACTTTCTTTAGAGTTTTTGTATAGCATAAGGCTACACTAGGAAGGATGACTCAAGTTTACTATAACCAATTATAGCTAAGCACTGATGATGGGGCATAGGCCCTGAAAGTGTTTGGTCGAATAAAAAAAAACCGCCAAGCAGTGGCTGCGTTAACTAAGCAAATTTCCCACTTGAGTCACGTATTTGCATTTATCTCAAAACATAAAAGTTCAATGAAAACAATATTTGGTATTTATACTTCAAATAAAGTGTTTCATAATATAACATAGACATCTCCGGAGTCTCGCCGTAGATGTCGGCTCAATAGGGACCAGCTCTAGACCACCAAAGATTGGACGGTTCGCCCAGAATTTACTCTGCATTTAATAAATGAAGTATTAAAAGTGGAGGTGTTTTGACTGTGTTATCCTTCCGTGGATGATGGACCTCCACCATCTAGCCCAAATCCCGAATAATGGGTTAAATTTATTTCTCAAAATTTTATATGCTTTAACTTCTTTATTATACATTCTGATCACTATCGGTGTGAAATGCTTTTATATTTTGGTATACTTATGATGTCTCTCATTTTGCCATATCAATTTTTCAAGTAGTTCACTTATTAGTTTTTCAATATTTGAGTGAATCTAATGGGCTCTTTAAATCGAACAAGTTCCATAATGAACAGTTGTGCTCTTGGAACTCTCTTGTGCTGTTGGAAAGCCACTTCCCACTCCATAGGAACTCGCAATCCTTCTTCCACGTTTATGATGTGGGACTATTGAAATAATATTTCCGATCAATCAAACTTGATTTCCATTTTTGAAGTGACGTGTGAGGAAGGAAGGAGATCACTGATAAGAATCAGCGAAAAAGGCCTTGTTCCTTTACAGCTATAAATTACAAGCGGCAGAGCGCTTTCAAGGCAGTCTCTCCATCATCAGTGACTTGTCATAGAGAACTTGATTAAATGAAAGATTCCTTTAAGAGCCACAAGGAATCCTTGGTTTAAAGACATTCTCTGTGAGGGATTAAGACTTTTTCGATGATATTTATGTGTTAAATTTGATTTGTTTAATCTCGAAATTTTATTTGAAATTGAACTTGAAACTCGTGGAAACTTTCTTGCCAGCGTATCTCACCAGTCGCATTGTTTTAATCATACTCAACAGTTCTTTTGCTATTGGGTCAAAAAGTCAAAAAGACACATTCTAAGAAACGAATGTTGTAAATCAGAGTAGAAAAAAAAAATTGTATAGATGCTTTCACGTAAATAGGTGGAGAAGCGGAATCGCAAATCCCTGAGGTGTAAAAATTTGCATGCAATGCATGTGAAGGACAGCCGGGACTTGAAGAAGTTATGAAGCAAGCGGATGATATTTGTCGGTGCAAGGACTAGGATCACGTTTCCAATGAGAGGAACTAAGGACAATCTGTGAATTTTGAACTTTTTTTAAGTTGGAAAGAGATAAGGTAAATAGCATACGATTCTGCCGAGTAAATACTTGCTCTGCTTCTTAATTTTTGAGGGTGTGCTTTATCATTAATAACTGTAGCAGCTACAGTTCCAAAGTCGGCCTTGGATCCGTCCGTAATGCGAACAGAGCGTTTGGGTTATTTCAGGTAATTGAACGTTAAGAAATGGTATGTGGATTTTCGCAGAACATAAAGGTGAATCAGGGGTTCAAAGCGAACATTATCAAATCTTATCATGAAATTAACTTCATTAACAAATGAAATTCGTGAGAATACTCTGAAGGAAGAAGCAATAGACAATTAAAACCATGTCAAATTAAGTTAAATAATTATATTCTATTGAAACTATTATTGAGTTTATTTATTTGCGTCCACTTTATGATACTTTGGCTAATTGAGACGGGGTTTCTACAGGGAACCACCCTTTTCTAGCCAGGGTGGGAATAAGGGATTTATTTAATCCGTCCGAGTATAATAAATTTCTACTGCCCAGGGTGGGAATCAAACCCGCCACTGTAGGTAACCATATGAGCCCCAATTATTGAGTTTGCTGAGGTTGGCATACAAAGAAATCCTCTCAATTGATAATTTAACGTTATCTAGCATATTTGGCTGAACACGTTCCTATCCGTTAGTTCAAGAAATGTTTTCTCAAATTTAAAGAAAACAAATAATAAATAGTTATAAATTCTGACAGTTCATTCATGAAAACAAATGAATATTTTCTTTCTTCATCTATATAATATCGGACATTAAATGAACAAATAAATTGTAAATTATTAAATGGGTATCGTTAAAAATGATTGCATGAGTCTGCTACGAATGCATTTAAAAATTCTTGTATGCAATTTCATCCTCCATGAACTCTTGCAGAGAGTGGAGACAGAAGTAAAAAAAAAAGGTATGTTTGGTGAGGGGGGGGGTCAGACCCACATTCCCAAATAACAATAAAAATAAATCGTGTGAATAGCTCCCCTTTTTAACCGCGCCGTACAACACTGACCCTCTCGTAAAACCTCAGGTCCACCTCACAACTACCTCTGTTCTCTCACTCTCTCCCTCACTTGCTCTCTCTCACTCTCTCTCTTTTCATTTCCCTCCTCTCCCGCCCCGTCGAGTGGTATTTAATTTCAAAAACCCTCCAGTGTTTCTTTCTGCCGTTGAATTAAAATCTGTTGCAAGGTCATTATAATCTTCAGCCTCAACAGTTTTTATTTCCTTCTGCCGCTATAAAATAACTGTTGTATTAAAACTAACAGGTTATTCCCCTTCCTTCCTCAGATAATATTTTGATCAGCATAAGCACAGAATTTGCCATTTGCTGCAGAGAAATCGTTACAAAAAATAATGAATTACAGTGCATAAGTGACGCAACCGTAGATTAGCCTGTTAGTATTAAAGCTTCCACTAACTTTTAGTCAAGGTTTTGTTTCCCAGATGGGCATTGAAATTTGTTTGTCTGACACATCAAACAAAATCCACAATCCTCCATTAACAAGAGTATGGCTCTGTTAAACCTCAGTCGCCCAGACACCACTAAATGAAGATTCAAGATCAATAAAAAATTAGAAATAATTTTTTGTCCGCCAATTGCTAAACCCACAAAGCGTTCCCGCCTAAAGTTAGTTCGGCTCTACTGCCTCTAGACGGCACTGGTAGCAATTTTCAGTTCAGAAGAAGTAGGTTTCACAGGTCTCCATATATCACCTTCAGACCCACCATATCTCCAACTTATATAGACTATATATTCATATTTATCTTAGGCCTACTTTTCCTATTTTAACTCTTTATTTACTCCAATATTTATATCCAGGTAATTTATTTCTTTATTTTTGTTTTAGAAGATAATGACCTGGTATTATGCTAGGAAATGTTTTTTTATTTAATCCCTTTCTTATGCCCAGGTATTATCCTACGAGATGTTATTTTATTTAATCACATTTTCATGCCTTGGAATTATCCTACGAAATGTAATTGTGTTTGTTTCCTTTTTTATTCCTTATCATTGTCTTGCGAGTTGTTCTTTTGTTACTTCCTTTCCTTATGCCCTGGATTTATCCTTCGAGATAAAATTGAATTCGTTTCCTTTCTTATGTCCTGGTATTATCCTACGAGATGTTACTTTATTCATTCCTATTCTTATATCTGGTGTTATTCTACAAGATGTTATTTTATCTCTTCCTTTCCTAATGCCCTGCAGTTATCCTACTAAATGTTACTTTATTCCTTAATTTTCTTAGGTCCTGAAGTCATCCTACGAGATGTAACTTTGTTCATTGCCTTTAATGTGTAATTGTATTCGTTTCCTTTCTAATATCCTGGTATTATCCTACGAGGTGTTACTTAATTTCTTTCCTTTCCTTATGCCCTGCAATTATCCTACGAGATGTAACTTTATTCATTGCCTTTCATGTGCCCTGGTATTACCTTCAAGGAGTTATTTTATTCCTTATCTTCCATATTTTATTTTATTCATATACTCTCTTATGACCTGAGGTTATCCAACGAGGTATTATTTTGTTGAGTCTCTTTCTTATGCCCAAGTATTATCCTGCGAGATGTCATTTTATTCATTCCCTTTTTTACTCCAGGTATTATTCTACCAGAGGTCTTACTTTTTTTTCATTTTGTTTAATTATTCCGCGATATTAACAATCTGAAGTGCCATTTAAAAAAAAATGACAACTGAAAAGTTAAATTATACACATGGTATTTTAGATTATCTAGGGGATGCCTCATATTTTCTGTTGCTTAGTCTGTCGTTTCATTAATTCAAAGCATTCAATTAACGCTCCATCTTAATACTCATTAAGGGAGATGTTTTTATTGTATTGTATCCTATTTCGTCCAATTAATAGTCTTTTGTATTCAACAAAGTGTATTTGCTCCGATCGTTTCCAAAGAATGTAAACGTCCCGCGGAATGGTGTAATTGATATTTTCCGCTCGAAATCCGTTTCGGAAATTAATTAAATAACGAACCGTGCTTGGAAATATGTTGATCCGCGGACCGGCGGAGATCCACATATTATCGAGGTGGGCCCGCGTCTCCCGGGCAATTCCCCACAAATGAAATCCAGGAAGCCATCAACTCCAAACATACCATTACAAAACCAATCAGTGAAATCTACCGTTTCCCGTGAGGACGTGGTTGAGCGGTGGGGGGGGGGAGGATGATGTGTTTGTTGATTAGTCTCGTATCGTTAGAACGTGCACGATCCTTCGCGGAGATTAGCGAGCGAATAGTTTTCCCCAGATCAAACCAAAATTAATGGATTCCCAAAAGATTTGATTGGAACAGCCATTGGCGGGTGTAATGGGAACCTGAGTATAATTCAAACTATCCGATAAAGATATAGTATAGACCGATATACGGGAAGGATTATTGGTAATGCACTATTGGATGAGAAAATGTATCAGATATTTCCCCGTAATAAATTAGGCAGTATTCATATCCAACGTAATACCTGTGGATGTTTAAATTAATTCACAAGATATGAAGAAAAAGGTCAGTAGCTAAACTGTAAAACTTAAATTTCCTTCATTTTCTTTATATCTCTTTTTTAATCCAGCAAGTAGATAAATAAAATGTATCTACCAAGAAAAAAATAATTAGTTGATAGTGAAGCCTGAAAAATAATTTGTTAGGAAAAAGCAGGTTGAGGGGCCTATCCCAGCTAGTCACGAGGTTGGCATGTTATCCAAATTTTTAATCTAAGTAAGCTGTTTGGGCCCTGTAGTGATTGGCTAATTGTTTATGATGTTTGAAATAATTTTATTTGAAGCTGAGGGTCAAGAAAATTTGGGAACCCCTCGTGAAGCGTAGAGCTTGACAAGCGATCCCCTCGGGGTTGCACAGGATGAAAAGTAACTCGATGCTGCGACGGTTAAGTACTACAGATTTATTATTGGTAGACTCCAAATGTTGTGATATCCTGTTTGATGTGGCACCACCAGGATTGCCTTTTTGACTTTGAAGTCATTTCCAGTGTCATCTTGTAAAACTGATCAACTTGCTATCTTTATGCTTGATACTCTGAGGGACTGCATAGCCTCTTGCAATTTTACCCTATGTACACTGCCATAAGTCAGTAAAACGGTAATGCAGATCAGCAGTTTTCCTGGATTTCGAGCATATCGCTAATGGCGAAGATATTATCTATTGCGAAATCCCTTCGAAAACCACCCTGCAGCTCTCTCAGAATGCTTTCAGCACTCTCCGTCAATCGCCATGGCCACAGACGGTAGCTAGAAAGCAAGAGCTATGGGCCTATCATTTTGAGATTACGAGGTTATGGTTTACCAGTTCGTACATGAAAATGGCGAGAAGTAAAATTATTCTGATCAGAAAAAACTTAGCCTAAGTATGATTATGGCATTGTTAGGTTGAACAAAGGTTGTATAGGTTGTACTATCTGGCATAGTTTATTTGATTGTTACGAAAGTCATTATTTGAAGAAAAACAAAACGTAAATGAGTGAAATCAGGCCGGAGAAAGTGGATATGGTACGGTCAAATCTCAAATAGTAAATATACCTGATTTAATGTTTCCTGTCTAAAAATATTATTTACTAGCCTTTCTAATTTTTCAATGTTTTATAATTGTTGTTCTAAACATTTTTTCTTTTATTTAACTAGTGAATTAATGGAATTAATTTTATTTTAGTGCCTCCAGTATACGTATTAAATAACTCCTGCATTTTTCACATTTCGCAAATGTATTATTGAATAACTAATACACTCAGAAGGGAAATCTGCTAAAAACTGATATTGGCTCCATGTGACGTCTTTGTACTGGAATGGGGATCTCAAAGCCTGCCGAGTTAATGTGGCGCACCGAATACTTATATATTATTAATTATATTACAATTAAAAAAAAAAAAAAAAGGAAAAAATAGGCTACGGGATAAAATTGAACACTGCGTAGACGAAGATCGATTTGGTTTCCGATCCAGAAGAGGAACTACAGAAGCTATTCTAGCTCTTAGGCTTACTCCGGAGAGACAAGAAGGGAAAAAACCATAGTTGCTTTGGTAGATCCAGAAAAATCTTTAGATACAGTTAACTGGAAACTGATGTTTCAGTGCATGTGTAAAATAGAAATAAATTCGAAAGACAAAGTACACTAATCTTTATAAATGAATGTGAAAGGGAAGCCAGAATCAAGAAAGGTGTAAGACAAGGATGCTCACTGTCACCTTATCTGTTCATTGAAGAGGCAATAATGAAAATGAAAGAAACAACCATAGGTTTACAGATTAACTGTAAATCTATTCATTGCGTCAGATTTTCAGATGATATTGCACTGGTAGCAAAGTCCGAAGTAGAAATGACTAAAATGCTGCCTAAGGACGTTCTAGAACAATTCAAACGCAAAATAAATGCTCATAAAACAAAATTTTTAGTTGTAGATAAGAAAGAATTTTAAGCCATGTGCTTGAAAAAATGAAAGAGTTTTGTTACCTAGAGAGCATCATCACTGAACACAATGATAGTATACCTAAAGTCGATAGAAGAATAGTACTTGATAAACAAACCTCCCAAAGAAAAATCAGTATTTTAACTAATAAGCTTTTGACATGGATACAAAAAAAAAAAAAAATGATTGCTAAGTCTCGCGTATGGAGTTTACGGAAGCGAAAGTTGGACTCACCACAAAAGGGAATATAATAGGTTGGAAGCAATGGAAATGTGGAACTGGAATCACTAAAACACGTTGGACTCAAAAAAAGTCCAACATGGAAGCTCTAAAAGAGGTAAGTGAGAGCAAAATTCTTATCAAGGTCATGGAAAAAAGGAGAGTGAAACTTCTTGGGCATATCATAAGGCACAACGACTTCATTACTAATATATTTTCAGGTAAGATTCTTAGTCTAGGGGAAGGGGAAAGCCTACAAAATTTCGGAGAGTACAGTAATATGACATGAGCAGCTTCCGATAGAACACAACATTTGCAACTACAAGGCCTAGCCATTAGATCATGATGTGATTACAAATGAAATCTTTAGCCATTGCAGTATTTACTTTTACATTTTTAAACAATATTTTCCACAACAAATATAAATTCTCCGACTCCCTAAGACGGAATATAACTCCAATAGCCACCTATTGCGTGTAGATGATTGCCTTGAGCCTGAATATCCAAAGGCGATGTATTACAAAGGGACGATAATGGAGGTATGAAGGGGCTTGTCTCGGATATGCAAATGAAGGGATAGCCCTACCAACTAATACAGCCTGGCCCCGAGGGACAAAATTAAAATTAGAGGAGGGACGGAGCAAGGGCTGCCAGGGCTTAAGTGGAGTCAGACAATGGAAATGAGAGAAAAGAGGAAATTATTAAAAGGGAGGGGGAAAAAAAAATATCAAGCTACCTTAGAGCAGGTATTTCCACATTCTTTGAGATTATGTTCCAACATAATCTTCAGAATTTAATTTTTCGCTCGGATATTTTAATCTTGAAAGGTATTTGCAAATTTTAACACTGCTCGCTCTTACCCCGAGTGTTTTCGCGGAACAAATTAAATTAAATACTTTAAGCTCGCCTGATAAAATAATTTAACGAGTTAGTAGTGTCACGGTAGCCGTCTTTGATTTTAACAAACCATGTGTATACGTCAGCGATCGGAAAATAAAATGGAAAATAAAATCATCCACAAATATTGATTTCTTTTCAGGAATATTGCATGTCCCTGATGCCAAACATTTGGTCACGCAGGTTCGGGGTAAAATAAGCAGATTGAGTACAATTTTACGTCTGTCTATCAAAACTCAAACGAAGTTATTCAACAGGGTATTCGTCCATTTCTGGAGAAAATCTTGTCCGGAATGTGGAGAAATTGCGAAAGTTAAGAGTAAAAATATGTGGAACTGGGTCCCAGGAAAGGGGAGCGTTGGTCTCTCCAGAGTAGCTCCATAAATTCTCATTACAAAAAGAGTCCGTCGCGCAAATGTTTCGTAAACTTAAAAGATTTCCCATGCACTGAAATAAGATACGGTGATGATCTCATCTCAACATCTATTCACAATTTCTTCCGCAGTAAGAAGCTGATGTTAAAAATGAATTAAAATATCAGTTGGACTTCAGCTGTTTCGTGACTCGAGTACTTGAAGTAAAAAGTCCGTCACGCAAGGGCTGCGTAAACTAAGCAGATTTCCAACGCACGAGAATCTTTCATCTCATCATCTATTCTCTTTTTTTCCTCCAGTAAGAAGCTAACGTTAAAAATGAATTAATGAACTTGATGAATTGATGGCCTATGCTAAAAATATCAGTTGGACTTGAGATGTTAAGTGATTCGAGTACGTTAAGTAAAAAGTCCGTAACGCAAGGGCTGCGTAAACTAATTAGATCTCCCTCATGCAGCTCTAACACACTGGTGACCTCAACTCATCAGATATTTCCTTTTTCTGTATAAAAACCCGGATGATAAAAAGGTTGTGGGAGGGGGGACGCACAGTGGCCCAAAAGCCACAATAAACGGCAAAAACCTATTCCCTTGAAACTACTTTAAAAAATGCTTTGTAACATTTATAATATATGTTGACGTTGTTGGAAAAGTTGTTTTGTAATAGAATTAAACAAATACGTAAAATTTTACACAACAATTTATTTAGAATGAAAAAATAAAAACAAATTCATAATTCATTAAATAAATAAATTATTTTATTTAAATTTGAATAAACATAATAAAAGAGATATATAATACATATTCAAATCAATTTACATAGTAGCATATCCTGCCCAAAGGGTTATAAAATACAAACAACAAAAAATGAACGAATAAAAATCTTTTACGAAATAAAAATATTGAAAAAGAATAGGCATCTATTCACTATCAAAATGAAAAGATCAGGATGGCATCAACGACATAAAAACGATGAAATATTCTATCAAAGTTTTGAAAAATTATATATTCTTTATCAATAATTATATTTTCTTCATTCTCAAGAAAAAATCATATTTCGCTGACCATCAATCAAAACCAACCGACAAAAAGAATATATATATATATATATATATATATATATATATATATAAAAGTTGTAAGTTCTGGTGAAGAGAATACAACTTTAGTTCAAAATTACTCAAAAATAAAAATACAAATGCCTAAAGCTATAGATAAACAGAGCGCCTAATGCCCGGTATTTATTGTTGGTAAATTTTCTTTAAACCTCAATTTCTCACAAAAGTGGACGAAGGTGGATGAGATATTTATAAAATAGTTACTCATAGGCTTAATCTTGAAGAAAATATAAGTTAGAGCTTGGAGCTTTGTGGAGCTTTTTTTGAAACCTTATACGAAGAAAGAAATTTAGGAATTTATCTCTATTTTGTTAGAACTCGTTTTAAGGGCTTAAACGTAACGGATTAAAAACAAATTAGAAACCAACAAAAAACTTGAAACATACAGTATTAACGTTGCCAGAATAAAATTTGTCAATAGACAGTCTTAAGGGTCAGAATTTATCTTTTAAATTTGGCTTAGAAGTTAGATTATTTTGTGAAAAACATGAATGTCGATTTAAATGTTATTCTATTGGCAATTGAAATTATATTAATTAAAAAGGCCACCCAAACACAAAGGTACAACCACTAAACTATAAAGAAATCAAATTCTCAAAACCAAATTTCAACTTTTGCTGAAATAGGTTTTTGCCGGCTTCGCACGACTGTGGGACGGGGTATTGAAGGCTGAAAATAATAAACTACAAATAACTTGGATTAATACTTGAGTTACGAAAAAATGTATGGGACAAAAGTTCTAGAACATCAATAGCTTAAAAAGATTGATCATTAAATATTTGCCTATACGATTCATAATAAGGGAGATATTTTGAATTTTCAAAATTCCCACGTAAACCACCCCTATTCCACTCCCAATTTCAGCCATTAGCTATATGATCTTTAGTGTGTATTGATGCTATTGTGTTAATCTTGTTAACGTATGCTTTTTGTGATTATATTATTATTATTATGTTACTCTACGAAATGTTTTCTGTTTGGCTACAGTTTGAATTAAAATGAACAACGAAATAATAGTCACGTTATTAATATGTGCATTTACTTATGAAATTAACAGATACAGTAAAATATCGTATAGAAGAAATGAATATTTTCAAAACACTAATATTAAGCTAAGTATAGTATATGTTATTTTCAATTAGATGGGTTCTATACCAATTTTTTGATGGGACGAATGATAACAGGGATATTTTGAATTTTCTAAATTTCGAAACACCCCTCCCACTGGTTCGAGAAGTTTGTTGTTCTTTATGTTTACAAAGAACGTTTGTATATCGAGTTTGGTTACCGATGAAACAAACAATACACACACACACACACACACACACACACACATATATATATATATATATATATATATATATATATATATATATATATATATATATATAATATTGAACGGACCTCATTTTCGTCATCTCCTGGGTAGGATCGATGGACACTTGAAGATAATTGATGAAAATCGCGTCATGAGTGCGAACTCAATATCTGATTTCCCTTAAGGGAAATCTAATAAAAAGCCTTTGTAAATAACATTGAAATTAATAAAATTTATTGCAGACATCTGTTTTTATTTTTTTTTTTACATTGTCCCTGTCTAAATATGGCAATATGAAAACAATATCTGGATAAAAAATGTAGACAAAAAATAATTTGCTTAAAATTTTCAGGCCGTCAAAAAGTTTACACTGCTAGTTCAAAACACGAGCCCAAATTGATAATATTAGCAGATTTCCCTTAAGGAAAATCAGCTATTGAGGTCGTACTCATGACGGAATGTTCGAAATATTTCTTCAAAAGTCCATCGTTCATACTTAGTAGATGACGAAAATGAGGTCCGTTCAAAACTATATATATATATATATATATATATATATATATATATATATATATATATATATATATATATATTTGTCTGTTACCTGCTCTAGCGGTTGAAATTTTTGTTTGATCGTTACCAAACTCGATATTTAGTCGTTTTATGTAAAAAGAAAGATCAAGTTCGTTGTATTTCGTAATATTTTCGTTACTGTACGTAGGATCGAAAAATTGTATAGAATCAATCTTATTGCAAATTAAATTTACTATAAATATTGTAATATACATTCATTCTCTATCTTCAATATTAACCGAGATATTTTTATTTTTATAATATCTGGGCGGATAATGGATGAGAGTGAGTTTCCTGCCAAAAGCTAGGTCGGCCGCTTCCTTAACTGATCGACTCGTGAAATTTCTCTATTGTACAACTTCTAGTGGGAAATCTGCTTAGTTTACGCAGCCCCTGCGTGACGGACTTTTTCAATATTTAAATCGTTGTACCACGAGTTGTATAGGTCTCTGGGGCAGTCGGTTTAGCTTTGGCGTAATCGAATCGATTTGGATCAACGTAAATGGTGTTTAGCACTTAGCACTCGCTCGAGGTGACATTTGGCGTATTTGGTTATTCACAACTGCAATTTATATGCACTCCGTACATTTTGAGCTGAGTAAATTCTGTATTTTATTCATTGACCTAATGCAAACTGAGCAAATGCTCAGGAATGGGATTAAACAATATAAATTGACCAGTCGTGACCCTGTATTAAGTTTAAAAGTACGTCACGCTATATCATACTACTAACATAATACTAACAACCAACTCCTTGAAAACATGGCACGAAATTTATTCTCAACAAAGGCTACGTAAACTAAGCTGATTTCCCTCACGAAGTTTTACAATACATAAATGTACATACTGGTAATTCATAACACTAATTGTGAATTCTTAGTTGGTATTCTCAGTACCAATTGCTTCTGTGCCAATAGCCTCCTTGTCTCAACTAGCTGGGATGAAAAGCCAGTCCAGGCCCAAGAGCCGACAGGTCAACATCAAAAATCTTCGGTAAGACCCCGCTCTCTGCTCCTTTGTTCCCCTTTTTCTTCTTTGATTAAATAGTCAAGTTAATGTCTTTCTTACAGTCAGCTTTATGTCCTACCTGTACCCACTTAATATAATAAAAATTGTTGATATATGAAAAGTATTATATGTTATGTAGTTCTAAGACAGATAAGTTTTTATTGTTATATGGTATCTAAAATATTTTAATAGAAATGTAATTTTTATTTTGTGGGTCAACAGGGCATTGGAGATGATGCACAGCAACAAAAGCACTCTGACGTTTTAATAAATTATTATAGTGGAAGTGTAGCCAACAATACTTTCATCCTACATACTAATCGTGAATATTAAGTGAATAATTGAGAAGTTATTCAACCAATTTTAATAACTTCTCAACGGAAACCGCCTGAATTGTATACAAAGAGGTCTGCCAACTTCTCATTGCTGAGAGACGGAGATATTATTTACCGGAAATAAAAGTAATTACTAAAATATAACATATTAATTTTATTAAAGACTATTTACTATATCTAGTACTGTATTTTTTAATGAGTCAGAATAACCTTTATTTCAGTCACTCAAATTCAAGTAGCCTAAGTACTTAACAAGAGCGGGGGGGGGGGGGTCAACAGACCATATTTTCATGTATCTCGTATAATAAAGGTCTCTTTAAAACAATATTTGGTATTTAATGTTAAAAAAAGCGGTTTATTATATAACAGAGTATTGTTAAAGTGGCATGGGTAGAAGTGTAGGTTTGCTGAAGGCAGAAAACTTAAAAGGACAAATATCACGGTTAATGTTCATGATAGAGAATAAATATATATGACACTATTTATAGAACATTATATGTGCAATAGGTTCTATGTACTTTCTTTTGTAGTTCTATATGCTTTTTCGATCCGACGTATAGTAACGGAGATACTTGGAATTTCCGAAATTCCCCTTTTCTAACCACTCTCTTACTGGTCCAATTTCAATAAATAGCGGACATGATCCTTCTTTTTACATAAAACTATTGAGTATCAAATTTGGTAACGATCAAACTAAAAAAGTCCGTCACGCAGGGGCTGCGTAAACTAAGCAGATTTCCCACGTGAAGTTTTACAATAGAGAAATTTCAGAATAGTGAGTCAATCAGTTACGGGAACGGCCCGAACTAGCTCTTGACGGAAACTCACGACTAGACCCGAAGTTAGCCGATCTCATCTCAGAAGCTGAAAACAGAAAAATACAAATATCTCGGTTAATATTCAAGATACAGAATAAATGTACATAACATTATTTATAGTAAATTTAATTTCCAATAAGATTGATTTTATACAGCCAATAACGAACTTGATCTTTATTTTTGCAAAAAACGTTTAAATATCGAGTTTGGTACCGATCAACCGAAAATTGCGACTATATATATAAATATATATATATATATATATATATATATATATATATATAGATATAAAATTATGAATGGACCTCATTTTCCTCATCTCCTTGTAGGATGAATGGACATTTGAAGAAATCTTTCGAAAATCGCGTCATGAGTACGACCTCAATAGCTGATTTTCCTTATGGGAAAACTGCTAAAACGTGAAATTAATTCCCTGAATTTGATGCGGGATATTTCCCTTGATGACTGCATTGAGGTTTGTTGCAATGATAAGTGGATCCACCGTGAATGCATTCGCATCTCATAAAGATGCTTCTGCTTGAAATTAGACTTTACACATGTATTCTACGAACTTCATAGTAGTGCTTCTCGAGGGAAATCTGCTTAGTTCACGAATCACATAGTCGACAGACCTTTAATCCAAGTATGTTCTTTTAATATACACACTGTGCATTTTTCTTTATATCATGACTTGATGGTAAGGCGTAATATATCAATAGAATGAAGAACGTACAAAATAATTCCATGAAACATATTGTTGAATCAATAGTATCCAACCATGGTTTTAAGTCCAGCTTCAAATTAAGTCCAAAACTGGACCCAGCCGAACGTAGACTTTAGAATGGACCAATATTTGAAGTCGATTATGGAGAACTAAGTCATAAAAGCAACCTGACTGTCTGATTTTTCGTATCGAAATCTGCCCAAAATGATAAATATCCTAAGTTCAATGAAAACGGGTTTAGTCTCTAACGTATTTTCCAACACCCCGAACTCAAAGTGTACATAACGAATTCATACACTCCAAAACTTTTGTCTGTCCCAGAATGAATAAAGCTAAAGAGTAATCCTGAAACGTACTAAACTAAATCCACGTGGAATTAAGTAAAATGAAATATGAAAAAAAAAAAAAAAAAGTTCTAAAAGGAAGCAGAACTTTTATTCATTTCATCGGATCGACCTCCGGCCTAGTTATAACAAAAACGTTTTGACTTTTGGTTTAATATCTGATATGCTGTTTCATGTTAAAGCCAAGGTTTTATAAAATAAAAATAATAAATTGTCAATGAGATTTGTTTTTCGTACAATTTTAAAATTTAATTTACTTTTCATTTACTAGGATTAATTTTATTTAATCTCTATTTGACCCTATTAGCAGATCAAGAACTTGGTGTCTACTCTTCCCGCCAAAACGTATGAAGTGTCAAAACTGAAGCTGAAGTTCTGTAGAGGTCAGGAAAGGCAATTGTTAACATATCACGATAAATAAAAGTGGCGGCCAAACAAGAACACCGAAAAACCACAATTGGCAGGATATTCATAATATTTCTAAATGTTCAGACTCCTTAATGAAACTTTTTCTCGTTAATGAGAGCAGATTTTTTTTTAACCCAAATCTTCAGATGAACTTAGCTTAAAAATCCTTTCTTGAAAGTAGCAGTTTGCTTAGAACGAAGAAATCTTGCTTTCGGTTACGAAGAAATTCCTTCTCATTTTAGCCGATTTCCCCTAATGGTAAATTAGCTTTGAGGTCGTACTTATGGCGCGATTTTTGAAAAAAAAAATCCACAAATGACCATCGATTATACCCGGGAGATGACAAAAATTAGGTCCGTTCAAAAAAAAAAAAAAACAAATAAAACAATTAATTTTATTTTTAGCAGATTTCCCTTAAGGGAAATCAGCTATTGAGATCGTACTCATAGATCCTACCCAGGAGATGACGAAAATGAGGTCCGTTCAAAACTGTATTTATATATACATACATATATTTATTTATTTATTTATTTGTCTGTTACCGAAATTATTGTTTAAACTTTACCAAACTCGATATTTAGTCGTTTTATGTAAAAAGGCAGATCAAGTTCGTTAATGGCTGGAATCGGACCAGTCGGAGGGGGGTTTAGAGGTGGGGATTTTCGAAAATTTGAAATATCTCCGTTACCATACGTCGGATCAAAAAATAGTATATAACCAATCTTATTGCAAATTAAATTTGTTATACATATTGTTCTTTACATTTATTCTCTATCTTGAATACTAACCGAGATATTTGCATTTTTATTAATTGTGGGCTGATAACGGATGACTGAATTTCCAGCCAAAAGCTAGTTCGGCCATTTGCAGTAACTGGTCGGCTCTCTTTTGGAGATTTCTCTATTGTATAACTTCACGTGTCAAATCTGCTTAGTTTGCGCAGCCCCTGCATGACTGACATTTGTTTTCTTTCCGGTGCGAGGCGGGCAGACTAGTTTTTTACATTCCTAACGCTTCCTGTCGGCAGGTTATTGAAATTGGCTGAGACATTTCTTATTTCCGCTTGTATTTATTCACTTAATATACAGAATGGTGTTGTGTTACCAGTATGTAGATTTATTTATTACTAAACTTCATGAGGGAAATCTGCTTAGTTACACAGCCCCTGCGTGACGGACTTGTATTAATATTACATTGCATCAATAGATTATAATGAAATGTGCATTTTGCCTGTTTCGTGGAGACATCGGTAGGATTGGTGTTATTGGATATCCTATTCCAGAAGCTTATTGAGCCGCTCCAGTAATTGGAGGAGAAGCTACAGTAAAGCCAAGCCTTAATAGACTGCCTTCTAACGTTTCCTCGTTGAATATTGCAACTAGCTATTCTAGCTCCAGCCATATTGTTTCCTTAATAAACATTTTAACAAATTTATAAAATGGTTATGATAAAACGTTTATTCTGAAGATAATTTATTCATTTATATTCAAAGTCTGGTTGTTTATCCTTTACGAGGAAAATAGCCGGGACCAATTAACATGAGGAAGGTATTGAGCCTCGATAAGAAAACTTCTTTTCATTTTTTGGAATAGATGACTAATGGAACTTTGGAATAAGAAGTGTTAACATTATAGTTTTATTATTGTGTACCAGTGACCATTTTTAGATTTTCAGTCTCTACAGCTACACAGCAATCTTTTTTTGAGAACCATTTACTTGCAGCATAATCCTTGGAGCTACTCTTCCAATTAATGCAATAAATGCAAAGCTTCACTGATCTGCATATAACCTATTTAACCTATTTTCAGTTTCAAGCTCTTTTAACCACTTGACTTATTTACTAATTATCTTTAAATTGTTAAATTGAGTCACGGACACTTGTGACTGAGACAAGACAAACAAGGACAAACTGACTTGTAGGCATTGTAACGAAACTTTGACTGTACGTCACATATTGACTGACTGTCAATGAAAAGACAACATAGACCTTCCACATGACTTTCAGGAGCTTTTGACCGATGTAGTTATTTTCATCACAAGTACGGAAACTGAGTGTTTCGATACGAGGTCTATTTTTACGAGCGAGGCGAAGCCGAGCTTGGAAAACAGACCGAGTACCGAAAAGACAGTTTCCATACGAATAATGAAAATTACTTTTCATTACACTGTACAACAACCTCAAGAAATTACTGAAATTAATTAAGCCAAACAGGTTTATTTTTATGGTTGTTATGAAACATATGTCAGAACAACAAGGTTACAAATTACATCTTTATATTGATATTAATTGTGCAATTATTATTGCCGCTAATGTTAAACCCTTTAGGGGGTATGTTCGGCTTGTTGATTACCAAATTATTGGTTGATGTCGATTCAACATGAGTTAAATGAAAAAATTAGGAATATTACAAATACATGTGTTTGATTCCCACCAAATTTTACCGTCCTAGTACGGAAACTCTTTAGTTTCCGTACGCAGATCATGCATAGAAAACACATGTTTTCTAGTCAGTGTAATGAAAACAGTAATTACATAGATTAAAAACATTAAACATCTAAAAAACGTGTATATATACAGCAAACTATAGTCTACAATTTCTACACACTACTCTTCACTTCTCTTCTACGTACATTAGTTGAGTGCAATTAGTAGTAACGCTTTAATTTTATTTTTTTATTTATACTTTTTTTAAGGTGTTTTCGCTTTTTCCCCCTTTTTTCTTCCTTCTATACTTATATTTCCATTTATATTATTTTCATTACCCTGATGTTTCCATACACAATTTCTTTTCCTACATATAGACTGGTATACCAATGATCTGTTTCAGGAATCAACGTATTCCATATTTCACTCCTAATTCATTTTTTCGTTATCTTTTTTTGCTGTTTGCTTTTTTGAGCACAACTGGTTAAGGAGTGAATCGTCGTCGTCGCGGAACTCATTAAAATAATAAATAAAATACATAATCTTCTTCAGTTGCTAGTTTAAGTTATTTCTTTATAGAAGTATCGGAATTGCATATGACTCTTTGGAATCTCTTAACATCTTCTGAATAGCTTTGACGTAATAAACAAAACTTATGTTATGTACAATTGCTCCTAATATTCTGATGACCATTGTGTTCTCAAGGTGGCAAAACTGACTCTAAATTCCCATATTAGCGTTGAATTCGCAATTTTGCCGTTTAAACGATGATTGCCGTCATTGACGAAGATCAATCTGCTATAAAACCCCTCCTTAATTGACTCCATGTATCTTGTAGGGGGTAATTAAGTGTTACTGTATACTGTACGACCTGTGTATAATTTTGCTTACTGCACACAATTGTACGCATTATTCACCTCCCTGATCTCGGGCATTAGCCTTAAGCATTTTATATAAAGTTTTCAGACTGCGCCAAACTCATGAGATTTTAGCCTTAATGCTCTTATTAAATATCTTTTGTAACCATCATATTTCTAATGAAACGACGAACACAACCCCGAAGAACATCTTAAGACTGTTCGCTTCTACGTCACGGATATGTTATGTCTTAACGTCAACCTTGATGATGAATGACATCAGTGACCAAGTCTAATTTGTTGTAAAAGCCATTCTTAACTGTCTCCTTGATTTATATTTGTAGATACAAAATTAAACTCTAGATGCTGGAAGGTGAAGGGTCAATGTAAAAACCCCTACTGTATTATTAAGCGGTAGGGTGCTGAAGATGGAGCGACTGCTCTGAAAGTGCTTCGCCGAAATAGAATATACTGAAATATTATTGTGTCTTCACTCTAACATACGGAGGTGTGGCTATTAAATAACGAGACTGACGCTGCTTCAGAAGAAGTGCGCATGCGTCAAACGCCAGCAACTAACAGCTGTTATCGTGAAGCTTCCTCTTTCAAATATAGTGCCTCTCGCTTCTGTAAACAAATCAGTACAGCCGTAGCCTTTGTTCGCATTAGAGTTGTTTTTATGTTTCGCCGGAAAAATGTTAAGTGTAACAGTAGAGCAACGAATTGTTGTGAAATTTCATGTGAAACTTTAAAAAACCGCTACTGAAACTTATAATTTATTGAAAGAAGTATATGGCAATGAATGTTTATCCCGTGCACGTGTTTTTGAGTGGTTTAAGCGTTTTCAAGATGTCCGAGAAGACGTTCAAGATGATTCACGCCCGGGTCGCCCTTCCACGTCGAAAACGGATGTCGAAAATGGATTGTGAACCTTCATTGGGTTCCTGAAGGTCAAACGATTAATCAACATTACTACCTTCACGTTCTTGCTGAACTCCGCGAAAGAATAAGGAAAAACCGACCTGAATTGTGGAAAGACAAGTCATGGGTTCTCCACCAAGACAATACGCCGGCTCATTCCGCATTGTCTGTTAAGAGGTTTCTAGCCAAATTCAGCATCCCAGTGTTAGACCATCTGCCTTGTTCGCCGGATCTTGCGACTTCTATCTGTTTCCTAAGGTGAAATCTGCATTAAAAGGAACAAGATTTGAGTCTGTTGAAGCTGTGAAAGAGAAACCGGCACGCGTCCTGAAGGAGCTGACAGAAAAAGACTTCCAGCACTGTTTCGAACAATAGAAGGTTCGCATGGAGTGTTGTAGGGATAAAGGAGGGGTGTATATTGAAGGTGATAATAAGTAAAAATGTATGAAATAAAAATAAAATGTTTTACAGCGTCAGTCTCGTTATTTAATAGCCACACCCCATATGATCTCGTGAACAAGTTTCACGGGAACTAACACGGGAATAAGAGGGCCTCAAGGACATACG
Source organism: Riptortus pedestris (assembly GCA_019009955.1). NCBI lineage: Eukaryota > Metazoa > Arthropoda > Insecta > Hemiptera > Alydidae > Riptortus > Riptortus pedestris. Next base: position 121,755,136 of record CM032232.1, read on the forward strand.
GTCGTTTCCTGTTGCCTTTTGTATCCCCATCCAACACTAAAGGCATCATAAGGTATTCATTCACACCAATAATGACATATGTGGAGAAAATTCCACCCGAAGCGAAAGTTGTTAGATAGCCATCCCTCGGTAGCCTGTAGCCTGCACCAGCTGACTAATCATAGACTATTAGCCAGTTAAAGTTTACAGACTACAAGTTTAATCTGCCCTCCAGTCTTGCCCGACGTCCATGCTGTAAGTGAGAATTTAGACAAGGAGGGGGGGGGTATTTTGGTCCTACATTAAGTGATATGAACAGGATTTTAAGTCTTTTATTTTGAGTAATTACCTAATTTGCTGGAACTTAATTCAAAATCACAATTTGTCGTCCTACTAATTTTATACGGACCCGTAATAATTATAATCGTATTATTGGCTAATTGTTGTTGTATGGTCCTTTGTAAAATAATTCTTGGGAGTGAGGGCATTTGAGTGGAAAGATTTTTTACTGTTCATTTCATGGTAAAAATCGGCGAAAAAAGACCGAGTTGAAATTTAAAACAAAGCCTTACTATGTTATTCTAGTTTTTTGTTCATTAGCAGTCTATCTCTTACATTTGAAAAACAGAGATGACATGGAGTTGTATTAGATGAAAAATGTTTATAACAGGTAATTAGGAGAAAAATGTTTTTCCTAGTAGAAATTCAATTACGAGAAAGGTTTTTTCCTCTTTTTAACTCAGCTAACTCATTGACTTTGTTCTTCAAACAAAGTTTGTCGCAAAAAAAAAATACTTGACTGTTTGAAAATTCCTGAATGCAGAAATAATTTTTTATAATATCCCTCATTAAAAGTGTGACTGACAGCACTCCATGCAGAATATAAAGTTTGAACGCTTTCTGCTTTACTTTTAGCAGATGTATTTATACCCATCCACAAATACGCACTCTCAAATTGTATATTTTTAGCTGTTGGTTTCACTTTCATTCCATATTAAGTATTTAATTGTTTTTATAAATTCAATGTCTAATCATGTTGTTTTTTATTGGCCGAAAATCAGATATAAAAAGTGTTTATAGAACGTTTTAAACCCAAATTCGTAAATTTGATACAACATCACAATGTTAATAAATGTAATTTAGATGAACCGTTTCATAACGTTAAACCCAACAATTATTTTCCAAACACCTCATTCATCTCGGGCAGTATCTGAAGTATGTAATTTGGAGTTTTCAGGCTTCAACAGACACAAAATTGTTCAGTTTTAGCAGATTTTTCTTAAGGGAATTCTGCTATTGAGGTCGTACTAATGACGGGATTTTCAAAAAAAACTTCTTCAAATGGCCATCGATCCTAACCAGATGATGAAAATGGGGTCCGTTCAAAATAATATATATATATATATATATATATATATATATATATATAATTGTAACCTCTGTCTGTGCATTGATGTTTTCTCGAAATTCCACGATACTTTTTCGTTTCACATGTCAGCCACACGATATCTGCAAATTGTTTCTTTGGTGTCTGTTTGTTTGTTTGATACCTTTTCACACATAAACGGCTGAACCGAACTTAAGGCTATATTAATTCTCTCTGAGACGAACAGGAGTGGGGGTTATAAGGGAGGCCTGAAATTAAAAATAGCGATATATAGCGTGCGTGTATGTGTGTTTTGAAATTTTAATTTGATCTTTACCAAGCTTGATATATAATCGTTTTATGTAAAAAGAAAGATCAAGTTACTTAATGACTAAAATCGAACCAGTGGGAGTGGAGTTTAGAGGTAGGATTTTCGAAAATTCAAAATATCTCCGTTACTATACGCCGCATCGTAAAATTGTATGGAAACAATGTTATTGCAAATTGCATTTTCTATAAATGACCGTGCTATAAATGAATCAATTGTTTCATGAATATTAACCGAGATATTTGGATTTTATAGTTTTCCATTTTCCGCAAACCCCACTCTTACTCATCTCATATTCATGATAAGCTCTTATATCTTGAACTCCTTCATTACAAGTTATGAACCGTTCAATACCGAATATTGTTTCCATTGAACTTCTACTTTGTGAGATATATGAAAATACGTTCCATTCACCCCCTCCCCTTATTTTCTCTATTATTCAGATTTATTATAAATTACAGTAATAGCTATAGTAAATTGTTTTCAATAAAATTAATTGTTTTTACTGTTGTTTTACAATTCAGACGCTTTCCGTTGTAGAAATTATTAACTTGTAAATTGACCGAAAGGTTTTTCATTTCTGTTTGTATTTATTCACTTAATATTCACCGTGGTGTTAGCAGTTTGTAGTTTTGTGTAATGTAAAGCTTAGCGTGGCCAATCTGTTTAGTTTACGGAGCCTCAGTTGAGCATAAATTTCGTGGCTTGCTTTCAAAGAGTTGGTTGTTATTATTATGAAATGAGGAATAGAACGTCGAAAGGCGTCATATGTGTTTGCTTAGTTAGCTTTTATGTAAATGTCTATGGGGCGTAATTTATGCTCATTTGATGGGTAAATCCGTTAAAGTAATAACTCTACAATAGGATCGCATTATTTGATGAGCATGTGGTACCCAGTATATCAGCTGCAGCTAGAGTATTAGTTGTCGGCCGCTAGATCGAGCCACATCGACCTGTCTATGGAATTCATTCGAAATGAGCTATTCCTTTGGGAACGGCCTTCTCTTGATCCCTTAAATTGGCTAGCCCATTCCGGCTGTTATTGAGCGGCTCACGTAATTGGGCCAAAGGACCCCGATGTGATAGTCCCCTTCTAATATGGTCGCCCTATGTGTGCCACTAACTCACCCGATTTAGGATTACTGGCTGGCATTAATCTCAAACTTGTTTCATTACATTCTATTCCAAATCAACTCTCTGAACGCCATGACCTATTTAGCCAACGAACGCTGGATTCCTTCCAGGACCATTGTGACTTCTCCTATCGCAGAGGACGCAGTTACATGAGAAACCGACATCAACTTACTACATGTTACCTATTTAACGCCTGGTGTATTGCCTCCAGGACTACCGGCACAGACACCATCGTAGAACATTCATTGCCATCAAAGCAAATACCAACTATCTTAATGGGATGGTATATTTTACAAGGAAACGCTGCATTGCATTCATTACTAATATCTTTCCCAACATGGTATACATCTATTAGAAACTCATGGTATGAATCTACTGGGAACTCATGGTACAAGTCTATTTGCTTCTCGTGGCCCACATCTATTAGGAGTTCATGGCCCAAGTCATTTAGGAAATCATTGTACAAATTAATCAGAAACTCGAGGCTAAAGTCTACTAAAAATTCATGGTCCAAGTCGATTAGGAGCACATGGTCCAAATATGTTAGGATTTCGTGGCTCAAGTCAAGTAGGAACACCTGGTCCAAGCTTATTAGAATCTCGTGGCCCAAGTCTAGTAGGAACACATGGTCCAAGCTTATTAGAATCTCGTGGCCCAAGTCAAGTAGGAACACCTGGTCCAAGCTTATTAGAATCTCGTCGCCCAAGTCAAGTAGGAACACCTGGTCCAAGCTTATTAGAATCTCGTGGCCCAAGTCTAGTAGGAACACATGGTCCAAGCTTATTAGAATCTCGTGGCCCAAGTCTAGTAGGAACACCTGGTCCAAGCTTATTAGAATCTCGTGGCCCAAGTCAAGTAGGAACACCTGGTCCAAGCATATTAAAATCTCGTGGCCCAAGTCAAGTAGGAACACCTGGTCCAAGCTTATTAGAATCTCGTGGCCCAAGTCAAGTAGGAACACCTGGTCCAAGCTTATTAGAATCTCGTGGCCCAAGTCTAGTAGGAACACATGGTCCAAGCTTATTAGAATCTCGTGGCCCAAGTCAAGTAGGAACACATGGTCCAAGCTTATTAGAATCTCGTGGCCCAAGTCTAGTAGGAACACATGGTCCAAGCTTATTAGAATCTCGTGGCCCAAGTCAAGTAGGAACACCTGGTCCAAGCTTATTAGAATCTCGTGGCCCAAGTCAAGTAGGAACACATGGTCCAAGCTTATTAGAATCTCGTGGCCCAAGTCTAGTAGGAACACATGGTCCAAGCTTATTAGAATCTTGTGGCCCAAGTCTAGTAGGAACACATGGTCCAAGCTTATTAGAATCTCGTGGCCCAAGTCTAGTAGGAACACATGGTCCAAGCTTATTAGAATCTCATGGCCCAAGTCTAGTAGGAACACCTGGTCCAAGCTTATTAGAATCTCGTGGCCCAAGTCTTGTAGGAACACATGGTCCAAGCTTATTAGAATCTCATGGCCCAAGTGCATTAGGGACTCATGGTCCAAGCTCCTTTTTACCGCCATTGCCTGAAGTCTATTTCCCAACACATCCTATATTTGTCGAGTAATTTCTAACTTATCACTTGAGTTTCTCCACGTAATACTTTAATTCCCTCAATCAACATCGTTCAACAAAACGGTAACTTTAGAAAAAATTATAATAATTTATTTAAATTAGATAATAAATTTCACTGCGAAGACATAAAGAAAGGCCCCAGATGTTTCACCGCAATAATATCTTAGAGGAATATTTGATGCTTAGAAAGAAACGATGGCACAGGCGTGGTAAGACATAGTCTCAATGAGAAATGAAAAGACATAAAAGGGAATGAGACTGGGAAGGTTCCAGAGCTTGGCAGAAAGGAAAGGTTACAAACAGACGGAAGTTCAAAGACGCCGACCCTTGCATTCAGACCGAAACCACTGACTTCCAGTCTCTGAATCAACTAAGAATTATTCACGAAAATCACCGAGAAATATGAATGCCAAAGGGACTGTCTGTCAAAAGATCAAAGTTATAATTATTTAGCGCAAGGCCTAATTCTTGACAAATTATCTTATAAAAAATAATATAATAATGTGTAGTTTTTCAAACATTTTCGAATTTATATAGGAAGAAATTATAATTATATAAGGTCACATTAATATGAAAAAATATAAAGAATTAAATGATTTAATCTTCAGACAGCTTGATTTATATTGGCTAAGACTAATATTCACCATCTGTGATATAATTTGGAAGCCACTCCTATCTGGCTCTTTATCTCATTTGTCTCATCACAATCGTGAAATTGCATAATTATCGCTAAAGCTTAGGTATTTTGAAAGTGTTCTACATGTACCAAACAATATTGCTTGTGAAACAAAACGTAAACTAAAATAAGTTTACGTTAAAATTAGTATAACACATAATTATAAAACAAGATACAAGAATATGCTTCAAGCTCCCAACCACAAACATAAACATTTCGAGAAAAGCGTGTCATTTTCAGAAGTAAAACTCTTTAATGCTCTGCCCGAATGTATCAAATCTATTAAAAAGTAATCTTTGTTTAAAAAAGTCCGTCACGCAGGGGCTGCGTAAACTAAACAGATTTCACTCGTGAAGTTTAGTAATAGATAAATCTACATACTGGTAACACAACAGCACCGTGAATAAATACTAACGGAAATAAGAAATGTTTCATCCAACTTCAATAACCTGCCGACAGGAAGCGTTAGGTTAGAAATGTAAACAAACGGGTCTGCCCGTTTCACACCGGAAAGAATAACAATATCTGAAATATATTAGAATATAACATATTAATTTTATTGAGAACTATTTACTAAACCTAGTACTGTAATTAATAATGAGTCAGAATAATTGATATCTCAATCCAGTCCAAAACCTTTAGACGGGGGGGGGGTCACCAGGACATATTTGCATGTATCTCGTATAATAAAGGCCTCTTGAATACAATTATTGGTATTTAAACTTCGAATAATGTGATTTATTGTGTAGCAGAGTATTGTTTTTGTAACATGAGTGGAAGTGACGGTTTGCAGATGGATGAAAACTGAAAAATGCAAATATCTCGGTTAATGTTCAAGATAGAGAATAAATGTATAGAACAATATTTATAGTAAATTTAATGTAAAATAAGATTGGTTCTATACTATTTTTTGATCCGACGTATGGTAACGGAGATATTTCGAATTTTCGAAAACCCCTTCTCTCATTGGTCCGATTTCAGCCATTAACGAACTTGATCTGTCTTTTTGCATAAAACGTTTAAACATCGAGTTTGGTAACGATCAAACAAAACTTGTGACCGCTAGAGCGGTAACAGACAAATATATATATATATATAGATATATATATATACAGTTTTGAACGGACCTCATTTTTGTCATCTACTAGGTAGGATCGATAGACATTTGAAGAAATATTTCGAAAATCCCGTCATGAGTACAACCTCAATAGCAGATTTCCCTTAATAGTTTTGAAAAAAAAAAAGAAATGGATCCCAAGTGTAATCCCGTAATAAATATATAAAACTTCAACCGACTCGATAATAGTCCATTTCCATATGCCATAACTTAATATTACATGATATGAGTTACTGTATCAATGCATATATATATATATATATATATATATATATAATGTAAAACATAATTACTGATATTGTTGTCATAAAAAATGGAATTAAAAAATATAACAAAAAAAAACTTTGAAAAGGACAGAATATGGGTATTTGACAATATTATTTGTTTGTCAGGATGATAATTAAATTAGAGAATTGAAAACAGTTTCAAAAGATAATTGGATAAATTAAGCAAATTTCAATTAACTTAAATAAAGCCTAAAATATATACATATACAGAAAAAATCATGTTTTAGCATTGACAACAGGAAAAAGGTCATTTCTTTGTCAGATTAATAAAACAATATGACTAAAATGAGACAGGAGATTTTCATTCGTTAAATAGCTGGGACCAAAATTAGAAAACCATTTAAAATACTTATTGGTTTCCACAATAGTTCTATAGAACAATAATTAGTCATTGGCGTTTATTATATTATAACTGTATCCAGACTTCAATATAATATTACGTCTTGCAGTTACTGCTTTAATTAAATTCATTTCTTTCGCATTCGCTGCCCTATTTATCTATTAGTTCGTTAAAAATGCTTGACATTTATCGGAGTTTGAGATATTTTATGCTATACCAGTTCATGTGAAAATATTAGCCCGTTTCGCAGCTTCGCTTGACGGACTATCTTATCTTTAGGACTCTCTGGACTCTACATAAAAAACACTGCGTTAACTAAGCAGATTTCCCATGTGAGGTTAGACAATAGATTAATCTACACACCTCTAAGACATAACACCACCGTGAATGTTAAGTGAATAAATACAAATGATAACGAGAAGTCTTTCAGTGAATTTACATTTTAATAATTTTCACAACGGAGAGCGTCTGAATTGTAAATAAACAGGTCAAGAAACCTCTCAGATCTGAAATAGAAATATTCTAGACCGAAAAGAAAAAAAGTCCGGCTGCGTAAACTAAGCAGGTATCCCACGTGAAGTTTTACAATAGAGAAATTTCAGGAGAGCCGAGCAGTCAAGGAAACGGCCTAAATAGCTTTTGGCGGGAAAGTCACACTCGTCCGTTAGCCGCCCAGATTTAGTAAAAATGCAAATATCTCGATTAATATTCAATATAGAGAATAAACGTATATAACAATATTTATAGTAAATTTAATTTGCAATAAGATTGATTCAGTATTCGATTCGACGTATATTAACGGAGATATTTCGAATTATCGAAAATCCTCCTCTCTAAACTCCCCCTCCCACTGGTCCGATTCCAGCCGTTAACGAACTTAATCTTTCTTTTTGCATAAAACGTTTAAATATCAAGTTTGGTAACGATCAAACAACAATTTCGCCGCTAGAGCATTAACTGACAAATATATATATATATATATATATATATATATATATATATATATATACACATAATACATATATATTGAACGGACCTCATTTTCGTCATCTCCTGGGTAGCATCGATGGGCATATGAAGAAATGTTTCGAAAATTCCGTCATGTGTACAACCTCAATAGCTGATTTCCCTTAAGGGGGCTGGATCAACAGACCGTATTTGGATATATAACACAAAGTAAGCTATATCTGAGTGGTTCATGCTATAAGAGCTCATTATTAATATGAGTAGGAGTGGGGGATTACTGAAAGTCAACAACTATACAATCCAAATATCTCGGTTAATATTCATGATACGGAAAATATGTGTATAACATTTATAGGCAATTAAATTTGAAGTAACATTGTTTCTACACACGTTTTAGATTCAACGTGCAATATCGAATATATTTCGAACATTTATAGATCATTCAATTAGTAATGAGATTGGTCCTATACATTGTTTCGATCCAACGTATGTAAGGTGACGGAGATATTAGGAATTTTCCAACTTAGAACATTCGAAGATCTTTTTTTTTTTTTTTTTTTTTTACGTAAAACGATTGAATCATCAAGTAATAAATATTCTGGAAATATTCGCATAAACTAAGATTTTTTTCACCAACATTGACCAAAACTTCAAAAAACAATAACTCCATATATGAATATATATAATAATAATAAAGTATGTTAATTCAGAAAAATAACTACAAATAAATTTACAATTACTTCATTGTCATAATTAAAATAATGATATTTATTTCTAAACAATCTAAACAAACCAAAAAAAAATCATAAAATTTAAATTTTCTATTACATTGATATAATAATTATACCTAACATACATAACATGGAATGTTAAGTCTGTCTGTTGAGCTCTGCCTTTTATATAATAAAATACTTTAGTATTGCGAAAGCAAGCAAAATACATTACATAAACTTGCATATTTAAATAGAGGAAAAGGAACATATATAATATAGCTAATTATTATACTCCCCTATGAGCAATTTCCTATAACGTAGGGCAACACTCAAATATGTATACAGCGCAAGCCAATTCTTGCCATTTAAAAATAAAATAAATTCATTGTGGCTAAGTATGGGTGTGCCAAAATACTGTTTTCTAAACTCATTAAGCACAGGGCAAGCAGCAATAAAATGGTATGTATTTTCTATTTCATTTTTGTTACAGACGGAACAACCCCATTGATTCTCTGATCTACCCATTACATAATTCAAATTTAACAATTCCCCTCTAGCCTTCATTATGAGGCTTATAGTATTAATGCTGGACTTATTACATATATAGTTACTGATTTCTAGATTTAAATTAAGGTTTTTATAATTGTTATGAAACTTTAAGTGGTGTGCCTTAAAAACACTTCTTCAGTGAATTCTAATTTTAAATTTTTAAGTATGACGTCTATTTTCTTGTATAGATGACCTTGTTTTTTAATCCATCCAATGTTTTCCCCTAGGTATTTTTGGCTAATATTTTCCAGAGTAGTAGTATATATATATGGTGTTGTTGTTTGTTGGGGTTTTGGTCAATGTTGGTGAAAAAAATCTTAGTATATTTATTTTATCTTCTTAAGGGCTAAGAAAATACAGGTACTACTTTATATAGATATTGCACATTGTTATTAGACTAGAGTGTAAATATTGGGATAAACTAAGATTTTTTCACCAACATTGACCAAAACTCCAAGAAAGAACAACACCATATATGAATATAACCTAGTTGAAAACTACAACACACACATACACACACACACATATATATATATATATTAACGGACCTCATTTTCGTCATCTCCTCGGTTGAATCGACGGACGTTTGAAGAAAGTTTTCCAAAATCGCGTCATGAATACAAACTCAATAGATGATTTCCCATAATTAAAATCTGCTTAAAAGTACAGTATAGAAAAGTACAATATTGTAAAAAATAACGTTGTAGAAAATAGCCTGTTAGACATAGTTATTTAAGTAAATTTCGGTAGGAATACCGTAAAAGTTAGCCAATTTATAAGATACCCTTCTTAACCTTGAATCCTAGTTTGTTAAACTTAGAATTTCATTTAAAATGACACATAAATATGGACTGAGCGTTGAGACAAGTGTGTGCGTGAATATTAAATTATATTCATTTGAAAACTACTTATTGTATTTATATATTGTACAGGATTGGTAGAAATTTAAATAAATGTTATGAAAATAGCTGAAAGCACTTTCCGCTTAAATATACAAACCTAATTACAGAGTAAATGTCTAAAGCAATTGCAGGGAGTAAGTATTGTAGTACTTGCCAATTGTTGAGCCTATATAGTATTAAACGATCAATGCATGTGTGTACTGCGGGTTGCCTACCTTGTAAGTAATGGACAGGGTCAAATTTCACAACACACAAACCAGTTTCTCAAAAGTCCAAACACTTCCGACACATTACACAGGGGGCGTAGCTCAGATGGTAGAGCGCTCGCTTAGCATGCGAGAGGTACCGGGATCGATGCCCGGCGCCTCCAAGGTTTTTTTTTCTTATCCAATTTCGGGACGTTAGGAAAAAGATAGGCTGGAGTATATGGATTACGGAAAATTGGAGTGAAATGAATTTACTCATTTTCTGTTTTAGGAAGGAACTAGTAGTGATATTCTAAAGATTGTATGGGTCATATACTTTAGTCAGTTAACGCTCTAGCAGTCGCAATTTTAGCAGATTTCCTTTAAGGGGAATATGCTATTGAGGTCGTACTCATGACGCGATTTTCGAAAATATTCTTCAAACGTCCATCGATCCTACCCAGAGGATGACGAAAATGAGGTCCGTTCAAAATTATATATATATATATATATATATATATATATATATATGTGTCTGTTATCGCTCTAGCGGTCGCAATTTTTGTTTGATCGTTACCAAACTCGATATTTAAACGTTTTATGTAAAAAAACAAATCAAGTTAACGGCTGAAATCGGACCAGTGGGAGGGGGAGTTTAGAGGATATTCGAAAATTCGAAATATCTCCGTTACCATATGTCTGATCAAAAAAGTGTATAGTACCAATCTTATTGTAAATTAAATTTACTATAAATATTGTTTTATACATTTATTCTCTACCTTGAATATATTTAAATTATTTATATTTGCATTTTTATTAAATTTGAGCCGATAACGGACGACTCTTTCCCGCCAAAAACTAGTTTGGCCTTGGCCGTAACTGTTAGTCTCTCGTATGCCCCTGCGTCACGGACTTTTTTGTAATCGTAACCAAACTCGATTTAAATCGTTTTATTAAAAAAGAAATATCAAGTTCGTTAATGACAGAAATCGGGCCAGAGGGACGGGGGTTTAGAGGGGGAGATTTTGAATATTTCAAATATCTACGTCGGATCAATAAATTGTAAACAAACAATATTACTGAAAATGTAATTTTCTATATACATGTTTTCTCTATCTTCAATATTAACCGAGATATTTTTTATATTTTAGCGTTAAGTAACTCCCCACCTCCAGTCATTGCACGTTACAAATAAGCCAATATATAACGAACCATCTTATTTAAAGCTGAAATTCAAAATATTGTGCTCAAAAAGTTTTTTCTAGATGAGATACATGCAAATACATTATGATGACCCCTCCCTCCCTTTGTCTTTGGTTCTTGGATTACTAAAATTATAGTGATAGAGGTTATTTCTGATTTTTTTTTTCAATAAATCTAATATAATATACTCAGATAATATTTTTCTGTAATTGTTTTTCATTCAGATGAAGAATATTTTTATCTATCTACTCAGCTCTGAGAGGTTTGCTGCTTAGTTTTTTTTTTTATAATTCAGACGCTTCCTGTTGTAGAGGTTATCAGAATTTAAGCTGACTGAATGACCATTATTATTCTTTGTCTCACCCGTAAGTGATACCAATTGTAGATTTCTCTAACGCCTCTGCGTGACGGAATTTTTCATATTACTTCATTTTTCAAAATAAACAGCATGTGAAAATACTTTATCAGTTTTGTGTCTATATCGATTTTTTTTAAAAACTTTTATAGATACCAGTTTGTTAACGCCTTGTTAGCGCAACAATTTATAGGAATATGGGAGAGACATTATTGTTCGACGTGGTATAGGCCTATAATACTCGAGTGGATTAGTTTGCCGCTCGGTTTCAGAGTTCTGACTCCCCTAACTGGAATTACAATTGGACTAATCCCCATAAAAGCTCTATAGATAGTTTAGAACAGCCATTATCGCAATTGTTCATCTCAGAAATTAACGGCTGCCCTTAGTGTCGAATGGGATTTCAAGACGCTCAGAAATGGCTCCGGACCGCCCTTATATTCTGAAGATGTAAGCGTGGATATACTGCACGGCGAGAGGGCGGGGACCGTTCAAAGTTGAACTATTCGCCACAGTGGCTACTGCCGTCCAGAACTGTCGGCAAGTATTCCAAACATTCCTCCAGAGGGGGTTGCAAGCAGCAAAAAACCCGGGGTCGGGTCACAGCTTGCAAGCTCCCCTCTCTTCCTGGGGCAGTTTTCACAGCAAACTCCACCCAACTGACGAGCTTTTACACATTAAAATAGTCCGATTTATAAAAGAGTGACATTTTCCCAATTGGAATGAAGTTTACAGCATTCAATACAAAACCCATTAAATATGTCACCACCCAGATCTTGCTCATACTAAAATAGGGATACTGCATCAGTAGTACACATTAGTAGTAGCCAGGTCTCTAAAGATGATACGAAATTCAATCAAAATGTCGTAAAATGACATTAAATGAGAACCAAAAGCATGCTAAATCCTGTAAGTTACCTGTGGGCTACCACCCCTGACCGGTGTACATGCGGGTTAATGCATGAATACACCTACAACTACCCTCGGAAAGCTGAATGTGAAAATAGATGCAGGTTCCATACTTCCACCAAGGGAGAACATTAGCTCACGAGCCACCACGGCTACCAGTGCACACAAGTTGAGGATTAGCGGGATACTAGTGCATATATCGGGAAAACAACATGACTCTCCTAGATCCCTTTTCCCGGTTGCCCATAGAAGATCATCGAAGGGAACTACAGTTCATGAAGAATGTTGTTGAGGCTAATGGATATGGGAACTACGCGTACTCATAACATTAATGAGTGGAGGTCCAAAAAATGCTGTTAAGCAGTCTTTCAACCTTTTCTCCGAAAATGCTGAGAAATATCATTGGTGCGCCATTCCGTTTTTGGGGAAACATTCTGAAAAAAATAGGAGGCATATTGAATTGGAATGGGGTGGGAATCGCCTGTAAGAGAAGAGCTAATTGAGCAAAATGCTATGCAGGACCAAAGATCCCATCGATATAAAAGACCGGTCCAGTTTGTACATGCCAATATGTGGTGCATGTCAAGTGTGTTATATTGGTCAAACAGGAAGAAAAATAAAAAAAACCGTTGTAGAGAACATATATATCGCTGGTATACGGAATTATTCTTCCACCAAGACAGGAAGGCAGTAGCGAAGCTATTCATGAAGTGTGGATATTACACGAGGCCAAGAAGGGTAGAAAACTATGTTCTATGTTCTGGCCTGGAGATAGCGATGAATATGAAACTTATTGGTAATCGCTGTTTAATAAGAAGAGAGATTGCTATAAGTCTGCAATGGTGGGGGTACTGGACTTTGATCTTATCCCCCGCGCACCAGCCAGTCACTTGTATCTTTGTCAATGAGTGCATGCAAGTAGGTCAGAATATATTCTTTAGCCATGCCATAATATATCTCTCATCCTCCGTATTTTATCTTAATATTTGACCTATGTTTATTATATTTACAATGCTTAGATATTTATTTTTGAGTTTATATTTATTGATACTAGCATATTTTATAGCCTTATTATGCTGTATATTGATTTTATTGATGTAGTAGTTTTTATGAGTAGCTCTAAAGACAGAGACAATAGTCTCTGAAAGCGCTTAGCGCTGAAATAGAAAAACTAGTCAAGAATTGGACGTTTTCTTCTCTTCAAATCTCTTAGGTCCCGTCCACAGGCAAGCTAATCTCGAACTGACCCCGACTCCCTAGAAGGCATGTAATACTACTGGAGAAAACTCATTCCAGGTATTTCTTGATTATTATAACTTGGTCGCTCTCTACGTAAACCTCTGATCTCGAATAGATTCTCGTTTGGAATCAACTAAAGATCTTAAAGGTCTATAATATTAACCGAAAAAATATGAAAAGGAAAAAATAAAATAATCCGAACCATTTCAGACAGGAAACAGATTTTATTTCGTGGTCTTACAAATTTCATTCCCCAAGCCGGAATAGAATACAATCCTCAGAGTAATCCAAGAGTATTTAACACACATAGGCTGACTTGAACCCATAAATTCACAGGTATTCTTCAATATGCCTACTCTTTAAGATGTTATTGAGGTTGAGAGCTTTTGGGGCGGCTGTGCGTTACTTAATACAATAGTCTAGGAAGATCCGCCTCACTTCCTGTTTGTCGGGTCGGATAAAAGCTTACGAAGTTGGGACAAAAGCTCACTTTTGTGGTGTGTTGGTGTACAACTTCTGCCGCCTTTCGGTCATTGATAAAGGGTACTTTGTTTTGGAGCACACGTGTGAATATTTCTTCCCTCCGGTGAGAATAATATATAGCACTTGTTTCCTTATAATTATTAAATAAGAAATGGAAATTTTCCAGAGTAGAGATTTTCTTTCATAATAGTTGAATGGGTAGTTTAAAGTTTTATTTATTGGAGCTTTTACTTATTAGATACTATTTAAAACAAATATTTAACTAAACTTGAGACAATGCTACAAATCATAATTTTGAAGTTTTGACTATAAAAGTAACAATGAGAATATTCTTAATATTATGATTGAGTACTTCAATATTTTACAATCTGAAACCATTAAATTAATATTACACACATTTTTAAAGTTGGTTAAGAACCATTTGATATTTTTTAATTTCTTTTTTTACAATACTTACATTTAAAAAAAGATAATGGGCACAGCATTCAAATTTGATGGTCATCAAGTTCCAGAAACTCTAGGAGAGAAGGAGTAGTTCTCTCGAGACAGAATCGGCCACACTAAATTAACACACTCATACTTAATGACAAAGACAGACAGACCTACTTGCTTAACTTGTAACATTCCCTTGACGATAAGACATATACTGTCAGAATGCCGTAAACGACAGCACCAGGACTTCCCCTACGACTTGCAAGAACTTTTGACGGAAGACCCGTACTAGTAAATATAATTAAAAATAGTAAGTTTATGTATTTCAAATCCAAAAAAAAACGTGTCATTGAAAAATGTACGGGGCTTTATGACCACGTGCCGGCCTGGGGAGTGGTATTTGGGCTCTAGTCCGGGACGGGCTCATATAGCCCCGTGTTATTCCCCGTGATTTTCATCTGAACCCCTTGTTCTGTTATTTACATAACCCTTGTAAACTAAATAATTTTCGTTTAATAAATTTTAAACGCGCCCCCCCATTTCAGTTTACTTTTTGCTGTCGTTTTGAAACATTAATCTGTATAATGTGCAAAACACGTGGCCAACAATTAGTGGATTTAGCTTTACTAAAAAAGTGTTCCGTGTGTTACGAAAAGTTAAGAAAAACATTTCCCTCTAAAGAAGCAGACAAAAAAGTTAGAACATATTGTGAAGAGTGAAACATGAAGTCACTTTCTCTACAATGCTTCAACAACTGTCATAAATCTATGTCCTAACTATTGTGATAATGAAGAATTGTTCATTCTGATAATAATTATTTGTTTATTCATATTATTTCTTTATTATGTTTATTTTCCGTTATTTGTTTAAACTAAACTCTTAGTTCCTAGTTTGTTTTTCTCGTTTTCTAATTTTATCTTAATAAACTAATAAATTTTAATTGTAATGTGTCATTATTTAAAGTTAATTCATATTCACCCATTTTCAACAAAAATTAAAATCCTTCGTTGATCACCAAAATTATCACACAAAGGAGAAAAAAAGTTCCCGACAAGGGGAAAAATTTAAGGTAAATATTCATTTCTAAGTCACGTAACAAAAAATTGATGAAAACACGGCCTGCGACTGCCATATATTTTTTGATGTCCTAAGAGTAAAAAAATGTTTGAATATAGCAATTTAGTTCATTTCTCGAGTGTTAGTAGTTATAATAAATCTGTTATGTATATTGTGTAAATATAATTATATTTGAATTGATATCTGATAGCATCGAATACTATTCAGGATATATTATATTTTATTTTACCAATCATTAAATTATTCCAAGTATCGTATGTAACTCAATATGAACAAATTAAATCACAATTTCCCGTTCAGTTAATTTTATTTCAATTATCCTGATTTCATATTATGTACACAATTATTAATAGCATTTAATAGGTTTTGATGAATTGAAGTATTAATCAATCCTTTACACGGCGTTTCTGTTATAACAATAATTTGTAATATTAGTATTTATTAAATTTACTTAATTAAATAATTTTATACATAATTTCAGTAACGGTTTGATGAAGTGGACAAATATTTAGGAGATTCTTTAGAAAATATATACGTTGAATTTCGCGTTGAAGGGAGAGAGAATATTTGAATTAAATGCAAAAAAATTTAGTTCCATTAGAACTTGAACTTGACTCAAATATTATTCCCAATTATATTTTGAATTTGTCCTTTTTCAGGATCAAGTTCGATATAATCGATATGTAGGGATGGTGAATGAAGGTAAAAGTTAAAATTATATTAATCTAAGCCTTGCGCGAAAAATAAATAAGACATTATCGTCTGAGATATAAATTTTAAAAGTGTTTGTTTAATTTTGAAACTAGTTATGACGTTGTCGCCACACGATCACCAATCTTGATTATACAGTTAAATACAGTTTATCGAGAATACATTTTCCGCTCCCACTTTTTATTTCTATATTTTATAATATAGGCTCAGATTTGCTTTGGGTGTTAATGCGTTGGTCTTAATAAACCCCCACTTTTAGCAGATTCCCCTTAAGGGAAATCAGCTATTGAGGTTGTACTCATGACGGAATTTTTGAAATTTTTCTTCAAATGTCCATCGATCCTACCTAGTAGATGACGAAAATGAGGTCCGTTCAAAACTGTATCTCTCTCTCTCTCTCTCTCTCTCTCTCTCTATATATATATATATATATATATATATATATATATATATATATTTGTCTGTTACCGCCCTAGCGGTCGCAATTTTTGTTTGATCGTTACCAAACTCGATATTTGGTCGTTTTATGTAAAAAGAAAGATCAAGTTCGTTAACAGCTGAAATCGGGCTAGTGGGAGGGGGGGGGTTACAGGGAAGGATTTTCGAAAATACGAAATATCTCCGTTACTACACGTCGGATCGAAAAATTGTACGGAATCAATCTTATTGCAAATTGTAAATTTACTATAAATATTGTTATATACACGTATTCTCTATCTTGAATATTAACCGAGATATTTGCATTTGTATTCTGCGTGTGGTCGGCAAGAGTCGGGTATGTTCGAACTTTCCGCCGAGAGCTCTGGTGGCCGTTTCCGTAACTATTCGTCCCTCGTGAATAGGTTTAGAGGTTTCTTACTACTACAGTTGTTATTAGGCAGATTTCTCTATTGTAAAACTTCACGTGGGGAATCTGCTTAGTTTACGCAGCCCCTGCGTGACGGACTTTTTCATCATGAACCATTTCATCATGGTTAAATACCAAATATTGTTTTTTTTTAACAAAATTTTGTTTATGAACTTTTACTTTTTAAGATACATGCAAATACTGTCGGATAAAATTTGAATGATTGAGATTATTCTGATTCATTATAAATTACAGTACTTGATAAAGTACATAGTTTTCAATAAAAATAGTATATTAGATTCATATATAATTGTGTAATAGTTGTCCTTTCCAAACAAGCATATGTCAATCTATGTATTCAGTTCTGAGAGAGTGGCTGACCAGTTTTTTTACTGCTGTAGAATTTATTAAGATGAAAAGATTTCTCATTGCCTCATTAAAACTAAATTCATTTCTTAAATGAGTTTGCAACATTTTTCCTTGAGACATATATAATATTGACCTTCTTAATAGTGGTAAAGTCAAATGATGAAGCCTTTGTCATATTAACTTAACCATTAAAAGAAATGTAAGAAGTATAATGTTTACGGAGCACGAGCGTCAGCATAAATGAGTTTGGGCTTTTTTAGATTTTTACTTTTCCTTCATGAGCTATAGAACAAAAAAAAATCCCACAGTTTTTCAAATGACGTAGACTGCCATTACTTTCTGAATAATAATACTATTTGTGAGACGGGGTCGGGGGGAAATCGATGATGTAGTCTCCAGTTACCTTCAAGGAAAAGTTAAGGTAAATCCTTGAGATGAGATTAATAAATATAAAAGCCATTACAGGATTCACGGGAGAACCTAAAGTACACTTGAGACGTTCCCCCACCATGCTTTTCCGCGAATCTATAAATCCCAAATCCGCGCCCCCTCCCCCCTTCATCGCAAGTCACTCAACAGGCTAATGGTGGGCGGGAGATGGAAATCATCAGGTCCGGCTGTTCGTTAATCTCTACTCGCGCCAAATTCCGAGTGGGATAACAAATCCCTGAATAATTAGGTTCAGAGTCACTCGTTAATCCTTTTGGACTTGTCAAAATCTGATTGACACAAAGACGAGTGACGCGGTTGATAAGGATGATAACGAGACTTCCAAACAAAGAAAAACTTCTTTCATGGGGAGAGAAAAAAGTCCGTCACGCAGGGGCTGCGTAAACTAAGCAGATTTTCCGCGTGAAGTTTAACAATAGATAAATCTACATACCGGTAACACAACTTCGCGAAAAATTTCGAAAATTGCGTCATAAGTAGGACCCCAATAGCTGATTTCCCTTGAGAGAAATCAGCTAAAAGCAAACACCTTCACCCATTGTTAGAGATTTTAAGTTATTGTTTTTAAGTTAAATCCCCCGAAATACCAAGACCGGTCAAACGTTATTTCAAGTGCGCTCCCTTTCTGCTTTGTTTGTTGTAAGCGTACACAGGTATTATACACAAAATGTAATAAAATTATGATATTTTGGTACAACCTTGGAAGCAGTCGTCCTTCAGTCGATGTACCTAAATTATAAAGAGTGGTTCCACTTCACATGGGAAGGCAGGCATGATGTTTTCTTACAAGTTTTCGAAGGTGAACTGAATCAGGGGCAACCTCCAATTCCCTGTGGATTTGGCTGTTCCTAACAAACCAGGGAGCATTTGCCGCTATCCGAAGTACTTTGCTCTAGAAGGACTGCAGTTCGTTTTTGTGTGTGTTGCTGATGCCCAGCCGGACTGGGCATGCGTATGTTAATAGGGAGTATGAGTGCTTTGTAAAGTAGTGTTGCGCAAGTCAGTTTCAGTGGTGTATTTTTGTTTATTAAAGAGTATATTTGAGCAAGTCGTGTGTGTGTTCATGTTGCAATTTAATATGGATATGATGCCGCCATGTAAGTCGTGTGTCAAAATGTACTCCAAGATGTCGGATGCTTTGGTCCTTCGGAGTCCAAGGAATTAAGTGATGGCCAATTATCAGTAGAGCGAGATCTTCGTTCTTTTGGGGTTTAAAGTGAGCTTGACATTTCTTAAACCATTTTGAAACCTGGTCTGCTGTACTTTGGGGATGGTGTATGGAAGTGTTCGGAGTTTCGTCTTGAGTGAAAAGGAGTATGTCGTCTGCGAAGGTAGCAACAAGTAGGTAACACAGAATTTGTAAGCGTAAAAGAATTTCTTTGACTATAAAACTTACACGCAAGATGTCGAGATGACACCTAATTGCAGATTTATAAAGGATGAGCAACATGTGAAAGAAAGGGATACAAAAAAGACTCAAAAAGTGTCTGTTACTCTGCACAGACGCATCAGTGCTTAAGTGAATAGATAGTACAAAATAACTAATTCCTTGAATTCGCATAACATTTTCCTTACCAGGAATTGTGATCGATGACAAAGCTCCCAGATATAAGCCTCTTGATGTCAGCCAAATTCAGTTTCCGCCTACAGAACCCTAACGAGATCCATAAATAACAATTTATAAGTACAACTCGGCAGGGATATTTCCTACAACAGATCAACTTACAGAATTTATGTAAATTGATCAATCCAGACTCAAATCCCTCACCGAATCATCCCACTTGGTCAGACATCAAAGCGAGTTTGATATGTAAACTTCCTTCATGATATCTGCCTCCCACATATTTGACCTCAGTGGCATCCACCAAACAGTCTTTTCGTGGACCTCATTAGTATGTATTCTCAAATCGTTTATCAGGTTGGATTTATTCATCTTGTTCTTCCCTTATTTGCTTGATCATTGCTAACAGGGGATTTAGTCAGCGCTCATTTCCTCAGGAACTCTTTCTATAAATATGGGTCCTTCTTCAACACTTAAGAACTATTAAATTCCTCCATAAAATTGGTTAGGGGTGGTTAGGATAGTTTATCCTGTAGATAACCCACCCCAATTAACCACAGAATCAAAATGTGAATGAATAATAGTAAAAGTAACTAGAAGTACACCCTCACCTTCCTCATGCCAAAATTCTCAGATGTGTCATAAATAAATAAAAAAATAAATAAAATCAATGAAAAATTGTGTTGGAAAGATAACGATGCTGTTAAATCTAAGGATTATTGAGTGCTTATGTAAGCAGAGTATTTTAATTGCCCCCTTTTGATTCCCTAAATACATTATTTTAGAATTTTAAATCTTTTAGTTGCTGATATTCCTATATCAATAATTTTAGTATTTTAAAGCTTTTAGTTGCTGATATTCCTAAACAAATTATTTTAGAATTATAATCTTTTAGTGGCTGATATTCCTATATAAATTATTTTAGTATTTTAAAGCTTTTAGTTGCTGATATTCCTAAACAAATTATTTTAGAATTATAATCTATTAGTTGCTGATATTTCTAAACAAATTATTTTAGAATTATAATCTTTTAGTGGCTGATATTCCTATATAAATTATTTTAGTATTTTAAAGCTTTTAGTTGCTGATATTCCTAAACAAATTATTTTAGAATTATAATCTTTTAGTGGCTGATATTCCTATATAAATTATTTTAGTATTTTAAAGCTTTTAGTTGCTGATATTCCTAAACAAATTATTTTAGAATTATAATTTTTTAGTGGCTGATATTCCTATATAAATTATTTTAGAATTTTAAATCTTTTAGTTGCTGATATTCCTAAATAAATTATTTTAGTATTTTAAAGCTTTTAGTTGCTGATAAACTTATATAAATCATTTTAGAATTTTAAATCTTTTAGTAGCTGATATTCCAAAAAAACTATTTTAGAATTTTAATTCTTTTAGTTGCTGATATTCGTAAATAAATTATTTTAGAATTTTAAATCTTTTAGTAGCTGATATTCTTATATGAATTATTTAATATTTTAGAACTTTTAGTAGCTGATATTCCTAAATAAATTATTTTAGTATTTTAAATCATTTAGTTGCTGATATGTCTAAATAAATCATTCTTGTTACGGGAGTTTGGGTATAATATTCTTTCTTTATTATTTGATAATAGAGGCAAAGAATAACTGTTGATTGGAGTAAATTTTACATGCGTTGGTTGTGCGTTTTCCCTGACAGGCAATGCTTGGAGGAACATTTCTTCTCAAATCGAATCTTCATCATTTAGCAGCAGGATTTTGGATGACTGTATAAAACAGGGACAATTGGATGAGAGAGAGAGAGAGAGGAAAGAGGACTTAGCGGGAAGTCCTATGATACAGGATAAACCTATTAGGGAACAGACTCAACTTCTAATTCCGCAAACATCTAAACAAGAGGAAAACCCCTTTTCCGCTCCGAGCCCCACTTTCCCGGCCAATTCAAGCCCTTTTGTCTCTCAATTCGAGAAGATGTCGAGAGTTGATTCTTTTTGGAAGTGTTGTGAAAGGATCAGCTGATGATAAACATTGCAAAAGGAGATAGACCAATCTGAAGTGTCGGTTATAATGTGACAAAAATATTGTCCGTGACACCTTAAATTCCGCCACTAACTAAGCAGGCTACGTAAACTAAGGAGGTTGCCAACGTACTGGCATGACACATTAGTGATCACATCTCACCTAAAGTCTCTAGTTTTCAATAAAACCCCGATAAATTAAAAAGATGGGTTTATTCAAATCTTAACACGAGAATGAACGAATAAATCGCTTAAAAGGGAAGCAGTGGTTTTCAGTTGCCTTCTTTATCAGACCACCCGGCAATAAAGCAATCATGAGGAAAATTCAATTCTAACCAGTAAAGGCACCAGTGGAGAAAATATCACTCGAGGCTAGTAATACTAGAGAGCCATCCCTCTGTAGCACGTAGTCTATGTTACCCAGCATGAGTATGCAGTACACTACTACTACAACTTTATTTTGCCCTCCATTCTTGCTCCACTGGCATTTCAGTAAGAATTTAAAAAAGGAGAGGGGACTCTCAAGCAAGATGAAGGTATAAATAACAACATGTTCAATCCGATAAAATACAATTCTTAGTTCTCTAGTTCACTACTTTGTGCACCGTTGAAACATGTTGCAGTGTCTACGAAGTTCTTTGACACTTCCTTCTAGGAAGACTAATGGCTTTTACCATACTAGTTTACCTCTGGAGAGCCTGGCAAGGTTCCCAGATTAAGAGAATTATTCTGTAGCGACAATTTATCCAAGGTTGTAAATGTTTATACATCTTATTACCCATTTTTGCATTGCTACTACGTTTAAGCTGACTGTTACAAATATATATCATTATGATCACCTTAGTTGGCTGTATAAAAATAAATAAATATCATCGTGGAATGTATACCTGAGACTATCATGTCTCCTTTCTCTGTGGTCCAGTAGTTTATTGATGTTGGGTACGCTTCAGTGTGGCATTCCAGAGCGACGTCCTGGCCGATGTAGGCTCCTTCCAGCTGGTTAGGGATTGACAGCATCGGGGGAACTGCAATGTACAAGATAAAAGTTAAAATTAGGATATCTGTTATGAGTGTTTATTTAATTTACCATGAGTACAAGGAAGTCATAAGAGTTAACATAGGTCTTAGGAAAGAGACTGGCTTTGGCGAAAACATCCAAGGTGTAGGGGAACAAGGAACTGCAACTGTGTGGTCGAAAGGAGGACAGAAGAGCAAGGAGGATATTACAGTGGTGCACTAAGAGTTATGCAGATGAATCGCAATTGTGGCGGCATCTCAAGTAAATAATAATAAAAAATAATATTAATAGGAATTATGCAAGACACTGAGCTAGGAGGAAGGATTCGTCAAGACCTGCGGAGATTCCACCCGGATGGAGAGTTGCAAAAGAAATAGTTGAGTGGAACAGATTCTCATTGATCAATTGCAATCATTGGTTGAGTGGTGGACACAAAGACCATCATAAACCGAATGGAACGATATCACAATATTATCACAACTGATTATGTTATTATTACAAGTCGAACCTCGAAAATTGCTGCATTACGCCTGATATTGTAAGACAAACTTAAAGTACAATTAAATTTATATTTGTATATATTTTACTCAATATTATGTACCTTTAATGTATTTTAATAGTATAGATAAGAATATTTTATTTCTAATTAATTTCTATTTGGTTTTTTATTTTATTTTTTTACATTTTTCCAATAATTACGCCCTATATACAACTATAAATAAAAAATGTTAAAAAGTGGAAACTTATTTTCTTACAACTTATTCAGTAGTTATTTTCATCACTAGTACGCAAAGTGTATCTTTTCTGTACGAGGTCGAGTTTCACGTACGAGGCGAAGCCGAGTTCGGGAATAAGACCGAGTACAGAAAAGATACTTTGCGTACGTATGTTGAAAATTACTTTTCATTATACTGTACCTATTCTTAAAAGGAAATAAGGTAAATATTTTAATATTTTTATTCTTATAAAAAAATCAGAAGATAAAGTTATGAATTCTAAAATATGAAACATATGTTTATTAAACTGCAAAGGTTATTCAACAATATACAATGAATGATAGTATAATGAGGAATATTCCAATAACAGCTGTTACTTTTCCGTACTAGTAAAGAAAAGTATCACTTTGCTTACTCAAACGATACACTGAAAACACATGTTATTTTAACAGTATAATGAAAAAAAAGTTTTGGGATGACAGTTATCACCATATTTACTTAGTAAAATTAAATAAAGTCCGTCACGCAGGGGCTGCGTAAACTAAGAAGATTTCCCACGTGAAGTTTTACAATAGAGAAATAGGCCTAATAACAGCTGTAGTAGTAAGTAACCTCTAAACCTATTCACGAGAGACGAATAGTTATAGAAACGGCCGCCAGAGCTCTCGGCTGAAAGGCCGAACATAGCCGACCACACGCAGAATACAAATGCAAATATCTCGGTTAATATTCAAGATACAGAATAAATGTATAGAACAATATTTATAGTAAATTAAATTTTCAATACGATTCATTCTATACAATTCTTCTATCCGACGCATAATAACGGAGATATTTCGACTTTTCGAAAATCCTCCCCTCTAAACCCCCCCTCCCACTGGGTCGATTTCAGCAATTAACAAACTTAATCTTTCTTTTTACATAAAACGATTAAATTCCGAGTTTGGTAACGATCAAACAAAAATTGCGACCGCTAGAGCGGTAACAGACAAATATATATATATATATATATATATATATATATATATATACAGTTTTGAACGGACCTCATTTTCGTCATCTACTAGGTAGGATCGATGGACGTTTGAAGAAAAATGTCGAAAATTCCGTCATGAGTACAACCTCAATAGCTGATTTCCCTTAAGGGAAATCTGCTAAAAATACAGATAAAGAAAATATTTTTTTCTTCTTCAAAATGTGAATGATAATGGTATCGACAAAATTTTAATTTTTTTATTCGAAAATATAAGTTCCATAGAAACTGTAAAATAAAAAAAAAATAATAGACGTTTTCATGTGGTTGTTATAAAATTAATTATTTATTAACTTTCACTATATGCAACTATTGCTAATTGGTAGTTTAATAGGTTGTAATAAGTTGCTTTATTTTAAGCGTACTTATTACATAATAATATATGTCTTTCATAATGTTCTTTTTTTTTCTTCGGTCAATATTGTTTTTAGTTTTTCTAATGTTGTGTCATACCGCTTGTTGTACCTCTGTAAATTATGGCTCCTAGGATCAGAGCACATACTGAATAGGAATTGGGTTATGTATTCTTCTTCAACAATATTGCATGTGGAACATACTTCATCCAACCGATTATAATATTATTATGTTGATAGGACTAAATGGGTAAACATTTAACTGAATAGAGGATATAAATAGGACAGGCTTGTATTTGCTCAATATGCAATCTGGAAAGATTATCGCTGTAAATTGGAACAGCTGAAACTGTTCAGGACGGATTGGATTACCCGACAGTTTGATTAGGAGCAGGA
This sequence comes from Riptortus pedestris, assembly GCA_019009955.1. NCBI lineage: Eukaryota > Metazoa > Arthropoda > Insecta > Hemiptera > Alydidae > Riptortus > Riptortus pedestris. Next base: position 121,780,406 of record CM032232.1, read on the forward strand.
AAACAGACATGAAGTGGGTAATAGGATCTGCATTATACAGGGAAGGCTAGCCATGGACATTACTGCCCATTACCTGCAAAAGTTCAACGAGGAGGAAACAAGACTACACTAAGCATATGGAGCAACTAAGTATTAAGCTGGAACTTAACATTTGCATTATACTCCGTATATATGCATTATGTCGAATCGGTAATCAACTATCTCCTACAAAATAAGATTTATTTTTCTATAATAATGCCTAAATTGCATTACATCTTTTTGAACTTCCTAATTTAATTTATTGTTTGTTTGCGAATTCCGTAGGCATTACTTCGAATTGTATTTTAGCAGATTTCCCTTAAGGGAAATCAGCTATTGAGGTCGTACTCATGATGCGAGTTTCGAAAAATTTCTTCATATGTCCATCGATCCTACCCAGGAGATGACATCCGTTCAAAGCTATATATATATATATATATATATATATATATATATATATATATATATATATATATATATATATATATATACTAGCTCAGATACCCGGCTTCGCCCGGGAATTCATTTGAGGTTGGATGGCGATTGTATTTTTTTGGCAAGGCTTTACTTTGCACAATATTTTGACATTTACCCTTCCCAGTGTTTAGGGTTTATACCCGTCGTTGCTGTGGATTTGTTAATAATAAAATTATTTTTTTATGTATGACTTCACTGTCCTCCATATTGTCATGTTTCCCGTTTCCTGTCCATTATGCATAGATTTAAATTATGAAGGACAAAATATTATAATAATATATTATAATTAGAATTAATTATTCCAGGTGAGGTACCTGATAGCTCATATTGAAAAGAATTGTTGAGCAAATTTCTCTAAATAACAAAATAAACAACTTTTGTTAAGTGCATATTTGCCGAAACCCCAATAGGAAACGAAATATCACTACTTTTAATTTCAGGTCTTCCTTATAACCCCCACTCCCGCCCGTCCCTAGAAATGTTAGTATGGCTTTTTATAAGGAAGGCGTTAGTGCTAATACACATACCGAGTTTTATTTATTTCGGTTGGGTCTTTTGTCCCAAATAAAATTGTTCACTTCCGCTATAGGTTTTAGCGTTATAATTCGTTTATAATTCGGTATACGAAAAAAGTGTATATAACAAAAATTACTCTAAATAACAAAATAAACAACTTTTGTTATGTTCATATCTGCCGAAAAACCAATAGGAAAAGGAATATCGCTATTTTTAATTTCTGCCTTCCCTTATAATCCCCACTCCTGCCCGTCCCTACAAATGTTGGTATGGCTTCTTATAAGGAAGGCGTTAGTGCTAATACACATACCGAGTTTTATTTATTTCGGTTGGGTCTTTTGTCCCAAATAAAATTGCTCACTTCCGCTATAGGTTTTAGCGTTATAATTCGTTTATAATTCGGTATACGAAAAAAGTGAATCTAACAAAAATTACTCTAAGTAACAAAATAAACAACTTTTGTTATATTCATATCTGCCGAAAAACCAATAGGAAAAGGAATATCGCTATTTTTAATTTCTGCCTTCCCTTATAACCCCCACTCCTGCCCGTCCCTACTAATGTTGGTATGGCTTGTTATAATTAAAGCGTTAGTGCTAATACATCTACCGAGTTTTATTTATTTCGGTTGGATATTTTATGTATATTTCGTTTATAATTCGGTATACGAAAAAAGTGTATATAACAAAAGTTACTCTAAATAACAAAATAAACAACTTTTGTTATGTACATATTTGCCGAAAAAAAAAACCGAGAGCTCTGGCGGCCGTTCTATAACTATTTGTCACTCGTGAATAGGTTTAGAGGTTAGGTTAACTGTTTTTTGGGGCTAGAAGCTACTGGGTTATTACGCCCTAAATAATGTTTTAGGTTTAGAGTTTTCTTACTACTACAGTTGTTATTAGGCAGATTTCTCTATTGTAAAACTTCTCGTGGGAAATCTGCTTAGTTTACGCAGCCCCTGCGTGACGGACTTTTTATTAATTTCATTATTTTTTTGTGAGAGAGAGATAGTTCTATTTTATGTTCCAAATTCATTCCAAACAAGCTTATAGGTGCTTCTCCTATTAGGGAGGACTAACCTATTCTGGGTTTTGGTAAAAATGCATGCAAAAATGCATTTCTGGTAAAAATGCTCCTCTGAGTCTATCAAATGCAACAAGACTTCTGAAAGTTCTTTCTGGGAGCCGTTTTTTAAGCTGTATGCTTCATCCTTCAGGATATTATTGGCCCAAAGATAAAACCATCAGTTGCCAAAAGTAACTATCCTGAATAAATAACACTCATCCAAGAGTAATAAACACTCCCCTTTTAGCAGATTTCCCTTAAGGGAAACCAGCTATTGAGGTTGTACTCATGACGGAATTTTCGAAATTTTTCTTCAAATGTCCATCGATCCTACCTAGTAGATGATGAAAATGAGGTCCGTTCAAAACTATATATATATATAAATACTGCTCAAAAATGAATAGGGATATTGGTTATTTTAGCAGATTTCCCTTAAGGGAAATCAGCTATTGAGGTCGTACTCATGACGCGAGTTTTGAAAAATTTCCTCAAATGTCCATCGATCCTACCCAGGAGATGACGAAAATGAGGTCCGTTCAAAATTATATATATATATATATATATATATATATATATATATATATTTGTCTGTTAACGCTCTAGCGGTCGCAATATTTGTTTAATCGTTACCAAACTTCATATTTAAGCGTTTTGCGCAAAAAGAGAGATCAAGTTCGTTAATGGCTGAAATCCGACCAGTGAGAGGAGGGGTTTAGAGACGGGGAATTTTGAAAATTCGAAATATCTCCGTTACTATACGTCGGATCGAAAAATTTTATCGAATCAATGTTATTGCCAAGTAATTTTACTAAACATATTGTTATATACGTTTCTTCTCTATCTTGCATATTAACTGAGATATTTGCATTTGTATTCTGCATGTGCTCGGCAGCAGTGGCTATGTTCGGACTTTCCGCCGTGAGCTCTGGCGGCCGTTTTTGTAATTATTCGTCCCTCTCGTGAATAGGTTTAGAGGTTACTTACTACTACAGCTGTTATTAGGCAGATTTCTCTATTGTAAAACTTCACGTGGGAAATCTGCTTAGTTTACGCAGCCCCTGCGTGACGGACTTTTTTCTTATCCTATTAATTTTAATTAAATCGACCTTAATTAAATAAATTTTTTATGGGGGAAAAGACAATAATTTCTAATAAATATTAATGATATTTATAATAAAAAAATATGCTAGGCCCCATACATACCACAAAACAGCCAATATCCCTATTCACTTTTGAGCAGTTTATATATTTGTCTGTTACCGCTCTAGCGGTCGCAATTTTTGTTTGATCGTTACCAAACTCGATATTTAGTCGTTTTATGTAAAAAGAAAGATCAAGTTCGTTAAAGGCTGAAATCTGACTGGGGAAGGGGGGGGGGTTACAGGGGAGGATTTTCGAAAATTCGAAATATCTCCGTTACTATTCGTCGGATCGAAAAATTGTACAGAATCAATCATATTAAAAATTAAATTTACTATAAATATTGTTATATACATTTATTCTCTATCTTGAATATTAACCGAGATATTTGCATTTTTATTAAATTCTGGGCGGCTAACGGAGGAAGTGTCTTTCCCGCCAAAAGCTAGTTCGGCCGTTTCATTAACTGCTTGGCTCTCGTGAAATTGCTCTATTGTAAAACTTCATGTGGGAAATCTGCTTAGTTTACGCAGCCCCTGCGTGACGGACTTTTAAGTAATAAAACTAGTGATTCCTAAGTAAATGCCGTTTCAGCTGTAGCATAAATAATGCAGTGTCCTGTCCAACCCTGTCGATTAGGGCACTGGTTAGCCGTGTTAGATGTTCGCCAAGTAACAGCGCTAGAAAACGTATTTTTGCGCAGTACGTGGCCTCAAATTGAAGTGTTTGTTATGTAACTACGTTATAAAACGTACTAATGCGAAGTGTATGGTCTCGAAGTAAGGTGTTTCTTAAGTAACGGCGTTATAAAACGTACTTTCGTGCAGTGGACAGTGTCAATATGAGATGTTTGTCAAGTAACAGTGTTATAAACCGTTTTTTTTTTTGCACAGTGTATAGTCACAAAGTGAGGTGTTGATCAAGTAACGACGTTACAAATCGTACTTTTGAGCAGTGGGCGGTCTCAAAGTGAAGTGTTTGTCATGTAACGCGACGTTACAAAACGTACTTTTGTGCAGTATACAGTCCCAGTGTGAGGTGTTTGTCAAGTAAAGGCGTTATAAAACATACTTTTGTGTAGTGTATCGTCTCAAAGTGAGGTGTTTGTCAAGTAATGGCGTTATAAAACGTACTTTGTTGAGTGCATTGTCTCAAAGTGAGGAGTTTGTCAAGTAACGGCGTTATAAAACGTACTTTTGTGTAGTGTATCGTCTCAAAGTGAGGTGTTTGTCAAGTAACGGCGTTATAAAACATACTTTTGTGTAGTGTATCGTCTCAAAGTGAGGTGTTTGTCAAGTAATGGCGTTATTAAACGTACTTTGTTGAGTGCATTGTCTCAAAGTGAGGAGTTTGTCAAGTAATGGCGTTATAAAACGTACTTTTGTGTAGTGTATCGTCTCAAAGTGAGGTTTTGTCAATTAATGGCGTTATAAAACGTACTTTGTTGAGTGCATTGTCTCAAAGTGAGGTGTTTGTCAAGTAATGGCGTTATTAAATGTACTTTGTTGAGTGCATTGTCTCAAAGTGAGGAGTTTGTCAAGTAATAGCGTTATAAAACGTACTTTTGAGCAGAGAATCGTCTCAAAGTGAGGTGTTTGTCAAGTAATGGCGTTATTAAATGTACTTTGTTGAGTGCATTGTCTCAAAGTGAGGTGTTTGTCAAGTAATGGCGTTATTAAATGTACTTTGTTGAGTGCATTGTCTCAAAGTGAGGAGTTTGTCAAGTAATGGCCTTATTAAACGTACTTTGTTGAGTGCATTGTCTCAAAGTGAGGAGTTTGTCAAGTAATGGCCTTATTAAACGTACTTTGTTGAGTGCATTGTCTCAAAGTGAGGAGTTTGTCAAGTAACGGCGTTATAAAACATACTTTTGTGTAGTGTATCGTCTCAAAGTGAGGTGTTTGTCAAGTAATAGAGTTATAAAACGTACTTTTGAGCAGAGAATCGTCTCAAAGTGAGGAGTTTGTCAAGTAATGGCGTTATATAACGTACTTTGTTGAGTGCATTGTCTCAAAGTGAGGTGTTTGTCAAGTAATGGCGTTATAAAACGTACTTTGTTGAGTGCATTGTCTCAAAGTGATGTGTTTGTCTAGTCATGGCGTTATTAAAGGTACTTTGTTGAGTGCATTGTCTCGATGTGAGGAGTTTGTCAAGTAATGTTCTTATTAAACGTACTTTGTTGAGTGCATTGTCTCAAAGTGAGGAGTTTGTCAAGTAATGGCCTTATTAAACGTACTTTTTGAGTGCAAATCGTCTCAAAGTGAGGTGTTTGTCAAGTAATGGCCTTATTAAACGTACTTTTGAGCAGAAAATCGTCTCAAAGTGAGGTGTTTGTCAAGTAATGGCGTTATTAAACGTACTTTGTTGAGTGCATTGTCTCAAAGTGAGGAGTTTGTCAAGTAATGGCGTTATAAAACGTACTTTTGTGTAGTGTATCGTCTCAAAGTGAGGTGTTTGTCAAGTAATGGCGTTATAAAACGTACTTTTGTGTAGTGTATCGTCTCAAAGTGAGGTGTTTGTCAAGTAATGGCGTTATAAAACGTACTTTTATGTAGTGTATCGTCTCAAAGTTAGGTTTACGTAAAGTCAGAGGAATATAAAACGTACTTTACTGCAGTGTATCGTCTCTAAGTGACGTTTTTTACAGCGTCAAGTCAAGTAACAGCATTTATAACGATAATTTATGCTATGCACTTCCTCAAAGTGAGGTGTTCGATTAGGAACAGAGTCATAAAACCACTTTTGGTCAGAGCATGATCCCAAAAGAGGTGTTTGTCAAGTAACACCATTATATAAATGGGTGGTTTCTTGTTTTCCGCGGTAAACACAGAGCGTTCAGAGGTGTAACATGCTAATCTTCAAAACCATTCCACAATCAAGTCATTAGAGACGCCATCAAATAAAAAACCTTGAAGCTGCCTTTAAGAGTAGACTACAATGCCTTTAGCAAAGAGACTATTCCTACCTCATAATCACTCCTTAAAACTGAATAGGCTCAGCGACTTCTCACTTAAGTGCTCCTCCTTGGAGAACTTTAAAACATCGTCAACATAATACAGCCTAAAGTTTGAAATCGCTAATCGACTCAAGATCTTCGAGCTCCAACTTATAGAGGAATCTTAGAAGGTAGGCCCATTATTTTTGAGCGAAGGGATGTCTCAAGAGGCCCTTTAGCATCGCTAATTGCTGGGATTTCACTGCTCAAGGAATACCTGAAGTGCACCCTTACGTCGTTAACAATCTACCCAAGATGGGGCTTAAAGGATTTTACAATTCACTGTTTCTCCCCGGAAATATCCCAATTAGGCTATAGTCTTATTTTTTCTATCGTCCGTCCGAAGGCCATTAATTTGATACTTAAATAAGTCGAAAATGTTGTTCGTCCGATCTTAATTACAGCTGGCCGGAAGCACTTACATTTATTAAGATTAATCATCATTGAATTATCAATTACTAGCAATGTTCTACGTCAGGGGTGAGCAACCTTTTTAATCAACGGGCCAATTTAAATTTTAAATTTTTTTGGCGGGCCGCACATAAAGTAACACTTATTAATAATTTACAAAACTTTATTTATAATAAACATTAGAATAGAAAAATATAGAAATTAAAAAAAAAGTAAAGACTTCATATACAAATTTTAATACAAAAAAAACAATAAAATAACAAAAAAAACGAATTTACTTGAAATTTTTAATCAGACGTTTGGCACTGTTTTTTCGGTGCAAGCTAATAAATATTTGCCGAAATTGATGAAGTGGCTACACGTATGCAGTTTTATAATGGTGCATCAATCAATCTTGAAAGGTGGTCATTTTTGATTAATTTCATGGTTGAAAATATTGTTGGTAACACACACGTACTTCCGAACAGAGAGATCATTTGCTTTGCATTTTTCGTCAAAAGTGGAAATATCTCAGGGCTCACATACGATTTATAAAAATGATTGATGTTTACTGAGAAAAATACATTTTTTAAATCGGTATTATTCTGCATGTCAAGCACTTCCATTCGAAAGTCTTTGTTTACTGTATCCACATCGATATTAAATGGTGAGGAAAACATTTTCATGGAAACCACTGTCTATACAAAATGTCTATATATTGTGCGTATTTTTAAGAAGTATTAACGTTTTATTTTTCTAGATGTGAAAAGTGAGATACATTATTCTGCAAAAAATGCTGTTTCCACAATTTTAATTTGCACTGAAAGCCCTGAATTTTATCATGCTAATTTTAAATAAACTGTTCTTTTGCCTTGAAGTTCTACATTGAGATGCTGAGCCAAATCGATAAAAACCCCAAAATCGCACATCCATTCTTTGTTACCAAAGTGAGGAAAGTAATATCCCTTCATATCAAAGAATAATTGTATTTCGCGTTTTAGTCAAGTGAGTAACTCGTCACGAAAATTGTTTCGGTTTAGTATGTCCTACCAAGATATTATAATTAATTTTTTACAATATATTGATGGGAGAAAATTGATAAAATAAATTCAATTTTAGAAATGCTTGGCGGGCCGCATAAACATGTTGAAAGGACCGCGTGTTGCTCATCCCTGTTCTACGTCAAAATAGTTAACTATAATATACCATTGTAGTTTTAGAATAAAAGCCCATCACGCAGGGGCTGCGAAATACTAAGCAGATTTCCTGCGGGAAGGTTTACAACAGATACATCTACATACTGGTAACGCCACCTTGAATGTTAAGCGAATAAATGCAGACGCTAAGAAGAATTCTTTCACTCAATTTACAAGTTAATAATATCTACCGTGTGAATTGTAAACAAACAGGGTAGCCAACGTAGCAGTACCGAATAGATAGATTTATAGACCGGAAAGAAGTAAAATTAATGATATAAATCTGAATAAAATATATTGATTTTATTGAAAACTATTTACTATACCTAGTACTGTAAATTATGATGAATCAGAATAACTTTTATCTCAATCAATCAAGTTTATTAGTCCAAAAACTTTAGACGGGGTGGGGGCGGGGTCACAGAACATATTTGCATGTATCTCATATTAATGTCTCTTGAAAACAATATTGGGTATTTAAGCTTCGAATAATGTGGTATATTATGTAACAGAATATTGTTTATGTAACATGAGTAGAAGTGGGGGTTGAAAGTTGCTGCAAACTGAAAAGTGCAAATATCTCTGTTAATATTTAAGATAGAGAATAAATGTTTATAATAATATTTATAGATTATTTAATTTGCAAAAACATTGATTCTGATTTTCGATCCGACCTATAGTAACGGAGGTATTTTGAATTTTCCAAAATCCCCCCTCTTAACCTTTATTTTTATATAAAACGATTTAATATCGAGTTTGGTAACGATAAAGCAATAATCGCGACCCCTTGAGTATATATACATATAACATTTTGAACGGACATCATTTTCGTCATCTCTTAGGAAGGATTGATGGACATTTGAAGAAACATTTCGAAAATCACGTCATGAGTACGACCTCAATAGCTGATCTCCTTTAAGGGAATTCTGCTAAACATATTTAACTGTGCATCCCATAAATATGTTCAATATTATACATGCAAGATACTTTATGTTCACGATCATTTACTGAGTCCATATGACCTCTAACACCAGGTCTTTTAAACAGAAAATTAATATTGGAGGAAAGTTTAATTTCAGTCTCTATATGAGTCGTTCAGTTGACACTCTGACTAAGTCCATTTTCCTAACTTTTCAGGAGAGCTGTTTTTATTAGTTTTTTCTATAAGAAATTCCCATATCCCCCTTAAGAATTTTAATCTTTATTAAACGGAAAGGGAACATTTTTGTAATTAAAATTCATAGATATATGTTTATGGTTATAACCAAAAGGATGTGGTAATTTTTTTTGTATTTAAAATTGGACTTAGTCAGAGTATCAACTGAACAATTTGTGTAAAAACTCTCCAAATAAGTCCAGTGTTTCAATTAATTTTTAGAAAATTAATTATATCACAGGAGAGGGGACATTAAATAAAAGACAATTTTACACAGTAAATATATTTCAATAGTAATCAGGTTACAAAAAAATTTATATGCTACAAATGAAAAATCACCTTTTCAATCAAGAAATAAAAAAATTTTTTTTTAGTTATATATTTTTTAATCATAAACAATATCTTCGGACTCAGTATTTATTTCAACAGCAGATCGATGCTTCAAGCTTCTGTAATGCTTGTGATAAATTGGTTGTATAAATGGCAAAATTTGTAATAAATCTTTTTTTCCCAAAGTAATGGCTCTGCATGTTTCATATAAAAGATTCTGTTTAATATTAAAGAACTCTTTTGGCCTACCAGTTCCTCTTTTTCTAATGTCAATTTCAAAAAAATTTCTGGATTTAAATGATGTCTTGTACTGAAAAAAAAAGGTTTTGATTTCTCCACTCTAATCCACCGTATTTTCAACCGATTAACCTTTTCATTTATGTTGTTGATTTTCCTATTTACGATCTCAGTGCCAAGTATATCAGTACTCAAGAAACCAGTATGGCACATTTCTGTCCAAACAATTTTTTTTTGAATCTTTAATAATATTATACCAATCTTGAGGAGAATATATATTTGGAATCTTTTTGGATTTTTTTTTTCAATAATGCCAAAGTCAGCATCATTCGGTAAGCAACTATGCTTACTAACTAAGAATTTTAAATCAATTGTTGAAATTTGCATTGCCGCATTCATAACAAGCTTCATTAAGCTCAGAACTAATTTTATATTTCTGTTTTGCCCTGTGCAAGAGTCGCAATCCTCGAAAATAGTTTTTCATTTTAAGAAAAGAAAACTTTTCACTGGAATCACTAGACTAATTGAATCGCTGTATTCAACAAGTTTAATATCAGATGACATTTTCTTAGAGCTAAATAAGAATAGACTAGATGTAAATCTCATCTAGTTCCATTATCTTATATCCTTTGCCCACTGATCTAAGAAAGGGATTAAAGAAGGAAGTACCTTTGTTTACTTCAACAGCCATACTATCAATAATAATAATACCAATGGACTTAGTCACTCTGTCAACTGAAAAATATTTCATATTTTTCTGAGTGAATTTTTCAATGCAATTTTAAAAGCCGATAAATGTCAGCAGAAAATTAAATCATTAAATTTTCTGCTGACATTTATCGTCTGCATGGACCCTCATGTATGAAGTTACTAAAAGTCCGTCACGCAGGGGCTGCGTAAACTAAGCAGATTTCCCAGGTGAACTTTTACAATAGAGAAATCTGCCTAATAACAACAGTAGTAGTAAGAAACCTCTAAACCTAAAACATTATTTAGGGCGTAATAACCCAGTAGTTTCTAGCCCCAAGAAACAGTTAACCTAACCTCTAAACCTATTCATGGAGGGACGAATAGTTATGGAAATGACCGACAGAGCTCTCGCCGGAAAGTCCGAACATAGCCTACTGGTGACCACACGCAGAATGCAAATGCAAATATCTCGGTTAATATTCAAGATACAGAATAAATTTATAGAACAATATTTATAGTAAATTTAATTTGCAGTAAGATGTATTCTATACAACTTTTCGATCCGACGCATAATAACGGAGATATTTTGAATTTTCAAAAAATCCCCCCCTCTAAAACCCCTCCTCCCACTGGTCCGATTTCAGCTATTAACGAACTTGATCTTCCTTTTTACATAAAACGATTAAATTCCGAGTTTGGTAAAGATCAAACAAAAATTGCGACCGCTATATTTACCGAGCGTTAACAGACAAATATATATATATATATATAATTTTGAACGGACCTCATTTTCGTCATCTGGGTAAGATCGATGGACATTTGAAGAAATTTTTCGAAACTCGCGTCATGAGTGCGACCTCAATAGCTAATTTCCCTGAAGGGAAATCTGCTAAAACAAAATTAACATTTTTGCAAAAATGGACTTAGTCAGAGTGTCAACTGAACGACTCATATAGTACACTGCAGACGACCTGATTTTCGCCATCTCCTTGGTAGGATCGATGGACATTTGAAAATATTTTTCGAAAATCCCGTCATGAGTACCATCCCCCTTTGACAATATTCCTTAAGGAAAATCTAGTGAAATGTAAATATCTCAGTTAATATTAGAAATGTATAAAACAATAATAAATATTACATTTTAAATATGATTGATTACATAAGATTTTTAGCAGATTTCCCATAAGGGAAATCAGCTATTGAGGTTGTACTCATGACGTAATTTTCTTCAAATGTCCATTACTCCTATCTAGGAGATGATGAAAATGAGGTCAGTTCAAAACTGTAAATATATATATATATATATATATATATATATATATATATATTATATATATATATATATTTGTCTGTTACATCTCTAGCGGTAGCAATTTTTATTTGATCGTTACCAAACTCTATATTTAGACGTTTTATTTAAAAAGAAACATAAAGTTTGTTAACGGCTGAAATCGGACGAGAGGGAGGGGGGGGGGGGTTTAGAGGAGAGTATTTTCAAATATTCGAAATATCTCCGTTATTATGCATCGGATCGAAAAAGTGTATAAAACCAATCTTATTGCAAATTAAATTTACTATAAATATTGTAATACACATTTATACACTATCTTGAATATTAACCGAGATATTTGCATATTTATTAAAACTGGGCTTCCCCACCAAAAGCTAGTTTGGTCGTTTCCTTAACTTGCGGCTCTCGTAAAATTTCTCTATTGTAAAACTTCACGTTGGAAATCTGCTTAGTTTACGCAGCCCCTGCGTGACGGACTTTTTTGATCCGAGTCATGATGATGAAGATATTTTGAATTTTAGTTTTTTCCCCTCCTGAACCCCTCCTCCTGTCATGCTCCGATTCCAGCCATGAGCAAACCTTATCTTATTTTAGCAGATTTCCATTAAGGGAAATCAGCTATTGTGATCGTACTCATGAAGAGATTTTCGAAATTTTTTCTTCAAATGTACATCCTACCTAGGAGATGACGAAAATGATGTCCGTTCAAAATTGTATCAATCTATTTATTTATCTATCTATCTATCTATATATATATATATATATATATATATATATATATATATATACATATGTGTGTGTGTGTGTGTGTGTGTGTGTGTGTGTGTATATGTCTATTACTGATCTAGCGGTCGCAATTATTCTTTGATAGTTACCAAACTCGATATTTAGTCGTTTTATGTAAAAAAAAAAGATCAACTTAGTTAACGGTTGAAATCGGACCAGGGCGGTGGAGGGGGAGGGGGATTAAATTGGGAGAATTTTTAAAATTCGAAATATCTTCGGTACTATAACTCAAATCGAAAAAGCATATAGAATCAATCTTATTCAATTGCAAATTAAATATACTTTAAATATTGTTATTTACATTTATTCTCTATCTTGTATATTAACTGAGATATTTGCATTTTATTAAGTTTAGGATTAAACAAAAATTATGTCAGTGGAGTGGCAACACACACACACACACACACACACACACACACATATATATATATATATATATATATATATATATATATATATATTTGAACGGACCTCATTTTTGCTTTGGTAGGATCCATGGAGATTTCAATACATTTTAGCAGAATTCCCTTAAGGGAAATCAGCTATTGAGGTCGTACTCCAGACGCGAGTTTCGAAAAAGTTCCTCAAATGTCCAGTGATCCTACCCAGGAGATGACGAAACTGCGGTCCGTCAAAATTATATATATATATATATATATATATATATATATATATATATATATATATATATATATATATTTGTCTGTTAACGCTCTAGCGGTCGCAATTTTTGTTTGATCGTTACCAAACTCGGAATTTAATCGTTTTATGTAAAAAGAAAGATCAAGTTCGTTAATGGCTGAAATTGAACCAGTGGGAGGGGGGTTTAGAGGAGGGGATTTTTTGAAAATTAACATCTCCGTTATTATGCGTCGGATCGAAAAGTTGCATAGAATCAATCTTATTGCAAATGAAATTTACTATAAATATTGTTCTATAGATTTATTCTGTATCTTGAATATTAACCGAGATATTTGCATTTGTATTCTGTGTGTCGTCGGCAGGAGTCGGCTATGTTCGGGATTTTCCGCCGAGAGCTCTGGCGGCCGTTTTCATAACTTTTCGTCCCTCTTGAATAGGTTTAGAGATACCTTAATACTACAGGTGTTATTTGGCAGATTTATCTACTGGAAAACGTCACGTGGGAAATCTGCTTAGTTTATGCTGCCCCTGCGTGACGGACGTTTTTTAGAAACTAGCGTAAGGAAAATATGCTCAAAAGACTTACATCTAGGCCAAAGTTGGCTGAAGACCCAAAAAGTTCTTACAGCAGCCGAGCGTCTATAATTGTAGCATTCCGCCCGATAAACGCCAATTGATTTTATCACTAATCAGTCGTGTTCAAAACCAATCTTCACTACAACGATGAAAAAGTGTAGTCAGTCTGATCCGAATGGCTGTCGTGAATATTATATTACTCCAATTACCTTTTAATTTAATTAAGGGTGCCTTACACAAGCAATCACTCCCGCAAAAAAAACAACAAAAAAACATGTTTCTTATGAAATATATTATAATTCACCAATAATTCCGTTAAACGATGTTTGATCGCCCCATTCGTACTTGGCCTAATTACTTTTTGGGGTAATATGTCATTTGAGCATTATAATACATTTTTTTCAAAGACAATGAATATATATATTAATTTCGATTTCTAATAAAATTTATTAATTTTTAATTTCGAATAAAACTTATTTGATTTATTTACCGACTTTTTATTGTCTCAATTGTTATTATGCCTACTAATTTATTTATTTTCATTAATTTCTTCTTTATTTTCTGTAATATACACCCCTTTTGATTCTTCTTTTTAATTTATTTTCTTCCCTACCTGTAAGCTAAATTTAAAATGTATTATCATTTATAAAAACTTTATAACTCCACTCTGACTTAGCAGTAATAAATAGTTTAAGACTTTAATGCTCCTGTTTTATTTTTTTCATGAAAATTAGTATGTATAACATTTTTACAATGAACACATTTGTGATTCCACTCCTTATACAAAACTCTCTCTTGACCATGTACGATTTTAGCACCCAACGACCTAGATACGAAATATTTAATTGTACCCATTTGATATTGAACCCACAAAACAAATAAAAAATCATTTTCAATCATTTTTTTTTTAAATTATTTATTAACGTCCACTTTTTGCAACTAAGGCTAATTGCAACGGTTATCAACAGGTTAGCACCCTATTCTAGCCAGGGTGGGACGAAAGAGTTTATTTAATGAAACCCGTCACTAAATAAATTCCTTTGCCCAGGCGGGAATCGAACTCGCCACTCGTAGGATTACTATTTGAGATTAAAGGCAACGCTTTAACTCACATGGCTAACCTGAGCCCCATTTTTCAATCATATTCGGCTGTAAATGAAATGTTAACAAATATATTTCGCTTTCAGCGTTCAGCTTCATCTACTAGACATATGGTTGCCATAAACATTTAGTACATCAATAAACGTTATATCTTCTTCAATAACGTATTTCATATATAGGAACTTTACTATGGAGAAGGTGATTTTGAATAATTCGTCATCTTTCTTTGTTTTCTTGAACCTTGTTTGCAAATAATACATGTACACCACAGATTTATGATTGAGGAATCCGCCATTGCACACAGCATCTTGGAAAACCTTTACATTGCAATTAGTTAACAGATACTTATTAACTTTCAGGCACTGGAAGACCAAATATAATGCTGAAAGCATCCCTATGTAAAATTTGATTTTCTAGTCATTGTAAATTATAAGTTATGAGTTGGGTTCGTTTTCTTGTATAAGGATAAAATTAATATAAAGCATTTAAAAAAGAAAACCTTTATTAATTAGAAATACAAAACAAATAATACAAAATCAGTCTTATAAAATCAGAAAATGGTATAAGAATATTCTGAAGCCCATAAAAATGTTATTTTAACATTAAAACTTTAGAAGTTGTTTATGCCATAATAATGATTGAAATATTTACAAAAGTGGCGAAATAATAATTTTTTAATTACACACACACACACACACACACACACACACACTTTATTAATTATGTAGTATATCTATAGTCAATATCCTTAAAATTATTTCTGTACACTTTACCCTAATATTTTCCCATGAATAATTTAATAAGTGTATGCAGTGAACAACCCAAGTACTAAAACCTTGTAGCTACATAGTCTTAGAGTACAAAATGACAAATATATATTATCACAGTAATTTAACATTTAAATTGATGAACATTTTATTAAAGAAGCATTTTATCTTAATCTCTAGAGTTGCCTGTGAGTCTTTTCATTTATGAATTTCCAAGTGGTTGTGATTTAATGTAATTATTTATCGTAATGAATCGGTATGATTGTTCCTATTAAAATGTTACCTTTGGTTTATGTAATGGCTGGTTCTAATAACTTCATTGGGCAGGCAGAAGAGAAAAGTTCAGCGTGTCATCTGGTTGGGCGTAGATTAGTGGCAGACCTAGACTGAGATGGATGGATTACCAGAAGGTGGATTTGCGGGATTAGTCAATCGGAAGATCTCAGCTGAAGACTTTGCTGAAATGGTTTTGGATGGTTTCAAAGGTCCACGTATTTTGAAGACTGTAGCAACGTAGTCGTGTTCTATGTAGACTGGTCACTTTTTATGTAGTACATCTTCAGTAAATTAGTTGATGAGATTTTGGGGATATCTTCAATGGTCTGCTGGCAGAAAATATTCACAGATGCTCTTAGTGATTTCTGGATTTATCGGGTATTTTCTGATGAATTCGTGGATGTCGATATTGATTCCTTCGGACATCTTTGGAACGATGTAGTTCAAGACGTATTCGATGGCGTACTCCAAAATGCCTCTCAACCAACCGCTGCGGCTGATTTTCACTTTGAACCCTCCCAACTTGAGCAGAGCCGCGTCGTTGACGACCAGATCGCAAGAGTCCTGCTTCGTGTTGGTCACCACAGTTGCTTCGAGGTCCACGACGTTTGTGTCTCCGACTACTGACAGGTGTCCGCTATAAGTTATCAGGCCGAAAAGCGTTGAGAAGTGGAAGTCGTAGTGAGCGACCAGATAGCTGAGGCCTACCGTGGTCT
This sequence comes from Riptortus pedestris, assembly GCA_019009955.1. Classification (NCBI taxonomy): domain Eukaryota; kingdom Metazoa; phylum Arthropoda; class Insecta; order Hemiptera; family Alydidae; genus Riptortus; species Riptortus pedestris. The sequence continues at coordinate 121,796,774 of CM032232.1, forward strand.
GAATGACCCAGTGGTCGTTATCGCTTCCGGTCAGCTGCTGGATAATGGTGGCGTTGCCGATCCTGGAAATGGTAGCGAAATCCATGAGAATACCATGAGTAAAGATCTTCTTTATCCAGTAGCGATCGTCTTCGACATCGGGTAGCGTTAGCTTATTCATATTGTGATCCTTGAGAAAGCCATTAACTTTGGTCAATAAGTTGTCCACAACATTGGACGCATCCTTTACTCCGACAGGCACGGAAGAAGCGGCAAATAGAAGAAGCGAGAAGACGAACACTTGGGAAAACATCATGGCTGGCCAGCAGACGGTGCTAAACGTGAGACAAACCAAAACCTTATCTTGGAACACCAATATTAATACATGTTCCTTATCATTTGTAAACACTATCAAATAATCTCGAGTATTCATTTCAAGATTGACTTTGATTCCCCGTGTCGGTTCATGGCCTATTTTTAGTTTTCGATTACTTTACAAGTGTGCATCATATTGCGACTTACAGTCAGCAAAGGAAACCGTGATTGATTGAGCGATAAAACAAAATAATCAATAGAAATGTCATATCCGGACCATAATCCCAGGAAAGTTGATGATATTTCCAAACCACTAAGAACGATTAGTGTCCCGGATGTATGACAAAAGCGTCCGAACTTCCATAAGTCATGTTAACACAATAAATTAACGTAGTAGACAATAATGTTTCTGCCTCTAATGTGATGATTAACTCTTCCTACTTCTCCTTTTTATTTCTGTAAATTCTTAAATAAATTAATACAGTAAACCCAGGGCATCGACAGTAATGTCTTCATAATTTAAATGGTGGTATGGAGTATATGGATTGATTTTATTATCAAAAATAAATTTATAATCTCAAATAGTTCAGTGAATTGGATAAAATTTCTTTCATTTTTTACCAAATGGTGCAACGACGGCAACACTATAAGATGCTTAATCAGTTGATTAAAGCAGGGTATTTAATACAATTTTGTGAAGAGAATCTTACCTTAGGATATCCTTTGACGTAGTTATGAAGTGATTTGAAACTCCTTTACGCAACACATGGATATTTTATAAGCCATTGTATTATATTTAAAAAAAATAAACGACACCCATAGTGCTAAGGTTGGAAAACTTTAGATAACTTCTCCCAATTAACCACATTAATAGCGTTAGAAAAGGATTCTAGTTAACCAAAAAAGCAACTTGAATATATTAATTCATTTGGAAAACATTGAATGGTTCAGTTCATAAATATCCCAATTTAATAAAATTGAAATCATAAAAATATGACACAATATACTTAGTGTGTTTTAGATGACTATGACATATGCAGAGAATACCATATGTTCTTAACTTATGTTAACTTTTTTGTTCTGAATAAATCAGACTATATCGGCGGCAATACGCATTATAATTGTTCAGAAATGATCAGTAATAGTCGTAATTGTTCAGAAGATCATACAAGTAGAAGGAATTTGTGGTACGAAGACAGTGAAACATTACCATCTACGCCTCGTTATCTTACAGTTAAAATACTAGATGAAAGTAAGAGCTTCAACAATATCAGCCCCTTCATTATACATAAATGGGTATGTTCGTATTCTAAACAGATTATAGTTAAAAAAATAAGAAAAGATGGTACATTACTACTGAACTGTCCCAATGATGATGAATCTTCGAAACTTTTAAAGAGTAGCATGTTTAACGAAATAGAAATTTCAGTTAATATACACAATTCACTTAACTATTCCAGAGGTGTTTTCTGCTGTAGTGAACTACGAGATATTGAAGAACAAGACATAATCGAAGAAATAAAGAGCCAAGGCGTTGTAAGTTTAAGAAGAATGGGTAATGTCAAGAAGTCATCTTTGTTCTTGGCAACTTTCGGAACTCCTAATCTTCCCCAACGAATTTTGCTGGGTTATCTATCAGTTCCAGTCCGGATGTACATCCCTCCACCATTAATATGCTTTACTTGTGGGCTTTTAGGACATCACAGACAGTCCTGCAAAAAGGAACCAGTCTGCAGAAAATGCACAGAACCCATACACGATGGACCCTGCCTTCAAACGAAATGTTGCCTCTGTAGCGGTAATCACCTTACTTCCGAAAAAAACTTGCAAAATATACGCGGAAGAAGTCGAAATAAGGAAGAAAATGGTGATGCTAAAAATAAGCTATAGAGAAGCAAAACATATTCGAATTAAGGAAGTGGAGAAATCATATGCTTCTAAAGTTAAAAATACTCAAGCCGATACAAATGTCTTAAACACTTTAGTAGCTCTAATAGAGAAAATGAACAACAGATTGGACAGTCTAGAAAATATAATTTCTAGAAAACCGTCTTCTATACCAAGACATACACCTTTACCAAACTGTACAGATGAAAAAGAAGCTGAAATTATCCCACCTACCGAAGAGCTCCAAGAAACTTCTCAGAAAAGTGAGAAATCCAAAAGAAAACAAATAAAACCTCTACTCGAAATTCAAGCCCAAAAGCAAGGAAAAAAGGAAATCCCAAAAGAGAAAAACAAGCTAAAAAATAATGAAATTGAAAACCATAAACGGCGAGAATGTTCAAAAGGAAAAAGCACAAAAGTGTGAAAAATCTCTCAGTATCATTTATTTTCATTCCTTATTTTAAATGTTTCCACTTTCATTCCTTTTATATCACCTTTTATTTAACTTATTTTTAGCTTTTTTAACTTTACTTTTGTTGTATTTTAGATAAATCCAATAGTAATGTCACTAGTACAATGGAATGTTAATGGCATCCAGACACACATTGGTGATCTAAAAAACTTGTTAACTGATGTTAATGTACGGTTGTTTGCATACAAGAAAGTCATTTAAGACTGAACAAAGAATTCTGCTTACACAGCTTTAAAGCTTACAGGTATGACTACTCCTTGGGAGGTAGAGCTTGTGGAGGGGTTGCTGTATTTGTTAGCGATAAAACATATAGTGAACCCATCCAGCTGAGAACAACTCTACAAGCCGTTGCTGTCTCAGCATTCCTCCCATTTAGAGTTACAGTATGTTCACTTTACCTTCCACCAAGCGAATCCCTAGACGTACACGAAATACGAGACTTACTAACACAATTACCTAGTCCTTTACTATTAACCGGCGATTTAAAAGCCCTATCTGTTATGTGGAATTCTCCTGTAACCAATAGTAGAGGACAAAAACTCCAGACCATTTTCGAAGACTATGACTTGATCCCACTAAATACTGACTCCCCGACACACCTCTGCCCCAGGACAGGTACACTGACCAACGTAGACGTAACACTATCCACTCCATCAATACACTCTCGCTTTTCATGGTACGTCGACCAGGACTCCCATGGAAGTGATCATTTTCTCATTCATATACAATTAAACTCGCTCCCTCCTATTTTTAATACAATTCCCAAATTCAAAACAAAGAACGCTGATTAGAAATCTTTTCAAAATTTGATAACTAACAATTTAGATGACACAGTTTTAGAATCAATAGACGATCTAACCTCAATAATTATAGAGACAGCTGAACTTACTATACCTAAAACTTCAACTTTCTACAGAAAAATTCCTGTTCCTTGGTGGAATGACGAGTGTAAAAATGCTGTAAATGATAGAAAGAAAGCACTTCGTTTATTTCGAAGGGAACCAACCGACTCTCATCTCCTAGATTATAAAAGAAAGAAAGCGAAAGCACGGTGGATCATTAAAAATAGTAAAAGGAAATGTTGGGTAGATTTTGTAACTAGCTTGAACCGACATACATCTACTACTGACATCTGGAGTAAGATAAATCAAATTAAACACAAAAAATATCGGACTCCAGTGACTGGACTCGAACTTAATGGAAAAATTCTGACTGACCAACTAACAATATGTAATATTCTAGGATCACACTTCAGCACAATTTCAAGCAACGAGAACTATACTAGACGGTTTTTAGAATTTAAAACTACTTCTGAAAAAACATGCCTAAATATAGATCAAAATTATGACCACCCACTGAATGACGACTTCACGATGCACGAATTAAAACAAACGTTGACTAGTTTACAAGAGACTTCTCCCGGACCTGACCAAGTGACTTATAGCATGTTGCAAAATCTACCCGAACGTGGTCTCACGGCCTTTCTAAGCTTTCTTAATAAAATGTATAAAAATGGTACCTACCCTAAATCATGGAATAAATCTATTATTATTCCTATTCTTAAATCTGGGAAAGATAAAAAGTTAAAAACTAGTTACCGCCCCATTTCACTAACAAATTGTTGTTGCAAGGTAGCTGAGAAAATGATAAATAAAAGACTCATTTGGCACCTTGAAAATGAAAATCTTATTTCCCCTTACCAATGCGGGTTTAGACCTCAGCATTCCACCCAACATCATATAGCACATATGGAAAGTGCTATCCTAAATGCCTTTTAAAACAAACAATCAGTCTTAGCAGTTTCCTTAGACATTGAAAAGGCCTACGACATGGTGTGGAATAGTTTAATTTTAACTCAGCTAATAAATTGGGGCATACAAGGGAGCATTTTACTTTTTATCAAAAACTATCTCACCCAGAGAACATTCCAAGTTAGGGTAGGTACCGCTTTATCGGATGCATTCCCCCAGGAGAACGGAGTGCCTCAAGGAGGGGTACTAAGCACAACGTTGTTCAGTATTGCTATAGACTCAGTCACAAGCTGTATCCCCCCAGAAGTATCATACTGCTTGTATGCTGACGACTTACTCATCTACACTACATTTAAAGACCTAAACACAGGTCAGCAAATCATACAAAACTCTATACATCAACTAGAGAGGTGGTCTGACAGAACTGGCTTCAAATTTTCAATAGAAAAAACTAATTGTATTATTTTCTCTAAAAGTAGAACAACTTTAATAGCACATATAACCCTTTCTAACTACACCATTACTCAAACAGACACAATAAAATTTCTTGGACTTACACTTGACAAACGTTTAACATGGGTGCCCCATCTAAAAAGTCTTCTTACTAAATGCAAACAATCACTGAATTTACTGAGGATTCTTTGTAACACGAAATGGGGAGCTGACAGATGGACCATGCTATTGCTTTATCGCTCCTTTACCAGATCATTACTGGACTATGGCAGCATAGCATATTCATCTGCAAGCCCAAATACCCTCCAACTGCTTGACTCGATACACCACACAGGGATACGAATATCAACCGGAGCATTTAGAACAAGTCCTGTAGATAGCCTTTGTGCAGAATCTGGTGAGCCACCATTGGCCTATAGACGGAGGATGACAAATTTGATCTTTTTAATGAAGTCTAAGGCACTAAATAAGTCTTGTGTAAATACTTTTTTAAACAACCCTTTTATTGACACATATTTACAAAAACAACCAAAACAAAAACCTCTTTTATAAGACAGATTGAAAACACAAATGATTTTAATATTGTAAACACACGTCTATACACTGAAAGACATCTCATTACACCACCTTGTTGAGTGAGGAACATAGAAATTAATCTAGGTTTAACAAAGTACAAGAAATGCGAACCACTTTCTTCTCAATTTTATAAAAATATTTTTAATTCAGTCCCTAGTAAAAATAAAAATTCGTTATTTGTCTACACAGACGAATCAAAAACTGAGACAGGGACCGGTGGAGCAGCAGCTATTGGAAACGCAGGGTATAAAGTAAGATTAAATGATAAAGCCTCCGTATATTCAGCCGAAAACTAGAGCAATCCCCCACCACCAAAATACTGCTGTGTACCGACTCTCTCAGTTCTTTACTCTCCATAGGAAATCTTTACAATTCACACCAACTTATTACACAAGTCTACACATACCTGCACAATCTACACAATTATAACATAATTATGATGTGGCTACCGGGACATACAGACATAAAGCAAAGTACTGACATCGACAGACAAGCTAAATTAGCAGCCAGGAAAAGAACTGTAGACATTGACAGGCTGACCGCACAAGACATGAAACGTGTAATTAAAACACAGGTACGCAATGACTGGACAACCGACTGGCTACCAACTGACAACAAACTCCGAGAAATCCTAGAAAACCCAAACAAAGGAAAATCTCTGGAAAATCTTACCAGACGAGATCAAGTGGTGTTGACTAGGCTTAGAATCGGACACTCACTACTTACACATTCTCACCTCATAAACCGAAAAGATCGACCTACAAGCACTCACTGTAACACAGTACTGACCATTAAACATCTCCTGACTGACTGCAGACTACGTGAACATCTCAACTTACCGAACGACTTACACGAACTATTGACAGAAGGTAGCCCACATATAAACAAACTCTTAAATCACTTGAAGACAATTAACATTTACAACAAACTTTAAACCACACCAACTCCACTCATCAATCTACGTTTTTATATTAAATTATGCCACTAATTTGTATGCATGTTTTTTGTGAACAAGGCTGTGTAATACATTTTTAAACTTGTGCCATAGACCTTCATCATACTCAAGCCAGGATTTGTCGCTAAAATTATAGTTTTACATAGTTTTATTTTAACGGTTCCTTAGTTTTATATATAACTATACTTTATATTGTCTTAATAATTTTGAAAACATTTTTCTTTATTTCTTTATTTTAACATTTTAACTCAAGGAATTGAAAATAAATGATACTGAGCGACATCGCCTAGTTGCGGAGCTCACCAAATAAATAAATAAATGACATATGCACACCAATGACACAGGGGCGTTACATATTCTGAAGTAAACATTTGAGTTGCAGCATGTTAATTAATTAGGGCCAATTAATGGCCTAGGGAATTTAGATTTGAATAGATTAGATTTAGACATTCAAATAAAAATCGTTTAATGTAATCCGAAGACTTCAATTAATATTTTATGTGAATGAAATAAGGCGGTTTTCTTTTCAAGCAGTAGCATATCCAATGATTCACCATTTGAGGACTCAAGACTAATTTGGGGGTCAACAACAAAATAATCTCCGTTCCAAAGGTGATCGAAATGAAGTCTTAAACAAAATGATTATCTCAGTTGGCACACGTTCATTACGTGTATATAAAAAAACTTACGATAATAACAAAGTTCCTTACGCCTAAATTTCAATTTACACCCTGACTGTCCTATATAGGGATTTCCACATACTCCGCCAACAATCTTATAAATATATCCCTTACTTTGACAGAATCTATCTAAAAATTCAATAAATATTTTGGGTCTCAGTTTTAGTACACATATTTTATAAAATGCGTTTCTTAGTTTTATTATTCTGATATATAATTTTAGGTATATTATATTTGAACTTACATTGTACTCTGAGCATGACCCTCTTGCTGATGGAAGGTGGTACACCATTGCTGGCTATGCAGAGGTAAGCTCCCATGTGAAGTCTGCTCACTTTGGTGATGTGAAGGACTTCACCGTCCACTACGTTCACTGAAACACAAAAAACTCATCAAGATTTCAAAGTACAATGTTTTTTTTTAGTATATTAGTTTCATTTTCTAAAGATGCAGTAATGAGGTTTCTAGAGAGGAAATTGAGTTGAGACTAACTAACAACAAATAAGTATCCCATGTATACTGTAAATAAGTATAAGTTCATGTATACTGAAGAATACTGGAGGGACTATCCCCTCGATTTCCTCGGAGTACTCTCTTATGGCCATCATAATGTACAGGGTCCGGCATAAAAACCTGACGATTTTGTAGTAATTGTTATGTTGGCACCACTGTCATTGAGACGGCGGGAATGTTGTACATCGACATGTCTATTCTTGCCATTTCAGTAGCCAGTATGTTGCACTAACATCATCTAATACGGATGGAATTTCAGGTCGGAATGAAGAATTCGTCGTACACTTCGATCAGAAATTGCTAACGCAACAGCATGTTTCGCTGCTGAACGTCGTGGAGACCGTTTAACAGATACTCTTACAGCTACTCAGGCGTTCTCACAGTCCGTTTTCGTCCTGGTGGTTTCGTTTTTAAAGCAGACGACGTGTTCCTAAAATTCTTTACCCACAACAAGATCGAATTTCTGCTGGGAACAGGCGCGTGTCGATTTAAATTGAAATGTCTGCGAAATAAACGCTGTGTTAAAATAACTGAGTCATTATTTTTAAAATAGGCTTCAATCACAAACGCTCGATGTTCACCCGACCACGACATACTGGGTGGTGCCAACATAACAATTACTACAAAATCGTCAGGTTTTTATGCCAGACCCTGTATTATAAGTTTAGTGAATATTACTTTAATAAAAATCCAGCTCTACTATATTGACAAGGCAGGACTTGTTGATTTAATGATTAATGTATTGAATTATTTGATAAAATCCTAAAGCAACGAACAATATTACGAATAAAATAAATCTCGGTGGTTTGTCAGTAGCTCTGCCTAAATTTTGGGGGAGTAATTTTATCTGTCATGCTGCTCGACTAATGTTAATTGAATTACTGTTTTTTCTATCCGACTGTTTTTTGTTTAATCAACAATTAACAATAGATTGGATTTCAATTGACTTGTATATTTGCATGCCAACGGACTATTTTAAATTCCTGAGTGTAGAAATGAACCGAAAGATATCGAACACCTAGTTCGTTGTATGCCTTGGGGTAAGTGTTTGTTAGACTTGTTAATGTTGAGGCGAGGAAGAGGTTTATTGTGAACGGTAGTTCTCTGACCACAAGCATTGGCCACAACACTCTCGAGCTCGACAAATCGTACCCTTTCCCTTTTATACATTAACATCCTTAATTAGATTGCAACTGAGCGAGTGAGGTTAGTCCTACAAACGCTTATAATGGTAGAGGAATAGCTGACTGATCGAAACAAACTGTAAGATTAAGTTTTAAATAAATAAGCTGATTATACTATGCCTTGATTGCCAATGGAGTGTCTAGTGCAGACAGATGCAAGGATTATTTCACTCCGAAGTTAACAAATTTGGGCACAACAATTAGCTCTGCATTTATATCTCTATATCAAAAAAGTCCGCCACGCAGGGGCTGCGTAAACTAAGCAGATTTCCCACGTGAAGTTATACAATAGAGAAATTTCACGAGAGCCGAGCCGTTAAGGAAACGGCCGAACTAGCTTTTGGCGGGAAAGTCCCTCGTCCGTTAGCCGCCCAGATTTAATAAAAATGCAAATATCTCGGTTAATATTCAAGATAGAGAATAACTGTATATAAGAATATTTGTAGTAAATTTCATTTGCAATAAGATTGACTCTGTACAATTTTTCGATCCGACATATAGTAACGGAGATATTTCGAATTTTCAAAAATCCTTCCCTCTACACCCCCCCCCCTCCCACTTGTCGGATTTCAGCCGTTAACGAGCATGATCTTTCTTTTTACATAAAACGACTAAATATCGAGTTTGGTAACGATCAAATAAAAATAGCGACCGCTAGAGTGGTAACAGACAAATATATATATATATATATATATATATATATATATATATATATATATATACAGGACGGTCTCGATAATCCGAACACGTAGTTTGCATGACCTGTTCGGATTATCAAATTGTTCGGATTAACAAAGGTATAATTTATAAATAAAAAAAATCACAAAATAACGAAAATATGTATATTAAAAAGTAAAATTTTGGTTCTTTTAACGTTTTTGAAAATAATTGTATAAAGTTGTCTGAGTTTCTGATTTTTTTGACAAAGAATACGCCTGGTCTCGCAAATTCCTTAAAAGTATCAGGCTTTCATAGCCGATATTGCATCCATTCGCCCACTCCAAGCAAGTATTAAAAGCCTTCAACGCGTTCCCATGACTTATCTAAAATAAAAGGAATGTAAAGAAATTTCCCTGTATAATACATAATAATAATTACGAGAGGTTGATAAGCACTAAACTAACCTGACTTGTGGAAGGTTCTGCGTCTTCACATTCGTTCTGTCTTGTTACTCTTTGGACGATTTCTGCGTCATCCAAGTTTTCAGAGCATACTTGTTCTTCTGGATTATTGACCCAGTCAGCAATTTCTTCAAAGGATACTTGAGGCAATTTACAATTAATTTCGGCTTGAAGCTGATCCAGGCTAGCAATGTTATCAACATCATTGCCTTGGTCTTCTGACACATTTTCTCCGGGCCATAGTTTTTTCCACGAGGACATTAATAAATGTTCTGGAATCGAACTCCACACATCAGACAGCATTACTGCAACATCTTTTAAATTTATTTTTTTAATACTTGTTGCAATGTCATCATCCGATGCTACGATATCAAATAATATTTTTTGTTTTATATTTGATCTTCACATTTTGTATCACATGTTGATCCATTGGTTGGCACAATGCGGTCACATTAGGAGGCAAATAGACGGCAAAAATTTCGCCTTCATTACTTTTTAAATCATCAAGGTCAGGATGACCCGGTGCATTATCTAAAAGAAGCATTGCTTTCAACGGCAAATTTTTAGATTTTAAAAATGTGATTACCTGGGGAACGAATTGGTTGTGAAACCAATCTCTGAAAATATCTGCTGTCATCCAAGCACTAGGTTGTCCATAATATTTGCAGGGCAGAGTAAAATTTTTGAATGCTCTTGGATTTTTTGACTTCCCTATAATGCACAATTTCAGCTTATGTGAACCAGATGCATTGGCACAAGGGAGAAAGGTTATCCTATCTTTAGGCAGTTTTCGACCTGAAGCTGTTTCCTCTAAAGAAGAAACGAATGTTTTAGTCGGGATTAATCTCCAATAAAGTCCAGACTCGGCATTGTATACTTGATCAGCAGTAAAGTTATGATTTTTTAATAAGTTTTCGAATGTCTTTTTGAAGGTGTTATACGCATCTTCGTTGCATGAATTAGATTCACCAGTCATTGATAAAAAAACGTATTCCATACCTTCTTTTGAATTTATCAAGCCAGCCTTTACTGGCATTAAACACTTCTGTGTCAAGAAAAATTTTGCCTTTTCAGCTAAAATATCACCAGAAATTGGGCACCCTCGTGATCTCTGCTGCAAAAACCACATATAAAGAGATTCCTCAACTTCTGGATGACCGCCTAGTTTTAGTGTTTTTCGTTTAGAGACACCGCTATACGATTTCGACACTACCGCACGAATTTCACTTTTCTTTTTATTTATATCGCACACTGTGGATTTTCCAACACCATAATCCTTAGCAATCTTTGTAACACTCTCTCCACACTCTAATTTGTCTAATATTTCACACTTCTGTTTTAAAGAAAGGGTGACATGTTTCCTTTTAGAATTCATTGTTCTTTTCGCGATACGCACTGTATAACAGACAAGCACAAACTGAGGTTAGGGCGTTGAAAAGGCCGGAAAGGAAGGACTAGAAACGGAAAGGAAGGGCTTGAAACGTATGAGGAAGGAGACAGGAAGTGATTCTTAGAACAGAGCTATGCGGGGACCGGAGTCTCTCCTTCCCAATCTTGCATGCTTCAGCCTGTATCCCCCGAGACAGTCCCGACTCTCCTCAGTCAACTTTTAACTTTTTTTTTTTTCTCCCTCCCTTGTTCGGATTAGCGGGGGTTTCGGATTACCGGGGGTTCGGATTAACGAGACCGTCCGTATATATATATATATATATATATATATATATATATATATATATATATATATATATATACACAGTTTTGAACGGACCTCATTTTCGTCATCTACTAGGTAGGATCGATGGACATTTGAAGAAAAATGTCGAAAATTCCGTCTTGAGTACAACCTCAATAGTTGATTTCCCTTAAAGGAAATCTGCTAAAAGTCCGTCACGCAAGGGCTCCGTAAACTAAGTAAATTCCCCACTTGCTCTTATAGCACACAGAACTGATGACCCAAGAGATTCTTGGTCATAAATAAATGTAGTGAGTGATCAACTCGACCTATGGCCTCCGTTAACCAAGGAGGGCGTGGGACTAGCAGTCCTTAGTTGTCAGACGGGCATCAATAAAACCGGATAGTCACTTCACCCTGGGTCTGCCTTCTTGTGGACAGGAGCTGAGAGAGTCCAAATTCAATTTTTTGAGGTGATTTAGTGTATTGTCGATATGTGGGTACATGTCTGTAATACGTTCGTATACGAGTCTCTAAGTATTCAATGTTACTGCAGTTAGTCAGTATGTGTTTAATGGTCAATGGTTCATGGCATGTACTGCAGAGAGGTTTTTCTGTTCTTGTCATGACGAATGAGTGCGTTAAATGTGAGTGACTTCATCTAGTTTGTTGTCACGTCAGCTGGATTGCCACTCGCTTATACAGGGCTTTTTTTTTTTTCGCAGATAATTTTCCGATGATCTATGCCAACATTTTTGCCATTCATTCAATATGTTGTCTGTTGCATTTGTAGTTGTAAGTCTGATAGGGGCAGTAAGTTAGTCAGAAGATTGTCTCTGGGTTGTATTTTCGGCGAGTTTGTACACGTCGTTTGGGCGTCCAATGTTTTCATGTTATATTTATATTTAAAGGCTGTTAGCAGTCTTATGTTGATTATTTCTAACATGGTTATCGACTGTGGAATTACTAAGTATTATATGGCAGGTTATACGAGTCCTTCTTGAAACTTTTTATTGTGAATTAATGAACAGCCTAATTAAAAGGCAAATTTTGTTGAAATAAGAATTTCCTATAGACATAAAAGTGAGTTGTTAATGTATTGGCTGCCTTATGTCAAGAACAATAATTATTGTATGTCTTATGGAATGAAATTATGCCGTTTTCAGCAATATATGTTACATGCCGTCATGACAGTGTTACATGTTGAGAAAACTGTCTGTGATCAAGTATTCGTGTGTTCATTTTGTATTAATTCTCGATAGAACGTCTTCTTCTAACCTAGTATTACTGAAACGCAATAGCTTCCAGCAAGTAATGTTTTTAATATTAATGAAGGGCTTACGTGTCAGTACTTATGTTGGGCCTGTTGGCTTTCAATGTATTAGGTATTTTAAACGTCTTGAAATGTCTTCTATATCATTTTGCTGAAAGTTTATATTGCAAGAAAAGAATATATTATATCCATTTAAAATGTAACACAATGTACTTGAAAACGGACGTTAAATGTAATTCAATAAACATTTTTTGATAATATACATAAAAATAATTGAGAATGTCCTTGCAATGGGAGATTCTCTCAAGATAACAACGAGGAAGAAACACGATTTCAAAATTCAATAAGATTATTTCGTAAGATTGTTTACGGCGGGTAAAATAGAATCTTTGAGAGACAAATGTTATTCACATAAGTGTTTCCATCTTAGTACTTGGGTAAATACATTAAAAAATTTAACACTTTAAAAATCTGAAAACTCATTTTTTAATGTTACTTAATACATTCAACTTATACACAATTTTACCTGTTACTAGTAATCAATTATGATTATCAACAGGTTTTCCGTTGGAAGGTTTATTTGGCGAGTCTGTTTTGAGCATTGAACATATACAACCAACGTTGTGTGTATATATTTTACCATTAAAGTTATTGAAATTGTTTGTTCTAGTTTACGTAGGAAAACTGCATTTAGTTCATATCCTTTTATATGAATGCTTTGTCGTTTACAACTACCTGATGTTTAAATACTATTCAGTTGTTTTTATTTAATAAAAAAATTAATGTTTCTTAATCATGTGTAACTGGCTAAGTGACAGACTCGACAGAATAAAATTTCCTACAGAAAAGATGTTAACCTGTTGATAATCACAATTGATTAGTAGCATATATATCTTTATATATATAATTCTAGCATACGTGTGTATGTCACTGAACTCCTCCTAGACGGATGGACTGATTTGATTGAATTTTTAAATACACGTTCGGGTGACGCCCCGGATGGTTTAGCGCCGCAGATCGGCCAGGAAGATGGAGGAGGTCTCCGGTCGAAGGGCGAGGTTATTGGAAATGTAATGAAATGGTAATATGTTTCTATAATGTATGCCCTTAGAGTTTAAGTATGTCATCTAAATAAAGATGTTTTCATCTGCGAGAGGTTTTCACTTTCAGACATTGTTATTTATTGCCCAAATTTATTTTAATTTGTTTTGAATGTTTCAATTATTTTCTTTTCCTTATTTATATTTATGTATTTGCATTATTATTGTTGAGGGTTTTGATTTATTTCAATTATTGGTCTACGACTGTTTGTTTTTAAGGACGTGTATTGCGCATTCTACCAGATAATCATAGAACTAAAACGTCTTCTTTTCCTTCTCACATATTTTCCGTTTCTTTTTGCGTACCAACTTTTCGAGATATTTTGTTTACTATTTGTGTTTTCGCAAACGTGCACATAACAAATGTTATTTTTTGCGTTATTAAAAGAATATTTTTTTTAAACATAACATTATTAAATTTAATATCCTAATCGCTTGATATATCATGCAGGACAACGTCTGCCGGGTCCGCTAGTATGTACATATATAATCACACCCACACACATCCTAGACGCCTGTTAAAAAACTTCTGTCTCAAGTATTGGTATTCTTAGTGTGCATATTTTCTGTCCGAAATATTGGTACCTTTAGTGTGCATATTTTCTTTCTAAAGTATTGATATCTTTTGCGTAGTTTTTTTTCTGAAGTATTGGCGTCATTAGTGTCAAGATTTTCTGTCTCAAGTATTGGCATCATTAGAATTGATATTTTCTGTCCTAAGTATTGGCATCTTTAACGAGCTTATTTTCTGTAGTATTAGTATCTTTTGCATGATTATTTTATTTCTGAAGTATTGGCACCATTAGTGCGGATTTTTGTGACCGAAGTCATGGCGCCATAGGTGTAAAGTTTTTCTGTCTGAAGTATTGGCGTCATTAGTGTCAAGATTTTCTGTCTCAAGTATTGGCATCATTAGAATTGATATTTTCTGTCCTAAGTATTGGCATCTTTAAGGTGCTTATTTTCTGTAGTATTTGTATCTTTTGCGTGATTATTTTATTTCTGAAGTATTTGCACCATTAGTGCGGATTTTTGTGTCTGAACTCATGGCGCCATAGGTGTAAAATTTTTCTGTCTGTAGTATTGGCGTCATTAGTGGCAAGATTTTCTGTCTCAAGTATTGGCATCATTAGAATTGATATTTTCTGTCTTAAGTATTGGCATCTTTAATGTGCTTATTTTCTTTAGTATCAGTATCTTTTGCATGATTATTTTATTTCTGAAGTATTGGCACCATTACTGAGGATTTTTGTGTCTGAACTCATGGCGCCATAGGTGTAAAGTTTTTCTGTCTGTAGTATTGGCGTCATGTGTGGTAAGATTTTCTGTCTCAAGTATTGGCATCATTAGAATTGATATTTTCTGTCTTAAGTATTGGCATCTTTAAGGTGCTTATTTTCTTTGTTATTAGTACCTTTTGCATGATTATTTTATTTCTGAAGTATTGGCACCATTACTGCGGATTTTTGTGTCTGAACTCATGGCGCCATAGGTGTAATGTTTTCTGTCTGAAGTATAGGCATCATTAGAATTGATATTTTCTTTCTTAAGTATTGGCATCTTTAACGTGCCGATTTTCTGTCTAAAGTATTGGTATTCTTTGCATGGTTATTTTCTGACAGAACTATTGGCATTGTAAGTGTTTATATTATTATTATTTATTAACGTCCACCTTTTGCAACTCAGGCTAATATTGGCTACTACCTGAAGTATTAGAATAAGCGAGAATATTTTCTATCCGAATTATGAACTCCTTCAACCTAGTTGTTTTGTAATTGAAGAACCTATAGCGTGGATATTTCTGTCTGATGTATAGCTTTTTTTTACTGTGAATATTTTATGTCATTATATTTAACGCATTTTTATTTGTTACATCCTATAGTTGTTCCAGTTACAATTTACTATGCAGCATGAGATAGTGTTCAATGTAAATACTGTTGAGGTATACAATAAGGATAGAGCTTTTGGAAGAGAGCAATCCTTTTTACGTTTTATGCTTGTAATCTACTCTAGATAAAAGTGTTCCGTTTGTTCTTGGCCTATAAAAGAGGGTGGAGTGGAAAAGCTTAGGCGTCAGGGGAGAGAGAGACCTGAATGTAAGCAGGTGAGAGCCAAGAGCAAATTATATAGACAGAGATAGAGTGAGAGGTAGAAACAGAGAGGGTGAGTGAGATAGAGAAAAAGAGAGAGAGTGAGAAAGAGAGAGAGAGAGAGAGAGAGAGAGAGAGAGAGAGAGAGAGAGAGATTGAGTTTGAGAGCAAAAAAGAGAGCGTGAGAGAAAAATAGAGTGAGAGAAAGAGGGCTAGAAAGAGAGAATGAGAGCGAGAGAATCTGAGGGGTTGTGTATGTTGTCTGATAAGATTGTTTTAGGTAGGTCACCTTCTGGGGTCCTATATCCCAGTTTCTAGCCTAGCATTGGCTCATCTGGCATTTCATTTTGTTAGAGGTTATCATGTCTTCTAAAAGACATGCAAACCCTCTGAAAAATTGGATTGAGAAATGTAATTAAAAAGTCCGTCACGCAGGGGCTGCGTAAACTAAGCAGATTTCCCTCGTAAAGTTGTACAATAAAGAAATCTCCATACGAGTGCCGATGAGTTACGGAAACGGCCGAACTAGCTTTCGGCGAGAACCATAGCTCGTCCGTTACACTTAATAAAAAGTCCGTCACGCAGGGGCTGCGTAAACTAAGCAGATTTCCCACGTGAAGTTTTATAATAGAGAAATTTCAGAATAGAGAGTCAAACAGTTACGGGAAGGGCCCGAACTAGCTCTTGACGGAAACTCACGACTAGACCCGAAGTTAGCCGAACTCATCTCAGAAGCTGAAAACAGAAAAATTCAAATATCTCGGTTAATATTCAAGATACAGAATAAATGTATAATAACATTATTTATAGTAAATTTAATTTGCAATAAGATTGGTTCTATACAATTTTTCGATCCGACGTATAGTAACGGAGATAATTCAAATTTTCGAAAACCCCCCTCTAACCCCCCCCTCTCTCCCACTGGTCCGATTTTACCCCTTAACGAACTTGATCTGTCTTTTGCATAAAACGTTTAAATATCGAGTTTGGTAACGATCAAACAAAAATTGCGACCGCTAGACCGGTAACAGACAAATATATAGATATATATGTATATATACCCGTACAGTTTTGAACGGATCTCATTTTCGTCAGTACTAGGTAGGATCGATGCACATTTGAAGAAAAATTTCGAAAATTCCGTCATGAGTACAACCTCAATAGATGATTTCCCTAAGGGAAATCTGCTAAATAAGTAATTCGCACATCTGGAAAGAATTAATATGTCATGGTTATTGTGTATATTCAGATATAATAAGTGCAAATAAAATACTATACATTATTTTGACTCAGCAATATTGTTATTTGTTAATTGTAATTTTGTCATATTAGGCACATGGAGAAAGACGCGGAACAGCTGAGGAGAAGGAAGGTACTGGCAGAAGAAGGGGATCATCTAAGGGGGCAGATGTTGTAGATCAGATGTTCCGTAGTTCATACGTTTGCGCGATCATATGTGTTGTAGGTTGAGAGATGTATGAGAAAACATGATGTTAATATAAAGTTTGTTTTTAAAAGTAGAATGTGTCTATTCTATTACATATAAGTTAATTGTAAAGGTAACGCTCTCAAAATATCAATTCATTCCCAAATATTAAAACGAAATACGTACTGTACGAGATAACACGTCCATTTCATAAAAACTACCTGGGGCGACTTAATAACGGAAAAGATACTTCAGGAAATGACACCGACAACAGAAGTTTTTTTATTACACTGTATAATGCATTATTCCGTTCGAATATTCAAAGTTCATTACGATTCGTAAGAAAAACAAACCAATATGCCCCACTGCATCATAAAGACTACCAGTCATAGTTTACTACCCGTTTCAACAAAACCTAACGAACTGAAGAATCATTCAACACTTCAAAATAATCTCAACATTTTCACAGCAGACAACACATCACACAAAACCCACCATAAACCTCTTTTAAACTCCGTGACTGAACGCTATTTTAAATTTAATTTTCATTCCACCAAAAACTGCAAACCCAGTTCTTGGACTTTGTCCTTTTTCCAAACCTCTGTCCTCATTCCCCCAGCCCATAGCGTCCAAGTTCTCCCCAGCACTGCTCTCAACTTGCGTTGCGCGTGTCTGTGTTTAATCACCGTTTCTTCTGACATACTTTTGACCACTTTGTACTACTAAGGCTAATTGGAACGGGTTATTCATTCTATATATTACAATCGTTTTCTAGCCAGCGTGGGGCTATGGATTTTATTTAACGAGTTCCTAACTAAATGAATTTCTGTTACCCAGGTTATAATCGACCTCCCCACTTTAGGTTTTCCAAGTGATATTAAGACCAACGTTTTAACTCACACGGCTAACCTGAGCCCTAGACTCTTCAAATATTCAATAATATCACTGAGAAACAAAGTGTTCAAATGTTTTAAAAGCACTTTATATTTTCATTTCCCTTTATTTAATATCTGAAGTATATGTTTCGCGCTCACTATAACGCCTCTTCAGGAGCTAAACCTTAGACTGAAAACAAAAATATTTCTCACGTCGGAAGGTGTAAGTCTTTTTGTTCAGTGGCACAGAGATCAGAATATATGAAGCCAGGTTCAAACTTATTTTACTTTTTTCAATATTATATACGATATCTCGTGGCTTCTACGACTTTTTTTTTCTGGAAATTTAAATATTTTTTTAACTTCACCATCTTATAACCTAACCTTCCCATTCGAAGTTCTAAGTTCATTTCAATCAGAAGAGGACTAGGAAAATTAGGCGTTAGAGCAATTTAAAATATGAAATATTAACATTCGAAGCTGTTTTTTAGTTTTGCGAGATACGTTCTTACGTATAGAAACTATTCAAAATGGATTCTGGGTCATTTAAAACGGATAATTCCGTTGTAATCTAAAAGTAGTATATTTATACAATATTTCCTTTACTTCGTAAAAGGCTAAAAAAGAAGGCAAGTAGGATTCAACCTGTTATCACATTTTCGAAACCTAAACGAAGTTCAACATTGACATTAATACTGATGTCTTGCTGTATTTTTCGGATGACTTTTATTATTATCAATATTTTGCAAGATATGTCGTAGCGTCCTTGGAAACATCTCTGAGTCTGGTACGTTTCGTTCATATTTGAATGTATACACACAAGCGCACAATCACATAACACAATAACCCTAGTCGTTAACTGTAAACATCTCTTAACACATCGATTATAAATTACCGTTGCTATTGTTCAGCGTATTAGTCCTGGATAACAGATTTATACATTTTGCTAAGCCAAAAAGCTTTATCTCTGGTTATGTTATTTGGACATTTTACAATTTCTGAAACTATAATTTCTTCAATTCACTATTACGCTTAAACTATGAAACTTGCTTGATTATTTGTTTCTTGAACGTTCTCGAATATCCCAGGGTTTCTGTCCAAAACTTTTTCCTCACTTTAGGTTGGTCAGATAAAAACCTTTTCTATTTTTTTGTATTGTTAGTGTGCTCTGAGTTATGACATAGATTCTTCGAACTTCATTTTGAGGTTAATTTGAGATTATTGGCTCTATTAATTTTATTTCCCATGCACCGTTTTATTCTGTGCTGATAACATTTAAAATCCAAGTTGAGTACTCTCCAAAAAAAGCACACTAGTTTTTCTACTATTGACAGATATGACCAAAAGCCAAAGGAAAAATCCGTTGTGATAAGGTTGAGTAGCTACTACTGAATAAGTGGAATAAATATAGAACCCCAAGATAGAATATTTGAAAACACTTATGATTGATTTCTTTGACCTCTAACGCAGGTAAAGTACTAAATTAAAAAAAAATCATTTATTATTAAAACAAATTTAAACAGTCACGATCCAAAAGCAAAGAAAAGTTGAAAGGTCAAGTGGCTATTTTTGCTCCCTAGCATTAATTTTAAATTTCAATATTTTAAAATCAAAGTGTCTTTAGTTTAAATAATTTCTGCTAGTCATCTTAAGCTAAGGAATGCTTACTTCAATATATTTTTGCGTAGTACATAGAAGAAAAAAAAAGAATTGAACAAGAAAGTCAACAAATGCATTTGTAACTGTCTTGCTCACTACGGAGAAGAGAAATTTTAGCAGATTTTCTTTCTGGAAATGACCTATTGAGGTTGCATTTGCTACCTTGGTTACTAAATTTAGTCTTTTTGATTATAACTCAAAACGACTTGATCCGCAAATTTGCTAGCATTGGCCGTGAAAGAGATAATTTTTCGTAGTGACCCTGAACCATGGAAATTTTAAGATAACTTACTTCTAATGCGTCTCAGTTTTCAATAAAGTAAAGGATCTGAACTCTACTTTTATAGACGGAGAGGAAGAACGTTTGCTTCTAATATCAGTATAAATTGGAATTTCTCTTAAAATTCCTCTGGAATGGAAACATCATGAGGAAAAACAACAGCTTATAGTATTTAAGGTATTTGATGAATAAATATTAATACAAGATTTACAAGAAATATAAATAAATAATACTTTTTTTTCTACTTATACAAATTAATTATAACAGCATGTTATAAAAAATACTTATCTCAGGTAAGAAAAAACGCCTCGTTCCTTCATATTCTTCCCCTAAGAATAGTGAAGGAACGAGGCGTTTTTTCTTACCTGAGATAATAATTCCTTCACCATCCTGCACCTCAAAAATGGAAAAAATACTTAGTTCGGCAATGTGAGGTGTTGATAAAATAGTGACATTTTTAAATTCTTTTCAAATTTGTATGGCGGAAATTAAAGATGGAGAAAATCTAAATGTGTTATTTAATCATCTTATTGCTCGACTAATAAAGCATCAACATTTTGTGGTGCGACTTTCCATTAGCCCCATAAAAGAGGATATGTCAAATAACAGTAATTTATAATTATCCTATTCTATTTATTATATATCGTAATTTATAAAAATAATTTATTATTGCAATTTGTTGATTACTGTAGTATAAAATATTAGCAATTTTGAAAGTGGTCAAAAATAATAACTAATCATTTACAAAAAAAACAAAACAACTGTGATTTAATAATGCAGATCTAACATTCTTACATGTTGATCTAATATTGAGAAAAACCGCAGCTTAAAGGTGCCATTGTGAGAATCAACAAACTAGAAATTTATATTATTGAAGACCAATAGTTCAAAGAAATTAAAAATGAATCTTGAAGAACTGGATAAGCATTCAGTTGAACTCATGATCCCAGTGCAAAAACGGTGTTTTCCTACATTTTACAGTCATTCGCCAATTTAAAGTAAATTCTCTACTCAATGCTCTTTCGCTGTTCGTTTTATTGTTATATAGTTTTATAAAAATATGGGTCTGTGGAGTTGGAGCTACTGGTAGTGCCTTACATTGCATGACAAAATGTGTTAGATATGTACCATTGAATGGTATAGTAGCGAGTCACGTATACTAAATAAAGAGGAAACGTACTACCAGAAAATAGTTATTTATTATACAAGTGACGAAAGTAGATCATTTTACAACTCGAGTGAAACGTTTACCCACACGAGCGAAGCGAGTGTGGTAATTTCACGAGAGTTGTAAATTCTACTTTCGTCACGAGTGTAATATTAATTTTTTTCTGTAATCGTGTAATACATGATCAGATCTAACCAGAATATGAACAAAATTAGGATGTTGTGAAGATTATGGTATGTTGTTGGTAGGTTATAAGCATGGTTGTGAAAGGTTATAAGCATAGTTATAAAACAACTAGTGATGATTGTGAAGTAGTGCAGTTATAAACAAGTGCAGGTTATAAACAAGGAAGGTAATTATTATTATATTTAAATTTTAAAATATATTGATTATTTCCACCAATAATTCATTCACATTTCAATTTATTTTGTTAAAATAAATTCTTACAATGTTAAGAAACATTTAAAAGCATTTAATTTCCAACTTCAAATTATTTTTTAATTTATACTTATTACTAATTAAGAAGGCAATTCACTTTCTTCACTCTATTGCAAAATGTTTCACTTTCTTCACTCATTTCAGTTTAGTAATGTTACCATTATTCAACGATTACAGAAAAAAATATGTATCAAGGTGGGTGAGAACTTTCACCTCCTTTCACAGACAAGCTAGTTTGAAACCCAAGAAAGCTTTTTAGTATAAGTGGATATCGCAAAAGAATGACTTGTAAGATGAACGATAATCTCAAAAAGATTTAGAGCAGGTAAGGTAACAATTTACTTCCATCCAATAATTATTAATTAACAGGGCAACAATTTGATAAAGCTAATAATAACACATTGCGGTTCTGTAAACATCCTCACTGGGCCAAATGTTCTTCAGCTCCTCAACGGTTTTCTTTTCCTATGGCCTGTTTGCCAGATTTTGAAACTCAACTTTTCGGTAGAACATCGCCTGCCTTTCTCAGGCTACGTATCAACAAGAGTGTTCAATATCACTATTGTTGATCTGAAATAGGTAGCCAAAGGGCAACCCAAAATTACACTTCATTATGATACGAAGAGAATGTTGGAACAGAAAGTCGGCGTGGAACAGAGTAATATAATAACGGATTATTATTTAAAAACAGGGATAATGTTTGAATCTATCAACCATAAATAATGTTTAATTGATTCAATAATGTTATTTATATATTCCACATTCCGCTAATCATGGCGGGTTATCAACGGTTGCCACACTTTTCCAGCTGGTGTGGGGCTAAAGATTTTATTTGCTAAGTTCGTTTCTAAATAAAGTACTATTGCCCAACTCGATTCATTTATTATTATATCATGATTAATGTGTGTGTCATTGCTGAAGTACTATGAGTGAACTACAATATATAAATAAATAGCCCATGTCATGAGATATGTTCAAATGGCAACCGATTCAGTTAATAAATGCTTAAGCAGCATAGTACATCGTCTCTGTAGCATTACATAATTAACAACTAAGTCTGCCCTGCTGTGCTAAATGGCAATGAGTGGGTCGCATTTGTCCAATTTTAGTCTCGTATGAACTATTAACGCTTCCCGTAGTTCCTAATTAATGCTAAATTCTTTGAAATGTTTTCTACTTTGCTAATGCAGACGGATAGAAATACAGAGTTGCTGGGTAAGCTTAGCAAATTTTCCAACCGCTGAAATTAGATCAACTCACGTTCTATTAAGAGTTCCAGCCCTTGACAAGAGCCCTATGCAAACAGAAATTGAAACGTTTATTGATGATTTGCTTGGAGTGAAAATCCCATGAGTGGAATGTGGGGTAACTTTAAAACTCAAGATTAAAAAAAAGTCCGTCACGCAGGGGCTGCGTAAACTAAGCAGATTTCCCACGTGAAGTTTTACAATAGAGAAATCTGCCTAATAACAACGGTAGTAGTAAGAAACCTCTAAACCTAAAACATTATTTAGGGCGTAATAACCCAGTAGTTTCTAGCCCCAAAAAACAGTTAACCTAACCTCTAAACCTATTCACGAGGGACGAATAGTTATGGAAACGGCCGCCAGAGCTCTCGGCGGAAAGTCCGAACATAGCCTACTGGCGACCACACGCAGAATACAAATGCAAATATCTCGGTTAATATTCAAGATACAGAATAAATGTATAGAACAATATTTATAGTAAATTAAATTTCCAATAATATTTATTCTATACAAATTTTCGATCCGACGCATAATAACGGAGATATTTTGAATTTTCAAAAATCCCCCCTCTAAACCCCCCTCCTACTGGTCCGATTTCAGCCATTAACGAACTTGATCTTTCTTTTTACATAAAACGATTAAATACCGAGTTTGGTAACGTATTAAACAAAAGTTTCGACCGCTAGAGAGTTAACCGACAAATATATATATATATCTATCTATCTATATATATATATATATATATATATATATATATATATATATATATATATATATATATATAATTTTGAACGGACCTCATTTTCGTCATCTCCTGGGTAGGATCGATGGACATTTGAAGAAATTTTTCGAAACTCGCATCATGAGTACGACCTCAATATCTGATTTCCCTTAAGGGAAATCTGCTAAAAAAATTATCAATTAACTTAGCTAATATTCAAGTTAGAGAACAAATGTATTTGCCATATTTAAGAATATTATATATTTAACAACGTTGGTTACAATACATTTTTCTATTCAACTCAAAATACCGGGGATATATAACATTTTCGATTTTACTGCCTTAAAACGCGTCCACCTCCTGTGTGATTTTAGCATTTAGCAAACAAGGTTATTTTTATGTGCTTAAACTACCTAACTGCGGCTACTAGAGAGCTAACAGATGTATTTATTAAGCGTTGAAAGAACCTCATTTTCGTCATCTCCTAGGCATGATCTATGGACATTTGAAGATGATTTTCTAAAACAAAGTCTTATGTGCAAACTGAATAGATGGGTGGTCTAAACTAAATCGGCTAAAACTCAAGAATATATGCTCAACATTAATTGGCGATGCGTATGTTAAATTCTTTAATATTATTAGATGGTCCAAAAAAAAAAAAAATACCTTCTAGACCTCCCACAAATTTTATATGTTCCAAAGATGGTCAGGGAATAGAGTACTAGAAATCAACTAATGCGTCAGCCAATTTGTGTAGGTTGGTATTACAACACATGGTTGTAGATAGCAATACGTTGGTGCGAATTACTTGCAAACTATATTGCACATGAATTCACCGCTTGCAATCCATTCAACATGAATTGCTAGTCTCTTTAAGTTACATACATCCCCATTAAAATGAAATAAGTACTGTACGACATAAGACGTTCACTCCTTGAAAACCACCTGGGGCGACTTACTAACGAAAAAGGTACCTTAGGAAATGTCACAGACTACTGAACTTTTTTTTTTGCACTGTATAATACACTATTCAGTATAAATATACAAAGTTTAATACGATCAAAAGAAAAACAAACAAATATACCCCACTAGATCATAAAGACCTATTACTTTACTACCGGTTTCACCAAACATTTCTTCAAAACCTAACGAACTGACGAATCATTCATTACTTCAAAATAGTCTGAACATTTTCACAAGCAGACAACACATCACACAAAACTCACCATAAACCTCTTATATACTCCGTTACTGAACGCTATTTTAAATTTAATTTACATTCCACCAGGTTCAAACCCAGTTCTTGGACTTTTTCTTTTTTTCCAAACCTCTGTTCTTATGCTTGAACTCATAGCATCCGGGCACTGGTCTCCATCCCGTTGTCTGTGTATAAAAAACGTTTTTTCTTACATCCTCCCTCAATTATTTCTTAGTGCATCCATTGCAACATTGTGTGCATGTATGCAAGTCAGATTGGTGTTTAGACCATATTCTTTCTACACTTACAGTCCTACTCATCATATCTTTCTTACAGACTTATCACCTTTATTCCTCAAGGTTTGCCTTCAGGTAAAACATTTATTTCTAATTCTACCTTTTCCCCATCAATTTTTTCTATAAGTTGAAATTTACCAGATAATATTTCGTATTAGCCTTTACACTGTTTTCCACAGAATTTCTATTGTCTTTTCCACTAAATTATCTCACATCAACATTTTCCTCAAAAAATGGTTGAAGAGGTGTCAAAATGGCCTAGTGACCTATCAGATCATTATCATCATTGAGACTGTCACCACGAGTTTCCTTTTCATAGATGCAGCAATTAGCAACGATAGTTACTGGGTGGATAAATTACAAGTTCTAAAACAAATATAAACAGCTATAACTTACCGAGTTATATGGAGCTAGTTATGTTGAGAACAATTAATCTATCATTATGCCCATATGCCTTCGGCTAATCGTTTCCTTGATTAAAGCTCATTGAGCTAAGAAATCTCATTGATTCGAACACAACAACTCGATGAAAAGGAGCACGAAGGAGGAATGTAAACCAGAAAGAAGAGAAGGAGGGGGAGGGGAGGGGATAGGTAGAGAGGGAGCGATAAGAGCCCAGCAGCGATTGTCCCCCAGACAGTGATGTATGAAGGGGTGGGGGGTCGTTCCCGCCCGGAGATTGTCCTATTTATATAGAGAAAAGGTCCACCACCCCCTTTCTCTCCCTCTCTCTCCCTCTCTCTCTCTCTCTCTCTCTCTCTCTCTCTCTCTCTCTCTCTCTCTCTCTCTCTCTCTCTCTCTCTCACTCTCTCTCTCTCACTCTCTCTCTCTCTCTCACTCTCTCTCTCTCTCTCTCTCTCTCTCTCTCTCTCTCTCTCTCTCTCTCACTCTCTCTCTATCTCTCTCTATCTCAAACACACACACACACACACACACACACAAACCCGAATTTTCTAAAATGCAGGCATCTTATACATTTCTCACAAGACAATGCAGAAAAAACGCTTGTGAATTACAACTTGAAAAATTGAAGTAAATTTTCCGATTGGAGTCGATCTATCGTTCCGGAGGAAAATTCATAGAAAACTAGTTGGAATGGATTATTTTTTATTAGAATGAGCAACAGAACGCCTGTCGAGAGATATAGCTAAAATATCACTGAGAATAAAATAAATCAAATGTTACATATTCATTAATTTGACTCGGAATGAATAAATTGAATGACTTTTTGTAAAAAAAAAAATAAAAAAAAATAGCAGATATATGGAGAGCGTATGTATCGGGAATTATGAAACATGGTGGATTCGGCTGGCTGGGCCAAGTGAGAGGTATTTGCCGAAGGCCACCGGCCAGAAATGTAAATACATTATGATATTGGACCAGGGGTTCGTGGTTCGAATCCCAACGGAAAATATCCCAAGCTCTCTTGGTTTTTATCCTAATACATTATACACTCAAGTCCTATTTGGAAGCCGTTTTTCATGAAAATTCATCCTTCAAATGACTACTAATTATACAAAAAAATGGGAGAGTGATACGATTTTATCTATTTAATCCACATATGCTATATATTTAGCAATTTATAGAATAGCAATAGAATAATAGAAGATAAAAGTCCGTCA
Organism: Riptortus pedestris; assembly: GCA_019009955.1. Classification (NCBI taxonomy): domain Eukaryota; kingdom Metazoa; phylum Arthropoda; class Insecta; order Hemiptera; family Alydidae; genus Riptortus; species Riptortus pedestris. The sequence continues at coordinate 121,823,725 of CM032232.1, forward strand.
CGCAGGGGCTGCGTTAACTAAGCAGATTTCCCACTTGCGTCACGTACTTACATTTATATCTTGACGTTAATGTTCAATGAGAACAATATTTGTTATTTAGGCCTCAAATAAAGTGCTTTACTAAAAGTAGGGGTTTACCAAAGAACGAAAACTAAAAAACGCAAATATCTCGGTTAATAAAATGTATGGAAAATGAAAATATGTACTTAAGACAATTTATAGAAAATTACATTTACAATAAGATTGGTTCTATACAATTTTTTGATCCGACTAATAATGACGGAGATATTTAGAAAAATTCCTCCCCTCTAACCCCCCCCCCTTCTTCAGTCCGATTTCCGGCGTTAACGAGCTTAATCATTCTTTTTACATAAAACGACTAAATATCGAGTTTGGTAACAATTAAACAATAATTGCGACCGCTAGAGCGGTAGTTTTGAACTGACCTCATTGTCGTCATCTACTAGGTAGGATCGATAGACATTTGAAGAAGTTTTTCAAAAATCGTGTCATAAATACAACTTCAATTGTAGTATAACTTCAATTAATGCATGCACCTACTGGGTTGTCAACGGTTGTTATTGTTTGTTATTTATTTTCGTGCACTTTATGCTTCTGTGGCTAATTAGTACTATAGTGGCGAATTATTATCTACTGATTACTACGCTTTCCTAGCCAGGGCGGACCTAAAGGTTTTATTTAATGAGTTAGTCACTAAATAAATTCCTATTGCCCAGGCGGAAGTCGAACTCTCCACTCCCAGGATCACCATATGAGATTAAGCCCAACGCACTTACTTTACATGGCTAACATGAGCCCCTGCTGTCAAAAAAAAAAAAAAACTTTTGTCATCTTGGGAAGTGCACAATGTGATCTGTCATTACGACAATACCTGACATATGATTTATAAGTCAGTTATAGATATATTTTATTACTACTAACTTAAAAACTGTTATAGTACAAAATTAATTAGAGACAAAATATTACTGTTACGAAAAAAAAGTTTTAAAAAAAAAGCTAAACCCCAGGAAACAAAAAATTAAGAGAGTGAAGTGGGAATTTCAAAATTATGAAATATCTCCCTTATTATACGTCGGATGGAACAAATACATTAAACCAATCTTATTGAAAATTAATGTTCTATAAATGTTTTGTAAATGTTATCACTACCTTGATTATTAACCAATATTTGTATTTTTAGCAGGTTTCCGTTAAGGGAAATCAGCTATTGAGGTTGTACTCATGACGGAATTTTCGAAAGTTTTCTTCAAATGTCCATCGATCCTACTTAGTAGATGACAAAAATGAGGTCCGTTCAAAACTGTATATATATATATATACATATATATATATATATATATATATATATATATATATATATATATATATATATATATGTCTGTTACCGCCCTAGCGGTCGCAATTTTTGTTTGACCGTTACCAAACTCGATATTTAGTCGTTTTATGTAAAAAGAAAGATCAAGTTCGTTAATGGCTGAAATTGGACCAGTGGGAGGGGGAGTTTAGAGGGGAGGATTTTCTAAAATTCGAAATATTTCCGTTACTATACTTCGGATCGAAACATTGTATAGAATCAATCTTATTGCAAATTAAATTTACTATAAATATTGTTATATACATGTATTCTCTATCTTGAATATTAACCGAGATATTAGCATTTTTATGAAATCGGGGCGGATAACGGATGAGAGTGAGTTTCCCGCCAAAAGCTAGGTCGGCCGTTTTCTTAACTGTTCGGTTCTCATGAAATTTCTCTATTGTAAAACTTCACGTGGGAAATCTGCTTAGTTTACGCAGCCCCTGCGTGACGGACTTTTTAGTTTTCAGTAAACGCCCACTCCTACTCGTGCCAAATTATTAATAAGTTTTTATATCTTGAACACTTTATTCTTAGCTTAAATACTAAAGATTGTATTTATTATAATTTTATTTAGTGAGATACGTGCAAATAGTCTGATGACGTCAAAAATTTTCAAGTGTAGACTGGAAAATATTTGATGGTGTTGATTGGTTGGTTGTTCCATGCTCCATATAAAATCATTTAATTCAATTTAATTTTCATATCCTTAATGGCTGAAATTAAACTGGGATTAGGGATGGGATAGAGAAGGGGGGAGGGTTCGAAATTTTAAAATATCTCCTTTATTATGCGAATCGGTTACAATCATTTTATGGAATTAATATTTTTAAGATATTGGTGTTCTACAATTGTTGTTCTATACATTTATTCGTAACTCAGATATTAATTGAGTTATTCGCAGGTTCTAGTTTTCAACCTTCTGTAATCCCTTACTTCTACTACTCGGATTTAAATTACAATTGAGAATGGTGATTAGTAGTGCGTTATGCCATCACGTGGAATATTTCTTAGTTTACGCAGCCCCTACGAAAGGGACTTCATTATAAATAATAAGATCTGAAGCTCTGAAAAACAAACGGGGAATTTTCCTCATAAGACGTAGATATATTTCATCTTGAACGCCACTTATTACTGACGTTTTAAGGACACGGCGATAAAATGAAAGCGCAGTATATGCCATTTGTATACAGAGTATAAAATTATTTAAATGTATCATTGCAGAATAGACGTGTATAAAGTTGGAGTGCGTAGGTTATTTGACAGGAAGTCGGTCAAATCTCGGCTGATATGTTAGAATATTGGATGAGCAGAATATATATTGAATATATCGGCAAGAAACTGGTTTATATATCTCTCTGATGTCTTTCATTTTGATTCCCTCCTCACAACTCCTACCTTCTTTTCGAGTGTCTCCTAGGAATAGCGAGGAGTCGGAGGTTCATAAATATCACTCCAGTCTTAGCGATCAATTTCAGATGCTGCCGCAATCAAATTGGAGACTGAGCTACTGGAAATTTCCATGGTTTTAGACTTTACGTTTTGGAAGATTTTCTTTCAGGAAATCGGCTATTAAGGTGTCACGATTATCGGAAAATTGTTATTACTATCCACCTATATAGAAAATAATCAAAATGAGGTCTATTTACAAAGAATGTTAACCCTCGTCTCCTACGGTGGTTCTTTCTCCCACATTTGCTACGGTGCACACTGGAGCGAGTGATAGGGTAAGCCGGACATTCATTAATATCTCCGTTTCTACTGGTCCTAGAATATTGATTCTGGTGTCATTTTAAAGCACATCGAATACTCTATTGAACTACTTCATCAGCAATTTTTTAAGCAATTTTGCCAGTTGCGATATAACGGTAGGCTGAATTTTAAATGTGTACATACAGATTATTTATCGCTTACTAAGTAGAGAATTGTGATTTGTAGACACATAATATCAACATATAAAATATTTAGACAAGAAAAACACGTATTTAACTATTTCTTCGAACGCGAATGCCGGCGTTAATTGCGTAGAGGAGGAGGCGTTTTACACCGTACGTAGTTGGGAAAGGTCCGCGGGAGGTATACTTGTAATACGTCTTCCGCACCGAAAGCATTAACACTAAAAGTAAAATATTTAATGAATAGGTAAGTTTAGGCAAGATCTGACGACGTTGTAAATAAGACAATATACTCCTAAAAGCATGCCAAGTGGTATTTTTTCAAGCAAATACAAGCGATTTGCGAATTCAATTAAATAAAATTATTTTCAGCTCGATGTAAAAAAAAAAAAAAAAATTAGTGGAATTTTATAAACCTTTTGTGCCAGTTTTTGATTTGTTATAATACCCTTAATGTGTACTGGAAGCAACGATAATTTATAAAATGAAATAAGAGTTCGCGACGAATTAAATAAACCAAGGCTTTTTTTAACATAGCAATTATAACCAGGCATTATGTAAAAACCATTGCAATAATATGGCTAAAAATCAATCTGCTCAATTGAAAAGGGTTTATGTGGTACTAACAATACAATCAAAATCCCAAATTAAAACTTCTATTTTTCCCCCAATGTCCAACATCTGAAGGATCGCTCCATTGTGCGGCGCCCCGGTCGGATCCGACCATGCTGGCTCCTGACGGGCGTAATCATTAAAGAAATCATTACTTATGCAGGAAAAGGATAAATATTGATTAAAAACTAAAAAAAATATTTTTATTTACTTTAATGTTTAAAAAAGTTAACATTGATACTTATATCAGTCTTCATTGTCTTTTGACTAAATTTTGACAGTCTCTTAAAGCTATATACTTAAATTATAAAAAAAAAATAAAAAAAAAAATAAAAAAAAAAAAAAATTGTATTGAATCAATCTTATTGCAAATTAAATTTACTATAAATATTGTTCTATACATTTATTCTGTATCTTGAATATTAGCCGAGATATTTGCTCTGGCAGCCGTTTTCGTAACTATTCGTCCCTCGTGTATAAGTTTAGTGATCCCTTACTACTTACTACACTTGTTATTGGGCAGATTTCTCTATTGTAAAACTTCACGTGGGAAATCTGCTTAGTTTACGCAGCCCCTGCGTGACGGACTTCGTATTTAGTTTTCATCTTTCATTAAATCCGCTCTCCTACTCACGTCATAACAATAAGCTCTTATATAATAAACCACTTCATTGAAAGCTTTAATACCTAATGTTGTATTAATTGAATTTTTACTGCGCGAGATACGTGTAAATGCGTACTAGAAAATGTTTATTTGATTTATAAAATACTCATTATTTAACCGTTTCATTAAACGCGACCGAACATATTAGTTAATGGCTTATATAATGGGAGGAGAGGGGAGGGGTGTTAAAAAAAAATCGTCTTTATTTTTAGAAATAGAAAATTGACAGTGTTCATCACCAACCTCGTATGCCAAAAAATGAAAAAAAAAATTATTTGCATATTTATATTAATTTTTGGGGCTCAGGTTAGCCGTGCGAGTTAAAGCGTCGACCTTTATCTTGCATGGCAAACCTAGAGTGGCGAGTTCGATTCATGCCTGGGCAAAGGAAATTATTTAGTGGCCAAATTCATTAAATAACATCCTAAAATCCCACCCTGGCTAGAAAAGGGTGGTAACCTGTAGATAACCCGTCCCAATTAGCCTGAGTTGCAAAAAGTGGGCGTTGATAAGTAATAATAATAATATTAATTGTACTGTTCTTGATGTTCTGTTGCAAGGCTGTGTTCAAAGTTATTTTATATTATTCACCTCAATGAAATGATTGGAAGTAATATATCATTATTTTCATTTACTTAATGGTTTAATCATTTTTTATGTCTCCTGTAAAAGTTTTTTTTTTTTTTTTTGACAAACGAGGTTGTTGATCAACACTGTCCAAATATATGTTCGGATGGGATTAGTAGTGGCTGCCGACGAGGAAAATCTGCTTTAGTTAACGCAGCCCCTGCGTGACAGACTTTTATTATTATTTTTATAAGAATAATTGAAATCTGTCTCTTATTTTACATAGTCAATTTATATTTGGCGCTGCAGTATTCCATTAGAGAGAATTCCGTTTGGAATGAGAAAAATTGCGTGGATGGAGTGGATCCCATTCCGCCGACCATTTCATCCCTTTCAAACCATGGAATTTATATTTTGGTCCTCTTCCACGCGTTTCACACTACACCCTGCTGCTTCAAGGGCCGTAACTAAGTCTGGGGTCATAATGATTTATCAGTGCCCTCTGGTCGGGGCAGAGGGTAAACAAGCCCAAAAGGGGACTCGCGTGGAAGGCGGCACAGATTTTTGGATAACCTCCAAGATTTTTGGGGGTGATTAATATTGCGCCCCATTCCTCTAAAGCCTCTATTTCTTGAGGCTTTATATCGTCTTTGGCATCGGTAATAAATTTGACTTTTCCGCAGCTTTTATGTACTTTCTATCCCCCGAGGCAAATATATTTTATTAAAGCTTTTATTTTCCCGTTTTTGTCAGAGAACTCATTCATGATGGCTGAATAATGTAAATATTCACTATTTATATGTTCCGTGTATTTACAACATATTTCAAGTGATACATAATTTACTGACATCGCAAAGGTACTTAAAGGTTTTTACATTTACTCAATGACTGTTCAACATATAATCAAAATAGATCAAATTTCATAACATTCACTAGAAATGTTGGAACAGCTTATTATCATGGAGGAGATAGTGCTAATTCACATACCGAGATTTGTTTATTTCGGTTGAGTATTTGGTGCCAAATAAAATTGTTGACTCGCGCTATAGCTTTTAGCGTATAACTCATTTATTATCCAGGTGACGTACCTGCGTAGTTCATATTGGAAAGAATTGTTGAGCATGTCAATATTTCTACACAAATTACTTGCTTCATACTTTATTTTACAAAGAAATTATAAAACAAGAGTTACTCTAAATAAAAAAGTAAACAGCTTTTGTTATGTTCACGGTTGCCGAAAAACAAATAGCAAATAAATTTTTATTTCAGGCCTCCCTTATAACCCCCACTCCCGTTTGAACCTACAAATTTAATATAGCTTATAATCATGGAAGAATTAATGCTAATTGATATACAGAGTTTTGTTAAGTTCGCTTCAATCGTTGGTGCCCATTAAAATTGTTTGCTCCCGTTTTAGTTTTTAATGTATATAGCGTTTATACTTTGTTATATCTCAAAAGTGAATATAAACAAAGATACTCTAAATAACAAAATAAACAACTTTTCTTATGTGCAAATTTGCCGAAAAACCAGTAGGAAACGAAATATAGCAATTTTTTATTTCAATCCCCCCTTATAACCCCCACTCCTGCTCGTCCCTAGAAATGTTGGTACAGTTTATTATCATGGATGAGTTAGTGCTCATTCACATACCAAGATTTGTTCAATTCGGTTGAGTCTTTTGTGCCAAATAAAATTGTTGGCTACCGCTATAGCTTTTAGCATATAACTCATTTATACTTCGGTTTACGACAAAAGTGTATATATACCAACAGTTACTCCAAATATCGAAATAAACAACTTTTGTCATGTGCATATTTGCCGAAAAAGCAATAAGAAACGAAATATCGCTAGTTTTAATTTCTGGCCTCCCTGATAACCCCCACTCCTGTTCGTCTCAGAGAATATTAATATAGCTTAAAGTCTAAGTTGGGTAGTAGTAATATACATACCAAGTTTCATAAAATTCGGTTCAGTCGTTTATACGCGAGAAGGTAACAAACAAACAAATAAACAAACCAACAGACACCAAAGAAATAAAATGCAGGTATGGTGTCTGTGACATGTAAAACGAAAAGTTAGCTTGAAATTTCGAGAAAAAATTAATGTACAGACAGAGGTTACAATTTTATATATATATAAATTTATAATTTTGAACGAACCTTTTTTTCGTCTTTTTCCAGGTAGCAACAATAGTCATTTGAACCAATGTTTCGAAGATCGGGTCATGAGTACAATCTCAATACCTGATTTCACCTAACGGAAATCTGCTGAAAGCGCCTTCCATATACAGAATATAATAAGCTGTAATATTGGTAAAGAAATGGATGAAAAATAATAAGAAAGAATTCCATCTAGGTTGAGAGAGTTATAAAGTTGATAGCATGAAAAATTCATCAGCCCCTAAGTCGGGACGGTTTTATTGTTATAGTAGAGCTTTGGGGATGATGGTGGATATAAGTATCATCACAGGTGATACTGCTCATGGTTTAGATTGCCGGCATATAGGATTTACTTTATCCCACTACTTGACCCGACTCACATTTTCCAACTTATATATTTGGAAATTACATTTTCTTTTTTCACATGAAGGTTCAATGACTGTTTGGTTAATGAGATCCTAGATATTGAAAAGCAGTCACACAGGGGCTGCGTAAACTAAGCAGATTTCCCACGTGAAGTTTAACGATAGATAAATCTACATACTGGTAACACATCGCCGAGAACATTAAGTGAATAAATAAAAACGGGTAGCGTCTGAAATGTAAACAAACAGGTCTGCCAACCAAAGAAGAACAATTAATGAAACATATCAGAATATACCATATTAATTTTATTGAAAACTAATTAGGTACTATATACCTAGAATTGTAATTTATAAAGAATCTGAATAATTTTTATCTCAATCAATCAAATTTTAATTGTCCAAGATTTTAAGATGGGGGGGGGGAGAGAGTCACCAGAACATTCTTGCGTGTATTTCGTATAATAAAGGTTTCTTTAAAACAATATTTGGTATTTAAGCTTTGAATAATGTGGTTTATTACATAACAGAGTATTCTTTATGTAACATGGAGGCTTAAAACTGAAAAATGCAGATATCTCGGTTAATATTCAAGGTACAGAATAAATGTATATAACCATGTTTATAGTACATTTAATTTTCAATAAGATTGGTACTACACAATTTTTCGACCCGACAAATAGTTACGAAGATATTACTAATTGTCGAAAATCTCCCCTCTAAACTCCCCCTCCCACAGGTCCGATTTCAGCCATTAATGAACTTCATATTTCTTTTTATATAAAACGTTTAAATACTGAGTTTGGTAACGATCAACTATAAATTGCTACCACTAAATCTTAAGGGAAATCTGCTAAAAAGATGAAGTAATAAGAATGGGGGCCGTTGACGTCTCACAGTATTGTATGTCCATAGGAAAAATTCTTTCAAGATTGACTCCATACATCAATCCTGTAGAGCAGAGTTGCCTGCAGCCTTGTTGGCTTTCTTGAGTTATTTCAGCAGATTTCTCAGCTATTGAGGTTGTGCAAGTGACACGATTTTCGAAGAAAAACAAATTTCAAATGTCCACCCGTACTACCCAAGGGACGACAAAAAATGAGATCCATTTAAAGTTATATTTGTTTTGATTTTATTCCCATTTCGTCAAAATGTGAACTCATTTCATTATTCGTTGAAGAATACATGATTGAATGGTTTATGTTTCCTCTACATGTGAAAAATAAATCAGTTTGGTTTGGGGATTCCAAGGAGATATAATAAATCCCTCAACCACCAAATCTTGTTTCGACTCAGTGTTACAAATGTAACATAATAGGTTTCTTACAATAAGTCTTCTTTAAAATATATTCATATTATTTAGAAATTTAGCTTTGGCGCAGTCTAGATGGAGTGTTTGTGCTGTTGGTAGAATACATACTGTGTCCGAATGATAATGCTATCAATTGTAAGGAGAATAATGTATAGCGAAGTATAGTTATATTTTAAACATGATTTTGCATAACTTGAGATAGAATAGGCTGGGAATATCTCAATTCCACATTTTTAGTAATAAGAGTGTAAATACAAAGGTGGTCGTTTTTCTGTATGTTTCAATATTATATTTATTTAGAGAAATAAGAATATTGCTTAGGATCAGAGATAATTAGGTATACTTTATGGCTTGTATTCAAAAGGCTTATATTGAAACTGCGATGGTTCTCTGCGATAAAAGATCGTATAATACAGAATAAATTAGAGAGGCTAAAAAGTGGCTGTAATCCCACAAGGGCCATAAAGAGAGATAAGACCGAATCTAGTTATGGGATTAGCAACTCAAGTATTCAGGCCAATTCTATACCTGAAACTATCAATGGTGTCTCTTTAAACTTAAATATACCCGTAAATGATATTTTTTTTTCTTTTCACTGTTGTTTCTTTTGTGGACGAGCCATTAGAATTACTGATAATGACGAATGCGATAATGGAGTTTATTGGGAGTACTGAACTCGATCATACTTCGACTGATATTTTAAATAAACAAATCAAAGAAGTCTCTTTGATAACCCACAATTAGTAAAAGAAAAAATGTTTTGTTAATATGAAAGCACTTCCTCAACTGCTGTTTTGTATTCTTTAATTTCACAATGCTAGAAATCCAATTAATACATTAATTAAGTATTCACATGAAAAATGGCAAGGAATTGCTGAAGACCTTCAAAATGTTCGGTTAACTTCAAATGAAAGTATCGTGTAGAAAGGGAATGTCCAGATTGAGAACTTGAAAATCACGGAGAACTGCATGCTTAGCTTCTTTCAAAATGATCAATATTCTTGGAAGCATACCTCAATTCTGTGTTATATAGGTTTATGAAAAGTCCTTCGCGCAGGAGGAGCCTAAATAAGGCGGATTTCCCAAGTTCTCAACAAACTACTCGTCTCATCGCAGCTTTTTTTACTCTATTTGTATATAAAAATCCGTCGTGTAGAAGTAGGGCTTTGCTGAAGGCTGAAAGTCCTTCATGCAGGGACTGCGTTTACTAAGCAGATGCGTCATGTATTTTCATTTATCTCAAAACGTAAATGTTCAATGAGAACAATATTTGGTAGTATGGCTTAAAATAAAGTGCTTCATTATGACAGTTTTTTGTAAATATGGCATGAGGTGGTTCACTGAATAACAAAAACTAAAAAATGCAAATATCTTGGATAATAATCAGGATAGTGAATAACAGTACATAGGAACTTTATAGAAAATTGCATTTTCAATAAGATTGGTTCTATACAATTTTTTATCCGAAGCACAACAGGAATATAAATAATTTTAGAAATTCCATCCCTCTAAACTCCTCCTTTAACTGGTTGGATTTCAGCCATGAATAACGTTAATATTTAGTTTTACATTAAACGTTTAGTTTAGTAAAGATCTAACTAAAATCCCGACCCCTTGAGCGGAAACAGAGAAGTATGGACATTTCTCCAAAGTCGCGTCATGAGGTAAATCTGATGCATATTTTTTTGAAACTTAACCTGCCAGAGTTCTGGAGGCCAAGGACTGTTGCTAGTTCACCTGTCTCAACGCAGAGCTAACCTCCGTTTTGGTCAGATGGTATCAGATAGCCCATTGGGCACTCTTGGAAATAGTACCTGTTGATTCCTACCATCCTCCCGAGTACAAAATGTCAGGTTACTAGTACTTGGATGGACAACTTAACCTGTAGATCAGGCAAAATATGAAGGAAAGGCAGGATGAATAAGTCGGCCAGCAGGTTACAAGATAATATAGCGGAATAGTTAAACATTCTAGATACTAGAAGAAATCTATGAAACAGTTTTAGAAGTGAGAAGTCTCGGAGAGCCACCCTCCTCGATTAGAGCCTGGACGTTCATATAAAAATTAGAAAAACATTAACGCCATTTTTGCAACAAAAATGGCTACAATGCTTCATATTTTGGCCAGACTTGGAAAAAACGAAGAACATCTCACATAGGACACCGGCGAGACCCAAGATGTAGCTCAATAGGGACCAGCTCCAGAGCACTGAAGATGGGACGGTTCGCCCCGAAATTATTATGCTTTTAATAAACGAAGCATTAAGAGTGGAGGTGTGTTTGACCTTTTGATCCTTCCGTTGATGATGGACCTCCACCAGCCAGCCCAAATACAGAGTTATTATTATTAATTATTAGATGGAATACAGTGACGAAAACAGAAATAAAACTTAGACGACAGCCACTTAATACACTAATAACCAACATGCCGACATTACCTTCCATAAGAACGGTAAAGCCTTGAATCAGTTTGGAAATAACATTCTCCTCTCTATTCTACATTGATCGCGCATTTTGACTGTATTCGAATAAAATGATTACGGATACGAAATAACATCAGATGTTTAAAGGACTTGTTTCCCAAACATAAAAATAATTTGTCTATCCAACTGTTAGTCATAATTACAGTGTCACCTCCATCTATCTTATGTTATTCAGCGCTGGTATAATTATTCACAAATAAATATTAATAATAGAAAATAGTGTGTGATTTAAATCAGATTCTATTACTCTAAGAAAACCTACTGTCCTAGATTCCGGGAAGAAGCATTCCTTTCCATCGGGGGGCACCTTTTGAGGACATTTATTTTGATTTAGCCCCTTCTGGTGGAAATGCGGTGTCTTCCGTTCTATCTGAGGCCACGATATGGATTTATTGCTTATATTTCTAGGGAAGTAGCTTTTAAGATCCTCTTCCCCCCTCTCTCTCTGTCTGTCTCTGTCTCACTCTCTCTCTCTATCTCCCCCATTCTCTGGAGCTTTCGTAGTCCCTCCCTCCATCGGTGGAAGAGCAAGGAGAAGAACCACCGAATTCAATATTCTTAGACTTATGGAGTTAGGTGCCCGATTTAGTTTGACTTGGAAGCCGAGGCGGTAATGGACCCTGCTGTTTCTTTCTTATTCCATTTTATTCCTTCGCCAGACTATATTTACCTATAAACACAAGATATTTTATGTAAACGTTAAACTAAATCAATTATTACTCAAAGGCAAAAAGTGTTTGACTGGAGACTCAAAGTGTGGTGTGATTTTCCAAGTATTCTGACCTTTAGAATTGATTTTCATTGACCTCATAATGAGAAGGCTTTCGAAATATAATGAAGTTCCGGCTCTTGGTGTTCATCCAATTTATTTCAAAAATCAAAATGGAAGCCCAAGTGGAACTCGTGAATTAATAAGAAGTATAATTTAAAAGCCAAAAATATCCTTTCGGTCATTTCTTTTTAAATTTGAACTCATGAAAGGGAAATAGGTAGTTTTCTATTTTTATAAAGAAGAATCTAATTATCTATACGACCCTTGGATTTGTATAAATGTTTTTCACATTTTAGACCATTCTTAGATAGATGGAATAAAAATTGGAATCTACTCTTGTAAAAATATTTACTATTTATCATCACTTAACTAATCTATGGAGGAATGTCAACATTAAAATGAAAACCTCAAATCCTTATTAAAATCATTTTTAGTTCTCAACTTGTTTCGTGAGACCTCATCAGGAGTAAATATAATACCAAAAAGTAGCTATACTAACGGCTAAATCCTTATATAGGACCTTTCACTAGCCGTACCAAGTAAGAGACTGGTTTACAAATTATGGATCAAGCTGATTTATATCGATGCAAAAATATTGATTATCTCTAATGAAGTTCAGTCTACATAGTAAATGGCAAAATTAAAATTTTACAAATTTTACTTCGAGTTCATAATAAATTAAAAAAGTCCGTAAACTAAGCAGATTTCTCACGTGAAGTTTTACAATAGATCTGCCTAATAATAACAGTAGTAGTAAGGAATCTCTAGACATAGGTCTAGAATAGTCACGAGGGACTAATAGTTACGGAAACGGCCGCACTACGGAAAGTCCCGAACATGGCCAACTCCTGCCGACCACTCACACAATACAAATGCAAATATCTCGGTTAATATTAACGATACAAAATAAATGTATAGAACAACATTTATAGAAAATTGCATTTGCAATAAGATAGATTCTATACAATTTTTCGATTCGACGCATAATAACGGAGATATGTCGAATTTTCAAAAATTTCCCTCTAAACCCCCCCTCCTCCCACTGGCCCGATTTCAGCCATTAACGAACTTGATCTTTCTTTTTACATAAAACGCTTAAATATGAAGTTTGGTAACGATCAAACAAGAATTGCGACCGCTAGAGCGTTAACAGACAAATATATATATATGTATATAGTTTTGAACGGATCATTTTCGTCATCTCCTGGGTAGGATCGATGGACATTTGAGGAAATTTTTCAAAACTCGCGTCATGAGTACGACCTCAATAGCTGATTTCCATTAAGGGAAATCTGCTAAAAATATATAAATCAAATGTTTAATCTGTTTTCTTCTTCTCACCATACTTTCTAAACCATTCATAGTAGCATTCCAGGCATATAACTATTAAACTACTTCTTGCGAGCATACTTCAATGAATTATTCAAAGTTGATGCAATTCATAATGCTGGATTACGATTATCTATTGAAGCCTACCGCTCTAGCCCAGTAATAAGCATGTGTGCTGAAACCGGAATCCCTGACCATTGACATGACCAGAAGGCTAAAACTGGCAGTTAAATACTTAGCCAAACTAGTGACTCGAAGGGGTCACTCGAGATTTCAGAGTATATTCCACCCTCTTACTCGCGGCTATACGACCAAAAACCCACAACACCAAAACCTATTGGAATTAGGTTAAATTATTTAACGGAAAGACTATTAAAAAAACTCAAATAGTATTGATGAATTCGACTCAACTCCTCCTTGGACAATTCAAGAACTATCTATAGATACATGAATCACCAAACTCATAAACAAATCATCCCAAGAGATCAACTACTAGGAAATAAAGGAAACTTTCATTAATAAAATAGAAAAATACCCAAAGATCAGATACACTGATGGCTTTAAAATTGCTGAATCTTCCTCCTGCACCAAAAATCCAAGCTCAACAAATTAGCCGGGATCTATTCGGCTGAACTATTCGCAACTTAGGTCGCTTTATATTAACACTCGACTCAAGAAAAATTCCTTATATGCACCGACTCGTTGAGTGCACTATTGAGTATTAAACATTTATTTATTAACAATCCAATAATAGAAAAAATACATAATTATATACAAATGCTCTGAGAGTTAAAAAGGGTCGTTTACTTCATGTGGGTTCCAAGCCACGCGGGAATAGATGGAAACGAAAAAGCAGATTTAGCAGCCAGAGAAGCTCACCAACTCGATTCCATCACCCCAAAAACAATTAAATCTGCATAACTATATCAGCCCCTCAAAGAAGATATTGATCAAAACTGGCAACAGATGTTGGACAAAACCCAGAATAATAAACTAAAAAATCCGTCACGCAGGGGCTGCGTAAACTAAGCAGATTTCCCACGTGAATTTTTGCAATAGAGAAATCTGCCTAATAATAACAGTAGTAGTAAGGAATCTCTAAACCTATTCAAGAAGGACGAATAGTTACGGAAACGGCCACGCTAGTTCTCGGCAGAAAGGCCCGAACATAGCCGACTCCAGCCGACCACACACACACACAATACAAATGCAAATATCTAGGTTAATATTCAAGATACAGAATAAATGTATAAGCCAATATTTATAGTAAATTTAATTTGCAATAAGATTGGTTCTATACACTTTTTCGATCCGACGCACAATAACAGAGATATTTGCAATTTTCAAAAATCCCCCCTCCCACTGGTCCGATATCAGCCATTAACGAACCGATAATATTTCTTTTTACATAAAACGATTAAATATGAAGTTTGGTAACGTTCAAACAAAAATGGCGACCGCTAGAGCGTTAACAGACATATATTATATATATATATATATATATATATATATATATATATATATATATCATTAGCACGAACTCAATAGCTGATTTCCCTTAAGGGAAGTCTGCTAAAACTATTAAAACCTCCATCCGTTGATGGAAATATTCCACAAGAGACAGCAGACAAGATGAAGTCTTGACTATCTACCACATATCAATGGAATACCATAAGTTCACAAAAATTCGCAACTATTGCAATATTTCCAATAATATAGCAGTGGTCCTTGGAGATGAACCCAAAGAGGTAGATCGATTGTTAAATTTAGTGAAAATTACAAATTTGCATAAAGATATTTAATTTACAATTTTTTTGTATCCTCGTTTATATTGTTAAATTTTAAACGGCGGTATGGATGAGGATATAATTCCAATACAAATCTACAGAAATTAAAATATTGATAATTCACATAAACACAGTTTACTCTCAAAATACAGGTACTTAACCAAAAGGAAATATATAGATATTACTGGACGGTGATAACCTAGTAGTTTTTCGCCCTAAAACCATATGAAACATACAAACTTTTTGCGAGATGGCGCAATGCACTCATTTGAAATATTTATAATTAAATAACAAACACAGTTAAGTAGAGGTTATTAATTAAAATAGAATAGTCATAAATATGAGACAAATATTTACCCTACGAAAAATTCAAAGCCATGTTACTTAATTACAGGAACTTCGAGAAAATAAAAGTAAACTATATAAATAAGTTAGAACAACAATTCCTGTAAGAGGGAAGAAGTTAAGTAAAAGTGAATGAAGCATTTACACTTATTAAGCTACTTTCCTCCTGTTAATTGAGTTAATGGAGGAGCGAAATGAGGAACTTTTTCAATATAACTCTCTCTCTCCTTCTCTTCTAGAGTTCTCTCTAGAAGCCGGGGATTAGAAGGCGGTTTTATTGCTTCTATAGAAGTGTTTTCCGCTTCATTGCTTTATCTGCGGCCTAACGTCAGGTAGGCTCAAGCTGTGTTAATTACTTCTACCAAGTAATTTGGCAATAACTCTTCCCATAATTTAAATTAAGATTTATTTATGGGTGATATCAGCTTGAAGCTGAGCACTATCTTGGTAATCCAAAGTGGATGCTGGTCTTTAAAGAGTTATACTGTGTTTTCCTCAAAATATTTGAAAATTAGGATTTATTATAATTAGTTTTAACAAGAAATTTCCAATATTATACTGGGCTGTTTGATAAGGATCCAAGAAACCAAGAGTTTGTCACGCAGGCCTGCGTAAACTAAACTGATTTCCCAAGTGAAGGAATACACGCTAGTTGTCACATCTGGCCACATATTCTGACTTAAATCCAGAAACTACGACAAATATATATATATATATATATATATATATATATATATATATATATATATATATACAGTTTTAAACGGACTTCATTTTCGTCAGGTAGGATCCATGGACATTTGAAGAAAAATTTCGAAAATTCCGTCATGAGTACAACCTCAATAGCTGATTTCCCTTAACGGAAATCTGCTAACAGTTAAATATCGAGTGTGGTTATAGATCAAATAAACTTTTTTGACACAAGAATATAAAATTTTGATTGATGACGTCCTTGCACAACAAAGTCACATTTATCTCGCATAATAAAGGTCCCATGAAAACAATATTTGGTATTTAAACTAAAAATGAAAGTAATCATGTTACAACACACTGATGTTATTATGGCATTACTGGGATTAGATGTTTGCTGAAGTGTAAAAACTACAAAAAATCAAATATGTCGGTTAATATTCATTTAACAACATTTATAGCCAATTAAATTTTTAAAAAGATTGTATTTATACAATATTCCGAGGTATAATTTTTGAATTTTAATTTTGTACGAAACGCTTATATATCCAGTTTGGGAACAATAAAACAAAAATTGCGACTGCCTCATTGGTAACAGACACGTATGGACTTTATATATAATTTTGAACGGAGATTTGAGGAAAGTTTTCGAAAATCGCGTCATGAGTTCAACCTCAATAGCAGATTTCCTTTAAGGGAGATGTTCTAAAAACACCTGAGTTGGTGGCGCTATAAAATTCATTCTAGATACTATAATCCAAATTGAAAAATCTGATTTGGACACTACATAACTTCTACGTAGTCCTATGAAATTGGATAAAATAGAACGTTTGGCCACCTTTCGTATTTAATTATTTCTTTTGAAAGTGATATTCGATATCTCCATTCCAATATATGGGATAGAAATTTTCAACAGAACATAATACAGTTATTTTCATGATTCACAAAAAAAAATGTCCTTTACGAACTTTTAACAAACTTCGCGATTTTCGTACTACCTACCCCTTATAAACCACCCCTCTTACTTACGTCAATTAGATGAACAACTCAACGTTACAATAATTCCAATTATGAAATTTCATCATTCTGAGGCTTCACGTTTCTAAGTTTTGGAGATATGTACTTTCGTGTATGCGTCACGCTAAAACAAGTCAAAATGGGTTCAGAATGATACCGATGAAAACTGAAAAACGAACATGTTCGCGTTTGCAATACTTCGTATATGGGAGTAAAGATGAAAATTAGAACAATTTTTTTCTGGGGAATGTGTTTCGGTACTTAGTAAATATTCCATAAATTATTATTTTATTCTTCACAGATTTTAGCAGATTTCCCCTAAGGGAGGGGGGGGGGTTTAGAGGGGGGATTTTCGAAAATTCAAAATATCTCAGTTATTATGCATCAGGTCCAAAATTTGTTTAGAACCAATGTTGTTGCAAATTAAATTTACTATAAATATTGTTATATACATTTATTCTGTATCTTGAATATTAACCGAGATATTTGCATTTTTATGAAGTCTGTTGTCGGGTTTAGTTCGGATTAGGTCGGCCCTTTCCGTCACTACTCGGCTCAGGTGGAAGCTTCTCCTAACCTTACCTGTCGTTTCTAGCCTTACTTTACCTTCGTTACTTTGTGAGATTTATGCAAATACGTTCTGTTCATCCGCCCCCTCCCCCTTCTTTAGTTCTTGGACTACTAAAATTTGAGATATTAAAATATAAATTATTCTTACAATTCAGAAGCCGTTTCAGTTGGGAATTTATTTTAATTAACTGAAAAATTTCTCATTACCGTTTGTATTAAATCAGGGTGGTGTTGTGTTACCAGTATGCAGATCTCTCTATTGTTAAACTTCACATGGGAAATCTGCTTAGTTTACGCAGCCCCTGCTTGACATACTTTTTTTTAAAATTGAATTATTTAAATTCTGAAACGTTTTGTGAGTTACCTACACAAAATACATTATTTCTGTCTATCTATAAATAATTTAACTGCTTATATTTCATTATGAAACGAGAGATAAAATTGAAAGAGAAAGTCTGACGTCAGAGCTATGTAGTATCTTTCGTTGACGGGAGTGGTGGGGGTGGAAGGGGGGGTATGAGGGTGGGGGTGGGGGTTGGACAGTTTGAAATAGGTTCATTTCCTTCTAATTAAAGGAACGTCACAAGATGAGTCTTTCTACAACGGAACAAAGCCTTTCGAATTTCCTTCAGACGTGCCCTCTCCCAAAACTTTACATCCTTCTTTTTCTTTCTTTTTTACCTCTCTCACTCTTTCTCTCTCTCTCTCTCACTCTCTCTCTCTCTCTCTCTCTCTCTCTCTCTCTCTCTCTTCCCTATTCCTCATTTTATAGCTCCATTCGTTTATTTTTAATTCTTCAGTCGCCCCCATCGATTTCTAGGAGCCTCAAAGAAAAATAAATGGGCCAAGAAAGAGTGTCGTTTATTTTCACGTTGACGTTTCAGTAAAATATAATCAGAGTTCCTAAAATAAAAATGTAATGACTTCTAAGCACTTTAAGTGCCCTCTACACCAGGAAACCAGCCATTTCTGAGAATTATTTTTCTATATAGTGCCAACTTTAGAAGTATTTAGAAGGATGTATAACAGTTAAACGAAAAAAAGAAGCATATTCTTAATATATCCATTTGTACACAGCTAGTGAAATGTTTTATATATCGATTACTTAATTAGAAAGCCCGTCACGCAGGGGCTGCGTAAACTAAGCCGATTTCCCACGTGAAGTTATACAATATAGAATTCTCCATGCGAGAGCCGAACAGTTGCGGCAGAGGGCCGAACTAGCTTTTGGCGGGAAACAGTCATCCGTTATCGGGCCAAATTTAATAAAAATGCAAATATCTCGGTTAATATTCAAGATAGAAAATAAATGTATAGAACAGTATTGATAGTACATTTAATTTGCAATAAGGTTGGTTCTATACAATTTTTTGATCCGACGTACGTTAACAGAGATATTTCGAATATTCGAAAATATATATATATATATAATTTTGAACGGTCCTCGTTTTCGTCATCTCCTGGGTAGGATCGATGGACATTTGAAAAAATTTTCAAAAGTCGCGTCATGAGTACGACCTCAATAGCTGATTTCCCTCAAGGGAAATCTGCTAAAAAAGTTTGTACTTACATATTTTTTTTTAAACATATTTATAATATGGTTGAAGAAATTCGCAGTTTGTAGGGTTTGCCCATTCAACCCCTCCCGATTTTTCTGGTACCTAAATTTTCGAATTTAAATATTCGTGGATAATCGTAAAATTGAATTTATTTAATTTAAACATGGCGTAAATTTGCTTCAAAAAATTTACATAATGCTCATGTAAATTCTCAACGCTAATCTTAATAGTGTTTTCCTCAAATGAAAGCTTCTCCTGGTTTAGGTCTCACAAAGCAATCAACGGTAGTAGCTAAGTTTCCAAGGAATC
Source organism: Riptortus pedestris (assembly GCA_019009955.1). Lineage (NCBI taxonomy): Eukaryota > Metazoa > Arthropoda > Insecta > Hemiptera > Alydidae > Riptortus > Riptortus pedestris. The sequence goes on from CM032232.1 coordinate 121,843,537, forward strand.
CTTATTTAGAAAAAATAGTATTTTTTTTTCCTTTGGAGGATATTTTTCTTTAATTAAAAATCTTGTAACTAAAATCATCTTGCTGTGTTGATTACAAAAAAAAGTCCGTCACGCAGGGGCTGCGTAAACTAAGCAGATTTCCCACGTGAAGTTATACAATAGAGAAATTTCAGAATAGAGAGCCGAACAGTTATGAAAATGGCCCGAACTAGCTCTTGACGGAAACTCACGACTAGACCCGAAGTTAGCCGATCTCATCTAAGAAGCTGAAAACAGAAAAATGCAAATAACTCGGTTAATATTCAAGATACGGAATAAATGTATATAACACTATTTATAGTAAATTAAATTTTTGATCCGACGTATAGTAACGGAGATATTTTGAATTTTCGAAAATCCTCCCCTCTAAACCCCCCCTCCCACTGGTCCGATTTCAGCCATTAACGAACTTGATCTTTATGTTTACATGAAACGTTCTAATATCGAGTTTGGTAACGATCAAACGAAAATTGCGACCGCTAGAGCGTTAACAGACAAATATATATATATATATATATATATATATATATATAATTTTGAACGGACCTCATTTTCGTCATCTCCTGGGTAGGATCGATGGACATTTGAAGAAATTTTTCAAAAATCGCGTCATGAGTACGACCTCAATAGCTGATTTCCCTTAAGGGAAATCTGCTAAAAGTACAAAAGTAATTTATGTATTTTTTTTTTCCTTTGGAGGTCATTTTTCTTTAATTGTAAAATAACTAAAACCATCCTGTTGTGTTTAGTACAAACAAAGTACATAAGTAATTTCGGAACTATTAAATAGTGTGACAACTTCATTTCGAATAGATTAACCGAGAAATCCCTAGCTCAACTTTCTTTGCTTCATAAAGAGTTTAGAATAAAGAATATATCAATTAGCCGAAGAAATCTCGTCTGAGAAAGTTGGATATAGAAAAATATTTTTATTTTCCAAAAGGATGACCTACTTAAAGAAAAAATGACAGAGTTAATTTAAATAAGATTGATCATAAATATCCTCGGAAAGTTGAGTGTGCTACTAATAAAAATAGGATTATAGATGGTAGTTCCAGTTTCAACAACGACCCTTGTGCGGAATGGTCGTTTCAACGAATGTAAGAGTGAAGTATACTTCAGAACTGATCGGTTCCTGAAGAGGTGGTAGGTAAGCCACGAAACATGTAGGGTAATTTTGAAGCTTTTGCGGGGAAAGGAAGGTGAAACGAATTAATCTGGATAAAGAAACTAGGCATGTTTCCCTGCAGAATGCACAGTGTACTTAATTTTAGCAGATTTCCCTTAAGTGAAATCAGCTAATGAGGTTGTACTCATGACGGAATTTTCGAAATTTTTCTTCAAATGTCCATCGATCCTACCTAGTAGATGACGAAAATGACATCCATTTAAAACTGTATATATATATATATATATATATATATATATATATATATATATATATATATATATGTATATTGCTGTTGTAATTTTTGTTTGATCGTTATCACACTCGATATTTAGTCGTTTCATGTAAAAAGAAAGATGATATTCGTTAACGGCTGAAATCGGACTTGTGGGAGGGGGAGTTTAAAGGAGAGGATTTTCGAAAATTCGAAATATCTCCGTTACTATACGTCGGATGAAAGAATTGTACAGAATTAATCTTATTGCAAATTAAATTTACTATAAATATATTTATATAAATTTATTCTTTATCTTGAATATTAACCGAGATATTTGCATTTTTATTAAATCAGGGCGGCTAACGGACGAAGTGACTTTCCCGCCAAAAGCTAGTTCAGCCGTTTCATTAACTGCTCGGCTCTCGTGAAATTTCTCAATTGTAAAACTTCACGTGGGAAATCTGCTTAGTTTACGCAGCCCCTGCGTGACGGACTTTTTTTATAATTATCTACTTTTGAATTTATAATTTAGAAATTTATTTTGAATATAAGAGCATAATTTTAGCTTACTATTATATTATATTTCTAGATGTTTATATTAAATAAATTAGGCTTGAAATAGCAATTTTATATTTGGAAACAGGTAGGTAGCGAACCTGCTTTTTCATTAATGATTGGCTTTTCTTCTTTTTTATCTATTCATTTTTATTTCAATTTTGTATTGTTTTTTTATCAAGTCTTATATTGTGTTTGTTCAATTTTTGATTACTCGAACTATTCTTGTTGTTTGACATTCAAAGGTTCTTTTTTTTGTATCAACATCACTGAAGATGGAGCTGTGATCTCTGAAGGTGCACTCTGCCTTAAGAATCGTATTGTGGAGGAAGCAGATCTAGTTCGTTCATTCAGACTTATTATGCTAAGTTTCATCATTTGTATGCTAACCGTTTTTAGATAAAAGTGGGTAAAATGGTAATTTATTTTCGTTTTAATCTGAAATCGTGCGGTAAAAACGGAAATTAATGAACCATCTACAAATATTTCAGCAAAATATGTACATGGAAACATTTGAGTTGAAAATATCTGAGATGTAAAGTATTCAAAACTTTTAATTGCATTCGGTTATTTTAAAAGCAGCACAAAGCCATTAAACGATGTGACCAAAATCGATTAAAGAGAAGCTTGCTTTGTTGAAGGTTGGTTTAGCCTGGCTCTGTTAATTGAGTTTTTGGAATGTAGAATTTATTTGCCTCCGTGCGAGGGATTAAAAGTAACCAATGGGGAGGGGGATGGAAGAGTTTTAACTATTGCACAATTGCGTAACTTCGAAGAATTACAGGTTATTTTTAAACTGATGACGCCCAGCCCCATGAAATTATTCATAAATAAGTACATCCATCACAATTTTCCATGGGATTAGTCTAATAAATCCCGTAATGCACTTTTCGTGTGCATCAAGAGAGATCCCAGTAACTTTTTAAATGGTTTATGACGTCCTACCCCCTCCCCCCAACCCTCCCCAATTCACAAAGTTGAAAATACGGCTATGCTCGGAGACCATCAATCATCTACAGCCGTTTAGGGGTGGAGGAGGATTGAAAATTCTTCTCGAGAACGTGGGGGAGGATCCCCCCCATTGAAAATTCCTCCAGGGTTAAGGCGCTCATTTGTATTTCATCCCCTTGAAGGCCCTCACTACATTATTCAAAGCACTCAATAGTTGGCTTCAAGGCTAGCACGATTAGTACCCATAAACAAGAATTTTCTACATGAAATACTTCATTATATCTTCATTGAAGATATTTGAAATATTCCTATATTTATTACATATTTTTACCTTAAATTTATTCATTTAGGAACACCCGCAACTAGGAAATTACGGTCAAACTTCAACTATGTAAAATAAAAACCAAATTATAGAAAATTAATTAATTATTGAACTCAACAAATCATTTTTTTAAAATTATTTATTAACGTCCACTTTTTTCTACTATGGCTAATTGAGACGGGTGATCTAAAGGTTACCACCCTTTTCTGGTCAGGGTGGGATTAAGGACTTTATTTAATGAATTCCGTCACTAAATAAATTCCTTTGCCCAGGCGGGAATCTAACTCGCCATTCTAGGATTACAATGTGAGATTAATGGCAACGCTTTAACTCACATGGCTAACCTGAGGCACCAAATAAAAATTATAAACACGTAATAAACAGAGCAAATAACACGAACCACAACAAATACACAAAGAATCTTTTTTTAAGAAAGTTATGTTCTTGTTATATACTATAATATTTTTTTAATTTAAAACTATTCTAAATTATATTACATTTATGACTAAGTCAGAATGCAATACAGGGAGAAGTTAAAGTTAACAAACAACACAAATATTTTAAGGTGATTTAGTATACTGTCGATATGGTGGGCTCCTGTCTGTTAGACGTTCTTACGTGTTATCTGGATTCTCTAAGTATTCAATGTCCCTGCAGTGAGTCAATAAGTGGTTTATCGTTAATGGTTTACTGCACGTTCTGGTAAATGTGTACTTACATAAAAAAGTAGACTTAGAATTTTAACAACACAAGCTTCGTCTTTATAAATGTTATTGACCGATTTACGTATGTCTGTTCATTTCAAATTTAAATATTACTTGAGTTATTTATATTTTTAAGGTAAAATAATTAAAATGATCTGAAGGTACTATCCAATTATAATATATTCTATTGCTCACTACAGAAAACTGACACCATATTTGCTTTTGGCATATTAAAGTCCCACAATTGAAATTTTGGGCAAAATCTGCATTAAACCTTGTTGCCTCAAAATTGAAGAATGACAGTAATAGAGACAAGAAATTTAGCAACCTAATTATAAATTGCCACCATAGAGTACGAATATAAATTTTGATAATTTGAATAAATAACATGCTCCTGACATTCATGGCAGGTGCCTGATTTAAAGAATAGTCTTAAAATTGTTTCTCATTAATACATAACTCCCTGTGTCACCAGATCTGTTCCAGCAGTTACACCTCTTATGAAAAGAGTTATGAACTCCGCCGGAACTGTGTGTTATACAAAGGAAGTTATATGTAGGAAGTTCACAATAAGTCGTAGGAAGCGGGGGGAAGGAAGTAGCTTTTGAATCTATATTAGAAAAGAAGGTCGGGGATAGTTTATATCGAGCAGTTTTGAAGGATATGAAGCCACCAGGTGTTGCACGAGCAGGCTTCTCTAGCACCTTCAAACTTTACGAACTTTTTTCCCCCTCGTCGAGTATTTTCTCCGGAAGTAAGGCGGAAGGAGTGGGGTGGGGGGATTGCTAAGTCTAGGGAAGGGGCTGAGAGGTAGGTTATATATTGCCTCGAGCTGTTATATTAGGGGGGGGGGCTCGAGTTGTAAATTTTTTAAGAGTTACTTCTTTATATTCCTGTTCATTTGGCGGGAAAGAATCTCCAGCTGGCTTCCCTTCCACGGCCTCGATTACCTCTCTACCAGCTGATTACTTCTTTCTCCAGATTTTTTATGATTATAAAGCAACGTCAATTTGGTTTGATGAAGATTACTACTGTTGAATGGTTTAATTAACTAGGAAATGTAATTGGGAGCAATTCAAAGTAAAATAGTAAAATTATGTTTGTTTACACCATATTTGGGCAAAAACCGGCCCGCTGTAAGATTTGATCCGGCCCACGAGACATTTTGAAAAACCCAATTAAACAAAAATATTACACTACTTACTCCAGATGAGGTTTGTGCGTTTGACAGGACTCATAACAGTTATTTTAAATGATGAAAGTTAATAAATCAAAACATCGTACAAGGCTGACTGACGATAATTTGTATATTTTTCTTAACGTCTTTGTATCAGTGGAATTAATCCGAACATCGATGGATTAGTTTCCCAAATTCAAGCTCAAGTCTCTCTTTGATTTCGCTATTTAACTTTCGTTGTTTGTAATAATTCCAAATTTAACGATTTAATTATAATGTGTATTAGCAGATTTCCCTTAAGGGAATCAGCTATTGAGGTCGTACTCATGACGACCTCCTACCCAGGACCTCCTTCCCAGGAGATAACGAAAATGAGGTCCGTTCAAAACTATATATATATATTTATATATTTGTCTGTTAACACTCTAGCATTCGCAATTTTTGTTTAATCGTCACCAAACTCGGAATTTAATCGTTTTCTGTAAAAAGGAAGATCAAGTTCGTTAACGGCTGAAATCGGGCGAGTGGGAGGGGGGTTTAGAGGGGGAATTTCGAAAATTTGGAATACCTCCGTTACCATACGTCGGATCGAAAAATTGTATAGAACCAATTTTATTGAAAATTAAATGTACTATAAATATTGTATACACATTTATTTTCTATCTTGAATATTAACCGAGATATTTCCATTTTTATTAAGTGTAACGGACGAGGTATGGTCGCTTCTAATAGTTCCCTCCAAAAGCTAGTTCTGCCGTTTCCGTAACAGTTCGGCACTCGTTTGGAGATTTCTCTATTGTATAACTTTACGAGGGAAATCTGCTTGGTTTACGCAGCCCCTGAGTGACGAACTTTTATCGTTAGGTGCGAGTTGCACTATTTGCATATAGGGTTTGTATGTCCTTGTCATATAGTGTCTATTTGCCAGATTTGTTCCTGAGTCTGGCAAGGAAATATATACGTATACAAAACTAGTATCACATTTGTTTTTGGCGCATTAAAATTTCTAATAATAAAATTTCAGGCAGACTCATTATTACGGAGTTACTAGGGGTATTGTTTAAAGGTCGTAGAATGTATTTATCGTCTACAATGTTATATATAGTGAGTGCAACTACAAGAGAGAAAGATTGCATGGAGAAAATTATTTGGTGATTTCAATTATCAAATCTCAAAAGTCTTACTTACACCAATATCATACATTTTAAAGATAAAATCTAAGATTGCCTTAACAGAATTTTTTTCCACAGAATAAACAGCGTTTTTGAGGAATGGTGGAATTTGAGGAACAAGCTCAACCCTTGGAGCAAGCTTGTTGGTCTCGAGCCAGCAATCAACCCCCCAAGCTTCAAGCAGCATTTTCCTTGGAACCTTTCCCGATCTCGTGTGTGTTTTGGCTATTTACTCCCCAAATCTTGGGCTCATATTCAACCAGAATAACAAGCAGTTTTCCCCACTTGTCAGAGGTTTCTACTAACATATTTATCAGTAAGCAGAATAAACAAATAGTTATTTGTCATTATATTTTATTATTAGCAGCATGGAGTCACTTCTAAAGAATTATATTATTCTTATTATATAGGGTTATAGCGAGGAACATTGGTATTTGAAAAAAGACCATTTCGCAGGGGCTGCGTAGACAAGGAGATTTCAAACGTTCTGTTAAGAATTCATACTATATATACTTATACTCTATTTCAAAATAAAACTAGGTGTAGTATAAGTGGGGTTTTATCAATCAATAATATTCTTTATTTTTGCTATATAACTATTAAAGGGGTCTGGTGGCCTTAGGAAGAAGGATAAATAAATAAACAACATAGAACAAAAGAGAATACAAACAAAGTAATGCTCAACTAAATGAAATGCAAAACTTCAACATTTAGAATTTTAGAAAAAGAAGATACTACAACAAAATTAAAACAAAATGATAGAGTATAATTCAAAAACTAAATTCTTCTATGAAAACTAAGTAAAATTAAAAATAATTAATCCACTCAAAGCTTCTATTCAAAAAGAACAAATGATCTTATCCTGAAGGGCCCAGTGATATAATAATACACATTTGACAAGGCACAATCATCAATTGGCATAAGTTTCATTGTGTACAAGATAGAGTGCTCTCAATGAACCATAGATCGGACATTCGAGGATAAAGTGATACAGGGTCTCTTGTTTATACTGGTTGCAGACTGCAGATGTGCTGAGTGTTTATCTTGTAGGCAACGCCATTCAGGAAGAGAGGAATCTCATCACTCGACGACAGTTTCAGCTGGATTTGGGCTCTCTTCTTGTCTAAAGGACATCAAACTGGAGATACTCTTCGCCCAGACCAAGAGAACTGAAATTTCGGAACACAGGGCTGTAGCGAGAATTCAGATCTCTTTCGACATCAATTGATAATAGGTGGTTCTTCCATTTCTCGATTATATCTTCCTTATTTATGAGTAGCCAATACATCGTTGCCTGTTGGAATACATCATTCAATCTCTGTCTACTCAAAATAACTTGCAGTAGAGAGAACCAGACATCTTTCAAGGTCTCCGGATGGAAGTCAGTTTTGTTTTCTCATAGTCTTAACGGTAAGCCACCAGTTTAGAGTCCTCTTCAAGGCAGATACTCTAATGTCTTGTCCACCGAATTCCAATCCCAGAATATGATTTAGAGTATTAACTGGTAAATGATAGAGTCCTTTTATAAACTCCAGATGTAGAGTTTGTATTTTAGCAGATAAGAGACAATATTATTGCAAATTAAATTTACTATAAATATTGTTATATACGTTTATTCTCTATCTTGAATATTAACCGAGATATTTGCATTTTTCAGTTTTCAGCAAACCACCACTTCTACTCATGTTACGTAAACAATACTCTGCTACATAATAAATCACATTATTGGAAGTTTAAATACCAAAAATTGTATTCAAGAGACCTTTATTATACGAGATACATGCAAATATGCCCTGGTGACCCCCCCCCCCATCTTAAAGTTTTGGACTACTAAAATTTTATTGATTGAGATAACAATTATTCTGACTCATTAATTACAGTACTAGATATAGTAAATAGTTCTCAATAAAATTAATGTGTTATATTCTGATATATTTCAGTAATTATTTTTCTTTCAGGTGGCCGACCAGTTTGTTTAGATTTCTAACCTAATGCTTACTGTCGGCAGGCTATTGAAATTGGATGAAACATTTCTTATTTCCGTTTGTATTTATTCACGGTGTTGTTGTGTTACCATTATGTATATTTATCTATTACTGAACTTCACGATGGAAATCTGCTTAGTTTACGCAGCCCCTGCGTGACGGACTTTATTATCATAGTGGCACAGTGACCAGAGTTCAGTAGAATATATCTAGTCGAACAGCTTCACTGAAGTTTCCCAAGAGCCTAATTTTCCCTTAACAAGAATTTCCTTGACTTTACCCAGTGCTCTGGTTCCGCGACTAGTAAAGAGTTCGGCGGCCTGTCTGAACTTACCGACACAGCTAACCGGGACTCCTGAGTATGTAATACTGTTCGTATAATCTATCGCCTCTCCTTCCAGCAATAAAGGTGGACGTCTCTTGCTTCTCGGGCTAGCTCTGAAGATTATAACCTTGGTGGTTTTACTGAAGGGAGAAAACAAGAAAGTACGATTACCTCGTTTAATATTACAGGTTCGAAGAAATGTAAAAATCAAAAATTGAAACGTTTTTGTCATTAGTAAAGGCAGTTTTTAAGAGATTTTATTTATATCACTCGGAGAAAGCTGTTTTTTTTAAATATATATATATATATATATATACACACACACACACACGTCCTTTTTTTGCAACTAAGGCTAATTGAGACGGGTTCTAGCATGGGTGGGACTAAGGATTTTATTTAATTAATTGCGACACCAAATGAGAAAGCTGTTAACTTGTATAATAACTATAGTGAATATGAATTGATTCAGTGTTACTCAATACATTCAGTGATATTTTAATTTTAAGTGTAAATCATTTGAAATTTATAATTTGGAGAAAAAAAGGCTTCACTTCGTACCAGTGAGAATATTTATTTCTGTTAGGTTAATCACAAGAACTTTTTTATGGCTCCTTACAACAATTTTATTTCTTATAAACGCTGAGCGCTTTTGGGGACTAAATTCCCATCCTCAGAGCTAAAAAACAATGAAACGCCGTAACTAAGGAGTCTACAAATCAGTTCTTAAAAATGTTTTACATAGTTGGTCATATAACAAACGTCCATAACATTATAAAATTTACAATAATAAAACCTATATTAAAAAAAAACACAGATATAATTAAAATATAATTAATTAATAATTACTATTTAAACATTAAAATAACATTATAAGCCAAATTACCGTCAGAGCGCAGTGCGTGCCTATAGAGTTGCTACCGGGCTAAACCCTGCCGATGCACTAAGGCCGAGGGGATCGGTCCAAGCAGCTAGGGAGGGGGCAGGTACAAGTCTGGGTATGAGAGATGCATTTGTGTCCGTCTAAACATTTATTTCTGTTAGCGTTTCACATTTTTTTATTGAAAGGTTGGAGCTTCGTTCTTTATTCAACTAACGATTATATTCATCTAACTAATACTATAATTTAATTAAAAAATACGGATATCAGTGGCCCACCTTGTATTGTATGTATCTTACCGCTCTAGCGGTCGCAATTTTTGTTTAATCGTCACCAAACTCTGTATTTAATCGTTATATGTCAAAAGGAAGATCAAGTTCGTTAACGGCTGAAATCGGACCAGTGGGAGGGGTTAAGGGGGAATTTCGAAATTTCAAAATATCTCTGTTACGTTGGATCGAAAAATAAAATTTACTATAAATATTGTTATACACATTTATTCTCTATCTTGAATATTAACGTAGATATTTTCATTTTTATAAAGTGTAACGGACGAGCTATGGTCGCTTTTATTTGTTCCCGCCAAAAGCTAGTTCGGCCGTTTCCGTAACTGTTGGCACTCGTATGGAGATTTCTCTATTTTATAACCTTTCGTGGGAATTCAGCTTAGTTTACGCAGCCCCTGCATGACGGACTTTTTAAAAAAAAATTACAGTGACAGACCTCTACGTCTGTAAAAGAATATTAGATAATTAAAATTAAAATAAATAGAAATGTTCTGAAATGCTATTTCTTTGATTGATGAACACCTTTACCTTGGCCCTTAAGAAGAAAATGTCATGTTGTACGGTACAATAAAGTGTTGAGCACTTTCATTGAATGCCTCTACATAGTGCGCTCTTTCCTTGGAAATAGTTCTTTTCATCATAGGTAACTCGATTCAAAACCAGGACCTTTCTTGACCGTTCACCGTCTCAAATGAAAACGTTATCGCGGGCCCGCGTCTAGAAAGACAGGAAATTTGATTCAGTCAAAGAACGGGGACTCAAATTGAATTTTGATAAAAATCTAATACTCTCCCACATGACCTCTATAAATGTCCTTATTTTGGGGCTGCGACTCGAGGAATGAAGTTAGATACGCTTCATTGAGATCCTATTTCCTCGGGCTTTTCCGAGCGATCTGACACGTGAGGTGAAAATCTCGAGGAGGTAGGGTTTAATTTCGTTGTCGGGCACCAACAGCTCTCTCTCCCGGGATCGGAGGCTCAGGACTCTCCGAGCTTGAGGAAATCACGAACAGAATAACCTATGATATACATGACTGCATTCAATCAACTGGGTGTAATGGCCCAGAAAGAAACGTGGAGGGGGAATTCCTTGAAAAGAATCTGGCCATATTCAAGGTTTGACATTTCAAATGGTATTCTTATTACAACCTTTTGTAAAAGCAATATCCCTATATTATTTCAACAAGCATGATTACTTAAGTATTGAGAAACTATGTTGTCATAATAAAATGGCGCATTACTTAGCGTAAGTCCCATCATCAGTGCCCTGTTATAAATAGTGTTACCTAAAGTTATCAATAAAGAAATTAGACTATATACCAGATTTCCCTTGAAGGGAAATTGTCAAGCTCAGGCTTGGATATCCAAAAGTCATCGATTTATAGTCAGCAAATTTAACCTGCTTCGGGGATCTAAGTCTCAACGACCTCCCAAAGGCGGAAGGGGGTCTCAACAATTGTAAGAAGGAACGAGCACTTCAGAACTGTAAGTAAGCAATACGTAACTAAATTAAAGAAACACATTATTTTAGTACACACTTACTCATGTGGTATGTAGCAATGAATTATCATTGATTTTCTTAAAAAGTAATGTTTTTTAATTTTTTGAAACGAATGGCCCTGAAGAGGTGGTAGTTAAGCCACGAAACGTGTAGGGCAATTGTGAATAAAGTTTGTGGGAAAAGAAAGGTATTTTTATTGGTGACCCTTGCCATTAAACTATGTAGAATTTATTGTGAAAATATGACCTATTGAACTTTACTTTAACTAACCTAGGCGGATGGTCGACAAAAGAATGAAAACTTCAAATGATTATTAACAAATATTTTCATTTCTCTACTAGTTTCGCGTCAATATATCGTTAATCAGGAGATATTCTACTACAAAAAGGCAACTAAACTAATGTCTACATCTTTCTATAGGGCCTTCCACTGTACCAGTCAGCGAATGGCTTACAAAGCAAAGCGAGTCAAGTCAGCTGATATCGATAAGTCACGAAATAAAAATATACCTATGGATTATCCCTAATGAAGTGTAGTCTAAACAGTAAACGTGAAATTTTGAATTGATACACTGTCACTTTAAAGTTTCTAATAAATTAAAATATATATAATTCAAATGTTTCATCTTTGTTTTCTTATTCACCACTTTTAGCAGATTTCCCTTAAGGGAAATCAGCTATTGAGGTTGTACTCATGACGGAATTTTCGAAACTTTTCTTCAAATGTCCATCGATCCTACCTAGTAGATGACGAAAATGAGGTCCGTTCAAAACTGTATATATATATTTGTCTGTTAACGCTCTAGCGGTCGCAATTTTTGTTTGATCGTACCAAACTCGATATTTAGTCGTTTTATGTAAAAAGAAAGATCAAATTCGTTAACAGCTGAAATCGGACAAGTGGAAGGGGGAGGATTTTCGAAAATTCAAAATATCTCCGTTACTATACGTTGGATCGAAAAATTGTACAGAATCAATCTTATTACAAATTAAATTTACTATAAATATGGTTATATACATTTATTCTCTATCTTGAATATTAACCGAGATATTTGCATTTTTATTAAATCTGAGCGGCTAACGGACGGAAGTGACTTTACCGCCAAAAGCTAGTTTCATCAACTGCTCGGCTCTCGTGAAATTTCTCTATTGTAAAATTTCACGTGGGAAATCTGCTTAGTTTACGCAGCCCCTGCGTGACGGGCTTTTTTTCTATTTTTTGTGGCGTGCATATTCTCTTTAATCCTCCTGTTGTTTGTTCTATATTTCTTTATTTTTGTATTGTACTTAGGTTTTCAAAATCAAAGTTATGATTGTATTCAATCGTGTAGCGACGTTTTATTCTTTTTAAGATAATGAAATTAATTAATGATTCCACTATATAACTTTTATTCCAATTCATAAAGTTAATTTTGTATACATTAAATTTGGCTCCTGTTGATTTTAATTTATTTTTTATATGACTGAAGCTATTATACACTTTGATTTTATATCTCCAATATCTTTACATATAGATGAAATCATTCTGGCTATTGTGTGGTTGTAATTCATTGTAAAATACATTTTTGTTTCTCTATATGTAATATTAACAATATTATATGCATATTTATATTTTTCATGGCCGCTATTTTTTTTTCAGTTTTATTATTATAGAAATGATTAATTTTTGTTTGAACTAATTTTATTTTCATGAGATTGGTAATACGGTCACCATCAGTATCGTTGTATATACGTTTTCTTTTTCTATATAAATTATTTCATCATTGTTATGCATTTTTGGGCGTTTAACGTTATTGTTATTTGAAACATCGTCATCTTTTTTTCTCTTATGTTTGTTGTAGAAATTATAATAAAAAAAAATTTATAAATGTCGAGGCGTCAAAGGAAGCGAAACTAGTTGAGAAATAAAAATTACTTTTAATTATCATTTGAAGTTTTTATTCTTATGTTGACCTTCCGCCATAGGTTAGTTAATATGAAGAATTTAGTTGTCTTTTAATATTAAAAATTTCTGCGTTCCAGTAAAATTAATAACGAATTCATCACTTGTAAAAACATATATTTATATATTAACATCGTTTTTAATCCATTCATATTTATATTCTATAACTTTGCATTAATTAAATATTTTTCTTGTCAAAGTATATTTAGTTTTATTTTTGCCACTAAATCACCAGTAATAAGAAAGAGAATTTCTGTAAAATTATATAGAGTTTACGTATCTTCTTCCATTCGCTTTAATTTGCAACTTGGAAAAATGGGTTAGCAGAGTTCCATAATAGCTTGAAATATTTTCAGGAGGAACATGATAACGCACTTGGTTCCCAGAGAGGAAGTCAAAGAGTTTTGTATAAACTGACACGGCTTGCTGAAACTTCCCCCGACAACACTACTACTTAATACATTAAGATGAATTTACAAAGTCTGGTTCAAAGTCGCTGAAACTATTAGTTGGCACATGGTAATTAAGATAAATTTAACTTTCTTGTTTAATAAATAATATATATATATATATAAACAATATTATTAAGCATACATAGCCACTAAATAAATAATTATATGCTTTCATTGACAAGTTTGGTTTTTCAATTTTGACCATAATTACTTTATTATTGAATAGTTCTATTACTAATTCTATTTTTAACAAAATTAAAATATAACTGTGGCTTTTACATCACTAGTATGTATAATACAATAAACGATCAACTAATAAATTGCTGTAATTAAAACGTAAAGAAAACATTAAATTTAATTATTCTTGGAACTAATTAAATACTGAATTCTATAAACAAAAAAAAAAAAACAATACACTAATAGTATGCAACATATTGATCTTCAATTAGTATACAACATATCATTGAATAATTTTGAGTGATATTATATATATATATATATATATATATATATATATATATATATATATATATACGCGCACAAACGCACACAAATTACGCCCGCTAGAGCGTTAACAGACATATACAATATAATATATATATATAATATAAAAGATATATTATAAACACACACACGGACCTCATTCACACATCTCCCAACCTTTAAGAAATTTTTCAAACTCGCGTATGAGTACATGACCTCAATTTGCAGATATCTGCCGAGAAACACGATTACAAGTAATCCAAAAAAAGTACATATATGGTAAAAAAAAGTAGTTGTATATTATGGTTTGTTAAAAGACTTATTCAATGTACGAAACGTTATAGAGAGCTCTTTGACGGGGAAAATTCATTTTCTGTAAAGGGGTTTCCTTATAACTTTAAAATTAAGTGTGGAAATCAGGGTTGACCGTACATAAATTTTATTATATTCCACTTTTTTCTATTTGTTTTTCAAAAAAAGATTATGCTCATTATAAAAAAGTCCGTAACGCAGGGGCTGCGTTAACTAAGCAGATTTCCCCACGTACTTGGATTTACCACACAAAGTAAAAGTTTAATGGGAACCATATATGGGTTTTCAAATAATGTGATTTATTAAATAGCAGCTTATTGTTAATATGACATGAGAAGGAGTGCGGATTTACTGAAGGCTGAAAACTAAAAAATGCAAATATCTCGGTCAATAATTAAGGTAGTGAAAAACGTTCATAACAAAATTTATTGATTATTACATTTGGAATAAGGTTGGATCAATACAATTTACCGATTCGCCGTATAATAACAAAGGTTTTAAGAATTTTTGAACCCCCCCCCTCGTACTTTTCGGATTTTAGTCATTAACGAACTTGATCTTCAGTTTTACTTTAAACGTTTATATTTAAACGTTTCAAGTAAAACCAGTTACGCCAAAGTAGTAGAGAAATCGTTAATAATCATTAGATGTTTTCTTTTTTGTTTGACCTTTCACCATAGATTAGTTTAGTGCATTTATTACAGTTTCCAGAGGGAAATAATAGTTATTGGCGAATAAAGAATTGTGTACAGTAATATATTGTTTAGTCTTGCAGTAATCGCATTTCTCGACTGTAAATATTCTGCAAATATTTTTAGTATTGCCCTACATTATAATTTGAAAATGTTGGTATGTTTCAAGTAGTGTAATAAATGGTCTATATACTGGCTACGGTCATGTGTCAATAATTCAGTCAAAGTGTATGGTAGGTCTATGTGAGTCCTTAGATAGCAGTCAGTAAGTATATGTTTTATAGTAAGTCTACAGTTACAGTGTTGGCAGTAGGGTTCGTCTTCTCCAGTAAGTGTGAGTCAGTCGTGAATGGCCAATTCATAAACTACTTCTTCTCTTCTAATTAAACTTTTTGAGTAAGGGCTTTCACGAAGTATATGTTTCAGTTCTCGACGTTTGTTGTCAATTGTGGCTAACCAAGATTTGTGCCATGAATTGAGTATCTATGTTTTTCTTGGGCTTGAATATCTTGGTTCGTTATTGGTGACGCTTGCCGTTAAACTATGAAGATTTGAGGTGAAAATTTGACCTTTTTAAATTCGGATGGCTATCAAAAGAATGGAAACTTCAAATGATTATTAAAAATAATTGTTATTTCTCTTATAATTTTTCGTCCATTTGACGCCTCATCACTAGATAAACTACTATAAAAAGTCAACTAAAATAACAGGTACATCTTTCTATAGGACCTTCCACTAGACTTGCAATTCGGAGAATGGTTTGCAAAGCATGGCGGATCAAGTCGGTTGACTTATATCGATACGTGTTGTGGTAAGTTCTTTTTTTGTAGTAGCTGACTTGGCTAGTTCGTCTACTTGTGTGCTTTGTCTAATGTTTTTATGTCCGGGTAACCAGTTCATAGTTATTTTTAGCAGATTTCCCTTAAGGGAAATCAGCTATTGAGGTCGTACTCATGACCCGATTTTAGAAATTTTTCTTCAAATGTCTATCTATCCTACCCAGGAGATGACGAAAATGAGGTCCTTTCAAAATTATATATATATATATATATATATATATATATATATATATATATATATATATATATATATATATATATTTGTCTGTTAACGCTCTAGCGGTCGCAATTTTTGTTTGATCGTTACCAAACTCGATATTTAAACGTTTTATGCAAAAAGACAGATCAAGTTCGTTAATGGCTGAAATCGGACCAGTGGGAGGGGGGGTTTAGAGAAAGGGATTTTCGAAAATTCGAATTATCTCCGTTAACATACGTCGGATCAAAACATTGTGTAGAATTAATCTTATTGCAAATTAAATTTACTATAAATATTGTTCTATACATTTCTTCTCTATCTTGAATACTAACCGGGATTTTTGCATTTTTATGAATTGTGGGCCGATAACGGATGACTGAATTTCCCGCCAAAAGCTAGTTCGGCCCTTTGCCGTAACTGTTCGGCTCTCGTATGGAGATTTCTCTATTGTATAACTTCACGTGGGAAATCTGCTTAGTTTACGTAGCCCCTGCGTGACGGACTTTTTTTTGTTAAACGTCTGGATTTTGTGTAATGTTTGCGATGAAATTCTTCAATGTATGCATACAATTCTCCGCACCAATTGTAAAACCTTTCCATTTGTAAATCAAAAGTGTGGGAGAGGCAGGAAATAAAGACTAAAGTCATTTGAAGTAAAAGAATGGGTGAAAGGGCACAGCTGTATAAAAGGGAATGAAGGAGACCTTTTGCGACTGTATAAATGTGATTAGGCCACTTAGGAATAATGACTCGCTACTGGCGAGAATGAGGTGTCGGCGAGAGTCTTTGAACACTCCTTCATATCAGATGACAGGGAAACAGGGGTCGCGGCGGGTGGAATCGGAGTTTTAATCAGGCACATCGGCTCTCGAGCTAACGAGCATGGGGCCGACACAGAGAGTTCCGCCTTAATGAGAAGAGTTTTCTAATTGCTGATAGCAGCGCATCCTCTCTCTCTCTTTCTCTGATGGCAGTGTCTTACTTGGACCTTGTCACTTTTCGGACGTCTCTCGGATTCCATTCATTAAGAGGTTAGGGAACGAGTTTTGTGTCTTTTCGTTTGTGGTTTGAGTGGGTTGGGGGTGGAGAGTCGTTTGCGAGGAAGGTATTATTAATCAAGGAACGGGCCATTATGTTTCTTGAAAGGTTCACTTCGCTTTTTTTTTCTTCCCTTCAAGCGTAACATGGAATCGATTCTCCGATACTCGTTCAAGTACATTTTCTAAATTGATATATCTCTCTTTGTTTATTATACTTTATGGAATCAAAGAAGGAGCACTTGACATAGTGGTCGTTAATAGGGCATTTGGGTGGGACAGATGAGGAAACCTATAGCTCAAGTACTCAGAAGGTGGCTCTCAAATCACATCACTAAACACAGGAGTCTCAACAGAAGATAGAAGTCGTATTAGGAGTTCCAAGCAGCGTGGGAATAGATGGAAATGAAAAAGTCCGTCAGGGGCTGCGTAAACTAAGCGGATTTCTCACGTTATTGTTATACAATAGAGAAATCTCCATACGAGTGCCGAACAGCTACGGAAACGGCAGAACTAGCTTTATGCTGGAACGAATAGAAGCGATCATAGCGCGTCCGTTACACTTTATAATAAAGCAAATATCTCTGTTAATATTCAAGAAAGAGAATAAATTAATTTAACAATATTTATATTAAATTTCATTTTCAAAAGATTGGTTCTATACAAGTTTTCGATCCAACGTATAGTAACGGAGATTTTCGAATTTTTGAAACTCCCCCCTCTAACCCCCCCCCTCCCACTGGTCCTATTTCAGCCGTTAATGAACTTGATCTTCCTTTTTAAGTAAAACGATTAAAAACCAAGTTTGGTGACGATTAAACAAACATTGCGACCGCTAGAGCGTTAACACACAAATATATATATATATATATATATATATATATATATATATATATATATATATATAATTTTGAAGGGTCTTCATTTTCGTCATCTCCTGGGTTTTTGTTTGATCGTTACGAAACTCGATATTTAACCGTTTTATGTAAAAAAACAGATCAAGTTCGTTAATGGCTGAAATCGGACCAGAGGGAGGGGGGGTTTAGAGGGGGGATTTTAGAAAATTCAAAATATCTCCGTTATTATGCATCGGATCGAAAAATTGTATAGAACCAATCTTATTGCAAATTAAATTTACTATAAATATTGTTATATACATGTATTCTCTATCTTGAATATTAACCGAGATATTTGCATTTTTATGAAGTCTGTGGGACACATGGTCGGGTATCGTTCGGATTAGTTCGGCCGTTTTCGTAACTGTTCGGGTCTGGTGGAAGCCTTCTAACTTTCCCTGTCGTTTCTAACCTTACCTTACCTTCGTTACTCTGTGAGATTTATGCAAATACGTTCTGTTTGTCCGCCCCCCCTCTTTAGTTCTTGAACTATTAAAATTTGAGTTATAAAAATATAAATTATTCTTACAATTCAGAAGCCGTTCCAGTTGGGAATTTATTAAAATTTACAGAAAGATTTCTCATTACCGTTTGTATTTGGTGGTGTTGTGTTACCAGTATGCAGATTTCTCTATTGTAAAACTTCACGTGGGAAATCTGCTTAGTTTACGAAGCCCCTGCGTGACGGACTTTTTCTAGCCATGATGGGACTAAGGATTTTGTTTAATACGTTCATGTCAAAATGAATTCCTATTAGTCCTGGAGGAATCGAACTCAGCACTCTAGGTTTGCCATTTAAGATTAAGACTAACGCCTTAACTCACATGGTTAACCTGAACCCCTATTCAAATAACATATGTGATCATTGGTTAATATACAGCTTCTTCACGAGGATTAGTTACAAAAAACCATAGTGCACGGATTCTAAAATACTGATTATGGAGAAACATGATTAAAATTAAAAGTTTTTTTTTTTATTCTGGAAAAGTTTGGATAAATTATGAAACATGATACAACAAATAATAATAAAAAGATCATTCGCATTGTTAAGGGCCATTTTGATATTCCCTTACAGGATGTTAAATTATGAGTTAATTTTCTGAATGAAATCTGGCTCATTAGCAGAACAACTCGTTCCTGAAAAGAGAAATCAGATATCTAACCAATTTGTAGAGGGAAAATCAAGTATCTTTCCTCTTTCTGCGAATTTCTGTTTAATTAAGAAGAGAGCAATTAAGAAGTAGAACGAAAATCTCGACGAATGGGATTTAGTGAAGTTGCTAAAGGCCGATTATAAGTTCAACATACTTTCATTCCCTCACTCTCTCTGTCTCTCTCTCTCTCTCTCTCTCTCTCTCTCTCTCTCTCTCTCTCTCTCTCTCTCTCTCTCTCTCTCTCTCTCTCTCTCTCTCTCTCTCTCTCTCTCTCTCTCTCTCTCACTCTCTCTCTCACTCTCTCTCTCTCTCTCTCTCTCTCTCTCTCTCTCACTCTCTCGCTCTCTCTCTCTCACTCTCTCTATCTCTCTCACTCTCTCTCTCTCTCACTCTCTCTCTCTCACTCACTCACTCACTCTCTCTCACTCTCTCTCTCTCTCTCTCTCTCACTCTCTATCTCTCTCTCTCACTCTCTCTCTCTCTCCCTCTCTCTCTCTCTCTCTCTCTCTCTATCACTCTCTCTCTCACTCTCTCTCTCTCTTACTCTTTCTCTCACACTCTCTCTCTCACACTCTCTCTCTCTCTCACTCTCTCTCTCTCTCACTCACTCTCTCAATGATGCAAATTGAAAAATGCGATTATCTCTATTAACGTTCTAGAAAGAGAATAAATCTGCATAACAGTATTAATAGTACATTTAAATTTCAATAACATTGGTTATATACAATTTTTCGATCCGACGTATGGTAAGGAAGATATTTAGAATCTTCGAACCCCCCCCCCCTCCTTTAAACCTCCCCTCGCACTGGTCCGATTTTACCCATTAACGAAGTTGATCTTATTTTTTACATAAATCGATTACATGCCGAGTTAAGTAACGATTAAACGAAAATTGCGACCGCTGAGCGTTAAAAGAAAAATATATAAATATATATAAATCTCTCTCTCTCTCTCTCTCTCTCTCTCTATATATATATATATATATATATATATATATATATATATATATATGTGAGTTTGCGTGTGTGCTTGTTTATAATTTTGAACGGACTTCATTTTCGTCATCTCTTGGGTAGGATCGTCGGGCATTTGAAGAAATTTTTCGAAAATCAAGTCATGATTACGACCTCAAGAGCTGATTTCCCTTAAGGATTTCTCCTTTATTATGAACCGTACGGAAAAATATGGAACCAATTTTGTTAAAATAATGACGCTCTGCTATTTATCACGATAATAATAATAATGCTCTTTATTTGGAACTCACGTGATAAGAGATTTATTCGTATTTTATTGTTTCTGCCTTCCTCAAGCACTTAATTCTATTAATCACATTTTTAATTAGAACTAGCGGTATCTGGTGAGATGAGATTATTAGTGTGCCAAACCAGCTCTTGGGAAATCTGCTTACTTTAAGGGAACCTGCGATTTCTTCCCTCAACTACTGACAAGATCTTTGGAGATTCATACATATATATATATATATATATATATATATATATATATATATATATATATATATATTAGCTCAGATACCCGGCTTCGCCCGGGAATTCATTTGAGGCTGAATGGTGATGGTATTTTTGTAGCAGGCTTTACATTGCACAATATTTTGACATTTACCCGTCCCAGTGTTTAGGATTGATACCCGTCGTTGCCGTGGATTTGCTAATAATAGAATTATTTGTTCGATAAGGCTTCACTGTCTTCGATATTTTTATATTTCCCGTCTCTTATACATGTAAATATGGTGAATTTTTATTTCAGGCCTCCCTTATAACCCCCCTCCCGTTCGAACCTAAAAACTTTAATATAACTTATAATCATGGAAGAATTAATGCTAATTGACATACCGAGCTTTGTTAAGTTCGGTTCAGCCGTTAGTGCCCAATAAAATTGTTGGCTCCCGCTAAAGTTTTAACGTATAACTCATTTATACTTAGGTATACGACAAAAGTGTATATAACAAAAGTAACTCCAAATAACAAAATAAACAACTTTTGTTATGATTATATTTGCGGAAAAACCAATAGAAAACGAAATATCGCTAATTTTAATTTCAGACTTCCCTTATAACCCCCACTCCTGCCCGTCCATAGAAATGTTGGTATGGCTTATTATAATGAAGGCCTCACTGCTAATACACATACCGAGTTTTATTTAGTTCGGTTGAGTCTTTTTTGGCTAATAATATTGTTGACTCCCGCTATACTTTTTAGCGTATAACGCATTTAAACTTCGGTATACGACAAAAGTGTATATAACAAAAGTTACTCTAAATAACAAAATAAACAAATTTTGTTATGTGCATATTTGCCAAAAAACCAATAGAAAACGAAATATCGCTAATTTTAATTTCAGACTTCCCTTATAACCCCCACTCCTGCCCGTCCATAGAAATGTTGGTATGACTTATTATAATGAAGGCCTCACTGCTAATAGACATACCGAGTTTTATTTAGTTCGCTTGAGTCTTTTTTGGTTAATAATATTGTTGACTCCCGCTATACTTTTTAGCGTATAACGCATTTAAACTTCGGTATACGACAAAAGTGTATATAACAAAAGTTACTCTAAATAACAAAATAAACAAATTTTGTTATGTGCATATTTGCCGAAAATGCAATAGGAAACGAAATGTCACTATTATTAATTTCAGGCCTTCCGCATAACCCCCACTCCTGCCCGTCCCTAGAAATGTTAGTATCGCTTATTATAATGAAGGCGTTAGTACTAATTTACATACCGAGTTTGGTTTAATTAGGTTGAGTCCTTAGTGCCAAATAAAATAGTGGACTCCCGCTTTAGTTTATAGTGTATAACTCATTTATGCTTCCGTATACGGCAAAAGTGCATATAACAAAAGTTACTCTAAATAACAAAATAAACAACTTTTGTTATAGGCATATTTGCTGAAAAAGCAATAGGAAACGAAATATCGCTATTTTTAATTTCAGGCCTCCCTTATAACCCCCACTCCTGTTCGTCTTAGAGAATATTAATATAGCCTAAAGTCTAAGTTGGGCTAGTAGTAATATACATATTAAGTTTCATAAAATTCGGTTCAGCCGTTTATGCGTGAAAAGGTAACAAACAAACAAACAAACAAACAAACAAACAAACAAACAAACATACACGAAAGAAACAAAATGCAGATATGGTGTCTATGACATGTGAAACGAAAAGTTATCGTGAAATTTCGCGAAAAAAATCAATGTACAGACAGAGGTTACAATTTTATATATATACTAGCTCAGATACCCGGCTTCGCCCGGGAATTCATTTGAGGCTGAATGGTGATGGTATTTTTTTTTTTTTTGGCAAGGCTTTACTTTGCACAATATTTTGACATTTCCCCGTCCCAGTGTTTAGAGTTTATTATACCTGTCGTTCCTATGGATTTGTTAGTAATAAAATTAATATTTCATGTAAGACTTCACTGTCCTCCATATTGTTATATTTCCCGTCGCCTGTGCATTATGCATAGATTTGAATTATTAAGGAGAAAATATTGACATATATTTGAATTTTTTTTTTTTTTTACTTTGCACAATATTTTGACATTTACCCTTCCCAGTGTTTAGGGTTAATACCCGTCGTTTCTGTGGATTTGTTAATAATAAAATTATTTTTTTATGTAAGTCTTCACTGTCCTCCATATTGTCATAATTCCCGTTTCCTGTGCATTATGCATAGATCAGAATTATTAAGGACAAAATATTAACATACTTTTCAATTATTTTTTCCCGTTGAGGTATCTGGTAGTTCATATTAAAAAGAATTGTTGAGAAAATTTCTCTAAATAACAAAATAAACAACATTTGGCATGTACTTATTTGCAGAAAACCCAATAGAAAACGAAATACCGCTTTTATTTAAGACCTCCCTTATAACCCCCACTCCTGCCCGTCCCTAGAAATGTTGGTATGGCTTATTATAATGAAGGCATTAGTCCTAATACACGTACCGAATTTTATTTAGTTCGGTTGATTCTTTTGTGCCAAATAAAATTTTGACTCCCGCTATAATTTTTAGCGTATAACGTCTTTATACTTCGGTATACGACGATAGTGTATATAACAAAAGTTTCTCTAAATAACAAAATAAACAATTTTTGCTATGTGCATATTTGCCGAAACCCCAATAGGAAACGAAATATCACTATATTTATTTTCAGGCCTCTCCTATAACCCCCACTCCTGCCCGTCCCTAGAAATCTTAGTATGGCTTATTATAGGGAAGGCGTTAGTGCTAATAGACATACCGAGTTTTATTTATTTCGGTTGGCTTTTTTGTCCCAAATAAAATTGTTCACTACCACTATAGGTTTTAGCGTATATCTCGTTTATAATTCAGTATACGAAAAAAGTGTATATAACAAAAGTTATTTTAAATATCAAATTAAACAACTTTTGTTATGTTCATATGTGCCAAAAAACCAATAGGAAACGAAATATTGCTATTTTTAATTTCAGGCTTCCCTTATAACCCCTACTCCTGTTCGTTTCAGAGGATATTAACATAGCCTAAAGTCTAAGTTGGGTTAGTAGTAGTATACATACCAAGTTTCATAAAATTCGGTTCAGCCGTTTATGCGTGAAAAGGTAACAAACAAACAAATAAACAAACAAACAAACAGACACCAAAGAAACAAATTGCAGTTATGGTGTCTATGACATGTGAAACGAAAAGTTATCGTGAAATTTCGCGAAAAAAATCAATGTACAGACAGAGGTTACAATTTTATGTATATATATATATATATATATATATATATATATATATATATATATATATATATATATATACTAGCTCAGATACCCGGCTTCGCTCGGGAATTCATTTGAGGGTGAATGTTGATGGTATTTTTTTGGCAAGGCTTTATTTTGCACAATATTTTGACATTTACCCTTCCCAGTGTTTAGGGTTAATACCCGTCGTTTCTGTGGATTTGTTAATAATAAAATTAATTTTTTATGTAAGACTTCACTGTCCTACATATTGTCATATGTCCTGTGCATTATGCATAGATTTGAATTATTAAGGACTAAATATTAACATACATTTGAATTAATTTTTCCAGGTGAGGTACCTGGTAGTTCATATTGAAATGAATTCTTGAGCAAATTTCTCTAAATAACAAAATAAACAACTTTTGTTATGTGCATATTTGCCGAAACTACAATAGGAACCGAAATATTAATATTTTTAATTTCAGGTCTCCCTTATAACCTCCACTCCTGCCTGTCCCTAGAAATAGTATGGCTTTTTATAAGGAAGGCGTTAGTGCTAATACACATACTGAGTGTTTTATTTAGTTCGGTTGAGTCTTTTGTGCCAAATAAAATTTTTCACTTGCGCTATAATTTTTAGCGTATATCTCGTTTATAATTCGGTATATGAAAAAAGTGTATATAACAAAAGTTACTCTAAATAGCAAAATAAACAACTTTTGTTATGTTCATATTTGCCGATAAACCAATAGGAAACGAAATATCGCTATTTTTAATTTCTGGCTTCCCTTAAAACCCCCACTCCTGCCCGTCCCTAGAAATGTTGGTATGGCTTCTTATAATGAAAGCGTTAGTGCCAATACACATACCGAGTTTTATTTATTTCGGTTGGGTCTTTTGTCCCAAATAATATTGTTGACTTCCGCTATAGTCATAAGCGTATAACTCATTTAAACTTCGGAATACGATGAAAGTGTTTATGACAAAAGTTACTCTAAATAACAAAATAAACAACTTTTGTTATTTGCATATTTGCGAAAAAACCAATAGAAAACGAAATATCGCGACTTTTAATTTCAGGCCTCCCTTATAACCCCCACTCCTGTTCGTCTCAGAGAAAATTAATATAGTCTATCTCTCAAGTTGGACCAGACTGCTCACGGTGTGCCAATTTAATTTAAAATCGGTTAAGTAGTTTAGGAGTCCATCGCGGACAAACATCGTGACAGGAGATTTATATATATTAAGATATATATATATATATATATATATATATATTTGTCTGTTAACACTTTAGCGGTCGCAATTTTTGTTTGATCGTTACCAAACTCGATATTTAAATGATTTATGCAAAAAGACAGATCAAGTTCGTTAACGGCTGAAATTGGATCAGTGAGAGTATTCGTCGGATCGGAAAACTGTACAAAATCAATCTTATTACAAATTAAATTTACTATAAATATTGTTATATACATTTGTTCTCTATCTTGAATATTAACCGAGATATTTGCATTTTTATTAATTCCTAGGTGGCTAACGGACAAAGTGTCTTTCCCGCCAAAAGCTAGTTCGGCCGTTTCATTAACTCTCGTGAAATTTCTCTATTGTAAAACTCCACGTGGGAAATCTGCTTAGTTTACGCAGCCCCTGCGGGACGGACTTTTTTTTTTTGGAATAATCGTTTTTTTCTTTATCGTGCTGTAGCCCTTGCGTGACGACGGTCTTTTTCTAAACTCTAAGCACATACTAAGGAAAAGATAGGCGTAAGCCAGCGGAAAAAATAAACGTTTCCCAAATATTTATCTTTCGGTCTGACTATTCTCCAGCTGACTGATGTTTGGAGGGCTTCTGTAATGAGAGGTTTTAGACTTAAAGGGGATGGGGGTGAGTTGGGCCGGAGGACCCCTCTACAGCTGTTTGTATATTCATAAGGCTGGCGCTATTGGCTCTGCAACAGGTGATACTCCAACCCCCTCACTCCGGCTTAGTTCTAATCCTTCTTCAAGCTGTTTTAGTTGGATAAACGACAGTCATCATCTTGTTAATGTAACGCTCAAATATACAGGGGCCAATTCAAATGGGGCTTTATACGCTTCATTTGTATTCAAATTCGTGTTTTCAACTGCCAACCTGAATATATAACTAGATCTAATTTAGCCAAAGATATTTGGCCTTTAGCAACTTCATTCAGGAGCACCATTGGACGGGATGGTATTCATGAATAAGGGAATACTTCACGTCGACTTAAGTCGGCCATACGGGCATAATCCAATGCCACTGCAATTCCTAATTAAGAGCTCTTATCTCCCAAATTTAACGTTATACGCTCTATACAGTATGAAGCTAATAATTAGTAATTATTTATGTCTTTTTACAGGAGCAGCCGCAATAAGGCGAGTTGGTTCAAAATTTAACAATGTAAAATAAAAACAAAATAATGGTAAAAATAACAAAAAAACAGTGCCAAAAAAAAAATTAAACACGATAAATAAACATTAAATACAAGTTAATAAATACAAATAAACATTAAATATAAGTAAATAATTACAAATAAACATTATATTTATATTTATTTATTTGGAGCTTTGCAGCTGTTGTTCAGAAATAAAGTCAGTATAAAATTAAAAATCAAAACAAAATTAATTTAAATGAAAATAAAACAACATTACAGAAATTGAACACGAAAAACAGAAATGTAACACAAAAACAGAAATGCAACACGAAACAGAAGTAGTACACGAAAAAGCAGAAATGCAACACGTAACTGAAATGGAACAAAAAACAGAAATAGAAAATAGAAAACAGAACTGAAACGTAAAACAGAAATGGAACTCCAAAACAAAATGGAAGACCAAAAAAATACATGGAACACAAAACATAAATGGAAAACAAAACTGAAACGAGAAACAGAAATGGGACACAAAAACAAAATGGAAAACCAAAAACATAAATCGAACATTAAACATAAATACAAAACAAAACTGAAACGAGAAACAGAAATGGAACAAAAAAACAAAATGGAAAACCAAAAACAGAAATCGAACATTAAACATAAATAGAAAACCAAACTGAATCGAAAAACAGAAATTTAACTCAAAAACAAAATGGAAGACCAAAAAAAGACATGGAACACAAAACATAAATAGAAAACAGAACTGAAACGAGAAACAGAAATGGAACACCAAAACAAAATGGAAAACCAAAAACAGAAATCGAACATTAAACATAAATCAAAAACAACAAAGGAACAAACAATAGTTGGAATCAAAAACCAACTGCAAAAACTAAAAAATGAGAATTAAAAAACGAACCGTAGAGTCACGTTCTTATATTAAAAAAATATAATAAAAATAAATAAATTGACAAATAAAATGGAATATGTATCTAAGATGTGTAAAAAATGAAATTAAAATAATTGAAATTCAGATAAAATAAAGGTGGCTTTTAAGTCGGGCATACGTGCATAATCCATTGCCACTGCAATTCCTAATTAACAGCTCTTATCTCCCAAATTTAACGTGCAAGGCAATACGCTTTATACAATATGAAGATAATTAATGCAACATGTTAACCTTTTCTGTCCAGGATGGGACTGAAGACTAAATAAATTCTTACTTCCCAAGTGAGAACCGAGCTTACCATTCTAGGTTTACCAAACGAGATTAAGACCAACTCCATAACTCCCATTGCCACCTTGAGCCCCATAATTTATTATGTTCTAACATTCATTGTTAATTGGTTGTTTCTTTTAAAGTTCCTTGCACTTTCAAGCTTGAGCAATCACATTTGCTGGAGGTGGTAGACCGAAGTCTACTAGTAAATGTACTGAATTACTGTTTAAGGGGCTATATTCCAAACTAAATTCGTATGAATGTACAGTCTCATAATATTTTTGTAAATGTTTCTGTGTGTGTTCTCTTAGTATCAACAACCTACACCCTATAACTAATCTCGTCAAAGGGTAAACCTGGTATTCTCGATGTCGATCAAGGAAGTAGGAGGATCACAAGAACATTCGGTATTTCGAGATTGACTTCTGCATCAGATCATTTGGCGATAGAAGCAAAATGAAGAAAATTTCATTCAATAAAGGCGTGAGTGGAGAAAATCGCACTCAAAACCAGAGTTGTTGAATAGCCATTCTTTTGTAGCCTGTAACCCGCCTGAGATGATTGTTGATCGGCATTAGTATGTATGCAGAAGACTACTTTAATTACACTCTTGCCTTGCTCCAATAACATGTAAGGGGAATTTAGACAATTATATATAACCAGGGGGGTGCCCTTAGAATAGTGGTAGAACGTTTGAATTTAGATAATCTATGTGTAGCAAAATCGAGCGTGGTCAGTACTTGAATGGGTGACCGCAGAATTAGTTCACCAGAATCGCTACCATAGCGCGCTAGTGTTGCAGCGTTAGTGGAATGGCGGCAGTCTAGTGAAAAAAATCAGCCTGACAGCGGGTCGGTCTGGCGAAAGACATTGACTCTTCAAGATACCGTTGACCAGCAACCTGACCTTTGATGATATGACGAATGTCCGCCCAAGCCTCCGTATATAATGGGACCCAAGTATATTCAAGAAAACTCATTCCAGCTCCTACTTGGTTAACGTGGGTTATACGTCGAGCTGATCACTACGGAAAAACTCTGATTGCGAATAACTCAAATCCAACTAACAGATAAGACGATCTTAATGATTTATGATGTTAAACGGAAATATATTATATATATGTGTATATATATATATATATATATATATATATATATATATATATATATATATATATTAGCTCAGATACCCGGCTTCGCTCGGGAATTCAATTGAGGCTGAATGGTGATGATATTTTTTTGGCAAGGCTTTACGTTGCACAATATTTTGACATTTACCCGTCCCAATGTTTAGGGTTTAATACCCGTCGTTTCTGTGGATTTGTTAATAATAAAATGCATTTTTTATGTAAGACTTCACTGTCCTCCATACTGCCACATTTCCCGTCTCCTGTGCATTATGCATAGATTTGAATTATTAAGGACAAAATATTAACATACATTTGAATTAGTTTTCCCCGGTTAGGTACCTGGTAGTTCACATTGAAAAGAATTGTTGCGCAAATTTCTCTAAATAACAAAATAAACCACTTTTATGTGTATATTTGCCGAAACCCCAATAGTAATTAATTTCAGGTCTCCCTTATAACCCCCCCCCCCTCCACACCTGCCCGTCCCAAGAAATTTTGGTATGGCTTATTATAGTATAAGGAAGGCGTTAGTGCTAATACACATGCCGAGTTTTATTTAGTTCGGTTGAGTCTTTTGTGCCAAATAAAATTGTTCACTTCCGCTATAGGTTTTAGCGTATATCTCGTTAGTAATTCGGTATAAGACAAAAGTTTATATAACAAATGTTACTCCAAATAACAAAGTAAAAAACTTTTGTTATGTGCATAATTGCCGAAAATGAAATAGGAAACGAAATTTCGCTATTTTTAATTTCAGGCTTCCCCTATAACCCCCACTCCTGTTCGTCTCAGAGAATATTAACATAGCCTAAAGTCTAAGTTGGGTTAGTAGTAATATGCATACCAAGTTTCATAAAATTCGTTTCAGCCGTTTATGCGCGAAAAGGTTACAAACGAACAGACACGAAAGAAACAAAATGCAGTTATGGTGTCTATGACATGTGAAACGAAAAGTTATTGTGAAAAAAATTCAATGTACAGACAGAGGTTACAATTTTATATATATATATATATATATATATATATAACCTAAGATACCCGGCGTTGCTCGGGAAGCCATTAGATGCAGTCGCAAATCATTACAATGTAAAGTTCAATGAGTTCTTTCTTTCCATTTGTTTTAACATTTAATTCATACAATTATTTTAACAGGATAAAATTTTTATGTAATTTTTGAACGTTTCTGATACTTCTGTGGGAGCTCAGGGTAGCCAAATGTATTAAAGCGTTCGTCTGAATCTCACAGGGCAAACCTAGTGTAGTGAGTTCAAGTCTTACCTTGGTAATTTAGATTTACTTAGTGGAAAACAGATCATATAAAATCTGTGGTCCCAACCTGGCTAGATAAAAGTAGACAATTCTTGCTAAAAGCTATAGATAACCTGCCACCAATTATGCGTACAAAGTGGACCTTAGTAAATAACGTAGCATTAGTTTTCAGTGCACTAAAAACTTCATGGTCTTAATTCCAGTTCAAAAATAGAAAAGTGCTTTCAGCCTATATTCTATTTATTTTCCAAAATTCAGGATAGGAAATGCGTGAAGCATAATGTACGACTTCAGTGATTAATTTATCCGCGAACCATCTCGAGCTGGGAAATGGTTGAATTCTTGGAGTAGAATCCTTCTGATATGTGTATGTAGATTGATGATCCAGCCCAAAGAAATCTGCGCACAGAGAAATATTTTATAAAACTTCCCGTAAAGCACCTCTAGGGATCCTATCACTTACTCACCGACATCATTTTTTATTTTCGCCACCCCTCCCCACCCCCTAACCTACGCAGATATGAATAATTCAGTTTATTTAAATCTACACTTCCAACTGTAATGGTGGAGGGGGGAGTTGTTTCGTTTTCAGAATATCAGGAAATATTTATACATACTCTCCGGCTAAGTGGTAATATATTCTTGTTGTGTTATAATTCCATTTAAAGTCGTTCCTGTCATTCCTGTGACAGTGAAAATGTCAACCGCAATTGTCAAGTGTTGATTTGAAACTTTTGCATATAGAAATTTGTGACACACTTAAGTAGGATATAGATTGGCAAAACAAGAGATTATACATATGCATTAATATTCCCGAAAAAAAACCTTATAAAAATAGACCTCGGAGAATCCTGAGCAACTATACTGTTTGATTGACTAACAGGTTTTTTTCAAATATAACTGTTTTGCACTGATACCACGCAGTAGCTGCGTAAAATAGGCATATATTACCTATTTATAACAGTAATGTAGATTTTAATTAATTTTCGTACCCCATCCACTCTAACTCCCACCCCTATTCCTGTTCCGTTTTCCGCTTTTTACGAATATAAACATTTGAGTTAAATGAAACAGTTAAATTTAGAGTATGGAATAGACCAAATTAATACATTCAAGTGATGAAAAGTGGCAAATCTTAATCAATGACATCAAGTTACGTATTTGTATGTATTTCGCAGAGGAGAAGTTCAATGAAAGCACTATTTGGTATTTAAGCTTTGAATGAAGTGGCTCATTGTATTAAAGCTTATAGTTAAAAAGTCCGTCACGCAGGGGCTGCGTAAAATAAGCAGATTTCTCACGTGAAGTTTTACAATAGAGAAATTTCAGAATAGACAGTCAAACAGTTACGGGAACGGCCCGAACTAACTCTTGACGGAAACTCACGACTAGACCCGAAGTTCTCATCTCAGAAGCTGAAAACAGAAAAATGCAAATATCTCGGTTAATATTCAAGATACGGAATAAATGTATATAACACTATTTATAGTAAATTAAATTTGCAATAAGATTGATTCTATATAAGATTACGATTTGACGTATAGTAACGGAGATATTTCGAATTTAACGCCATTAACGAACTTCATCTGTCTTTTTACATAAAAGACTATATATCAAGTTTGGTAACGATTAAACACTAATTGCGACCGCTAGACATATATATACAGTTTTGAACGGACCTCATTTTCTTCATCTTCTAGGTAGGATCCATGGACATTTGAAGAAAAATTTCGAACATCAAGTCATGAGTACAACCTCAGTAGCTGATTTCCCTTAAGGAAAATCTGCTAAAAATTAAGGGGTCTATAGAGCTATGATTAGTATATGTCTTTACAATGGATTACTTTGAGTTAATATTCCATTGTTACATATTATACATTGTTATTATATTATATAACAGAGCATTATTTATGTAACACTAGTAGAAATGGGGGTTTACGGAAGGCAGAAAACTGAAAAATGCAAATATCTCGGTTAATATTCAAGATAGAGAAAACATGTATAGAAGAATATTTATAGTAAATTTAATTTTCAATTAGGTTGGTGTTATACAATTTTTCGATCCGACTTATAGTAACGGAGATATTTTGAATTTACAAAATTCTCCCTCTCTAAACCCCCCCTCCCCCTTGTCCGATTTCAGCCGTTTACAAACTTGATCTCTCTTTTTACAAATAACTACTAAATATCGAGTTTGGTAACGATTAAACAAAAATTGCGACCGTTAGAGCGGTAACAGACGAATATATAGATAGATTAATTGATATATATATATATATATATATATATATATATATATATATATACAGTATTGAACGGACCTCATTTTCGTCATCTCCTAGATAGGATCGATGGACATTTGAAGAAAAAATTCGAAAATTCCGTCATGAGTACAACCTCAATAGCTGATTTCCCTTAGGGGAAATGTGCTAAAACCCCCAATTAAACAAAAATATTACACTATTTACTCCAAATGTGAAAGATGAGGAGAGGTGTGTGCGTTTGGGCAGCCAAACGCACAAACCTCTCCTCATTTGGAGTAAATAGTGTAAAGAATAAGTACTGACTTATAAATGCGAACAGTTCATTTCAATGATGAAAGTTAATAAATCAAAATATCGTAAACTGACGATAATTCTTTTCGTCTTTGTATCAGTGGAATTAATCCAAACATGGATGGATTAATTTCCCAAATTCAACCTCAAGCGTCTCATTGATTTGGGTGGCGCTATTTAACTTTTGTTGTTTGTAATTATTCCAAGTTTTTCGATTTAATATTACATACATATATTTAATATATGTTGTACGTATTGTATTCATTTCATTTTGTTATTGTAATAAATATTATTATAATAACATTGTCGTGTAACATCATGTTTGAGATCTATCGTACAAATTCAAATCAAGAGGAGGGGAATTAGAATCTCCGTAATTACGAGTCGGATTTTAAATGTTATAGAACTCATCCTGTTAAACTGTTGATGCTATAAAATTGTTGATCTATGCATTATTAATATGAATATGAGTACTTTCTTCTTCTCAGTTCTTTCTCTTCAGTTATCCCCCATTTCTACTTAACGGATTTTTAATTAGGAATAGAAAACTTTCTCATTCCAGCACTTGTGAAATCTGCTTAGTTTACGCACTACCTTCGTAAAGGACTTTTTATTTTTCTGTTTTGAGAGTCTTTTCCCTGAGAGAGAGATCATCATGGAAGAAGGAGCCTTTAAAAGCAGACTCAGCCATTGCAGAAGGCTTTGATATTGCTCTTCTACGAGTTAATTAATTAGCTCTGGGGCTCTGCACTTTAATGAAACACGTTCTGCTAGCTCTGCTGTCTTTTAGGCTTGAGATCAGACAGTATTTCAATTATGTGGTAATTTAAAATAACCCACAGCTCGACGACACACGAAATATTCCAAGTATCATGCAAAAAGACATATCTTATTAATTCGACAGAAATGTCATGTTTTAAGAAACGATACTAAAACTCACAAAGTTTCATAAAATGGAAAACCGTTGTGAAACGAATCTAAACTAAAGACTTGGTTTTAGTTTGCAGAAATAAAATTTCAGAGTTCATCATACATTCTTGTCAATGCTATAGCACTCGCAATTTTTACCAAACTCGATATTTAAACGTTATATGTAAAACTAAATCAATCAAACCATTAAGAGGCGGTTTAAAGAGGGACTTTCGAAACTTCCATCTCTGTAACTATGAATCGGATCGAAAAATTGTATAAAACCAATATTATTGTATATTGAATATCCTATAAATATTGTCATATGCATTTTTAGCAGGGGGAGTTTTGATATTTCGAAAAAACTCCCTTATTACAAAGTACACGAAAAAATGATTGTAAATAAATCCTATTGCAAATTAAATGTTCTATAAATTTTATCATGAACATAGTTTCTCTATCTTGAATATTAACCGAGATATTTACATGCTTCAGTTTTCGGCCGTCAGTAAACCCCCACTCCTGCTCATGCATTAATAATAAAATGTAAAATATGGAACTTAAATACAAAATATTGTTCTCATTGAACAATATTGGGATTTTTGAAAAATCGAAATATCTCCGTTATTATGCGTCGGATCGAAAAATTGTATTAAATCAATCTTATTGCAAATTGAATTTACTATAAATATTGTTTTATATATTTACTCTGTATCTTGAATATTAACCGAGATATTTGCACTTGTATTCTGGTTCTTGTCGGCAGGAGTCGGCTATGTTCGGAACTTTCTGCCGAGAGCTCTGGCGGCCGTTTCCGTAACTGTTCATCCCTCGTGAATAGGTTTAGAAATCCCTTACTATTACAGTTGTAATTGGGCAGATTTCTCTACTGTACAACTTCACGTGGGAAATCTGCTTAGTTTACGAAGCCCCTGCGTGACCGACATTTTTTAGTTTTGAGCCTTCAGTAAACCGGCTTTTCTACTCACGCACTTGAGCAAAAAGCAAATATACACTGAAACCTCTTTTCCAAGCGTAAGACGCACTATTGTTTTCAACAGATAGGCCAGATATATGTAAATATATTGCGAAGTGATGTCACCAATTAAAATTTCATTGACCACCCACTTCTACTCATGGGATTATTAATTGGTAATTTTCGATTTTAAAGTTATCTAATACATCTTCCCAAAAAAAGGTTTTGTAGTAATAACTTTTTTTACTTTGAGTTAATATTTAAATTTTCTTTCTATTTTTCTCTTTTTTACTTATCAGGATTGAGTAGATTTTATTTACATTACTTCTGTCAAGTGTTAAGCTTTTTTTTTTTTTTTAAATTATTATTAACGTCTACTTATTGAAACTAAGGCCAATTGTGACGGTTTATCTACAGGTTACCACCCTTTTCTAGCCATGATGGGACTCAGAAGAGATATTTTAAAATCCCCCCCCCCTCCACCCCCCCACCCTCCCACTGTTCCGATTACAGCCATTAAGGACCTCGATCTGTCATCTATAAATAACACGTTTAAATCTCCAACAAAATTTGCGACAGCTAGAGCGCTAACCGACAAATATATATCTATATAGATATATATATATATATATATATATATATATAATTTTGAACGGACCTCATTTTCGTCATCTTCTGGGTAGGATCGATGGACATTTGATGAAAATTTTCAAAAATCGCGTCATGAATACGACCTCAATAGCTGATTTCCCTTAAGGGAAATCTGCTAAAACATGAGGAACTGTTATCAAGAAATATTTTATTATCATAAGGTAAGAGACCACCTTCCGATTTAAAAAAATGTTATTGATGTTTTTGTGCTACAAATTATTTTGTCAGGTTTAATACTTATACTCAATAATTTTGTATTTTTTGTAAAAGTTATTGTCAATACCTTGAGTAAATGTGAAAAATCGCATAGTTTTATACCATTCACCAAACATGTAGCAGTAGGCACCATTAATTATGAAAAACTGCTGAAAATCGTGTGATAGTTATTGAAAATTCAGAACTTTTAATTTCAGTAAAGGTGCAACAATCTACTAGATGATATTAAGTCGTTCTATAATAATTTGATAAAAAATGGTATGCATCAATTATAGAGCGGCAATATTTGAACAATATTGATTCTGTAACAGTTTCCCTTTCGATTAATAGTAAAGGAGATGCTTTGAAATTTGTAACATCCCTCCCCCCTCATACCCCTCCCTCACATATTCCTGGTTCGATTTCAGCTCTTAACGAACATAAACATTAGTGTTGATTTAAAAAATTAAATATTGAGTGTGGAATAGATCATAGATCATACAGAAATAGTCATTTTCGAGTCAAGACTGGAAAATCTAAATCGCTGACGTAATCACACTACACATCTGTATGTATTTCACACAGTATAAGTTCGATGAAGAAAACATTATTTATTTAAGCTTTAAATAATGTGGTTCATTATGTAACAACTTATCGTTAATATGACATTGGTAAAAACTAAAAAAATGCAAGTATCTCCATTAATACCATTTATAAAGATTGTTTGTTTGATTTTGGGCAAAAAACTGTTATCAATGCCCAACACTCTTCAGACCGTATTTGAGTTCCCCAGTCATGGGAAGTCCCAGGCACACGCAGGCTAGGCCGATTTTTTTAATATATAAATATAAATATAAATATAATATATAATATATAATATATAAATATAAATAAATGCTTTTCACTATCTTGATGAGTTGAAATCGTTTCTGTGATACCGGTACGTAGGTTTAAAGGCATACGGTCGAGAAGCCCCCTCCCCCTACCCAAAAAAATGAAGGGGGGGGGGTTTGAAATAATAAAATATAAAGTTAAAAAAAATAATAAAAAAATAGGAGAAAAAAATATATGTATTTTTTTTCTTATTTTTTTATTATTTTTTTTGGGTAGGGGGGGGGGCTTCTCGACCGTATGCCTTTAAACCTACGTACCGGTATCACAGAAACGATTTCAACTCATCAAGAAAGTGAAAAGCATTTATAAATACATTTAAAGAGCATTAAATTTGCAATATGATTAGTTCTCTTAAATTTTCCCATCCGAAGCATAAAAACGGAAATATTTTCAAAATCCCCTCTCGTACCATTGATCCGATTTGATCGATTCACGAACTTTGTCTTAATTTTTATTTAAAAAATGTTTAAATATCGAATTTGGTGAAAAAGAAATGTAAGAAAATGTATAAATCACTATACATAAAATTTTCAATTAACCTCATTTTCATCTTCTTGGAAGGGTCGATGCACATTTTACGAGGTTTTTCGAAAATCACGTCATGAGTACAACCTCAATAGCTGAGTGATCTTCTAAAAAAATGATCAAGAGCAAAACTCTGCGCCTTGTAGTCATAACCATTTATTTCTGCCAGAAGGAAAATTTTCATGTTACTATACTCACCGAAATTCATGTTTGATATAATTGAAAAAAATAAATATTCCTCTTCCCTGAATAATTTTTAAACATAGTCGAGGTTAAATTGTGGTTGTTTACTAATATAGTATATTATTTTTATTGAACGTTAGCTTTCATTTCTTCTTTTGAATAAATTCTTCATTAAAGTTATTCAAATTTGTATTCCCTGAAATCCAGCTTTGAATTCCAATCGCTGTTACCACTATATCAAATTTATTTCCACGAAATAAAATCTAGTTCTATCGCCTTGCGGAAGACGTTAGAATTCCGTTGTGGTAGGGCGGAAGACATCATATTTTATTCAGGCCCGGGGTCTCTAGGGCAGGCTGTTCCCTCGTCAAGAGAGTACCAATAACCCAATACCTTCACACAAATCCCGGCTGACTGTTCGGGTCAAACCGTGACACTCATGTCTACAGTCAACCTTTATCCAGCAACTTCAAAAGGAAAAAGAAAAGTACATGGTTATAAGGAGCTGGAAAATCATGATATTCCACTATTACTTTCGGCACGTTTTCATTAACTGCTATCGAGGATGTACTCACGACACGGTTTTCAAAAATTTGTCTTAAATGTCCAACGACTCGCCCTAGGATATTAAGAAAATTATATATTCTTAACATAAGTACTTATGCTTTCTTTCCCAAAGTAGAAAAGAGACTCAACGCGAGTTGGATCAAACCAGACTTTTGGTCAACTCAGCATCTTTCGGGTCACGGTGGTCTGAATAAATACCTCAGCAGGATCATGAGAAGAGCAGATAAAATTGCGAGTGCGGCGAAGAGGAAAATGTCGAGCATATTCTATTTCATTGTCATCTCTATTATAACAAGAGAAAGAGAATATTCTTTGCTTGAAAGGCCTCCCTCTACCTTGAATAAAATGGTGGAAACAGAAGACATTTTCTGGGGATTTAGGTCTTATGCTGCTGACGTTTTTAAAATAAAAACAATAGGTAAAATATAATATAAATTTAAGTTAAAATTATATAAAGTATGGCAATTTCATGTAAATAGCAATTTAAGTATTGTTTAAAATTTTATTGGAGTCCCGCTGTGCAGATTTAGCGGCATTCCAATGGCGGGCGCTCTAAGACTTTTGCCGATTCTAAATATTTGCTCACCACTCCAAATTTTATTGAACTTAGGCTTGACCTCACTACTCGACTCCTACCTGAGTAGACGATAACGTAAGACGATTTATTGAGATCTATTAAAATTCGGGTTTCAAAATTGTTAAAAAAGAAATCGGAAAGCATCCTTGTATAAAGGGCAGCCTTGAGGTAAAGCGAGGGTAAAGAAGAATAAAAAAAAAATAAAAAAATAGTACTTTTGTCACACATCCCTAAGTAGCATAAAAAAATAATTTGATTTCATTCCAAAATTATCATTATTACTTTTATTCTAAGTGAGATGATACTCACGGGGTTTCTGCACGACCTCTATTTTGGAAATTTAAGAAACATTTTAATCTAAGGGTAGAAATGATTAATTTAATAAAAAAACTGATGAAAATATGAGCAGAAAATCCAGAGTCTTTTCGAGATTACTAAATCATACTAATCAATCGGCTTTAATTGGTGAAAAGGTTTTTATTTAAGCGGCTGATCCGTTGTTCGCGTGCAGCGTCTGATAAAACAATTTGTTAAGCCCGCCTTTTCGTTCCGTTCAGACATGCAAGTATTGGCCAAAAGTGCTTCTACATTAATGATGAGGTCTGGATGAGCTATTGATTTGCGTAGTACTTTTCGTCTTTGTTCTTCCCGCCCAAAGCAATCGACAAGTAATCGAGCGGGAATTATTTGGGTCAACGATTTACCAAACCGGACCTGTGATAATGAACACTTCTCATGTCTTAACGAGCGTTCAATTGACACCTGTCAGAGGAAATAATTCCACTCTTGGTTTAAAACGGATAAGAACATTGTTGTCGGATTTCCTTCTCGAAGTATTAGACTACCTTAATTCCTTACCTTCGATTGTGCTATTTGTTTTGCAAAAAGTTTGACACTTGTCAAGCCTTGCTCTTGATATTTAGGTCTTGTTTATTATACAATTGAAAGTAACGGAAATTAATCACCTTCTGAAGAAGGTATTCAAAATGGAAACAATTGACACCTTATTTGTTTAGTCTGTGAGGAAATGATTCAGACAGCCAGTGTTTTAACTCATTATAAATGGGCTCCATCTTTATGGATTTATTTATTTAAATAAAAACTCTTATTGCTATCAGACACATAAATTAGTTGTTTAATTTTTAGTACGAATTCCCAAGGTATCCAGAAGACACTGGATCAACTCTTGAGAAATTCCAGTAACTCCGTCATTCGAACGCTAAAAGCCCATCACACAGGGGTTGCGTAAACGAAGCAGATTTACCCCACATGTGCCACGTATTTGAATTTATGTTAAAAATTAAAAGTTCATTGAGAGCAATATTTGTTATTTATATTTCAAATAATGTCATTCATAAAAACCAGCTTATTGTAATATCACATAAGTAGGAGGATGGGGGTTACTGAAGGACGAAAACTATAAAATACAAATATCTCGGTTAATAATCAAGATAGTGAAAAAACGTTTATAACGGCGTTTATAGAACATTACATTTGAAATAACATTGGTACTATACATTTTTTCGATTCGATCTATAATTAGAGATATTAAGAATATTCGAAATTCCTCCCCAATTACCCCCTCACTCCCACTGGACTGTATTTTTCGCCATTAACGAACTTGATCATTTTGTTTACATTATATATGTATATATATATATATATATATATATATATATATATATATATATATAACTTTTAAACTTTGAATGCGGGCATAAAAAAAACTTTATCTTTAGTTTTACATAAAACGGAGTTTTTTTTTTCGAAGGAAAAAAAGTTTTGAACGAATATATATATATATATATATATATATATATATATATATATATATATGTATATATAAATATTAGATATATAGTATTATATATAATATAGAATAATAATAATAGTAGTAGTAGATTGGCAAAGTAAGGAACGTCATGGTCGCCTTTATGATTCGGAGGTAGACTTGGCTTATTCTGTCGCGTGGCTGACGTCTGGAAAGCTGTTTTCAGAGACAGATGGTTTCATTACAGCTATCCAAGACCAAATGATTGCCACCAGATCATACAGACGTCATATCCTCAAGGACAGTAGTGTCTCACACAAATGTAGGTTATGCAACAAAGCTTATGAGTCCATTCAACACATTACGGCTGGATGTGAAATACTTGCTGGATCCGAGTACTTACAAAGGCACAATAATGTGGCAAAAGTATTCCATCAAGCTCTAGCAGAGAAATTCGGCATGGTAGACAAGAAGGTCGCTTATTATCGCTATATTCCTCAAATATTATTGGAAAAAGATAATATAAAGATGTATTGGGACGAAGCAATGATAACTGGCCATACTGTGCATCATAACAAACCGGATATTCTCATTATTGACAAGATCAATAAGACTGCTGATATTATTGACATCGCAGTACGCAATGATGAGAATATTCCAAAATCCCATGCCGAAAAATTAAGAAAATATCAAGAATTGGCTATCGAGCTCAAAGAGGTATACAAACTGAAACCAGCCATAGTTACGCCTATTATAGTAAGTTCAAATGGACTCGTGTCAAAAACAACGATAGCAGGCACCAATAATTTAAATCTGCCAACAACAATTATAAAAGAAGCACAGCAAGGGGTACTTCTTGATACTGCCAGAATTGTGCGAAAATTTTTAAATTCCCCATAACATGTCACAATCACAAACTCAATATCGGTTGGAAAAAATATATATATTTTCAGTTTCCCCCAAGGGAAATCAGCTACAAAATTCACTATGAAAATGTGCTGATTATTGGTCATGAAGAGAAGTGAACTTTAATTATTAATACGAATAACTTTACAATAGAACAATGAACAGCTAATATTCTGAATAGTAATAGTAAGAAGCCTTAAAGTTATATTTTGTGCTTTCGCAAAGTATGAAAACCTTGAAAGCTTATTTTCTAAAGCTGAATATTATTAATCTTTTCTAATTGATTTAGAGCTCTGAGGTTTAATTGAAATAATGGTCAAAACTGGGGAAAAATTAAAGGCTGTCGGAAACTCGTTAGAAAGGACTCGGAGCTAAAAAGAGGTCCTGCAGGATCTTAGCTTCCGACGAATAATTAATTTTATTTTTCCCCGAAATGAACCTCTGAAAATTCATGACAGAGGGTTTCATCACTTTTCTTATTATAATTTTTATCGGGAAAAGTTTTATTTTTTTTTTATTATTTTTTCCCTCCTTACTGAACTCCACTTACAGATTAGTTTACTCATTCTAATTACTCATGATTTCAGCTTTTAAAATGAAGGGGACGTTCACTAAAATTAGAGTATCTTTTGAATATTTATGCAGCAATAATTATATTTGTAACATTACAATTTTGTGAAGGCTTACTGCGTGTAAATTGTGTTTATAATTGTGTTTGTGTGTGTGTGTGTGTCCTATTTGTTTTCACAGTGGTACCTTAAGCAAACGAATCTTCTGGTCCGTCATCTTGCTGTGAAGGATCGATGGACATTTCAAGAAAGTCATGCCTAAAACTTCAATAGCTGATTTACCATAAAGGAAATCTGCTAATATAGAAAGTATCCAATGTGAGGCCAGTTCCACACACAGCGGATTTTTCCGAGCGGACAACCAACCGCCGCTTCTGATCGGATATTTTACCGTCGCCAATAGGCAGAAAAATTTACGTCGGTACCAGCAGTTGTAGTTCTGGAACCAATTTCAGTTCAGTTGTGAAGTCCGACATGAACCAAGAGCAGCTCATAACGTTGTTGTTATTCCGTCGCCGAATGAGAAGGCGAAGAAGAAATCGACTGTTTTGGATTCATCCAATTAATGAACGAAGAAATGATGCTGGCGTATTCTACACATTGTTTGATGAGTTGAAGCAAGATGACGAGAAATTATTCAACTATTTCTGGATGTCAATGACTTACTTTGATGAACTGCCTGACCGGTTAAAAGATACAATCAGCGCAGAAATACAAAAAGTCCGTCACTCAGAGGCTGCGTAAACTAAGCAGATTTCCCACGTGAAGTTTTACAATAGAGAAATCTGCCTAATAACAACTGTAGTAGTAAGAAACCACTAAACCTAAAACATTATTTAGGGCATAATAACCCAGTAGCTTCTAGCCCCAAAAAACAGTTAACCTAACCTCAAAACCTATTCACGAGGGACGAATAGTTATAGAAACGGCCGCCAGAGCTCTCGGCGGAAAGTCCGAACAAAGCCTACTGGTGATCACACGCAGAATACAAATCCAAATATCTCGGTTAATATTCAAGATAGAGAAAAAACGTATATAACAATATTTATAGTAAATTTAATTTGCAATAAGATTGATTCTGTACAATTTTTCGGTCTGACGTATAGTAACGGAGATATTTCGAATTTTCGAAAATCCTCCCCTCTAAACCCCCCTCCCACTCGTCCGATTTCAGCCGTTAACGAACTTGATCTTTCTTTTTACATAAAACGACTAAATATCGAGTTTGGTAACGATCAAACAAAAATTGCGACCGCTAGAGCGGTAACAGACATATATATATATATATATATATATATATATATATATATATATATATATATACCGTTTTGAACGGACATCATTTTCGTCATCTCCTGGGTAGGATCGATGGACATTTGAAGAAAAATTTTGAAAATTCCGTCATGAGTACAACCTCAATAGCTGATTTCCCTTAAGGGAAATCTGCTAAAATGAGGAACTGTATTCAACCGGTAGAAATTATTCCTTTCATTTACTGGCATCTGGTCGAAGTCACTTCGTAATTCCACACACAGCATGCCAAGCGATTTTCGTAGCATTTCGGTCCTTAAAACTGTCTAAAGTTTTATCCCAAAGCACAGGCTTTGACTCCACTAATGAAATAAGAATTTCATTATCAATTTCCTCACTCATGACAACAAAACACCAGGGGGAGAGGATACGCGGATGCGGAAAAAAACAGTAGGTGCATGCTAGAGAGTTCAACTGCCAAACGTATTAGCGGTAAAATCCGCTGTGTGTGCAAACGTTCATTTGGTTACGTAGGCCACTACTTGGAAGTGACGGTAAAACTTCCGTCGGGTCCAGTGGCACTGGGCGGCTGCACAGCTACCACCGACGTTAAACTTACCGATTGTTTTTTTTTCCGTCGAGTGTGCAAGCTCCAATGTACTACATTGGACTACTATTGGAACCGCGGCGACGGTAAAACATCCGCTCGCCTGACAAAATAAGTTATACGTTTTTTAGGTTGGAATATAGATTAAATAACGTCCTAAAATCCCACCCTGGCTAGAAAAGGGTGGTAACCAGTAGATAACCCGTCCAGATTAGCCTAAGTTGCAAAAAGTGGACGTTAATAAAAAAATAATAATAATAGATTAATGTTCTTTGGCACCATATGAGAATAGTATAGGTTATCACCTAAGAAAGTTGCATCATCAGTTCTAATTCAAGTGTGTATTAGAGAACGAAAGTTCTGTATATAATAAAAGTCCGTCAAGCAGTGGCTGCATAAACGCAGAATTGCCCACATGTTAGTACAACACGTTACTGATATCCTCTCAGAATATATTCTCTATTTCGAAGTAAAAATCCCATGAGTAGAAGTGGCGTAATTCCTTGACAGAAAACAGAAAAGTTAATGAAAAATCTATAGAGTAACAATTCTAGTGCAATACTAGTTTAATATTTAATTTCTTCTATAACATTTATCGATCCAACTCTTAAAAATGGAGATTTTTGAATTTTCAAAAACCCTCTCTCTAAATCCCCCACCCCCTTTTCCTCGTCCGATTTCACTCATTAAAGAATAAAATCTTAAGTGTCGAGTGAAACGCTTAAATATCAAGTACGGTATAGATCAAAGAAATATTTTAGAGTTAAGAACATAGAATATGAAAGGATAAAGGCACCCACACAACGTATTTGCATATATACATATATTTTTAATATGGCTTGAGTATGAGTGGGGTTTATGGAAGGCTGAAAAATGCAAATATCTCCAATTAATAAGATAGAGAAAAAAAAATGTATACAACATTTACAGGCTGAGGTTAGCCATGTGAGTTAAGGCGTTGGTTTTAATCATGCTTGGTGAGCCTTGAGTCGTGAGTTCGACTCTCAACTGGGCAATAGGAATTTATTTAGTTACGAACTTATTAAATAAAATCCGCTGTACCACCCACGTTAGAAAAGGGTGGTAACCAGTAGATATCCCGGTCCTAATTAGCAGAAGTAGTGTATGTATGTGTGTGTGTGTGTGTGTGTGTGTGTGTATATATATATATATATATATATATATATATATATATATATATATATATATATACTAGCTAAGGTACCCGGGTTCGCTCGGGAATTCATTTGAGGT
This sequence comes from Riptortus pedestris, assembly GCA_019009955.1. Taxonomy (NCBI): domain Eukaryota; kingdom Metazoa; phylum Arthropoda; class Insecta; order Hemiptera; family Alydidae; genus Riptortus; species Riptortus pedestris. Next base: position 121,887,953 of record CM032232.1, read on the forward strand.
TTAATGATGGCGGTATTTTTTTTGGCAAGCCTTTACTTTTCACAGTATTTCTCGATGTATACCCGTCTTTGCTATGGATTTGTTAATAATAAAATTATTTGTTATTTAAGAGTTCACTGTCCTCAATATTTTTATATTTCCCGTCTCATGTGCATGCAGTTTTTTTTTTATATGTAATTCAAAATCATAGAAAGTGTTCTGTCCGCCAAACTATGTTTGAATTAAACTTCCTTTCCCTTGAAACGGTACAAAGACCAACAGTGACTGAAAATCGAACAGAAAATGTAATATACTGCGAATTTTTATTTTAGGCCTCTTTTATTAACCCCCCCCCCCCCCTACCGTTTAAACCTAAAAAATTTAATATTGCCTATAATCGTTTAAGAATTAATGCTAATTCACATGCCGAGTTTGGTTAAGTTCCGTTCAATCATTGGTGCCAAATACAATTGTCGGCTACCGTTTTAGTTTTCAGTGTATATCTCGTTTATACTTTGTTATAAAACACAAGTGAATATAACAAAAGTTACTCAAAATAAACAACTTGTGTCATGTACATACTTGCCAAAAAACCAATGGAAAACGAAATATCGCTATTTTTTATTTCAGGTCTCCCCTATAACCCCCACTCCTGTTCATCTCAGAGAATATTAATATAGCCTAAAGTCTAAGTTGGGCTAGTAATAATATCCATACCAAGTTTCATAAAATTCGCCTGAAAAGGTAACAAATAAACAGACACGAAAGAAACAAAATGCAGTTACGGTGTCTGACATGTGAAACGAAAAGTTATCGTGAAATTTCTCGAAAAAAATCAATGTACAGACAGGGGTTACAATTTTTATATATATATATATATAATTATGAACTTTTTTCATTCAAGACCATCTATTTTATAGAATCTTCTTGTTCTTGTCTTGGGACAATAATAAAACATTCGCCGACAGCGAAGTAACCAATATTAGGCTTACAAAGGAATTGGATAATGTGAAAGTTTAGGCATATCGATTTATGCTTTGTATGCTTTATGCTTGAGCAACGCGTCTTTATAAAAATAACTGTAACACCGATACTCACGGTAAATAAAACAGGTTCAGGAAAAGTCTAACATTTATCTCAGGAGGAAGGCGAAAAAAGAAATAACGGAAAAATAAAGTTTTTACTCTAGACTAATTTATTTCACGAATATGGGTTTCTGGCGTGTTACGGACAAATATAAAGGAAAAAGTTTGATACTAAACGGGAGTTGCCTGCAAAGAGAGGCTGACATTATTATCTTCAGCTCGTGCAAGGAGTCCTTTATTGCTATAGGTAGTCACTTTATGGCCTTCTAGTTATAATATCCCTTGGTCTTCTGATGACTTTATAGCCTCTTCCATGGCCCTAACTCCCAGCTGCGTGTGTTTACTCTTGAAGACACCATGAATATATACATTTTCTCCGTTTTATATGTGAATTATGCAAATTTTTACATCATTTCGAATCCCCTTTTACAATCTCTGTTCCTTGATGGTATATTAAATATGGGTTGTTGTTTTAGTGTGTATTCATGTTACAATTAATCGCGGGGAAAAAACACCAAATGGCAGTGTTTTTTTTACTATTTTGTAAACTGAAAGATACAAGTACACATCCTTCCGTTTTTAGCAGATTTCTCCTAAGGGAAATCAGCTATTGAGGTCGTACTCAATGACGCGATTTTCGAAAAATTTCTTCAAATGCCCATCGATCCAACCACGGAGAAAACGAAAATAAGGTCCGTGCAAAACTATATATATTTATATATGTCTGTAAACGGCTCAAATCGGACCAGTGGGAGGGGAGGTTTAGAGGGGGAGAATTTTGAAAATTCGAAATATCTAAGTTACTATACGTCTGATTGAATAAGTATATTAAACCAATCGTATTGCAAATTAAATGTTCTATTAATATTAATCATACATTTATTCTCTATCTCGAATATTAACTGAAATATTTGCATTTTTCAGTCTTTAGCCATCCTACCTCCGCTTCCACTCATGTTACATAAACAATACTCTTTTTTTATAATAAACCACTAAATTTGAACCTATAATACCAAATGCTGTTTTCAAGAGTCTTTTATTGTACGAGATACATGCAAATATGTTCTGGTGACCACCCCCCCCCCCTTGCCTTTGATTGATTGATATAACAATTATTCTAATTCATTATAAATTACAGTACTGGATAAAGTATATAGTTTTCAATAAAATTAATATATTATATTCTGATTCAATTTAGTAATTACTTTTATTTCGTGTGTGAGCTTTGGAGACCTGTTTGTTTACATTTCAGATCCTTTCCGTCGAGAAATTATTAAAATTTACTGAAAGATTTCTTATTGCCGTTTGTATTTACTCACTTAATATTCATGTTGGTGTTGTCTTCCAATTGTTTAGATTTATCTATTATTGAAATTCGGGAGGGAAATCTGCTTAGTTTACGCAGCCCCTGTATGACGGGATTTTATCTTTATCCTTTCTAGGTAAACATTCTCTAATTTTGCATTGTTTGTGGTATTGGCATTAGCAAAAACACTTTTATATTTGACCAATCAAAAAGTAGTTCTTTGGTTCTCAGAGAAGTAAATTTAATTTACATAGCAATTCATGAATTCCATTTTTTGTTTTAATATTCTTTTACGGTTAAATAGATTAGTTTTGAATTCAGTTTGGCAGCTCTTTCTTCTCCTTGACTAAAAAAGCTCGCCGTGTGATTTCAATTCTTGTCCAAGTCTCCAAGTGCAAGTTTCATTCGTGATACCCAAGTGCATCGGTGCATGCATTCCATCCATTCACCTGTTGCACACAAGATATTTCGTCTTCATGCGCCTACTTCTACACTAGTGGGCATTTCAGCTGACTTCTCTTTGAGGGGAAACTAGTGTGTCACGTGGGAAAAGCAGAATTGAACTAAACTTATCTTGAGGACAATTAACCAATCGATGGCGGAAGATCAAGAAAAACGTAAAATGATTAGTAAAACCGTTTTTATTTGTCAACAGACCTCAACAAGATTGTACAAACAAAAATACTCCAAGACTGCCAAAAATACTGGTTACGTACTGACAACAAACTATTGGAAATAAAACGCAATGTTACTGGATGGACAAAGAAACAGAACTTATATTCAAGAAGAGACCAAGTCGTCCACACAAGACTACGTATTGGACATACATACCTGACACATTCTTACATAATGAACAGAAAAGACAAGCCTACTTGTACTCATTGCAACACTGGACTAACTATAAAACACTTACTAACAGAAAGCAGACTACGAACTTACTACATTCCACACGAATTGAACGAACTACTGACTGAGGGTAGCCCACATATTGCCACAATTCTGAAATATTTAAAAACAGTTGGGCAGTTTGAAAATATTTAATTCCATATTTTAAAATTGTTTAATGTGTGTGTGTGATGTGTTTAAATTTTTATTGAAATTTATTATTACTGTTTATATGAATAATTTGGTTTCAAAGTCACCAAGTTTTCTTTTCACTTATTTATTTAACACCTGTTTTTAGTTCTAAGTTGTGTTCGTGCTTCTTGTTCCTTTTGTGTTGTTTTGTTTACATGTTTCTTGTTATTTTGTTGTGTTCGTGTTTCTTTTGTTTGTTTGATATTATTTCTTGTTACTTTGTTTTGTTATTTTGTTTACTTGTTTTTTGTTTTGTTTTCCCCCCAAGTTCAAGAAGAGCCAAGTCGCCACAGTTGCGGAGCTCTAAATAATAAATAATAATATTTGTCTACTAATTTCGCGTTCAACGTGTCGCTTCACGAGGAAATATTTAATACAAAGAGGCAACTAATCTAAATGCTACCATTATGAACCATTACATAATTTCGAATAACTTAAAATATATGTAATTCACAAGTATAATCTCTTATTGATCACTTTTCTTTAGCAGATTTCCCTTAAAGGATATCAGCTATTGAAGTCGTACTCATGACGCATGAAATATTTCTTCAAATCCATCGAACCAACCCAGGAAATGAAGAAGATGATGTCCTTTCAAAATTATTTATATATACATATTTGCCTGTAACAGCTCGAGCGGTCACAATTATTGTTTGATCGTTACCAAACTCAATATATAATCGTTTTATGTAAAAAGAAAGAGTAAGTTCTTTAACAGCTTAAATTGGACAAGGGGGGAAGAGGGGGGGATTAGTGGGGGAAAATTTTGTAAATTCCAAATATCTCCGTATCTCCGGATCGAAAAAGTGTGTAGAATAAATTTTATTGCAAATTAAATGTATTATATGTGTTGCTATATTTATTTATGCTCTATCTTGAACATTAAACGAGATATTTGCATTTTTCTGTTTTCAGCCTTCTGCAAACCCCTACTTCTACTCGCGTCACATTAGCAATACTCTTCTACATAGCCACATCATTCGAAGCTGAAATACCAAATATGGTTTTCAAGAGATCTTTTTTATACGAGATACATTCAAATATATTTTGGCGACCCCCCTCCCCGTCAGTAGATCTTGGATACTAAAATTTGAATGGTTGAGATAAAAATTATTCTGATTTATTATAAATTACAGAACTAGATATAGTAAATAGTTTTCAATGGAATTAATATATTGTATTTTCATACATTTCAATTTTTGTTTTTCTTTCCGGGGAGAGGTTAGAAGACCATTTTACATTTCAGACGCTTCCCGCCGGGTGTGGAAAGATTTCTTATTACTGTTTGTTTTTATTCACTTAATATTCATGGTTGTGTAGTGATACCAGTATGTAGATTTATCTATTGTTAAACTTCACAAGAGAAATCTGCTTAGTTTACGCACCTCCTGCGTGACGGACTTAATATATATTTTTTTAATTTGTATTATAGTATTCTAGGATACTTACGTTTTATAAATCAAACTTATGGGCGTACTAGTAGAGTAATAAAAATTGATTTACTAACCATTTGAGGTTTTTCGTTGACCTTCCATTTTCCATTGGCTAATTGAAGTTAATCAGGTCATATTTTCACAACTAAACATTATTTAAACCTCGCTCGGGCGCGTCAAGAATATTCCGCCATCGGGCGCGTGTATCTCACAGATCATCCTCAACCGTTTTTACGGAAATACAGTTTTTTAATATATATTTTGCACTAAAATGTTCAGCGTGTGATTAGAAACCATAACAGAGAAAGTATTTGTTTGAAAGAAGTAAATAATTTTTAAAATTGACAATTATTATAATATAATGGAACGGTGGACGATAATTTTTAAGATATAATTAAAAACACAAATATCAAAAAGAATTGTTTAAATGCACATGCCTTAATTATACATATTTCATTTCAGTTTGTGAACAATATAAAAAATATCTAAATATAAATTCAATCAAAAATAAGTAGCACGAAATCAGTTTTAGATAAGACTTAATGAAAAACATCAAAAAATTTTAAAAATACCAGTTTAATTGTTATTTCTTTTGCAGAGCTGCATTACAATTAGGACAAAGCATGGAACTATGTTGTTAACAAATTTTGCATTTGCAAATCTCACAACAGTAATTAGTACACCTACATTTATTTTCAGTTTTGCTTGGTTCACATCATTTGCTTTAGTTCGTTGTAGTGGAGGGACTTTTTTTATGCTGTTCTGTACTTGAGTTCAATGTATGGTCCAATGAGCTAGTGTACTCTTATGAGTCTCTGTAGCCTTCAAGCTTCGTCCTTAGTTCGGTTGGTAAACGTCTACTATTGTCACTACGTCGTGCAATACTACACCACCACTCTCTGCTAGGAGGTGTGGCAATATTTTTCTAGAAACTGTGTATCTGAGAGATCACGCGCCCGACGGAGGGTTAAAGGAGATTTCAGAAGAATAAGTGATAGAATAGTTGGTAGAGCAAATTCTTCAAGAGGAACACTATTTTTTATATTTATTTATTTATTATTTATTTTTATATTTTACACTAAAGCTTGGTAAGAGGACTGGTCCTTCATAATCTGTCCAACAATACATTATTCATATTTTTCTCATTTTATTCCTGATAATAATTATTAATAAATTTTATATTAAATTAAATGAAAAAAACAAAAATGTGGGAACACTTTCTTTTTGTTTCATATTTGGACAATGGAATGCTTTATTTTCCTCTATTATCCACGATTTCGTTATCCCTTACTTTCCTCATGCCATATTAACAATAGGCTGTTATATAATGAGGCACTGTATTTGAATCCTAATTACTAAATATTGTTCTCATTGAGCTATTACATTTCGAGATAAATGCAAATACATGAAGGTCCTGGGAAATCTGTTTAGCTAACGTAGCCACTGAGGACTTTAGTTGGTTCCTCTACATGCCTTCACACGAACAATTTATTCTCTCTCTCTCTCTCTCTCTCTCTCTCTCTCTCTCTCTCTCTCTCTCTCTCTCTCTCTCTCTCTCTCTCTCTCTCTCTCTCTCTCTCTCTCTCTCTCTCTCTCTCTCTCTCTCTCTCTCTCTCTCTCTCTCGCACTCTCTCTCTCTCTCTCTCTCCCTCTCTCTCACTCCCTCTTTCTCTCTCCCTCTCTCTCCCTCTCTCTCTCTCTCTCTCTCTCTCTCTCTCTCTCTCTCTCTCTCTCTCTCTCTCTCTCTCTCTCTCTCTCTCTCTCTCTCTCTCTCTCTCTCTCTCTCTCTCTCTCTCTCTCTCTCTCTCTCTCTCTCTCTCACTCACTCACTCACTCACTCACTCACTCACTCACTCACTCATTCCAACAATGTCTTCGCGTGTCTTTATCATCTCTTTCTGTCTCTCCCATTCGTCCTCACCCCTGTCTCTCTCTCTTTCTCTCACTCTCATTCTATCTCTATGTGTTTATTCACTCGCTTTCTACGGCACTCACTGTATCTTTCTCATTCTCTCTTAATCATTCTCACTCTATCTCTCTGCCAGAAAAAAATACCAGTTTTTTATAAAGAGGAGTATCTTTATACTTTTTTTTATTCCCTCTTATTCATTATAGCAGATTTCCTGTGAGATCAAGTTTCACAGCAGTGTTGTTGGAAGTGAAGCATATTGTGTACCTGGAGGGGGGGGAGGTCCAATTCTTCACAGTTTTTTTTTATTATTTTCGCACTATGCTCTTTCGAATACTATTACCTCCATCTTCAGAGCTACACATAAAAACAACAACGTCAATCAATATACATTACAATAGGGTCATTCATCATTCTAGTATCAATAAATAAATAGTTCAACATCCGCCATTCTCTGTTTCCACAGTGAAATTTATGTTTCCGTGTCCCCTGTTCAAAGATGCTTAAAGAAGCCTATCAACTCCTATTCCGTAACTCCGAACAAATAGAAACCATCATCTACGAAGCCTACGAAATGACGAATGTTCTTAACACTTTGACTGCGGCTGACGACAATTTGTGGGGTTTGTGAGTTGTCCCCAGAGGCGGGCCCCGACAGGTTGTCGTCAAATCATAAGACAAAGTTAAATGGGTGGGGATTGCTCCAGTCTTTCCCAGACCATTCCATATTTGACTCTAGCACAGTGAAAGAGGTCCTTGAGAGAATGCCCCCGCCGCAAGATTCCCTGTTTTTTTTATTTGTTTTCAACTATTTTACAAAAAGGTAAGTTTGAATGATCATTTTTTTTAAAATTTATCGTTAATAATATTTGCTAATGATAAATATCTATTTAAAAAGTAGCTAGATGAATTAAAACAAGCCTATTTTGTTGAAAAAATATTATTTCAAACCCGAATTTATAATTCCAAATTGTTTTATATTTTACGAAATATGAATAAAAAATCAATTATAAATTACTGAATAATAATTCAACTATCAGTGATTGTGAACAATGTCGTTATTGTTTAATTTTACGGTTTTCTAAGTAAAAATATGATAACTAAAAACGTTCTAAAATAATTTTTAAGAAAATGTATAATTTAATTTGTTTTTACTCAAACCATATAATGGAAAAAATGAAATTAACAATATTTTTCAATTCTAGGATTCAAATGTAGATAAAATTCTTGCAAATTTTCACTAAATGATGAGTAAATATATATGTTTATTTTATTTTTTTTTTTAGAAGAGCCTAAAACTTTTTCTTTATAACTTGAAAAATACAATAATGCCTTCTATGCACTCGTTAAATTTAAATAATTAATCAGTCATCATAAAAATAAATAAAGAATCACAAAAATAATGTTAACACTAGTGATTTACATTAATAGACTAGAGCTAGGGAGTATGGTGCTTTGCCGGTGCGGTTGACGACAACTTGTCGTTCAGCGGTTTTTTCGCTGAAAAAAATTAAAAGATGATACAATTTATCCCTCTGAATTTGTGCTGGCTGGAAGCAAATGCCGTTAGTTCGAGGTGCTCGACCACCTTGGCAAAGGGAAGAAAATGGATATAGTAGAGCAGTTATGGATCAGGATGGACATGCTGGAGGATAACAATATTAATATTAGGGGGGAGGGGGGTGTGCTCAGGCATGTTCCGTCCTCTCCAGTATCTGCCCTGGCCCGTGTAGGCTCCCAGTCTCGCCGGAGATGTCGGCTCAATAGGGACCAACTCTAGGTCAGTTACTCTCCATCTCCTAGTTATTTTGTTATTTGTTGCTTTTAATATTTATTTGTAACGTTTTAGTCATAAGTGTTGCATTGCGTTTTATATATTTGTTTGTTTTTAATATTCGACTACCTTTGTTGACTTTTACATTTATTTATTTATTTATTCGTATATATTACATGTTTTTGAAAGTATAAATGTTGTCTCACAGAGCACTGATGATGGGACGGTTCGCCCCGAAAGTACTTTGCCTGTAATAAAGAAGTATTAAGAGTGGAGGTGTTTGACCTTTTTGATCCTTCCGTTGATCCTTCCGTTATACAATTTATAATATACAGTTAAAGTAAAGTAAAACGAAACTAATTAACAAAAAAAAAGTTTCCGCCCCACTAAAAAATGTTGTTGAAAATCTCCGCAGTCAACGTGTTAAAGAATGAATTTTTTTTTAGTCATAATATATCGGCACTCTAGCCTGTCCATAAACAGGTGTGCGGAGAGAGAACTTGCCGGGGAGCCCATGACCAACCCATTGTCCGATTTATAGAACTTTTCTTAAAACACGAAATAACTTTGGCTCAGAACTATTTTATATAGATCGCAAAGCTCACTGATAATGTTCGGGGTTCATCATTTAGATATTTATTTTGTGTTTTTATTTATTGATACAAGAATGATTAATGACCCTATTGTAATTTATATTGATTGACGTTGTTGTTTTTATGTGTAGCTCTGAAGATGGAGAAAATAGACTTTCAAAGCGCTTAGCGCTGAAATAAACCCTTGTGAAGAATCGCACGTTTTTTTCTCTCCATGTGAGGTCAAATTTCTTAATGGCTGAAATCGGAACGGCGGGAGGTGGATTTAAAGAGTGGAAATATAGAAACTCTGAAATATATCCGTTATTATTCGTCGAATCGAGAAAGTGCACCGAACAAATATTATTAAACATTAAACGTTCTAAAAATGTTATTCCATACCTTTTTTTTTTTCAATATCTTGATTATTCAACCGAGATATTTGATTTTTTTTAGTTTTTGGCATTCACTAAACCCCCACTCCTACTGGTTTCATGTTAACAATAAACTGTTATATCATGAAGTACTTCATTTCAAGCTTTGGTACCAAATATTCTTCTCAATGAACCTTTTTTATTTTTTTTTTTTGAGATAAATGTAAAAACGTAGCACACGAGAAAAATCAGCTTAGTTAACGCAGCCTATGCGTGACTGACTTTACTTATACACAGCCTGTCAGTCACTCCAACAATTCTCAAAGAAAAGTCTAAGTAAACTCACAGTTCAAATCATTTCCCATGAGGGTAAGTTCTTCAACAGGGGCTCGGGGTGGCCGTGCGAGTTAGGGCGTTGCTCCTAATCTCCCATGGAAGACCTAGAGTGGCGGGTTCGAATCCCGCCCTGGGCAGTGGAAATTTGTTTGATGACGGTCTCATTAAATAAACTCCTTGGGCCCACCCTGGCTAGAAAAGGATGGTAACCTGTAGATAACCCGTCCCGATTAGCCTAGTGGCATAAAGTGGACGTAAAAGAAAGAAAAAAAAAGGAAAAAAAAAATTCTTCAACAATGGAAATACAGCAGTATTGGATGCAAAAGAATATACAGTGTGAAGCATAATGCAATCGTTTGCTCAAATATGAAGGCTCCAGGGGAAAAAGGGGACAAGTCCACCTGAACAAATTTTTCAGGAGACACTTTTTAAAGTTTAATTTGGCCCCTACTTCCCTGGCACATGTAATCTTCACTCATGCTTTTCTATGTCAATGAGCACGTTTTTCCCCAAAACAAACACACCATCGTGTTCAGCATCAAAAGCTAAATAAAACTGTGTTTCAAACTCAATTTCAGAAAAATATGGACTTTGCCCCTTTTTCCCCTGGAGCCTTCATATTATCTTTCATTTTAAAGATTACCCCTAAGGTAAATCAGCTGTTGAGGTAGTACGCATGACGCAATTTTCGACATTTTTCTTCTAATGTCCATCGATCCTACCTAGGAGATGACCAAAATAAGGTCCATTCAAAATCAAATCTTATTGCAAATTAAATTTACTATTATTATTGTTATATACATTTGTTCTTTATCTTGAGTATTAACCGAGATATTTTAATTTTTCTGTTTTCAGCATTTTGTAAACCCCCACTTCTACTCCTGTTACATAAACAATACCCATTTATATTACAAACCACATCACGCGAAGCTTAAATACCAAATATTGTTTTCAAGTTCCTATGTATTAATATGAGGATAAATGCAAAATGATGCGCCACTCGTGGAAGCCTCCCCCCCCCCCCACCCCCCTCGTCTTAAATTCTATGACTACTAAAATTTGATTGATTGAAATAAAAATTCTTCTGATTCATTATAAATTACAGTTCTAGATTTAAGTGTAGTGACTAAATTAATATGTTATATTCTTTTATGTTTCAGTTATTGATTTTCTTTTTGGTGAGCCGTTGGCAGGCCTGTTTGTTTACATTTCACGCGCTTCCCGCCGAGTGGGGAAAGATTTCTTATTACCGTTTATATTTATTCAGTTAAGATTCACTGTTGTTTTGTATTTGCAGTATGAAGGTTTATCTATTACTAAACTTCGCGAGGGAAATCTGCTTTGTTTACGTAGCCCTGCGTGACGGACTTTTAATTTTACATGTTATTCCATATTATCACTCTTAAATTCCTCATTGCTTGTATTCTGAAAAAAGAATCAGAATTAATTTCTTTTCACAACCTTTTGAGAATTGAAGTAGTCTAGGAATACGAATTAGTTTCTGAATCTTATTTTTATAAATCACTGCAGATTATAATTTCATTTCAATGTTGTGGAACATTTTCCAATACTTTATACTTAGTAAGATTACACTTGAGTATAGAAAAGTATTCATTTTGCTCATTATATTGATATTAATTAGCTCATTTGAATAATACCCCTTTATGAAGGGGGCCTAAAAAATTATTTTTAGATAAAAATAAAATACTGAAAAAGTATTCAGTCAATTTATAAATTAAAATATGCGGTTTCTTTTATAATGTATCGCGGAAAGGGGGATTATGACTGTTGCCTTGGTGCATGAATTTCCATACTTTTTCTTTGAGTTTTCTTTTTTCCCTCCTTAAAATAGCAGCCGTGCTCAAGCCTCTTTCCGGTGGATTATGAATTTTAAAAATTCATACGGCCCCCACCTAATTGCAAAGGCGACCCCCGGAACTGAGGAGGCTTAGCTTTGCTCTTCTTACCATTACATTTATGGAATAACTGACCTTACTTTCAACCTGGAGGAGGAAGGATAAATAAATAAATAAATATATATATATATATATATATATATATATATATATATATATATAGTCTGACTGATAACACTTAACACCACAGAGAATAAATACAAACGGTAATGAGAAATATTTCAGTCAATTTTAATAGCTTCTAAACGGAATGTTCTGAATTGAAAACTAACCGGTCATCCAACCACTCAGAGCTGAGCAACTTGATAGAAATATTCTTCACCGGAAATAAAAACAATTACTGAAATATATCTCAATATAAGGTATTAATTTTATTGAAAACTACCTATTATATCTAGTGCCAAGATTTATAATGAAGCAGAATAATTTTGATCTCAATCACTCAAATTTCAGTAGTTCATGAACTAAAGAAGAGTGGGGGGAGGGTGGCCGTTGGTGGGCGGGGGGGAGGGGGGGTGCAGCCCTGCGTCCCCCCTCCACCTGCGTCCTTGTCTTATGCCCATGTCGCCGCGCCGCCCCCCCCCCCCTCCCAGGCGGGGTGCCCCCACGCCATGTCACAGAACGTATTTGCATATGTGTCACGAAGGAACTTACACCAGTTTCTACACCGATTTCACGGGTGCCGAACAAGTCAAGATCGAAAAATCAAGATAGAATTAAATGAATGCCTATGACAATATTTATAGTTCATTTAATTTACAATAAGATAGTTTCACTACACGTTTTCGATACAACTTATAGTAACGGAGATATTTCGAATTTTCGAAAATTCCCTGTCATAACCCCTCCCACCTTCCGATTTCAGCTATTAACGAACTTGATCTTTCTTTTATCATGTATGATATACTCTACTAAATACCAAGATACAGTTTACAATCGAGACTTACAAAAGAGTATTTTTAATAGCGATTATGACATACCTAAAACAGCTGTCACCATTAAGCTTTGTACCGCATCAAGGGAAAGGAACTTTTATGCATACATGCTTTGGAAGATAGAATACTTTCTACGATTATGAATTATACTGTTCAATAAGTTATAAAAGAAACTACATGCACAGGAAAACGGGAAATATAAAAAATACTATTGAGGAGAGGGGAAGTCTTAAATTAAAAATAATTTTATTATGATCAAATCCACAGCAATCGGATACGGGTATGAACCCTAAAGACTGTGACGGGGAATTGTCAAAATATTGTGTGGAAAGTAGAAGGACTTGCCAAAAAATATACCATCTTTATTCAAGCTCAAATGAATTCCCGGGCGAAGCCGGGTACCTTAGCTAGTACATACATACACACACACACACACACACACACATATATATATATATATATATATATATATATATATATATATATATAAAACTTTGAACGGACCTCATTTTCGTCTTCTCCTGGTTATGTTTGATGGACAATTGAATTTTTTTTTTAAAAATAGCATAATGAGTACGATCGCAATAGCTGATTTCCTTTGAGGGAATCCTGATAAGAATGTGGTAAAGTGTAACACAAAAGTTAATTGCGCCTGTATCCAAAAAAAAAAAAAAAAAAAAAAAAATCTTGGGAGTTTTATTCCTAATAAATTAAATAAGCAAATTATTCTGCTGTACTCCAGTTAAATTTCCCATTATTAAGTGGTATAAAATATCTACGTTCGAATGCATAGAATGAAAAAAATGCCACACGCCGTTAGATGTATTCATGGTACACTTACACAAATTTACTCAATATTAGCTATACATTTCTTTATAGTTTGTATCGCTCTCCTCTAAGCCTATAAAATCTCCAGTCCCATCCTGGCTAGAAAACGATGATGAACTGTAGCTAGCCTTCCCCAATTATCCATAGCAGCAAAAAGTAGACGTTTATTAATAATAATAGTATAATTGATGATTTGATCTTATCCATTTTATATTTAGCCAATCTCATTATTTTTATTTTGAATTTTTTTTACAGTATGCCGTAATTACAAAACCACTAACCGTAATTCACCAATTAGTGATAATTGTCTGCTAATTAGTTAAGAGATGAGTGCACTAGTCTCGAGATAAGGAGCCTCTTCATAGATCTAATGTGGGGGATGAGAGAGAGAGAGAGGGGGAGAAGGGAGGTGAGAGAAGTAGAGACGAAAGGAGAGTTGGAGACGAGAGAGATGATGAGGGACAGAGAGGGGACGAGAGAGAGAATGAAGAGAGAGATAGAGGAGGATGTGAGACTTGGAGACGTGTATGAGAGAGAGAGAGGAGAGAGAGGGATGAGAGGAACGAGAGAAAGAGACGAGAGAGAGAGAGAGAGAGAGAGAGAGAGATATGCGAGAGAGAGGAGAGGGAGACGAGATGAGGAAGATGAGACGAGATAAACGAGAGTAGACCTGAGTGAGAGAGAGACGAAGAGAGAGCAGAGACGGGAGAGAGAGAGAGAGAGAGAGATGGAAGAGTACAGAGAAGAGAGAGAGAGAGAGAGAGAGAGAGAGAGAGATGACGAGAAGGAGATGAGAAGAGAGAGAGATGAGAGAAGAAGCGAGAGAGGAGAGTGATGAGAGAGACGAGAGAAGAGAGAGCAGATCAGATGAGAGAGACGAGACCAATAGAGAGATAGAGTAGAGAGAGCGAGAGAGAGAGATGACGAGAATTGAGAGAGAGAGAGATTGAGAGAGAGCGAGGGAGAGAGAGAGAGATGAGAGAGAGAGACGAAGAGAGAGAGAGAGAGAGATGAACCGAGAGAGAGAGGGAGAGAGAGAGAACTAGAGGGGTGGGTGTTTTTGGTTGAGGGTGGGAGAGATTAGAACTATTCTTCCTTTCGCATGTTAATCGGAGTGATCTGTCTCAATAGAGATGTGCATCCATCACAGGGACCTACCAGCTACCAGCTATACCACTCAGCCATCCACTTACCAGCCAGCGATACCTCACCCACTGCCTTTCGCTCTTTCTCTCTCTCTCTCTCTCTCTCTCTCTCTCTCTCTCTCACTCTCTCTCTCACTTTTTTTTCTCTCTCTCTCAATAACTTTCTCTCCCACACACCATCTCTCTTCTATCTCTCTCTCACGCACTTCCTCTCCCACTCACCATTTCTCTTATATCTCTCTCGCTCACTTTCTCTCCCACACACCATTTCTCTTCTATCTCTCTCGCTCACTTTCTCTCACACCCACCATTTCTCTTCTATCTCTCTCGCTCACTTTCTCTCCCACTCACCATCTCTCTTCTATCTTACACTCACTCACTGTCTCTCCTACTCACCATCTCTCTTCTATCTCACGCACTTTCTCTCCCACTCACCATCTCTCTTCTATCTTACACTCACTCACTGTCTCTACTACTCACCATCTCTCTTCTATCTCTCTCTCTTACTTTCTCTCCCACTCACCATCTCTCTTCTATCTTACACTCACTCACTGTCTCTACTACTCACCATCTCTCTTCTATCTCTCTCTCTATCTCACGCACTTTCTCTCCCACTCACCATTTCTCTTCTATCTTACACTCACTCACTGTCTCTACTACTCACCATCTCTCTTCTATCTCTCTCTCTATCTCACGCACTTTCTCTCCCACTCACCATTTCTCTTCTATCTCTCTCGCTCACTTTCTCTCCCACTCACCATTTCTCTTCTATCTCTCTCTCTTACTTTCTCTCCCACTCACCATCTCTCTTCTATCTTACACTCACTCACTGTCTCTCCTACTCACCATGTCTCTTCTATCTCTCTCTCTATCTCACGCACTTTCTCTCCCACTCACCATTTCTCTTCTATCTCCCTCTCTCGCTCAGTTTTTCTCCCACTCACCATCTATCATCTATCTCTCTCTCACTCACTTTCTCTCCCACTCACCATCTCTCTTCTATCTTACACTCACTCACTGTCTCTCCTACTCACCATCTCTCTTCTATCTCTCTCTCTATCTCACGCACTTTCTCTCCCACTCACCATTTCTCTTCTATCTCTCTCGCTCACTTTCTCTCCCACTCACCATCTCTCTTCTATCTCTCTCACGCACTTTCTCTCCCACTCACAATTTCTCTTCTATCTCTCTCGCTCACTTTCTCTCCCACTCACCATTTCTCTTCTATCTCTCTCGCTCACTTTCTCTCCCACTCACCATCTCTCTTCTATCTCCCTCTCTCGCTCAGTTTTTCTCCCACTCACCATCTATCATCTATCTCTCTCTCACTCACTTGCTCTCCCACTCACCATCTCTGTCCTCACTTCATATACTCCTAGCTCTTGTTCGACCAAAACCATACGAATAATTAATTTATGGCGATTGTAATATGTTATGTAATGACTATGGAATTTTTAATATATTAAAATAATGAGTGTACTTTAAACTTTATACGTTGTTACTAGAGACTATTTACATAAAACTCAGTACCTCCCTAATATACACTCGAGTGAGTGAAACAACATACACCCACACACAAACACACACACACACACACACACACACACACACACACACATTAGTTTGGCCGTTTCCGTAACTGTTTGGCTCTCGTGAAATTTGATTAGAGACTCGTGTAAACTTTTACTTTGTGAGATATAAGCAAATACATTCTATTGAATGTCCTTCCTTAGTTCATGGACTACTAACATTTTTATCGGTCCTGATTAACTTCCTCATCCGAAGTTGACCACTCACACGGGTCAAACCTGAGTTACAAAATAGTTGGTAAGTTGGTCCCAGATGCGGTATAAATTTTTGCAAGTTTAAACCTTTATTAACTAGTCAGGTTGAGTAGTTATGGCGATTTAGAGTTATTTCAGAAATCGAATCAAGCCACTACAATTCCATATATTTCTATTGCCGTGCACAATTTTGCATATCACATTATTTAAGCTCAAAAAAAATTAGATATCTAAAAATTATACATACACTATGCTCCCGCCTTATTGCAACGATGGAGTAGCAGTTAAATGGATTTGGCAGTAAAAAGATATTATCTTGTCACATATCTACATATATTTCAAATTTGAATAATTCTTTTTCACTCCAATGTCCACAGGAACTTATATTCTTGCCCCCATTTTGGGCGAATGTTAAAAAGGAAAACTGGGTTATAAACGAACTTCATACTACAAGTTTAAGGGAGAAATGTGAAGTAGAACAATGTAGTGTTCTTGTTCTGCTTTTTAGAGAATGAGACATTCTCTATTCTTACTCACACCCTCAGCATCATAGAAGAAGTGGACCTGAATAATACGGAAATGAAAGAACTAGGAATTTCCATATAGAAATACTCCAAAATAATAGTGAATTCTCATGCTAAAGAAAATTATAATAAAAATCTGTACCTCCTAAAAAGCTAGCATCTTTAACATAATCAGTGGTTGATAATTTTAAAAAAAAACTTCCATTTTTCAATTCAGAATTTAGCAAGGAATTAACAATCTGAAACTGATTAAGAACGTTTTCCCAATGGGAATACCACAAAGAGGGCTGAATATTGTCTTGTTTGAGAACCAATTGACGTTTTAAATACTAAAATATTTTTTTTGAAGATTTAGAACATTAGAATTAATTAAACCTAAAAATCTGGCTGTCCTATCAAAAAGCGTACATGAGACGATTTTGTAAGGCCATTCGGAGGGTTATAAATACTTCCACAACTGACTTTAATCATCCCAAACTGTGATGTATGAATTATAAAGTTTATAAGCAATGCCTAAATATTATTTGAGTACTGATGAAAGGACTAAGATCAAACTTAAAATTAATCCACAAGAACATATAACGCAGTAATAAAATAACTTATATTTTTATATTAAATAAAAAAAAGAAGAAATATTTTGGGTAGAGGAAAAACGGCCACACTTCCTCAGTAACAATTTATTGAAGCGACTGAGCGCGTCAACGTCAGTGCCCTGTTGGCACACCAAAAATACAATAAGAAACCTATCTCTAACAGTTTTAAAAATGATTACATAGTCGAATAGATAACAAAATCGTAAAACAATAGTAACTATCTTTCCTAAAACTAAATAACAGAACATTAAGTCCGTTCAATCATTTAATGAATGCGCCTTATCATTTTTTCTTGTTTCAGACTAAGCTTCATTCTATTCTAATAAAGTCATTACTTTACGTTCTAAATAGTACATTTTTTTTTTTAGATACTAGCGAAGTCTGTCCTAGCAGCGTTTTAAATTAAAATTAATTAGGTGAGAAGTGGGGGGTAAACATATGTGGGCACCCGACGGAGGGTTAGGTGAGTTCAAAACTGCATACAATTTTTTTTGGCTCATACTTTTTTTTTTGTCAGCCTTTTAAGTTTGCATTGTAACTTATTTTTAGCCGAAAACAAGTTTTACGTAAATGTATCTAACTCTGTTAATTTTATAGATGACAAATAAAAATAAAACCCAAAATTATCAGAACGATATGCCCTTGATTTTGCTGAGCTCTCATGTGAACGAACCAATTTTTTTCTTAAAGCTACCCCAGTGAGTTCTCGCATATTTGGATAACTAATAAAGAATGGTTAATATTACATAAATTAATATTGTAAGTACCTGTTTCGCCATTGTAATTAATGTCCTCTCCATCTTCTCTACGCCACATGACGTAAGGCTCTGGGTACCCCTGGGCCTTGCAAGTCAGGGTCACGTTGGCTGACTCTCTGACGACCATGTCAGTAGAAGTCTCCTTGTCCACGATGCTCGGAGGAACTGCATCACAAAAACTCATTATGAATTACATGTTAAAAAATATTTAATTACATACATATTACACATTTAACAACCAGAATTACAAAAACAATTAAAAAAAACGATTAAAAAAATATTGAAGATTGGATGTTAATTTTTTTTTGTTCAGAATTCACTTAGTTTGTTGGGACTTTTGGGTAACTTGCTACGTATTTTTGTCATATAAATCGTCGGTAAGTAGTCGGTAGTCGGTTTCATACATTATTTACTCAAATTTTCTTGTAATTTCACTGTTTCCTTTTGATGTTTTTAAATAAATAAATTCTCTGAAATATATATTTTTCAATATTCTTAATACCGCCTAAGGTCGATGGATATAAAGGTCAATTTGAACTGTATCATCTTTATTTAGCCCTTTCAACAATGCCAAATTGTCGTATTCAGACCGTTTGACAGTCGAGCTTCAATTCCGACACTCAACTGTTGAGTACGAAATTGTATAACCACTGATGTTTTATGGAATTAATACCGAAGTTTAGAATTACGAAATTTTTACTGTTTAGTGTAATTATAACAAAAGTAAAAATGTCCGTCACGCAGGGGCTGCGTAAACAGATTTCCCGCGTGAAGTTTTATAATAGAGAAATTTCAGAATAGAGAGTCAAACAGTTACGGGAAGGGGCCGAACTAGCTCTAGACGGAAACTCACGACTAGACCCGAAGTTAGCCGAACTCATCTCAGAAGCTGAAAACAGAAAAATGCAAATATCTCGGTTAATATTCAAGATACAGAACAAATGTATATAACGTTATTTATAGTAAATTTAATTTACAATAAGATTGCTTCTATATACTTTTTCGATCCAACGTATAGTAACGGAGATATTTCGAAAATCCTCCCCTCTAAACCCCCCCTCCCACTGGCCCGATTTCAGCCATTAACAAACTTGATCTTTATTTTTGCATAAAACGTTTAAATATCGAGTTTGGTAACGATCAAACGAAAATTGGGACCGGTAGAGCGTTGACAGACAAATATATATATATATATATATATATATGTATATATAATTTTGAACAGACCTCATTTTCGTCATCTCCTGGGTAGGATCGATGGACATTTGAAGAAATTTTTCGAAATTCGCGTCATAAGTACGACCTCAATAGCTGATTTCCCTAAAGGGAAATCTGCTAAAAAAAGTCCATCACGCTAGGGCTGTGTAAACTAAGCAGATAATCCACAGGTAGGTTCATAGTAGATAAATTTACATATTGGTTACACCACCGGTGAACATTAAGTGTATATTTACAATCGGTAATGTGAAATTTATCAGTCAATTTACAAGTTAATAATCTCTACAACAAAAAGCGTCTTAATTGTTAACAAACAGGTACAACCTCCCGGAACTGAAAGAAATATTCTAGAGCGCAAAGAAAAACAATTAACTAATATATCTGAATATAACATATTAATTTTATCGAAAACTATTTAATATAGCTAGCGCTACAATTTTTATCTCAATCACTCAAATTTAAGTAACCCAAGAAGAAAATAAGAAAAGGGGGAGACCTACAGAACGTGTTTGCATACATATCACAAAGTAAAAGTTCAATGCAAACATCATTTAGTATTTAACCTTGTAATGAAGTGATCCATGATATAATAGCTTATTATTAATATGACACAGGTAGGAGTGGGGTTCACTGAAACTATAAAATTCAAGTAACTCGGTTAGTATTCATGATACAGAAAATATGTATAGAACAACATTTATAAGACATTCAATTCTCAATAAGATGGTTATTATACACTTATTCGATCCGAAGTATACTAACGGGGATATTTCGAATTTTAGCAGATTTCCCTTGAGGGAAATCAGCTATTGAGGTCGTACTCATGACGCGAGTTTCGAAAAATTTCTTCATATGTCCATCGATCCTACCCAGGAGATGACGAAAATGAGGTCCGTTCAAAATTGTATATATATATATATATATATATATATATATATATTTGTCTGTTAATGCTCTAGCGGTCGCAATTTTTGTTTGATCGTTACCAAACTCGGAATTTAATCGTTTTATGTAAAAAGAAAGCAAGTTCAAATTCGTTAATGGCTGAAATTGGACCAGTGAAAGGGGGGGGGGGTTTGGAGGGGGGATTTTCGGAAAATTCACAATATCTCCGTTATTATGCGTCGGATCAAAACATAGTATAGAATTAATCTTATTGCAAATTAAATTTACTATAAATATTGTTCTATACATTTATTCTGTATCTTGAATATTAACCGAGATATTTGCATTTGTATTCTGCATTGGTCGGCAGGAGTGAGCTGTTTGGTACCGAACAGAGCTCTGGCGGCCGTTTTCGTAACTATTCGTCCCTCGTGTATAAGTTTAGTGATCCCTTACTACTTACTACACTTGCTTTTGGGCAGATTTCTCTATTATAAAACTTCACGTGGGAAATCTGCTTAGTTTACGCAGCCGCTGCGTGACGGACTTTTCTTAATCCCCCTCCAAGGAGATATTTACTATTGAACGTTATAACTCATCCCAAATGTTCTTTTGATTAAGGAATTTTTTTCGAAACTTGAGTCATAAGTACGTCCTCAATTATAGAATTCCCTTGCGGGAAATTAGAATGGTTACAACTGACCATATGTACTTATAAAAAAATAAAATTCCCCAATCATTATTAATGACTGTAAAAAAAAAAAAAAATATTACACCCCATTCAAGAAAATTACTCCATAATAATACACTAGATGAAGGGGTAAAAAAAAATTCTTAAAAAAAACTGTGCGAAACGAATCCAGTGCTAGGGCTAAATGATTCAGCGTAGGGCCCCCTTGGGGAAATCCTCCCCTTGCCTTCTTAACCTAATAAGGGTAATTTGAATTTGAAAGTCTTGAGCTTTTCATCGGAATTTCATAATAGTTGCTTACAAAGGGCTCTCACCCCGGCCCTTTGAATAAATTATAAGCATATTTTAGGACCAATTGTTCTATCTAGAAGAGGCTTATCTCATTCCAGATTGAATATCTATCTTGCTAAATCCCAAATTTTGTTACGCTGCTAAATACCTTCGAGAAACTATATAACCCTCCGTCGGTTGCGTGATCTCTCAGATACACAGTTTCTAGAAAAATATTTGCCACACCTCCTAGCAGAGAGTGGTGGTGTAGTGCTTCGAGTTATGTGCTTTAGAGAACTCCCCCTCAAGGTATGTTGAGTCACTGTGTTTAACGGAGTCGTGAGTTTCACCTGTCATTAAATTTTATCTCCTAGATACCACGCGCCCGTTCTCGTAAGTTTTTTTGAAATCTGTATTTCATAAATATGTACATCAATTAAGTTTCTCTTTATTAAATGGAATCATATAAACCTATTATTCTATTATTTTGCTCAAACATGAGCTTTCAAAAGAACTTGTACAAGGATATATTGCACGACGCAGTGACAATAGTAGACGTTTACCACCCGAACTAAGGACGAAACTTTAAGACTCATAAGAGTACATTGAACCATACATTGAACTCAAGTACAGAACAGCATAAAAAAAGTCCCTCCACTACAACGAACAAAAGAAAATGATGTGAACCAAGCAAAACTGAAAATAAATGTAGGTGTACTAATTACTGTTGTGAGATTTGCAAAAACAAAATTTTTTTAACAACATAGTTCCATGCTTTCTCCTAATTGTAATGCAGCTCTGCAAGAGAAATAACAATTAAACTGGTATTTTTAAAATTTTTTGATGATTTTCATTAAGTCTTATCTAAAAGTGATTTCGTGCTACTTATTTTTGATTGAAGTTATATTTAGATAATTTTTTTATATTGTTCACAAACTGAAATGAAATATGTATAATTAAGGCATGTGCATTTAAACAATTCCTTTTGATATTTGTGTTTTTTAATTATATTTTAAAAATCATTGTCCACCGTTTCTTTATATTACAATACTTGCCAATTTTAAAAATTATTTACTTCATTCAAACAAATACTTCCTCTTTTATGGTTTCTAATCACACGCTGAACATTTTAGTGCAAAATATATATTAAAAAACTGTATTTCCGTAAAAACGGTTGAGGATGATCTGTGAGATACACGCGCCCGATGGCGGAATATTCTTGACGCGCCCGACCGAGGGCTAATATGCTGCCTAAAGAATTTGAAATATTAAGACGAAAAGATGTGAGAGAAGTGAAATTGTTTGTCATTGCTTGTGATATTGAGTGGTTTGGAATAAAATAGTGGTAGATAGTAAGACTAGGATCTGGGAGATTAACCATACGTCATCCCAGCACCTGGGAAATCTGCTTGGATTATGCAGCTCCTGCAACATTTAGCAGATTTCCCTTAGGGGAAATCTGCTATTGAGGTCGTACTATGAAGCGAGGTTCGAAAAATTTCTTCAAATGTCCATCGATCCTACCCAGGAGATGACGAAAATGATGTCCGTTCAAAATTATATATATATATATATATATATATATATATATATATATATATATATATATATATTTGTCTGTTAACGCTCTAGCGGTCGCAATTTTCGCTTGATCGTTACCAAACTCGATATTTAAACGTTTTATGTAAAAATAAAGATCAAGTTCGTTAATGGCTGAAATCAGACCAGTGGGAGGGGGGGTTTAGAGGGGAGGATTTTCGAAAATTCCAAATATCTCCGTTACTATACGTCGCATCGAAAAATTATATAAAATTAATCTTATTGCAAATTAAATGTACTATAAATAATATTATATACATGTATTCTGTATCTTGAATATTAACCGAGATATTTGCATTTTTCTGTTTTCAGCTTCAGAGATGAGATCGGCTAACTTCGGGTCTAGTCGTGAGTTTCCGTCAAGAGCTAGTTCGGGCCGTTCCTGTAACTGTTTGGCTCTCTATTCTGAAATGTCTCTATTGTAAAACTTCACATGGGAAATCTGCTTAGTTTACGCAGCCCCTGCGTGACGGACCTTTTTTTTTATAAGTACAGTGTTTTGCACTTTTCTATCACAGAGCTGAAATATCAGAACTGAAAATGAAACATCACCTCAAAAGTAGTTTCCTCAAATAAAGAACAGTTCCTACTGTGAGTAGTAAGCCCATTTACATGAACTTGTTTAATAAAAATAGTTTAATACATAAACATGAAACAAATTTCGAGGATGTGCTTTCAGCCACCAACCCCGAACGAGAAAAGCGACTATTTTCATGAGTAAAAATCTTTATTTCTCTGCCCGAATGTATCATATCAAATAAACAATAATCCTTTAATATATTTGCATGTAAGCAACTAATGAAAATGTATGTTTTAGAGTTGTATGAAAATTGTGCATATTTCAAGTTTAAATTAAAACTAATTTATAGTAAGTAGTTATTTTAATTGATGCATTTTATACTGTGTATTCTTAGAGTTTGACCTAATTTTTTATCGTATGTATTATATAAGCATATATGTAATTCAATAATTTGTAAAGATTAATTGACTAATATTAGAAAATTGTTTATAGAAAAACAACAACAAAAAAAAAACACAAAACTATTTGACATATCCTACTATGTTATGATAAGATTTAATGGAAATAAGCACATTTCTGATGAGTTTTAATCGTTGAGTATTAAAGATATATTCATGAACAATCAAATAGTAAAAAAAAAAATACATAAATATATAAAAATAGTCTGGGAGCATTTCTTGTGGACTCAAAGCCACTTAGGAATAGATGGTTACGAAAAAGCAGATTTAGCAGCCAGAGAAGCCCACCAACTCGACTCCATCACCCCAACAACAATTACATCTGCAGAGCTCTATCAACCACTCAAAGAAGAAATTGATAAAACTGTAAGACAAATGTTGAACGAAATCCAAAACAATATACTCAAAAATATTGAAACCTCCATCCGTCGATGGAAATATTCGTCAAGAGACAACAGAAGAGTTGAAGTCGTACTAGGACGACTACGAATAGGGCACACAAGATTTACGCATGGTTATCCTATGACAAAAGATCAACCCCCGATATGTGGGGAAATTAACAGAAATTTAACTATCTACAATATATTAATAGAATGTCATAAGTATACAAATATTCGAAACGAATGCAATATTTTCATTAATATAGCAGTGGCCTTGGGGATGACCGCAAAGAACTAGACAAATTATTTATTTATTTATTGTGGAGCATTTATTTATTTATTTGCGTTCACTGCTAGGCAATATTGATCATTAAAAAAATGAAAATAAACAAAATAGAAAATGAAAACAGTAACAGAAAAATTAAACAATACAATTAGAACAGAATAAACTGAGAACGCAACCAAAAAGACAAAAAATACATGAATCAATAAATAAAAAAAATAAAAAAACGAAAACGAGACCTTAAATTCAAAAGCCAAAATAAATTTCTTATAAAGAAACTAGATAATTAAAAACTATAGCGACAAATATAATTACGAAAACAATTATATATTTTCAATGGTTAAATTTAAAACTAATAACAAATAAATAAAATTGGGCTGAGGTTAGCCATGTGAGTTAAAGCGTTGAACTTAATCTCACATGGTAAACCTAGAGTGGCGAGTTCGATTCTTGCCTGGGCAAAGGAAATTATTTATTGACGAAATTCATTAAATAACATCCTAAGTCCCACCTTTGCCAAAAAAGGGTGGTAACCTGTAGATAACCCGTCCCAATTAGCCTGAGTTGCAAAAATTGGACGTTAATAAATAATAATAATAATAAATAAAAATTAGTATGTACATAAATAAAATGAACAGATTAAATTTTCTTATATCATGAACATTCACTATCATATGCTCACACTTTCTTTAACACATAAAAACACACAACCACAGTCTAAAATTTAAGATGGTGTTAAAATTATTTAAAAAGAATTTTATAATGTGATACTTCTAAATTTATGAGTATATTTTAATGGAAATGTTGGAGTATTATGGGAACGTGTGGGCTACCTTCAGGAAGTAAGTCGTGTGAGTCATGACCTTTAGATGGTCATGTCTTTTGCAGTCTGTTAGTATGTGTTTTATTCTAAGCGAATCATTACACACTGTTACGGACCATTTTTATTGTCGCCGAATACAAGAAGCGATCGCCGGGGACAAGCGAGCAGCAGACAGCAGCGTCCACCTGAAGCTCCAGTGAGGATTTTTGCTCCCGATAAACGCTTTGGCGGATCAGAATGTAATACAGCCGGTACGAGAGGTACCAAAGTTATAGTTATTGTGTATACACAATCAATTAAAAGAAAAGGCCTGTTGATTTTATTAATTGTATTTAAAAGTCCCCATGGGAAGTATTGTTTAATAATTTATTTATTTAGTATTTTCTTTTTATTGTTCAAGTGGTAATTATAATTGATCTATTGTAAATAAACTGATTTGTTTGGAGAATACTGGTTTTCGTTGTTACCTTTGAGAACAAACAACGTGGCGCCCTTAATATATTTATTTCTGCCTATTGATATGAGGCTAGTTAAATTTAACTAATGAACCCACACCCTACTCCACTGAGCGGGGCAGTCTTGTTACCCAGTCTGTGGGATAATAACACATTGTGCTCAGGCATTCTTTTCTTATCAAATAGATAACCATGGGTTAGGAAAGAATGACTTATACGAAAGGACTACTTCCTCTCTCATAAATTATTCAATTTTATGAAAATAAAAATTGTATATAAAGAAACTTAAATTAAAAATTTGTATAAAGAAATGTGTTGTACTAGCATTTATATATTTAAATTTTAACTGGCGATATAAATGAGGATAGAGCGATATCTACAGTTTACATATACACAATTTATTACCTTACGATGACAACCTAGTAGTTTTTCGCCCCAAACCCTAAGAGACAAACATTTGATTTCACATTTGATTCTAGTCTTTCCGCCCTTATGACTGGAGTTGTAGCCCTGATGGTATTTAAGTTGCCCCTGTGGCTAGAGTGAGAGCGATCTGAAGTTAGCGCCCCTAGAGCTAGGCCTAGAGAATCATCTGATGAATGCAGAGAGAAGCTAGTGATGCTTGTCGGATCAATAGTACTAGATAGGGCTTCAGAGCCGGTGCCTGCGATTGATTCCCCCATAGTCCCGACGGCTTATTATGCTTTCTCAGCGGCAGACAGTCTTTGATGATTTACACCAAGAACATAATCAGGGCTCAATAGATGCGGCGTCTGTTGCTCCTCTACACTACCTAATGCCGATTGATTCTATGAATAGCCGAGTCAATGCTGTTACTCCTACACGCCGTTTTTAGCAGTTTCCATTAAGGGGCATCAGCTGTTGAGCTCGTACTTTCGTACGTATTTTCGAAAGATTTCATCAAATATCTATCAATCCTACCAACTACATGACGAAAAAGTCCGTCACGCAGGGGCTGCGTAAACTAAGCAGATTTCCCATGTGATGTTTTACAATAGAGAAATTTCACGAGAGCCAAGCAGTTTGGCGGGAAAGTCACTCGTCCGTTAGCCACCCTGATTTAATACAAATGCAAATATCTCGGTTAATATTCAAGATAGAGAATAAATGTATATAACAATATTTATTGTAAATTTAATTTTCAATAGGATATATTCTGTACAATTTTTCGATATGACATATAATAACGGAGATATTTCGAATTTTCGAAAATCCTCCCCTCTAAACCCCTCCTCCCACTGGTTCGATTTCAGCCGTTAACGAGCTTAATCTTTCTTTTTACATAAAACGACTAAATATCGAGTTTGGTAACGATCAAACAAAAATTGCGACCGCCAGAGCAGTAACAGACAAATATATAGATAGATCTATATATATATATATATATATATATATATATATATATATATATATATATATATATATATATATATATATACAGTTTTGAACAGACCTCATTTTCGTCATCTACTAGGTAGGATCGATGGACATTTGAAGAAAAACTTCGAAAATTCCGTCATGAGTACAACCTCAATAGCTGATTTCCCTTAAGGGACATCTGCTAATGAGGTCCATTTATGAAATAATAATTGCATCGTAACCAAACTCAATATATAAGCGATTCATACAAAACTAAAAGTCTATTTCGCTAATGACTGAAATCGAACGAGTGGGAAGGGGCTTTGAGAGGATATTTTTGAATATTCCAAATATCTCCGTTATCATTGGTCGAATTGAAAGAGTGTATAGACCAAATTTTATTGCAAATATAATTTACTATAAATATTGTTATATACATTTAATATCTATAACTCTTATTAATGGAGATATTTTCAATTTTGGCTTTCACTCAGACTCAAGTCATATAAACAATAAGATGTCACATTATGAAGCGCTGTATTTGAAGCCCAAATATAAAATAATGTTCTCATTGAACTTTTACGTTTTGAGAAAAATACAAATATGTGACGGACGTGTTAAATCTGCTTAGCAACGCAGCCCATGGGTTACGGACTTTTATTAGCTGATTTCCCTTAGGGGAAATCAGCTATTGAGGTCGTACTCATGACGCGATTTTCGAAAAATTTCATCAAATGTCCATCGATCCTACCCAGGAGATGACGAAAATGAGGTCGTTGAAAATTATATATATATATATTTCTGTTAACGCTCTTGCAGTCGCAATTTTTGTTTGATCGTTACGAAACTCGATATTTAAGCGTTTTATGTAAAAAGACAGATCAAGTTCTTTAATGGCTAAAATCGGACCAGTGGGAGGGGGGGGGGGTTAGAGGGGGATTTTCGAAAATTCAATATATCACCGTTATTATGCATCGGATCGAAAAATTGTATAGAACCAATTATTGCAAATTAAATTTGCTATAAGTATTGTACATTTATTCTCTATCTTGAATATTAACCGAGATATTTGCATTTTTATGAAGTCTGTGGTCGGGTATAGTTCGGATTAGGTCGGCCATTTTCGTCATTGCTTGGCTCAGGTGGCCTTCCTTACTTTGTGAGATTTATGCAAATACGTTCTGTTCATCCACCCCCCCCCTTCTTTAGTTCTTGGACTACTAAAATTTGAGTTATTAAAATATAAATTATTCTTACAATTCAGAAGCCGTTTCAGTTGGGAATTTATTTTAATTAACTGAAAGATTTCTCATTACCGTTTGCATTTAATCACGGTGGTATTGTGTTACCAGTATGCAGATTTCTCTATTGTAAAACTTCACGTGGAGAATCTGTATAGATTACACAGCCCCTGCCTGTCTGACTTTTTTAGAGGTTGTTGGAGGTTAGCGCTGGAGGTTTCAGACGGAGAACACGAGCAAACATCTACTGAGATCCTTTATAATTACTCAAACCCCGCCCTTCATAAAGGTCAAAATATCACATTCGTAAAGGACCTATTTCTCATAAGACTCAAAGCATTCCAGAGCAGGTTATCCAATTATCCAAATCCAGAAGCCCCCTTTTTACGAATCTTTAGTTTCACATGAAGCTTGACAGATAGACAATATTTCATGTCTTTATGCCATTTTTCTAAAGATGGTCTGAAACGTGAAAAATATCTGTCAGCGCCCGATTTAACCTCCTACCGGTGACGTTCGTGTAGAGAAACTTAACTGGTGATGTCGGTTCAGAATGACCCAGGGATTAAAAGGCTTTAAAAGAAATTTTTTAGGAAGAAAAATTATATTTATTATAACCAAACCAGAACTTACGTATATGATTAAATTCTTAAATCGGTAAGATTATTTTTAATATTCTTATTAAAAAATTATGAAATTGAAAATCTTGGTCTTTCTTATATTTTACAATAATAGACATATCATATTATTTATTAAACAAGTGCTTTTAAAGTCATTCTGTTTTATTTCTCAATTAATAATACAGCATAAATATCATAAAAAATAGTTTAATATTATAAGTCTAGACATTTTCTGCAAATAGGTATGGTAGAGCTGTTGCACACTGGCATTTTACACTTTCCGCAGCTGCTGGATGTCTTCCGGTCACGGCTGGATGGACAAATGTAGCACCTTTTCCTTTTTGTTAGTCTACTGGTTGTCTGAATGGCTTCTGAGCTTTTTGTATCAGGCCCAAGAACATTTTTGATCATTGTGCGGAAGGCTACATGAAGTCTTTCATTGTAGACACTCCTCTTTAGCTCGGGAAGAATGGGTTCTCTAGGGCACATTTCAAGTTAGGGAACTCTGGGTCTCCACACAACAACGGGAATCACTAATATTCCGAGCCATTTCAAATATGTTGTACAAAAAAAAAGTTTCACAAACGGTGAGGTTGGGTCAGAATGACCCGAGAGGGTGGATAACTAAAATATATTAACAATTACAAGGCCACTAATACAAGAGCACACTAATGTTAGATGGTGTAGGAAGGGCGGAAGGTACTGGGAATAACTGCATTCTCTCTGAAAATGTCTGATCCTGAAAGGGAAAACATTTCTCTCTAAGGTCAATTTTACAGGTACGTCACTAGTTAAAGATTAAATATATCTCACAGACTTTCATCTTCAATAATATCTATATGCATATCCCTTATTCATATTTACTTTCAATACTGTAATGTATGTTATTCATTTTAATATTGATATTATTATTTTAATTGTTTTGAGTGGAAATTCGTATAATGTATATATTATATTATTTCACAAATTTTGTATTTTAAATTTTTTTACAACATATATGAACATATAAACAATGTCCTTGTAGCTATAAAGGTTCTGTCTATTCGAAGGATATATCCCCAAGGGACCGGTGAATTGACACAAGACAAATGTTCCCGCCAATAAAACAAAAAAGGAGGGAAGAAGTTGGACGTTACTTCAATGCTTGATATAATCAGCTGAGTGGACACATGTCAAGGCCAATAACTTCCGCCCCACTCCCCACAGGATGTAGTAATTTAGAAAATATTGACTTTTAGCTGTCAAACTATTTATGAAAAATGTTAAGGAAAAATTATTTTTGATATAAATTAGAAGAGTAATGAATTTAGTGTGTAAATGGGTGACAATGAACTTTGTAAAGGACTGAAGATACACTTGTAAAGAAACTTATATCTATTGTGTCCGGCCAAATGTTAAACTGTTATTCTCTTGCTTGATTTAGTTTTGCTGTCACTTATACACCTTTCTATGTCATCTTCTTCTAAGAATACACTTTCATACTACATATACTCATATTGCCACTATTAGGTGCAACATTTGTTGAAGGACCTTGTGCTTCGTAATCAACCTCCGAACGTTCTACATGATCGCCACAATAGTCTTCCAATTTTGGATTCCTAGCAAACCGCAAGTCCTCCAAAAGGTCCGTCAATCAGTGACTACAATCTTTCAGCAGATTTTCCTTAAGGGAATTTGGAAAATTCTTCATATATCCGTTACTAAACGTCGGATCGAAAAAGTGTACAGAACGAATCTAATTGCAAATTAAATTTGCTATAGTTACTATTATAATTATATTTATAAAATTTAAGATTTATTCTCTTTCTTGAATATTAACCGAGATATTTGCATTTTTAGCAGATTTCCCTTCGGGGAAATCAGCTATTGAGGTCGTACTCATGACGCGAGTTTCGAAAAATTTCTTCAAATGTCCATCGATCCTACCCAGGAGATGACGAAAATGTGGTCCGTTCAAAATTATATATATATATATATATATATATATATATATATATATATATATATATATATATATATATTTGTCTCGTAACGCTCTAGCGGTCGCAATTTTCGTTTGATCGTTACCAAACTCGATATTTGAACGTTTTATACAAAAATAAAGAACAAGTTCGTTAATGGCTGAAATCGTACCAGTGGGAGGGGGGGTTTAGAGGGGGATTTTCGAAAATTCCAAATATCTCCGTTACTGTATGTCCGATCGAAAAATTATATAGAATCAATCTTATTGCAAATTTAATTTACTATAAATAGTGTTATATACATGTATGCTCTATCTTGAATATTAACAGAGATATTTGCATTTTTCTGTTTTCAGCTTCTGAGATGAGATCGGTTAACTTCGGGTCTAGTCGTGAGTTTCCGTCAAGAGCTAGTTCAGGCCGTTTTCATAACTGTTCGGCTCTCTATTCTGAAATGTCTCTATTGTATAACTTCACGTGGGAAATCTGCTTAGTTTACGCAGCCCCTGCGTGACGGACTTTTATTATGTGTGTGTAGATAACGGACGAGATGAGATTGGCTATTGTCGATTCTGGTCTTAAGATTCCTGATTAGTTCCACCGTTTCCGTAATCGTTCGGCTCACGTGAAATTGGTTTAGACTCCTGTCAGCTTTTAGCAGATTTAAGGGAAATCAGCTATTCAGGTCGTACTCACGACGCGAGTTTTGAAAACTTTCCTCAAATGTCCATCGATCCTACCCAGGAGATGACGAAAATGAGGTCCGTTCAAAATAATATATATATTTGTCTGTTGACGCTCTAGCGGTCGCAATTTTTGTTTAATCGTTACCAATCTTCATATTTAAGCGTTTTATGTAAAAAGAAAGTTCAAATATATATATATATATATATATATATATATATATATATATATATATATATATCTGTTAACGCTCTAGCGGTCGCAATTTTTGTTTGGTCGTTACGAAACTCGATATTTAACCGATTTATGTAAAAAGACAGATCACGTTCGTTAATGGCTGAAATCGGACCAGGGGGAGGGGGGGGGTGTAGAGGGGGGAGTTGTGAAAATTCGAAATATCTCCGTTATTATGTTTCGGATCGAAAAAATTTATAAAATCATTCTTATCGGAAATTAAATTTACTATAAATATTGTTCTATACATTTATTCTCTATCTTGAGTATTAACCGCGATATTTGCATTTGTATAGTGTGTGTGGTTGGCAGGAGTCGGCTATGTTCGGGACTATCCGCCGAGAGCTGGTGCGGACGTTTCCGTAACTATTCGTCCCTCGTGAATAGGTCTAGAGATACCTTACTATTACTGTTATTATTAGGCAGATTTCTCTATTGTAAAACTTCACGTGGGAAATCTGCTTAGTTTACGCAGCACCTGCGTGACAGACTTTTTTTATTTTGTGAGATAAATGAAAATACCTTCTGTTCATCACCCCCCCCTTCCTTTTTAGTTCTGGGACTAGTAAAATGTGTCATATTAAAATATAAATTATTCCCATTCATTATAAATTGCAGTACTAGATATAGTAAATAGTTTGCAATGAAGTTAATGTGGTATAATCAGATATATATAAGTAATTGTTTTTCTTTTCGGTGAAGAATATTAAGAAAATTTAAAATCACTTTTCTACTCCTACCGGTATTTTTTGAAATATCGGAAATACAAAACCCTCGATTTTTCATTCGGTGAATGATATTTTTTTCACCTGGTGATAATGATTTTGCTCGTCCCATCTCACTAAAATAATGTTAACAACTTAAAAGAATAAACAGAACTGGATTAGCCTTGTCTACTCAGAGGGATTTGGTTTTCTTTGTAAAGAAATAATAGGTGTGCTATCTTTTTGTCTTACCCCAAATCATGTAATAATATTAATTCTCACAAGCTGTTTTTCCTACCTCCTTAATCCTTAATGGATCCTTAATCCTTAATGAAACTATAATTCTTAATGAATCCTTAATCCTTTAATCCTTAACCCCTATTGATTAAGAGAAAAAATATAGGGTGGGCTATCTTTTTGTCCCGGACCTTATCTATCGTAAAACTTTACGTGGGAAATCTGCTCAGTTTACGGAGTGACGGACTGTTTTATAAGTAATTCAGTCATTAAACAACCCATTTATCACTTGTTCGCACAGGTTTCTTACTGTGGTATAAATAGAGAATAGATGGTGAGATGAGATCATAAGCGTATCATATTCCAGTACTCAGGGGAAATCTGTTTATGTTTACGCAGCTCCTGCGCTACGGACTTCCAGTTAATTAGTTAATTTATTAGAATAGTATTCTGAGTTGGTATTCTGGCAGGTGGAAGTGACTTCTAATGTATGTAGGATGAAAAAATTGTTGGCTACGCTTCCACTATAATAATTTATTGAAATGGCAAAGCGTTTTCGATGCTGTGCATGATCAGTGCCCGAAGGTTTTCGATGTTGACCTGACGGCTCTTGGAGCTAGACTAGGACTGTAGGAGAACTGACGATGATGCACAGCATCGAAAGCCCTTTGCCATTTCAATAAATTATTATAGTGGAAGCGTAGCCAACAATTTTTTCATCCTACATACATTATTAGAATAGTACTTGCGAAAAATTTCATGGCGAACAGCTCATCTTCTCATTTAGTGCACATAAAAAAGGAGGAGCTACCCCATTAAAGAGATAACTTCACTGATAAGTCAACAGTTAAGTAGGCGCAGTTACTTTGAATTGTTGGTCTGAGAAGGCATTGTCGAAGACAGAATCAGGCAGTTAAAGGCATTAAATTAGAATAGAACTTGGATACTTTTCCCCGAGCCAAGCTTAAAACCTATTTCTCCAGCCTATCGCTTCAAAATCTGCTGCTTTAGTTAACCTTTTATGTCCAAGAACTCTTTTATAATGGCCAGAGATCAATATAACTCTCTTTTAATGTTTATATATATTAGCGTTGAATAAGTAGAAGAAAAAAACAATATGAAGAAGTCTAAGACAATAAAAAAAAAAAAAAACATAATGCAACACCACGTTTGAACCTTCTAAATTTGAATGCCCTCATAGTTATTAATAAGAACTAGCTAGTATATTGCATGCATTTTATATTTCAACTTTAGCTAATTTTTAGCTAATATTTTATTTTAAAATTTTGCAAATTTCCGCATTACCCATTGATTTTACTATGGTTGGGACGATCGTGTAACTTTTCATTTATATACTCTTATTGAATTAAACTACTATTTAATCATGTTTGATTAAAATATACTTATTTTGGAACTCACTTCTATGTTCTATAATGTGCAGTTGCCTTTATTTTTTTCATTTATTTATTTACGGACATCACATCAAAGGTGATATGCCCTTTAAATAGTCAAAAATTGTATAAAGTCAAATAACAAAATTAAAATAAATGAGAAATAACAATAAGTAACTATAACAAATAACAAAGAACAATAACAAAAGTAAAATTAATAAATAAATAAGGAATGCTATTTTTTTTTTTTTTCAAATTTCAATCAATATAAAACCATTATCTCTTGCATGGCATTATGTAGGGCCAGAATTTATTACTATATTTTTGGGGATTATTATTTGTACGTACTTCATATAACGATTTGTAAGTACATAATTTAAATAAGTAGTAATAAGAGCCATCATTTTTGTCATTAATTCTTCCCTGGAAAGGTTATTTAACCGTCCGTTAGTCGCGGCGTCCTGACAGGTGCATATTTGAGGTGTTTTTATAATAACTTCCGATTGAATAAACCTAACGCCTTCCACCTCCAGCAATGCTTCTAGCTTCCCTTCCTCCTCAAAACAGGATAGGTTTGACCTTCGAAGTTTGTACACAGTGCGTTCCTTGTGTTAAAATCAACCCACAGGTGCACCGCGACCAAAGTTGTAAGTTTTTCAATTTCTTTTATTTCTATATTTAATCTATTTACCTTAAACATATTCATGATTTGACGTTTGTAGTGCCTTGATTGTTTTTGAATAGTTAAAAATACCTACAAAATAGGGAATTCACCTCTGAAGTGACCGCGACTAACAATGCATTTTTAAAACATTTTTCAGAAAAAATAGACCAGGGAGTACGTATTTTTTGACTTGTGTAATCAAAATGATATTGCTAGACTCCACCAACCATTAATGGATCCTTTAGAAGAAGACGATAACATACAGAACGACACAGATTCGGAATTTGAAGACGGCTTGGAAGAACGGGGTAGAGACTCAGAGACTGAACAAAGTGACGTGGAATCGGAAAGTGATGGGGAGGATGAGCAGTCACACGAAAATATGGTGCATGAAGAAGTGTGGACAGAAAGATCGTTGACCGTTTTGAGTCGAGAAAAACCCCTTTTCCTTTGCGTACAATAGGAAAACAAAATGTATTGACACACCTTCCAGGAGTGAAATGGCGCGGCAAATTAGGTTACTAATGAACTTGACTGCTGGTTCTGGCTCTTTGATAAGACGATTATTAGTAGTATTGTGCATTGCACAAACGAATTTATAAAAATCGTTGAGCCAGAATTTTCTAGGCAGAGGGATGCCAAAGTGACGGACTTCACAGAAATAAAAGCCTATATAGGCCTTCTTTACTTAGCTGGCACATACAGAGGAATGAGAATTAATTTAGAAGACTTTATGTAAAACATGTTGGCCAAGAAACTCACCTGAGTTGAACTTGAAACTAAAAGATTCGACGTGAACCGTTTTAATTTCCTTTTTTATCATAAATATTTTCTTCTATTTGCTATTCCTGCAGTAATCAAATGAATAAGTAGTTCTCAACTATTGTTATTGCACTTTATTTATATATGTTTTCTAGTAGCTAAGTAAGTAAAACCTAACGAATTCATAGTTCATAAATTTCTTCATGTTACCTGAAATGAATTAATATTTTTGATAGTTGTAAGATATATTCATGTGTTACTTCGCTAAGTTTTAAAATAAAATAGGTATACTATTTGTTCAGATAAGTATTTATATTTGTTTAGCTCCATTTTTGCCCTAATAAACAGTTTTACCAACATATTTCTCCATCGTCACCTCATAGGTGACCCGCCGGAGTCGTTTGGAAATGACCCGCGCCTAAAGGAGGGTTAATAAAAAAGGTAGACATTTTTATTACACTGATAATTAAGTTATATTGTATCTTGTATATTGCTTACCAAATGTAATTTAATGGTTTCAAATTGAGAAAAAAATTCAACTTTTTATCTGTGGTATGCTTTATCAATTTTATTAGAAAAATGTCAAGCACTTAGTTTTGAATAATTGTTAAATATCGAACACTCAACAAAGAAAAGAATATTATGTAATAAATAACAGTTTTACAGAATAAAATTATAAAGGCTATGCCCGCATGCCAAACGACTTTGCAGGTTTAGCATATCCAGTTCAGCGTCATTTGATATGTCCGGTATATTTCTGCTTCAAAAAGAACTTTAAAAAAATCCGTCACGCAGGGGCTGCGTAAAGTAAGCAGATTTCCACGTGAAGTTTTATTCTCATCCGATATCCGCCCCGATTTCATAAAAATGCAAATATCTCGGTTAATATTCAAGATAGAGAATAAATGTATATAGCAATATTTATAGTACATTTAATTTGCAATAAGATTGATTCTATACACTTTTTCGATCCGACGTATAGTAAAGGAAAAAATTCGAATTTTAGAAAATCCTCCCCTCGAAACTCCCCCACCCACTGGTCCGATTTCAGCCATTAACGAACTTGATCTTTCTTTTTACATAAAACGACTAAATATCGAGTTTGGTAACGATCAAACAAAAATTGCGACCGCTAGAGCGGTAACAGACAAATATATATATATATATATATATATATATATATATATATATATATACAGTTTTGAACGGACCTCATTTTCGTCATCTACTAGGCATCAATATATAATTTAATGATGGAATGTTATAACATGGTACAAAAGAGAAAAGTTATGTTCATTGTTTAGGTGTAAATGTATTTTTCAGAATATACTAGCTGGGACATGTTATCTAATGGTTGCTACCCTTTTCGAGCAAGGAGGGACTAAGGCTTTTATTTAATGAGGTCTTCGCTAAATAAGTTAATATTGCCCAGTTCAGAATAGAATTCACAACTCTAGCTTACAATTTCTTAATAGCTTGTTTTTGAAATAATTTTTAGGTTTGATAGTTGTTTTTTTTTTTTTTTTTTTTTTTTTTTTTTTAAGTAAGTAAGTTAATTTTAGTAGTTCAATCGTATATTGTATCTCTTTTTATCTACTGACTACTAAGTATATGCTTTTATATGATATTTATTTATATGTTTAGTTTTATTAAATGTACCTTCAATATGTATTTTAATTCAGTTTTATTTCATGGTTATGCTAAGGTTTTTCTTGTATTTTTTTTTTAGTATTTTTAATAATGTTGATTGCATGTTTTTCATTTGGTTTGTGTATGTCAACAGGCATTGGAGATGGAGCAGTTGCTCTGGAAGTACACTTTGTCTAAATAAAACGAATTGTAGAGTAAAACAGGCCTGCTGTCTACATCCAGATTGATTCGTTCCACCACCACCCATTTTCCCTGGAAGAATTTTAGCCGCACCATGTGAGATTAGAGTCGTGCCTTAACTCACATGGCTAACCAGATCCCATTTTGTATGGATATTATTTATTTAATCGCCATTGTCAGCTCTCTCTGTCAGTCATATCCGATAGCCTTTCAACACTCTACATTGAATTCAAATAGCTTCCTTCTACACACTGTCGAACCATCACATCTGCTAGAAAATGATAGCGGCTCTATAATAAAACTTATGAATTCTTGAATTATCGAGCACAGTAAAGCAATTTGAAAGGTGCTTCACATTATATGACACTAGCCAAAATGACAGATAATAATTATCTCTCAACAGCGTAATATATGCTAGGGTGGTATTATATTGGAATGCTTAGGCAACTCTTCGGTATTCTTCTGCAGCCGTAATAATTAGAAATATAGTCGTTTCTGAGAAAAATGCTAACTTGGAGCACTTAATTCAATTCTCTGGAAAATCATACCAGACGATATCGAGTGGTGTTGACTAGGCTTAGAATCGGACATTCACTAATTACACTTTCATTCTTCTTAGAATGAAAAGATCGACCTACATGCACTCACTCTAATACAGTACTCACTATTAAATATCTCTGACTGACTGCAGACTACGCGACATCCGAACTTACGAAACGACTTGAGTGCACTATTAACAGAAGGTAGCCCACATATAAATACACTCTTAAATCATTTGAAGACAATTGTAATTTACACCAAAGTTTAAACTACACACAACTACCCTACTCACTCCTCTTCGTTTTGTATGTCAAATTATGTTAATAATTAGTGTATGTGTTTTTGTGAACAATAGTGTATAATACATTTTTAAACTGGTGCCTTAGACTTCCATCATCGTCACCAGGATTGATCGCAAAATTTATAGTTTCACCTTGTTTTATTTTAACGCTTCATTTTATTTAGTTATATTTTATACTATGTTTTAATAATTTTGAAAATACTTTGTCTTTTTTAATGTTCATTGAAAATAAATGATACTGAGCGACATCGCCTAGTTGCGGAGCTCATAAATTATATAAAATAAATAATTCAATTGATCTACATTCTGATGACTATATTGCAGACTTATCTGCTGGTGCAGGTTGTTGATATTACAAAAGAAATTATTGACGCGTTTCAAAGGAGCTGTTCCATCTTCAATGAAACAGACGAGAAACCATACGTTCTCTACCTTTCACCGCATGGTGCTGCCATCTATGTGTCAGTCCTGGGAACTACCCAGCTCCAGCTGTTAGCAGAGAACAAAAGCAGTAGAAGAAAAAAAGACAGCAGTCAGTCTACTTCTTCTTGATAGAGCACACGTTAATAAAAGAAGTATTTTTTTTGTTGTTAATATGCCTCAAAACCATGGCTAATTAACTAGCATTTAGGCCAAGACGGGTGGCAGGAGAGAAGATATGGATGGAGAGAGAAATGGAAGAAATGAGGAGAAAAAGGGGAATGAATAACCATCAGAAGGAAAACCACACACAAGGAAGCCAGACACAATAAGTCAACAGATCATCAGCATTCAATATTGTAATTCTTAATCAATATTTTTCATTGTATATTATATGTATTATGTAGTAACACTTTCAATAGACTTTGTTTTGTTTTATTACAATCTAACCACATTTATACAGTCCACCCTCATGATAACCAGCACTTGCATAAACTCAAATAGTGAGAGGGTAATATTCATTTCCAAATGAATTACCCCATCACATTATACAGGAGCTGAGCTTCTTATAAAGATAAAACCTACGTAAAAAAATTGAATTTCAATCCAAAAGAACCATTACAACCATTAAATAAATAAAAAAAAATTTTTTTTTTCTTAAATGGGCCATTACAAGCCAAACAAGAGAGAATTTGGGGGTAGTTCTATGAGAGAGTAAAAGGGGAACGAAGCCCATTGAGGGAGAGAATACACATACTACATGCTTTACACGAGTGGAACATTAAAATTTGGGTGGGAGCAACAGGTTGTCCTAGATCCTTCTGGCGGCAATTAACGAGGAGAGCTGTTCATCTCAGCTGTCTTTAATTGTCCCTCCTAGTGACCTCTTGTTATGCCAGCTGGAAACAAGTTAACATTAATATTTCTTCCGTTGTGTTCATGCCCTTATTTATATTTCCCTTAATCCACTGTCAGCCATCTGTTGCATTATACAGCCTTATGAACAGCCTCTTCCTTAAATAAGGTTGTTTTTCTACTCGCAAATTATTATTTCTATGTGTCTGTCGATTGCTTTTCATGTAAAACGAAAAACATTTAACTGAAACTTAGGGCTTCATAATTTATTTATTTAAATGGGTTCAGCAACGCAGGCGATTTACTCATTATTTAAGTGTCATTAAAAAAGTGAAATGCAAAAAAAAAAAAAAAAAAAAAAAACAACAATATCAAACGGAAAAAGAGTGAACTAAGGCAAACGGTGATTTTTGAAACGGGTTATTGGCATGCCAGGGTCATAAATGAAGCAAACGATATTGTACGATATGGAAACATCAGGGTAATGAACATAATATAAATGAAAATGTAACTATAGAAAGGGGGGGGAGAAAAATTAAATAAATAAAAAAAATATAAAAATAATGAAAAGGGATAACCAAAAAAATAAATAAATAAATAGAAAATAAATAAAATAAAGTTGATACACCCTGCTAATGTAGGAAATAAGTGAAGAGTGGCGTGTAGAAAGTGTAGATTATAGTGTGTTATATATATATTGATGTCTTTTAGATGTTTAATGACTGAGTCTATGTAATCACTGTTATCGGTCAAAACATTAAAAAAACTGTACAACACAAATTGACTGACTGTCGACGAAGAGACAATTTAGACATTCCACATGACTTACTGGAACCTTTAACCGAGGGCTTCATAAAAATGATGAAAGAGAACACAGCTTACGATATCACAGAAGAAACAACCATTTAGCACCTGTTAGGAATAGTAGAAGCGTTTTGAAATTATAATAGTCCTGTAAAAGAACATATGCTATTATATATATATATATATATATATATATATATATATATATATATATATATTTCTCCTTGTTATAATTTATTTCCAGTGTGCAATATAAATGCGTTAATGAGGAATAATGAAATCCGTAAATGGTGTGAATCATTAAAAAGTCCGTCAGGCAGGGGCTGCGTAAACAAAGCAGATTTCCCACGTGAAGATAACAATAGAGAAATCTGCATACTAGTAACACGACCGTGAGTGAATACAAACGGTAATGAGAAATCTTTCAGTAAATTTTAATTCTCTCCCAACGGAAACGGGTTACGAATTGTAAACTAATAGGTCTGCTAACCACTTAGAAGCTGAACGGATATATAGAGATATTCTTCACCGGAAAGAAAACCATTATTGATATATATCTGAATATAAAATATTAACATTATCTCAAACTATTTACTATATCCATTACTGTAATTTATAATGAATCAGAATAATTTATGTTTTAATAACTCAAATTCCAGTAGTCCAAGAACTAAAGAAGGGGTCCCCCTTAACATACCCGTAAAGTATTTATTTGCATATATCTGACAACGTATAAACTCAAACGAGTCTCTAAACGAATTTCACGAGAGCCGAACTGTTACGGAAACAGCCGAACCAATTTTTGGCGGAATCTCAAAAACAGAGTCGACAATAGCCGATCTCATCTCGTCCGTTATCCTCACACACTTAATAAAAATGCAAATATCTCAGTTAACATTCAAGATAGGGAATAAATGTATATAACAATATTTATAGTAAATTTAATTTTCAGTAAAAGTTTTCGATCCTACGTGTAGTAACGGAGATATTTCAAATTTTCGAAAATCCCCCTTTTAAACCCCCTCCCAATGGTCCGATTTCAGCCGTTAACGAACTTGATCTTTCTTTTTACATAAAACTTAAAACTTTTAAATATTGAGCTTGGCAACGATCAAACAAAAATTGCGACCGCTAGCTAACATTATATATATATATATATATATATACACACACACACACACAAAATTTAAACGGACCTCATTTTTGTCATCTCCTAGGTAGGATCGATAGACATATGAAGAAAAATTTCCCTTAACTGAAATCTACTAAAAGTGTGTCACGCTAGTGAATGCAAAACACAAACTGATTTTAGGGTGGCTGGAATGATGCACTAGTCAAATCATTATCTACACGTGCCCTAGCAAAAACACTAATACGTTAATGTGATGTAATAATCTAACGTAAAAACCGCATGAGCGGAATTTAATTACTTGTCAGGATAACATTCGATGCATGCGTCTAATGTATGCAATATCTTGAAAAATAAGTTTATCTGAGAATAATGCCAAAATAGCAAAGGTCATAGGACCGTCCGAATCCTATTTAACACTGCCATCAAATCTAAAAAATGTTGCCCTCCAAAACTAAAAATATGTGCCATCAAACTGGGGTACTAGCATTTTTAAAACGGGTTAAAGAACTGTGGAGTCAGAGAAGTCAGTTTTTTTATACCACTCTTAGTATTCGAGTATTGTTGAAATATTTTATCAGTTTCAATGTTTTTAGCTCTCTTTTTTTTAAGGGATACATACACACACACACATATACACGCACACTCAGCTCTGGCCATCGAAATTTTAGTTTGATTGTTATCAAAATCTATATTTAGGCGTTTAATGTATAACACAAGATCAAGTTCGTTAATGGTGAAAAGCGGACTGAAGGAAAGAGGGTTTAGAGGGGAGGGTCATCTTCAGGTCTTGGCACACTTGATTAACTGAGTCCTCTGTACATCTCGATTCTAGCATATATTGTACTCGTAATTTGAGTTACATAGGATCCTTTCGACAGAAGTATTATGGAATATATTTTGAGGCAAAGTCACCACTTTGTTATTCCAATACGTTGGAAATCTTCCCAGATTTTTTTTTTCTTAGAACCATGTATACTTCCAAATTATGAATTCGAACCTTATTCGAAAATAAGGGAGGGCTTCACTGTATTCTTGGGAATATTTATGCTGCAGGACCCAAGGATACTATGGAGTGCCATTAGGCTTGCTATGGGAATTTCTGGAGAAAATCGTCAACTTAAAAGTAGCACTGCTTAAAGAGAAATTCAAGTTTATAGTACTAAGTTGTTACTCCTTAAAACCATGCTCATCAGAGCCAGCCGTATTAAGGCGTTGGTCAATGCAGTTGGTAAACTTGGAATCGATGTCCAAGTAAGCAGTGAGAATTTATATCTGGAAGATCTCATTTAATGATATCATTAGTCCGTTTCTTCACTATATAAGGGCGATACCTGTATATAAACCAGTTATGGGCAACATTTGACATGATGCGGGTCAAATTTAGTGTGCAAATATGTTCGTGGGCCGCCTTTAAAAGTACTGCATTTTAAAGTAGTGTTCTTAATTTTTAACGATATTTGTTAGACATGAAATTATACGACAATGAATTATAATACAATTTATTAAAATAGCTAAATTAAATGAAAACATAGGTACAATGTTATAATTAAATCGTAAAATTTGGAATTGTTACAAACAATGAAAATTAAATAGCGACACCGAAATCAATAAGACACTAGAGCTTGAATTTGGGAAACAATTCCATCGATGTTTTGGATGAATTCCACTGATACAAAT
This sequence comes from Riptortus pedestris, assembly GCA_019009955.1. Classification (NCBI taxonomy): domain Eukaryota; kingdom Metazoa; phylum Arthropoda; class Insecta; order Hemiptera; family Alydidae; genus Riptortus; species Riptortus pedestris. The sequence continues at coordinate 121,931,300 of CM032232.1, forward strand.
ACGAAAAGAATTTTCCAAATTATCGTTAGTCAGCCTTTTACGATGTTTTGATTTATCGACATTCATCATTGAAAAGAACTGTTGGCAAATCTCTCCTCATCTTCCTCATTTGGAGTAAGTAGTGTAATATTTTTGTTTAATTGGGTTTTTCAAAATGTCTCGCTGGGCCAAATATGATATAAACCGTCGCTCTCAACTAACCATACTAACCTACAGCCAGAGTTAAGCACACACAAAAAGAGTCCGTCACGCAGGGGCTGCGTAAACTAAGCAGATTTCCCATGTGAAGTTTTACAATAGATAAATATACATACAGGTAACACTACCGTGAATGCTCAGTAAATGTACAATACAAGTTAATAATCACTACAACGGAAAACGGCTGAATTGTAAACAAACAGGCCAGCCAGCCTCGTAGAGCTGTATAGATAGACCGGAAAGACAAACAATTAATGAAATATATCTGAATATAACATTAATTTTATTGAAAACAATTTACTCAAGCTAGTGCTGCAATTTGTAATGAATCAGAATCAGTTTTATCTCAATCACTCAAATTTTAGTAATCCAAAAACAAAAGAAGGGGGGGGGGGTTCAAGATAACATAAAAAAGAAAGAAATAGTATTTGCATATACCCCACAAAATAAAAATTCAATGAAAATAATATTTGGTATTTAGGCTTCAAATAATGTGATTTGTTATATAACTGAGTCTTGTTTATGTAACACTAGTAGAAGTGGGGGTTTACTGAAGGCTGAAAACTGAAAAATGCAAATATCTCGATTTATATTCAAGATAGAGAATAAATGTATATAACAATATTTATAGTAAATTTAATTTTTAATACGATTTAGTCTATACTTTTATTCAATCCGACTTATAGTAACGGAGATATTTCGAATATTCAAATTTCTCCCCGTCTAAACCCCCCTTCCCCCTGTTCCGATTTTTGCCATTAACGAACTTGATCTTTCTTTTTACATAAAACGACTAAATATCGAGTTTAGTAACCCCTTAAAGGAAATCAGCTAAAAAATAATTAAAAAAGGCGACTCACCGACTACTTGGAGATAGCCCTGCCTGCTCCTCATGGGGTCAGTATTGACCTGGCACATATACCATCCCCTGTCGGCCTCCTGCACATCCTTGATGTGGAGGTACCAGGATCGGTGGTCATTGTAGGAGAGCGACACCCTCGGGTTCTGCGTGATCACAGTGTGGTGGATAGAGAGGATTGTCTGAGTGTCTACTCTCACCCAAGCCACCTGAAAAGAAAACAAATTGTTCATCAAAGTTAAAAATATATATAACCAAATGAACTCACTCGTAAAGCATTTATGCCATTGAGATTAAAATGGCCTTTCGTAGAAACGTATTCTCAAAAACTATTGTTAACACCGCTAACTCAGTAGGTAGGATATGGAAATACGAAATAGGCACTAATGATAGAGTACCAGTGATCCTTAATGGCTTTTCGTAAACCCATTTTACTACAAGCTTTGCACATTATAACTCAAGTATAATTGAGTTCAATAAATACGTATGCTTAATACATTTTATACTTAGATCAAACTGGTGGTCACTTTTGTATCTTTTCTTTACAACGCGTAAAAAGAAAGACATTCAAGACTAAGTTCTTGTCTGATTTTGGACATTAACTTCTTCCTCATTCTTTGTTATTCTCTATCTAATTGAGGGGTTAAAACGCCTGAGAAGTGGTTCACGAGAACTTCCTTTCTGAAGATCATCTCACTCTAAAACTTCATTGGAAAATAGAAATCTTTAGGAATAGATGTTTTTTTTTTTCAATTTTCAAAATGAATTTAAAAATTCCAAAATTGCCCAGATATAAACAATTGATCTTAGTATTTTCTTTAACTCACCCCTACTATCTTTAAACAATTGGAAAAATATTTTGATAATCATATAATTAATAAAACTTCATTACTATTTTTAGTAGAATATATATTTTAGTTTCTTTGGTTTTTCGGCTTTTGAGAACTATTGATGAAACGATTCTTTAATTGTTAGGATTTATGTTGTTTATCATAACTACTGATTAACCGCTCTTAGTGTCGTTGTTTAATTGTTCGATATTAACTTAAATAAAGAGTGGAGACAATTTATGGTTGTTGAGTGCCCTAACAGATGATGTCATAGCCCCTTATGAAAAAAATATACTTTTGTATACATAAACGTCTCATATACGCTTGTATACCTATAATTAATATTCGTACGTACCTATTTATTCCGTCAAGCAGCCTGAATTTTTTTTCCCAATTCATTAATTTCTGATAGGTGTGTTATCCAAAAAAAGTCCGTCTCGCAGGGGCTGCGTAAACTAAGCAGATTTTCCACGTGAAGGTTTACAATAGAGAAATTCCACGAGAGCCGAGCAATCAAGGAAACGGCCGAACGAGCTTTTGGCGGGAAAGTCACTCTCGTCCGTTAGCCGTCGATTTAATAAAAATGCAAATATCTCAGTTAATATTCAAGATAGAGAATAAATGTATACAACAATATTTATAGTAAATGTAATTTGCAATAAGATTGATTCTGTACAATTTTTCGATCCGAAGTATAGTAACGGAGATATTTCGAATTTTCGAAAATCCTCCCCTCTAAACCCCCCTTCCCACTGGTCCGATTTCAGCCGTTAACGAACTTGATCTTTCTTTTTTACATGAAACGACTAAATATTGAGTTTCGTAACGATTAAACAAAAATTGCGACCGCTAGAGCGGTAACAGAGAAATATATATAATATATATATATATACAGTTTTGAACGGACCTCATTTTCGTCATCTACTAGGTAGGATTGATGGACATTTGAAGAAATGATTTGAAAATTCCGTCATGAGTACAACCTTAATAGCTGATTTCCCTTAAGGAAAACCTGCTAAAATGGAAAATTTAATTAATAACAAGATATTGTGGACGAATTGTAATCTTATAAAACATGTTCTGTTCTTACATCAGGAATGTAAGCTGGACAGCTTATCCAGTGTCCTGCAATATTTCTGAAATTGGCGAAAGTTATAAAGCTCAAGGGCACACTTAAATGTCTGGTTTAAACTTTAAGATCACATTTACTAATCTTGGACCTATAGAAGGAAGATTAAAGAAGGTTTGCAATGATCTTACCTAGTCTTTGGATAGGAAAATGTTATATTGGGGATATTTTAGTTAATGTTGTTTACTCCAATTTTCCATTTATTAGCAGATTTTCCTTAAGGGAAATCAGCTATTGAGGTCGTACTCATGACGCGATTTTCGAAAACTTTCTTCAAATGTCCATCGATCCTGCCCAGGAGATGACGAAAATGAGGTCCGTTCAAAATGTTATATATATTTGTCTGTTAACGCTCTAGCGGTCGCAATTTTTGTTTGATCGTTATGAAACTCGATATTTAACCGTTTTATGTAAAAAGACAGATCAAGTTCGTTAATGGCTGAAATCGGACCAGAGGGAGGGGGGATTTTCGAAAATTCCAAATATCTCCGTTATTATGCATCGGATCGAAAAATTGTATAGAACCAATCTTATTGAAAATTAAATTTACTATAAATATTGTTATATACAGTATAGTTTGGATTATATCGGCCATTTCCGTCTTCTAACCTTACCTTACCTTCCTTACTTAGTGAGATTTATGCAAATACGTTCTGTTCATCGGCCCCACCCCCTTCTTTAGTTCTTGGACTACTAAAATTTGAGTTATTAAACTATAAATTATTCTTACAATTCAGAAGCCGTTTCAGTTGGGTATTTATTTTTATTAACTGAAAGATTTCTCATTATCTAATCACGGTGGTATTGTGTTACCAGTATGCAGATTTCTCTATTGTAAAACTTCACTGGGGAAATCTGCTTAGTTTACGCAGCCCCTGCGTGACGGACTTTACTTGTTCTTAATAATGGAATATTACTCAAATTATCTGTTTTTTCTCTATTTTATCATAAATCCAAGCTAGTGTTTCCTTAAAATTAAAATATTTGAATAATAATATACAATTAAAGAACTAAAGAATGGAATGGATGAGGAAGTAATTTGTGTGTCACACCAGCTCCAATTGGATAATCTTTCAGAGTTCCTGCTGATGTTATATTAAATAATGCATTAATATTGAAAAAAAAAATACACATATACTATTTTTTTATAAAATTTTGGAATCATGGGGCACTCCAGTTTAGTTTTTTCTTCCTTTTTGTTGGATGTATGGAACTATACCTTGACAAAATAAGTGTGATTTATTACAGAAAGAATTCTATTATATATATTAAATTGACAGAACTCACAAATAAAAAAAAAAGTCCGTCACGCAGGGGCTGCGTAAACTAAGCAGATTTCCCACGTGAAGTTTTACAATAGAAAAATTTCACAAGTTTCGAGCAGTTAAGGAAACGGCAGAACTAGCCGCCCAGATTTAATAAAAATACAAATATCTCGGTTAATATTCAAGATAGAGAATAAATGTATATATCAATATTTATAGTAAATTTAATTTGCAATAAGATTGATTTTTCGATCCGACGTATAGTAACGGAGATATTTCGAATTTTCGAAAATCCTCCTCTCAAAACCCCCCTCCCACTAGTCCGATTTCATCCGTTAACGAACATGATCTTTCTTTTTACATAAAACGACTAAATATCGAGTTTGGTAACGATAAAAAAAAAACTTGCGACCGTATATATATATATATATATATATATATATATATATATATATATATATATATATATATACGTATAGTTTTAAACGGACCTCATTTTCGTCATCTACTAGGTAGGATCGATGGACATTTGAAGAAAAATATCGAAAATTCCGTCATGAGTACAACCTCAATAGCTGATTTTTCTTAAGGGAAATCTGCTAATATTCTATAGAGTGTTTTTGTCCCTACAAACTTTCAATACTATAAAATATGATTATTACATCAACTTGTTTATTTGTTGTTTATAAAGACAATATTTAAAATTTCGCAAGTACCAGAGACTTAATTTGTTTAAAAATGAATGTTATCATAAAAAGCAGTTTTTTTTTCTTTTTTAGTTCAAAACTTGTCATGTATTTATCCATCAATATTGGTCTCAATGTGGATTCGTTCTGAAAAATGAACCATAAGTATATTAATTCTAGAAATACGTTTCGTTCATAACAGCGATAAAATTTGGAAGGTCATTAATTGACATTTTATTAGTGGATGAGAAAAAAAAACCATTGATAAGGAAAACCAAAGAACTGATAAGAAAATCAAGTCAATAAGGGGATGAAAAATTCGTTTTTAAAGGGATACGCCGGGAATAGCTAGTGAATGTTAGAATCTCTGACAGGAATGAAGAAGAACGACCTTATAGGGAAATATTTTTTACTAGTCACGAATCTCTCTGAGTTATAACTCACCAGAATCACCATTCCCCTTTCATGTCTCAGCCATAGCTCCGCAAATATATTTTCGGCAATTTTTGATTTAGAGTATTAACCAGGGAATAAAAAAAAAAAGGAAAGTATATTCATAATATATCAAGCATTCCCATTAAGTTCTAATTTTGTTAACAGTAATTGTCTAAGAGTATCAATTAGTTTAAAATTGATTTGATATATGGACGATTCGCAAAATAAGTATTTCAGCATGGTTCGGAAAATATTATGTAAAATTACAACAGTATAACATTTATTGAGTAGATATATTTTTCATGGGTTATAGCACACCCATGAAAAATAGATGTTCTCATTTTCTTCATCTCATTGTTAGTATCACTGGACATTTGAAGAAAATTGTCAAAAATTGCGTCATAGGTACAGCCTCAATAGCTGATTTACTGTAAGGGAAACCTGCTATCAAGATCTCGAACTAAATACAAAATACATAGTATTCACAGGGAATTTAATAAAATGAGATGTTTATCATTTCATCACGTCATATCATCAAGTATCAGTTAGCAGAATTATTATGAGATCAAGTAATGCACATTAAAAAGAAATCGTATTATAAAGTTATATTTCATAGAAACACGAGCTCACTAAAATGCCAACTAAAACGAACTCCCTCAAATGGCTCTCAATATTGATGAAACATTAAATTTAACAAAGAATATATCTAGGATGACTTATTGACAGAGTGGATTTAAAACTAAATTAATCAAACAAAAATGTTCCTTTGTTTTATATTTGAGCAATGAGATTTCATTCACGTTTCCAGCTCCTCTGGAAAACTTTTTCACGCACAGAACAAAAGTTTTCTCGCGGTCGCTTTTTTTTTTTCATCGTATATATACATTTTTTTTTCTGAGTAAAAAAAAATCACGAGAAAGGAAGGTGGAAAAACCGCCCTGATATTTATCGTAATACAGAAGGCAGAGAAAATAGACCGCCGGCTCTTTTTCTTTTCATGGCTGTTTCCTTTTTAGAACTGGGCGTAGAGAAAGCACTTCCTATCCACTGCAATCTAGTTTACAATGGAATAGATATTGGAAATAGCTGTACACATTTCCTTATCAGTCTTTTCATTGTGGCTCTTTCGCTTATCAGAAAAAGCTACGCTAAGCTAAAAGATTAGCAGCTCTGAGCTACGCGGCCTAAAATATATTTTCGGAACATTTCTTGTGCTGAATAAGCTAGCCAATGCGTGTGTATGTCGGTCGGCCAGAATGGAAATCGGCCCGTTATTATCGCAGGACCTGCGTAAACTAAGCAGATTTCCACGTGCTGCAAATTTGACGTCACGCCGAAAATATTGAATATCATACCTCAAACAGTGAAAGTTCAACGAAGTGTCTAATAAAATGGTTCATGATATGCCAGATTATTCTAAATATGACCTGAGTGTGAGAAATCTGGGCTTGCTGAAGGCAGAAAACTAAAAACAAATTAGAAAATCGCGTCGTTTGTACAACCTCAATGGCTGATTTTTCTTAAAGGAAATTTGATAATACCAGCACTTACTTCCTATAACCAGTTACTGTCAACATGTAAATTTAATTTAAAATCACATGTTCGCCATCCATCGGCTACTGTGAATAGCGAAGTTTACTTTACAATTTAATCAACGTAATGGGATATTTAATAATATTATATTTACACTTATCAAAGAACGATATAATATCATGTAGATGAGAAAATATGTGATATTACTAATTTGCTAGAAGAGAATAAAATGTGAGATGTTATATGGATAATTATTATTATTTATTAACGTTTACTTTTAGCAAATTTCCTTTAAGGGAAATCAGCTATTCAGGTCGTACTCATGACGCGATTTTTGAAACAGCGGAACAGCGGAGAATACAGTTTTGGGAAATAAAAGCCATGCGTAAATGATAGGATGGAGAGCAGCTCCCTTCATAAAAAAAAAAACGTTCTTCCGTTTGCCATCGATGATTAATTAGATATTTAATTATATAATAAAAAATAAAGTCCGTCAAGCAGGAGCTGCGTAAACTAAGCAGATTTCCCACGTGAAGTTATACAATAGAGAAATCTGCCTAATAACAAGTGTAGTAGTAAGGGATCTCTAAACTTATTCACGAGGGACGAACAGTTTTCGTCATCTCCTGGGTAGGATTGATGGACATTTGAAGAAATTTTTCGAAACTCGCGTCATGAGTACGACCTCAATAGCTGATTTCTGGATCAAATGTCCTTTATCGACGAATGCCGTCCGAGCAATGGAATGTAGTAAATGACCTTCTTTCAGTCCGGAGGCTATTTAAAATTTTAATCTTGATTAATGAAATCATGACACCGTTAAACAAAGCAAACAAACAGAGAAAAAAAACCCTGGGGGCGAAAAAAAAAGAAAAAAATGATGAAATATGGTGAGGGCGTCGTTGGGTGAAAATAGATGAGGGTGTTAGTTCTAATAGAAGGGAGTATCTATCAACATTACAGCTGGGATATTGCATGCAGTGCTCGGCTGGTGCCTTACCACTACATTTGCATAACTTGCTATTCACTGTTTCCATCACTGATATCACTCCCGGCTCCTTCAAACTCATAATACGATGTAAGTGTCGAATCACTTGAAAAAACATTGATGAATAGAAATGAGGTAAACATATCTGTTGTATAATAATAAATATTACCTTATGCGTATTATATTTTTGACAGGAAGCATTCGAATTTTCTTTAAATACATACAACACGTTCAAAATTAAATTACAATAATTAAAAAACGTTTTAATTATTTATTAATATTAAATAAATGCCCTAAAAGCAATAAATGAAATATTTCCCGCCCAAAAAGAAATAGTCACTCCCAGTGAGATTCGATCTCGAAATTTCCGGTTACAAAAATAAAGCTCTATTAACTAAACCACGGAGACACATTGAAATTGACGTCCTGGGAGCTAGTCATGACGTTCAGGCTAACTTTAACATTTTTTTTTTAGACGAACGCCTGAGAAGTTCGTTCTCTCGCTTGTAATTTTTTTATAACCAATAAAATAGGCAACTTATTAATTTGTATTATTTTAATTAAAGCTGTGTTTACCTTGTTACTAATATATTAGGTTATTAAGTGTTATTCATTGTAAGTTATTCATATATTATAACTAAGAAAATTGGCTACTATTAATTTATATTATTTTTATTATAAGTTATTTTTATCATTTAATTAAAATGTATGACACATATTATATTATTATAAATACAAGGAAATTTTATTTTGTAGACTCTTATATATTATGAACCATTGTTTATTAAATAACTTGCTATTCACTGTTTCCATCACTGATATTACTCCGACTCCTTCAAACTCCTAATAGTATGTAAGTGTATCACTTGAAGAAGCCATTAACTCAATGAAATATAGAAATACAACAAAAATCGTAAATCAATTTATATTAAAAATTAAAAGTCTTGAAGAGTGTAGAGGTAGATATCAAGAAAATAAATTATTATTATGATATTAGGATATATATAATTTTATATTATTTTTATTGTAAGTTGTAAGATTTAGAATGCTATCTGTAATGTTTTTTTTTTTTTTTTTTTTTTTTTTTTTTAAATATTTAACGTTAGTGGATTGTATAAAATTTTGTGCTAAGGCCGCCAACGAAAGATTCAAACTGTTGTTGAATATGAGCTATATAATAAAAATGTGATGGTCACCATAAATAATAAATTAATTAAATAAAATATTTTACTTCTCTTGGTTTATGGATCTCCGTACTAGATGAACAAAAGAAGCTGCAATACAAATCTTAATGTTCCTAATAGTTACGGAATAATATGCTATAATATTTCTCAATTTTACAGCTTATTTTTAGCAGATTTCCCTTAAGGGAAATCAGCTATTGAGGTCGTACTCATGATGCGAGTTTCGAAAAATTTCTTCAAATGTCCATCGATCCTACCCAGGAGATGACGAAAATGAGGTCCGTTCAAAATTATATATATATATATATATATATATATATATATATATATATATTTGTCTGTTAACGCTCTAGCGGTCGCAATTTATGTTTGTTTGACCAAACTCGGAATTTAATCGTTTTATGTAAAAATATGTAAAAAGGAAGATCAAGTTCGTTAATGGCTGAAATCGGACCAGTGGGAGGGGGGGTTTAGAGGGGGGATTTTTGAAAATTCAAAATATCTCCTTTATTATGCGTCGGATCGAAAAAGTGTACAAGATCAATCTTATTGCAAATTAAATTTACTATAAATATTGTTATATACATTTATTCTCTATCTTGAATACTAACCGAGATATTTGCATTTGTATTCTGCGTGTGGTTATCAGTAGGCTATGTTCGGACTTTCCGCCGAGCGCTCTGGTGGCCGTTTCCATAACTATTCGTCCCTCGTGAATAGGTTTAGAGGTTAGGTTAACTGTTTTTGGGGCTAGAAACTACTGGGTTATTACGCCCTAAATAATGTTTTAGGTTTAGAGGTTTCTTACTACTACAGTTGTTATTAGGCAGACTTCTGTATTGTAAAACTTCACGTGGGATATCTGCTTAGTTTACGCAGCCCCTGCGTGACGGACTTTTAATATGAATTGAGTCAATCAAGATAGCGAAAAAAAAAACGCAAATAACAACATTTATGAAGCATTACATCTTCAATTAAATTGGTTATATACAATTATTCGTTCAGACGCATAATAATCTAGATATTAAGAATTTTCAAAATTCCCCCTCCCCCAGTCCGATTTCACCCGTTAGCGAACTAGACCTTTATTTTAACATAAAAAGTTTAAATATCGAGTTCGGTTACGGTTAAACAAAAAGTACGAAGTTATATAGTTTTGGACGTGCCTTATTTTCGTAATCTCATCACTGTGATCGATGGGCATTTGTGGAAAACTGATATTGGACTGATATTTGGGAACTTTCTGTTTAATTACATATGATGATTCCCAGGTAGAGAGCCAGTTAATATCTCATTAACGTTTATAGAGAAGTGATGATCCCGACCTTAGTTAATAACAATTCTTGTGAAATATGTATTGGCGTATATGTCAAATATAAGATAGTGCCGCCGTTGGTTTTCTAGTGACGGTCATTATACGTGATATTACAAATTAAAGATTTTTATTAATAACATTTTTGATTACAACCTAATAAATTCGGTTTAAAACTTGTAATAATCAAATATTTCGATAAATAACTAATTACATTTCACGTGAATAAATAAGGAAGAAAAATCAGAGATCGATATTCAAAAAGACGAATTTTCTGATTAAAAACAACTAATATATATATAATATTGGATATAACAAGGCTATAATAAATTGTAAAAAATAGAATTTCAGAATGTTGCGTCAAATATCAGTAAAGTTCTTTTTTTTCCCCTTTTATTTATAATTAGCCTTTCAGCTAAGAAACTTTACATGAAGTTTATAATAGGAAAGTCCGTCACGCAGGGGCTGCGTAAACTAAGCAGATTTCCCATGTGAAGTTTTACAATAGAGAAATCTGCATACTAGAGCCGAACTGTTACGGCAAAGGGCCGAACTAGCTTTTGGCGGGAAATTTTCATTTGTTATCGGCCCAAATTTAATAAAAGTGCAAATATCTCGGTTAATATTCAAGATAGAGGATAAATGTATAGAACAATATTTACAGTACATTTAATTTAAAATAAGATTGGTTCCATAAAATGTTTTGATCCGACGTATGGTAACGGAGATATTTCGAATTTTTAAAAATCCTCCCTCTAAACCCCCCCCCTTCCACGATTTCAACCATTAACGAACTTAATCTGTCTTTTTGCATAAAACGTTATCGAGTTTGGTAACGATCAAACAAAAGTTGCGACCGCTAGAGCGTTAACAGACAAATATATACATATATATATATATATATATATATATATATATATATATATATATATATACATATAATTTTTCCCCCACCCCCCCCCCCCCCCACCCCCCCCCCCCCCCACCCCCCCCCCCCCCCACCCCCCCCCCCCCCCACCCCCCCCCCCCCCCACCCCCCCCCCCCCCCACCCCCCCCCCCCCCCACCCCCCCCCCCCCCCGCCCCCCCGCCCCACCTCCCCCCCCCCCCCCCACCCCCCCCCCCCCCCACCCCCCCCCCCCCCCACCCCCCCCCCCACCCACCCCCCCCCCCCCCCACCCCCCCCCCCCCCCCCCCCCCCCACCCCCCACCCCCCCCCCCCCCCACCCCCCCCCCCCCCCCCCCCACCCCCGCACCACCACCCCCCCCCCCCACCCCCCCCCCGCCCCCCCCCCCCCCCCCCCACCCCCCCCCCCCCCCACCCCCACCCCCCCCTCCCCCTCGCCCCCCCCCCCCCCCCCCCCCCACGCCCCCCCCCCCCCCCACCCCCGAACCCCCGCCAACCCCCCCCCCCCCCCCCCCCGCCCCCCCCCCCCCCCCCCCCCCACCGGTCGAAGGGCGAAGGGAGAGGTTATTGGAAATGTAATGAAATGTTAATATTTTTGTATAATGTATGGCCTTAGAGTTTAAGTATGTTATCTAAATAATGATGTTTTCAGCTGCGAGAGGTTTTCACTTTCAGACATTGTTATTTATTGTCCAAATTTATTTTAATTTGATTTGAATGTTGCAATTATTTTATTTTCTTTATTTATTTTTATGTATTTGCATTATTATTGTTGAGGGTTTTAATTTATTTTAATTATTGGTCTACAACAGTTTGTTCTTATTGACGTGTAGTGCGCATTCTACCAGATAATGATAGAACTAAAACGTCTTCTTTTCCTTCTCCCATACCAAGTTTTTGCGATATTTTGTTTACTATTTGTGTTTTGGCAAACGTGCACAAAACAAATGTTATTTTTTGCGTTATTAAAAGAAGATTTTTTTTTAATTTAATATCCTAATCGCATGATATATCATGCAGGACAACGTCTGCCGGGTCAGCTAGTAAAGATATATAATTCTAGCGTACGTGTGTATGTCACTGAACTCCTCCTAGACGGATGGTCCGATTTGATTGAATTTTTTCGTACGCATTTGCGTGACGCCCCGGAAGGTTTATAGTCACATATCAGCCCGGTAGATGGATCAGGAGTGGGGGTCGTAAGGGAGGCCTAAAATTAAAAATAGCAATATTTCGTTTCCTATTGGTTTTTCGGCAAATATGCACAGAATAAAACTTGTTTATGTTGTTATTTAGAGTCCCTTTTATTATATTCACTTTCGTCGTATAACCAAGTATAAAAGAGATATACACTAAAACATTTAAGTGGGAGCCAACAATTTTAATGGATACCAACAATTGAGGCGAACTTAAAAAAACACGGTATGTGAATTAGGATTATTTCTTCCATGATTATAAGCTCTATTAAATTTTTTAGGTTCGCCTGTATAAAATATTCGCGATATTTCATTTTATATTTTTTTAGGCAAACGTGCACATAACAAAAGTTGTTTTTTGTGTTATTAGAAGCAGTTTTTGTTTTAAACATAATATTATTAAATTTAATATCCTAATCGCTTGAAATATAATGCAGAACAAAGTCTGCCGGGCCCACTAGTATATATATATATATATATATATATATACATGAGCATATATATATATATAGAGTTTTTTTTGTAAATCGCCTTGAACAGTCTATCTATGGCCAATCAAGAAGAACAAATCACAAATTCAATTTATCTTGAGAAATATCGTCCAAATATTTTATAATATCTTAGCTTCGCAGCTCTGTCTGTCACGCAGTGGCTTTGTAAACTGAGCAGATTTCCCATGTGATGGTATTGCATACATAAAATCTTAATTGATTACGCCATCCCACAACCATATTTTCATGTGTCTCGCAACGTTTCTTGAGAACAATATTTGAGATATAAGATTAGAATATAGTGGTTCGTTATATAACAGCTTATTGTTATTATGTCATGAGTAGGAGTGGGGGTTTACTTAAGGATGAAAACTAAAAAATCCAAATATCTCCGTTATTTTTCATAATAGAGAAAATAAATATAGAACAGAATCTATAGGTAATTTAATTTTCAATAAAAATGGATATTTACAATTTTTTGATCCGACATATAGTAAGGGATATATTACGAGTTTTTGAAATTCTCCCCCTTTAAGCTCTAAGTGAAATCTACTATAACATAATAAAAATTCGCTTGCTGAGTTGAGTCGCTTGCTGCCTTTCCTAATGAGCGCATGCAAGTAGTTCTGAAGAAGGTTTAGTCTTTGAAAGCGCTTAGCGCTGAAATAAACAAATTGTGAAGATTGGGACGTTTTTTTCTCTCTCTCCAAATATAATAAAAATTGTAATTAATAAACATTTTGTTCTTAAACCAATCACAATATGACACTAATTTACGTGTAATACTAAAATTTATTTGTGGGTTGGCAGTAGTATACTTGATTTCGAATTCAATACTATACATGGACGTACACGGTTCAAGACCAGGCATTACAAGCTAAATTGTATCAGGTTTTATGGTTACTTGTTTGTTGTTGATTTCTAACCGTTCTACTCGTCCCTATTCATCATAACGAGGCTGTAGTAGTAGTGTATTTAGTAAATGGAACAAACAAGTATCGAACTTCTGTCAGTAATGCCCCAACAATGCGTCAAGGAGGAATTCGCCAAACTGGCCATTTAATTTTCCTATCTGAGCCTTGCCACAGGCTTTGGCACTTAGTGCCTGTTAATCCTAAAAAACACCATTTTATAAAAATATTTACTTATAATCTCTAAAACTATTTACAAATACTGTTTCACAGCCCCCTTTTTCGAAACCCATAGGTTTCAATATTAATCAATGGAATGAGAAAAGTCCGTCACGCAGGGGCTGTGTAAACTGAGCAGATTTCCCTAGTGAAGTTTAGTAATAGATAAATCTACATACTGGTAATACAACACTACCATGGATATTAAGTGAATAAATACAAACGGAAATAAGAAATGTTTCAGCCAATTTCAATAACCTGCCGACAGGAAGCGTTAGGAATGTAAACAAACAGGTCTGCCCGCCTCACACAGGAAGGAAAGAAAAACAATTACTGAAATATATCAGAATATAACGTACTAATTTTATTGAGAAATATTTACTATATCTAGTACTGTAATTAATAATGAGTCAGAATAATTGTTATCTGAATCTACACAACTTTAGTAGTCTAAAACCTTAAGATGGGCGCGGAGGGGGGGGGGGGTATATCACCTGGACATATTTGCATGTATCTCGTATAATAAAGGTCTCTTGAATATATTTTTTGGCATTTAAGCTTCGAATAATGTGGTGTATTATGTAGCGGAGTATTGTGTTTGTAACACCAGTAGAAGTGGGGGTTTACTGAAGGCTGAAAACTGAAAAATGCAAATATCTCGGTTGATATTAAAGATAGTGAATAAATGGTAAAACAATAATTATAGGAAATTTAATTTGAAATAAGATAGGTTCTATTCAATTTTTCGATCCGACGTACGGTAACGGAAATATTTTGAATTTTGGAAAATCCTCTCCTCTAACCTCCCCCCTTCCCCCTTGCCCGATTTCAGCCGTTAACGAACTTGATCTTTCTTTTTACATAAAACGACTAAATACCGAGTTTGATAACGATTAAACAATAATTCCGACCGCTAGAGTGGGTAACACGGGTAAACACACACATATATATATATATATATATATACACACACACACACACACACAGAGTTTTGAACGGACCTCATTTACGTCATCTCCTAGGTAGGATCGATGGACATTTGAAGAAAAATTTCGAAAATCCCTTAAGGGAAATCTGCTAAAAGGTATAAAGTTTTAGGCTCAATTAGCGGAGGACGTGTTGTGATATATAAATCATAACATTTTTTATTTAGGAAAAATGCGGTTGAATGATGCATAAAAATGATTGACGAATAAAATCTTCCCAAAAAGCCTTTAAAGAAATTTACTGTTAATATGGTTTCTGGCTATTCAATTATAAATACAATTAACTGTTAACTTACTCCAGTTTGAGGGTTGCTTGAGAATGGTGACACATTTGACATGTGTCTTATAGTTTAACAGTTCACTCATGACTCCAGTATTTCATTCTTTGAAACACCAATAAAATCCAAGCGAATCAGGAGACACACAAATGCCAGCGTATACGCACGAATGGTTCTCGTTTCTGAAGATTTATTTATCTTTCATATTCTATTCAGAGGCACATCAGCCTTTTTCCCATATTAAATCATATTATAATTCATAGAATTTGGATATTGGTATAATACTGCTTTCAGAGCGTTACCGATAATTATAAATATAAACTGAATTGGAGCTTCTCAGAATCTATAACGTTCGAAGCATAAATGGAATCTGTTGTGGCTATTCAACGAAATTTTGAATATAGTTAAGTTTATTCAACTGAGCCCCTTTGAGTTGAGTCAATGTTAGCATTATCAAATACCATTTTGAGCTGATCCTGAAATAAAATATAATATCGTTTACTTGTGGTGCTTGGTTACATATAACATTGATTAAACAAAACATTTTAGTTATTAACCAGTTACGGAAATTTCTACCAATTTCCTATTATTGAAATGCGAATTTACCATAGATCAAAGGTACCAAGTTTATATTTATTTTGATGAGACTAAATAACCATAAAATATAATTTGTCCGAATTCCTATAATAAATGTATACTTCAAGCCATGTAACATTTACCCTCCGACGTTCCATTTGCCCTCCAGTTACACTCAATAACGCACTAATTCCTCAAATATCACAAATTAGGTATCTAGGACTCACATTAGACAAGCGACTAACTTGGAAACCCCACATCACATTAAAAAGACAAGAAGTGAACGACGGTTCCAGATTCTACTTAGATGCTTGACAACAGATCTAAACTATACTACACAACAACGACTGATTTATACGACAGTACTTCCGACCAATATGGAGTAGGGACTTGAGCTTTGGGGTCACCAAACTTCAAATTCCTATTAAAAATCCAATCCCTCAATCAGATTACTCGCAAATTACTGATTCCCCATTTTACTTATCCAATTTAACTCTCCCATATTGACCTCAACATTCCGTTTGGCTTACTCGCCAAATCCCGATTCAGTTATTCCACTCTCTCCTTCCCGCACTTCTATTCTTTAGGTCGATCACTTTCATCTACCCAATTCAAGAAAATTCCCAAGACGGCGTATGAAGCGTAAGTGGGACCAAGAGATCTCTCGTGTAGTGTTTCTGTTTTACTCCTTAAACAAACACATGTTCCCTCATTGTGGGTATTGTCAAATGGACAAATTCCCACCTCAAGTCAATGTCAAGTCCACTTTCTTCTAAATATCTTTTTGCTTGTAATAATTTAATTATGTTGTTGCAAATAACGAATAAGTTGTAAAAAAAAAAAAAAAAAATGTATACACTTCAATCCATGTAACATTTACCCAACCGACGTTCCCTTTGCCCTCCATTTACACTCATCACGCACACTAATTCCTCAAACACACACAAATTAGTTAATCTAGGACTCACATTACAGACAAGCACGACTAACTTGGAACAACCCCACATCAACATTACCACAAGACCAAAAGCGTGAATCGACGGTTTAAAATTACGACTTCTACTAAGACTACTTGACAACAGACTCTAAACTATCACTACACAAAAACGACAGCTTTATACAACACAGAACCACCGACAATATTAACTAACGTACTTTCACTTTGTGATTCCACCAAACCTTCAAATTCCTCAAAATCCAAACCCTCTCAATCCAGAATCCTCCGTCAAAATTACAGATACCCCACTTTTACTACTCCCATTTAACTCTCCATAATGACCTCAACATTCCTTTTGTCCAAACCCTCGCCAAATCCCGAATTCTGAAGTTATTCCTCTCTCCACTCCCGCACATCCTACACTACATTAATCGAATCACTTTCATCACCCATACACTCCAGCAACCCCCAGACGTGCGTCTGAAGCGTAAGTGGCAAGACAGATCTTCTCGTGTAGTGGTATCAGTTACACACTCCAAAAACCAACCATTGATCCCTCCATTGTGGTATTGTCAATGGACAACTTCCACCTCACACAGTCAATAGTCAAGTCCACTTTCCTACTACCATAATCATTTTGCTTGTAATATTTAATTATGTTGTTGCAAATAAACGAATAAATATAAAAAAAAAAAAAAAAATGTATACTCCCTTCTAAGTAGACGTTTGACCACAAACGAAGAACCTTTTTTTGGCCATAACAAGACGTTCAACTTCAGTCATTATTTTTGTATTATTGCATTTTTATATCTTCAATCAACCCTACAATTTACCCCCCGCCCTTAAAAATATTCCTATTATATTACCACAACTACATATTTTAATCATTTTCTACTTCATTAATATTTTAAATATGATGAATCAACAAGACAATCCGATTGTTCGATGTTGTAATATTCCTCTGACAGCTAAAAATATCGCTATAACATGGATGTCTTCAAACCAAACCATTACTTACTGATACCTAAATGATACATAATTTACGTGAACTACTGCTAAGTAAAGTCCATAAATAAAATTTTTCTCAAATATAAAAACTATACTATTTTATTCTAGAATCTAAACACGTAATATCATATTTTTAATTTTTCTTACAATTTTATTTATTCAACGTTTTTTGGATGTAAGAAATATTAGCAGATTTCCTTTAAGGTCGTACTCATGGTGCAATTTTTGAAAAATGTCTAAATTTCGAATGTCCATCAATCCTACCTAGGAGATGACGAAAACGAGATCCATTCAAAATTATATATATATATATATATATATATATATATATATATATATATATATATATATACTATACGTTGAATAGAAAACTTTTTTAGAAATACAAATTAAATGTACTATAAATATCGTTATATAAATTTATTATCTATGTCGAATATTAACCGAGATATTTGCAAATTTTCATATTCGGCTATTGTTGGTTATGTTCGTGCAATACCACTGAAAGTTAGTTCGGCCGATTCCGTAACGGTTTAGGTTTCGGGATATTGGTGTAGAGACTGGTGTACGCCTCTACTTTGGGAGATGCATGCAAATACTTTCCGTTGACCCCCCCCCCCCTTCGTTAGTTCAAGGACATTAAAATCCGAGTGAATGAGATAAAAATTTCATTATATATATATATATATATATTGATTTATTATAAATTGCAGTACTAGATATAATAAATAATTTTCTATAAAATTAATATGTTATATTAAGATATATTTCAGTATTTTTTTTTCTTACCAGTACGAGGTATTTAGGTATGTTTGTTTAGATTCCAGACGGTTCGCTTCGGGAGGTTTCTTATTATCGTTTGTAATTATACACTTTATATTGACGATGATGTTATGTTACCAGGTATGTAGATTTATCTATTGTTAGACTTCACGAGGGAAATCTGCTGACTTTTTTTTAGTTTAATCTGTAAATGTATTAAAATTTAAATATGCTGTATTTTATCATATTTTCATTATATTATTGTTGCAAAAATTAAAGGATTAGCAGAGAGAGTCGCGTATTTGGGAAGTGCGATATAGATCAAAGAAGCCGACAGAGGGTCTAGCTCCTACTAGTCCCATCCAGTCCAACGTCGAAGGGCTCAGCCTATATAAGAACCGGCCTTCCGGGAGCGAGTCAGTTTTCTTCTCAAGTGCTGATATATGCGTACAGTGCGACTTAGTGCAGTGCGGTTAAGTGTCTTTATAAGAAGAACAGTGTTGTGCCGTGACTGTAAGTAACAGTTTTAGTGCCGTGTATTAGACATTCCAGTGCCGTCTTTTGGTGTACTCCAGTGACCGTCCTTGAATTATTGGACTGTGAAATCTGAAGAACAGTGACGCTATCAGTGTATACTGTTAGTAGTAATTAAGAATAATTACCAAGTGTATTGTGCATTGTGAAATAAATTGTGTAGTGAAAAAAACTGTGAAACTTGTGAGTATTTAATTTTGCAATCCAAAAAGAACTTTTATTAACAACGTTTATTACTGGTTTTTTAATAAAAAAACGTAACATTATGTTTCGGTACGTCTACTTATTTGTTCATTGTAAATATTTTTTATTAATGCCCAAGTTAATTTAATTGGCAATATTTTTAATTTATTTTACCCTTTTACAATGGTTGTAATTCATATACAACGTTTCTTATTTCGTGTTACTTTGTTGTAGTGTTATTTCTCAATAGTGTCTTCTGTTTCGTCTATTTTTTATATTTCGATTTTTCATTAGGTGACATTTTTCAGACCAAAATGGATTTTTATCACGAAGTGTAAATAAAAAAGATTCAAATAAATTTTTTTCTTCGTGTTTTACCCAAATTCTTTCAAGTTCTCTGGAATGTCTATAGACACGTTGTTCGTCTCATTTTTAATACCTGTTTTCCGAAGATTTACCTCTCATTTATTAAAGTCAAATTGGGGTTTTAGCAGATTTCCCTTAAGGGAAATCAGCTATTGAGGTTGTACTCATGACGGAATTTTCGAAATTTTTCTTCAAATGTCCATCGATCCTACCTAGTAGATGACGAAAATGAGGTCCGTTCAAAACTGTATATATATACATATATATATATATATATATATATATATATATAATTGTCTGTTACCGCTCTAGCGGTCGCAATTTTTGTTTGATCGTCACCAAACTCGGCATTTAGTCGTTTGATGTAAAAAAGAAAATCAAGTTCGTTAACGACTTGAAATCGAACCAGTGGGAGGGGTGGTTTAGAGGGGAGGATTTTCGAAAATTCGAAATATATCCGTTACTATACGTCGGATCGAAAAAGTGTACAAAGCCAATCTTATTGCAAATTAAATTTGCTATAAATATTGTTATATACATTTAATCTCTATTTTGAATATTAACCGAGATATTTGCATTTTTATTAACTGTGGGCCGATAAGCTATGGTTCCCGCCAAAAGCTAGTTCGGCCATTTGCCGTAACTGATCGGCACTCGTATGGAGATTTCTCTATTGTATAACTTTACGTAGGAAATCTGCTTAGTTTATTAAATTATAGGAAATTTATTTGTTCAATATTGATGTCTTTCATGTTCAAAATATGAATATATTTATTTATTATTTATCTAACTTTAACTCTATTTTAAATTAATTAAAGAGTATCATTAGTTTATATTAGTTTCATATGACTTGGACTTTAATGTTTTATAGATAATTTTTAAGAATGATGTTACTATGTAATTTTATTTAAGTTTCAACATTTCAAATATAATTAATGGTTACTTGTCTTTAAACATGTTTATTTTTCGTTTTTTTTTTGTACAATAATACTATTATTATACTATAATTTATTAACTTTGTGCAACTTCGGTTAATTGGGATGGGTTGTAAAAAGGTTCCCACCCTTTTCAAGCCCGGTGGGACTTTGGATTTTATTTCATGAGTCCTTCACTAAATAAATTCCTATTTGCCCAGGCGTGAATCGAACTAGCCTCTCTAGGTTTACCATGTAAAAATAAGGCTAACGCTTTTTACTCCCGAAGCTAACATGAACTACCATGGGAGCCCCAATGAATGTGCTATCAACTGAGCCATGGGGGCTCCTATGAGTACCTTATTATGATGACACGTTAGTGACGAAGGGGTTTCTGCTTTAATAAAGAAATTGGTGAGGATACTATTAATGTTATTAAGACTAATATTGTTATTAAGACCTGTTTCCAAAAAAAAAAAAAAAAAATTCAAGCACTTTTAACAGTCGTATGAAGGTGTTTATCACCTTGTGACATTATTATGTTTTATTTCCAGCAATATATTTCTCTGGATGTTAGAAGTCTAAGAGGCTGTTGGACAGGACTATAACAAGCTGCGAACCAATAATCCAGCGACTAACAAGGCAATCTCAAAGTTAGCCATTCTCAAAGCAGGGATTGTTAGATTTACTCCGGCCGCAATACGGAGAAAAGGGATGCGAATTTAAATTTCTATCTTAAAAATATCTCTCGTTAAAAAACGTTACTAGTAATACTTTTTTTTAATAATAGACTTTATTTTTTGTTATTATTATATACGTCTATTAAAGTATGATTTTAGGAAATTTCCCTCAAGGGAAATCAACTACTGAGGTTGTTCTCAGGACACGATTTCCTCGTGCCCTTCGATCATACCTAGGGAACAACGGAAAAAAGTCCGTCATGCAGGGGCTGCGTAAACTAAGCAGATTTCCTACGAGAAGATAAATCTACATCCTGGTAACACCGCCGTGAATGTTATGAGAATAAATACAAACGGTAGAAGAAATCTTTCAGCCAATTTCCAATTTAATAATACTTACAACAGAATGCGTCTGAATTGTAAACACACAGGGCAGCCAACATTGCAGCGCTGAATATGTGTGATGAAGCCCGGAAAGAAAAACAATTGGTGAAATATATCTGAATATAACATATTAATTTTATTGAAAACTATTTACTATAGCTAGTACTGTAGATTATAATGAATCACAAGAACATATTTGCATGTATCTCGTATAATAAATATTTCTTGAAAACAATATTCGGTATATAAGCTTCAAATAATGTGGGTTATTAAATAACAGAATATTGTTTACGTAACATGAGTAGAAGTAGGGGTTTGCTGAAGACGGAAAATGAAAATATCTCGTTTAATATTCGAGATAGATAGTAAATGTATATAAAAATATTTATAGTACATTTAATGTGCAATAAAATTGGTTTTATGCAATTTTTCGATCCGACGTATAGTAACGGAGATATTTCGAATTTTCAAAAATTTCCAGTCTATACCCCCCCTCCCACTTGTCCAATTTCAGCCATTAACGAACTTGATCTTTCTTTTTACATAAAACTATTAAATAGGGAGTTTGGTAACAATAAAGCAATAATTACAACCGCTAGAGCAGTAACTGACAAATATATATATATATATATATATATATATATATATATATATATATATATATATAGGATTTCTACTAATTGTAAGTATCAATAGACATTAGAATAAAAATTTCGAAAATCATGTCATGAGTACGACGTCAATAGCTGATTCCCTGAATGGAAATATGCTAAAATGAGCTCGGCTCAAAATGTTTTGTATACTTATAACTGTCTCTAGTGGTCGCAATTTTTGTTTGATGTTGTAATGCACACTTTTTTTCTATTTTCACAATTAACTGAGGTTTTTGCATTGTTCAGTAAACCAGCACACATTTAGTCATCGCACTTTCAACAAGAAGTGAATGAATCTGGAAACGAGCTTATAAGCTTTTTTTTATAAAAGAACAAGAGTGAGATATATGCAAATACATTGTTTGATGACGTCATCAATTAAGATCTTATTGATTACCCTAAAAGTGTTTATTTGAACTATACCGTTTATAACCGGTTCATTCAACATTGAAGATCATATTAGTTAATGGATGAAATTGGGCAAGGGATATAGGGGGCAGTTTAGAGAGGGGATTCGAAAATTAAAATATATGCTGTATAGGGCCAAAAATGTTATGGAACAATTCCTGTTAAATTATTAACGCTTTTCAATTGGTGGTAACACAATTCTTTAACTGATATATTAAGCGAGTTATTCGTACATTCTTGGTTTAGGCTATTCAGAAAATCCCCACATCTACTCATCTCATTTTTATTTATAAAGAGATTATATGAGGTGATATGCTGTCAGTAGAGTGTCATACCAACACATAGGAAATATGTTTAGTTTTCACAGCCCCTGCGTGTCGGATTCATTCAAGTACAGGTCAGTTTCATTCGAAGCATACTCGTTTTCTTGTAGGGCTGCATATTTGATACATTGGTTAATAAGAATTCTTTGGTGGCATAATGGCAATGTATAAATGAAGTTTAATGTCCATAAGAGTCAAATGTGTTTAGTATTAATACGTGTCTTTATATTCCTTTTGAAACTCGAAATGGCGTCCAGGAGGCGTTTTTCGTTAACCCTAATAGAAAACTTTCAATACTTTACAGATATCTTACTTCGACTCTCTTTTGCATATTTTAATATTACTTAGTTGAGTTTGATAGATAGTTTATTGAATCTTAATATCATCTAATCATATAGTAATAAAATAACTCTGAACAACTTTTATTAGATTACCTCATATTCCAAAGATGATAACAATTGTTTTATAGGATAATAAGTTATCTGTAATTGGTCAGCATTTCTTCTAGAGAGCTGTCCTGGGTTTTACATCTAGAGAAGGACTAAGTTGTAAACTATTAATGATTCAGTATACAGAAAACCATTAGTTATATGAGAAGTAAAAGCAATATTTTAGACTTAAACATATTATTTTCAGTGTTTACCTCTTAGTGAGAATAGTAAATTACTCGCAGTTTGCTAACCATTTAGAGTCACCCTAGATAATTGATAGTTATAAGTAAGTCAAATCTAATACCTTGAATATGTTCGTTTGTATTCATGAAATTTATATTTATTTGGAGCATTCACTACGAGATGGTATTGTTCATAAAAAATAAAATAAACAGAAAAAAAAATATTCATGAATAAATTGAACAATAAATTTAGAGGGAAATAAGTGAAACTGAGAACAAAGAAGTACTATTGTATAAAGTAAAATGTAACAAAAAAATAGGAATAATGAACTAATGGAAACATTAAGTTTATAAATAATACATAAAACCCACAGTCTTAAGAGTAAACATCTGACATAATATAACTGTACCTCACAAGTTGCCTTAGAACAAGACAGATATTCCATTATATTTTGCGAATTTGAAAGGATTGACAAAAATCACCGTGATATTTGTGCGGGTACTTCTTATCACAGGCTTCTCTTCGCGTCTCTTATTTTACTACTATTCAACGTGTAAATAAAGATGTCACCTCATTCACTACCTTTAGGCATCCCTTGTTGGGTAAAGTGACTTTTGGCTATTTATTTTATATATATATATATATATATATATATATATATATATATATATATATAATTTTTTTTCTTAAAGTGGAGAATTCAGCTCAATTTGAAGTAAAGCGTTTTGAAAATATTACTCTACTATTTCAGAATTATATTTATTACTTACCGGTATTGAACTCATCAATTGGTGAGATGTCATTAGTTGTTTCTATGTCCCTCGCCCGCCGCCCTAAAACAAAATAATTTAAATAATAAATAAATTTATAATTAAATAATTAATATAATCAATAGTTTATATTTAGCGTGTATTGACCCTATTTATTTAATTTTTGTCATTTGTTTGGCAAAGGGTCTTTTAGCAGATTTCCCTTAGGGGAAATCAGCTAGTGAGGTCGTACTCATGATGCGAGTTTCGAAAAATTTCTTCAAATGTCCATCGATCAAGATCAAGTTCGTTAATGGCTGAAATCGGACGAGTGGGAGGGGGGGTTTAGAGGGGAGGATTTTCGAAAATTCAAAATATCTCCGTTACTATACGTTAGATCGAAAAATTATATAGAATCTATCTTATTGCAAATTAAATGTACTATAAATAATGTTATATACGAGTATTCTGTATTTTGAATATTAACCGAGATATTTGCATTTTTATGTTTTCAGCTTTAGAGATGAGATCGGCTAACTTCTGGTCTAGTCGTGAGTTTCCGTCAAGAGCTATTTCGGGCCGTTCCTGTAACTGCTTGGCTCTCTATTCTGAAATGTCTCTATTGTTAAACTTCACGAGGGAAATCTGCTTAGTTTACGCAGCCCCTGCGTGACGGACTTTTTTTCTTTATATTAACCCTACAAGAAGTTATTTATTTGAGTACATGTTCCATTGCCACATAACATATTACATGTATGATTATGTTTAATAAATATTACCATATAATGAAAAAAATAAAATAAAATTGTGAAATATGCGAGATAATTAAAAATATAATTAATAAATTAAAAAACAAATTTAATAAAGTTAAAACTCAACCGATGTCACGGTTGTTCTCTTCTTCAAATTGCGAGTCGATGTAAGGAAAATATATTGAGTTATAATTATCTTCCCTCATACTCAACTTTATATTCTAATGTATTTTTGGTACATCCATATCTATTTGATCCTTTTGATAAACTTGATCAGTTCTTTATTACAGTTATTAAATAATATATGAGGTGGTTCTCACTAATTACCTCCTTTTGAAATTACGTTCATTATGAATTTTGATCTCTTTTGATTAAATGTTGAACAGTCATAGAGTATATGTAAAAACGTTTATGTTGTCTGTGTGTCGCAAGCAATTGTGTTTGCAAAAGGTCTGTCGTGATAAAAATAATTTGCTTTCTCGAATTTATTTACTTTTCCCTTACATGTTTCATGTCTCTCGCTCGCACCCCTATTTCTTTAAAAAAAATTTAAAATTAAATTTTTCAAAAATTGTCTTTTTAGGGGTTAATATCTCCGACGGGACAAAATATAAAAACCTGAAATTCTCGGCCAGAAGTAGAACTCTATGACTGTAACATGCACAAAAAAACTTCATTTTGCATATTTGACTACAAGCTGAGATCAGTGGAACAGAGAATAGAGGACTTGTAATAAATCATACAGCTTACATCAATACATACCAAATATAACTCACAACAACTACAACACAATTAAGAGTCACCATCAGCACATACGTTTTTACATCTACTCTATGACTGTTCAACATTTAATCAAAATAGATAAAATTTAATAATGAACATAATTTTAAAAGGAGGTAATTGGCCTCAACCACCTCATATTTTATTTAATAAATATAATAAAGAACTTATAATTTTTATCCAAAGTATAGATATGGATGTAGCAAAAATATAGTAGAATGTAAAGTTGATTGTGAGGAAAGAGAATTATAATTCAATATATTTACTTCTTACATAGACTCGGAAATTAAACATCGGTTGAGTTTAACTTTAATTGATTTGCTTTTTTCTGTTTTTTTTTTATTTTATTTTTTTTCATTTCATTTATTAATTTTATTTGTAATTATCCTACTTATTTTAATATTTTATTTTTTATTATTATTTCTTTTATATTATATTTGATTATATGGTTGATTAACGTGTATATATTGTAAAATAAAAATATATTTAATCATAATCATACATGTAACATGTCGCGTGGCAATGGAACGTGTATTAAAATAAATAACTCCCTATAGGGTTAGTATGAGAAGAAAAAAAAAACTGAGATGGCAAAAAGTGGTAAAATAATAGTGTAGCAATTAAATTAATATTTTCTGGATTATTTGAAATGGATTGACGCTTTATTATTTAAGCTGGGAGCTATCATCACCAAAACACGTTTTAGCAGATTTCCCTTAGGGGAAATCAGCTATTGAGGTCGTACTCATGACGCGATTTTCGAAAAATTTCTTCAAATGTCCATCGATCCTACCCAGGAGATGACGAAAATGAGGTCCGTCCAAAATTATATATATAGATTTGTCTGATCGTTACGAAACTCGATATTTAACGGTTTAATGTAAAAAGACAGATCAAGTTCGTTACTGGCTGAAATCGGACCAGGGGGAGGGGGGGGGTTTAGAGGAGGGATATTTTCGAAAATTCAAAATATCTCCGTTATTGTGAATCGGATTGAAAAATTATATAGAACCAATCTTCTTTCAAATTTAATTTACTATAAATATTGTCATATAAGTTTATTCTCTATCTTGAATATTAACCGAGATGTTTGCATTTTTATGAAGTCTGTGATCGGGTATAGTTCGGATTAGGTCGTCCATTTTCATAACTTC
This sequence comes from Riptortus pedestris, assembly GCA_019009955.1. Lineage (NCBI taxonomy): Eukaryota > Metazoa > Arthropoda > Insecta > Hemiptera > Alydidae > Riptortus > Riptortus pedestris. The sequence goes on from CM032232.1 coordinate 121,958,483, forward strand.
TTGGCTCAGGTGGAAGCTTCTTCTAACCCTACCTGTCGTAACCCAAGGTTATATCCTTTGTTCATCCGCCCCACCCTGCGTTTTTTGGTTTGGAAAATTGAAAAATTTGAGATATATATCAATCCGTTTCATAATTCAGAAGCCGTTTCAGTTGGGAATTTATTTTAATTAACTGAAATATTTCTCATTACCGTTTGTATTTAATCACCATGGTGTTGTGTTACCAGTATGGAGAATTCTCTATTGCAAAACTTCACGTGGGAAATCTGCTTAGTTTACGCAGCCCCTACGTGACGGACTTTTATTTTTCGTTTTGATTGCTTGTTTTCTAGAAACCATGTATCCACGCCCTTTTGGAAAATCTAAATTCTTAACATAATAACATTGGGCGTTGAACTATATTTTTTTTTTAGGTTAAAAAAAAAAATATTAAAGTGACACATCAGAGTGAATGAGAAAAATATATATATATGAATATAAGAGGTTTATAAAATATGAAAATTCGTCACATATAATTTTCATGAGAGGTGATAAGATAAGCCAGCGGTATTTTTACGAGAGCGAGAGTTGTGGGATGTTTGTATGAGCCGCTATCTTGCCGAGGGATGGGGAGATGACAACTTCCATTCATATTACCACTTCGCCGGCTATCTCATTTTCATTCAAAACTTCTTTATAATAAATTATATTAACACATTTAGGGCTAAAATCCAACCACCTTGCTTATCTTTTATAACTCAAATCAAAATGTTAACTAATTTTAAAATACTACATGTCTCGTGAATAAAAAACTTCAACGAGAAAAAAAACCAACACCTATCTTACGGTTGAAACTTTTTTAAAGCGCTACCCGAAAACATCACACACACATAATAAAAAAACACTTCGTTTAAAAGTAAATTAAAGATCTTCATGACTGATGATTATTTTTATATATAATATATATAATAAAATAAGTGATGTATAAAATAAAACAGCAATATATTTGTCATAAAAATCCTCCCTTCATGGCGGAGACAAGTTTCAAATCATTTATAAACTGCAAAAGCAGATTTTGCTTTGGAGCTATTGAGGTCGTACTCATGACGCGCTTTTCGATTTTTTTCTTCAAATGTCCATCGATCCTACCCAGGAATTAACGAAAATGAGGTCCGTTCAAAATTGTATATATATATATATATGTCTGTTACCGGTCTAGCAATTTATGTCTTATCTTCTACAAACTTGATATTTAATCCTTTTATATAAAAAGAACGATCAAGTTCGTTGACGGCTGAAATCGAACCAGGGGGTTTAGAGAAGGAAAATTTTGAAAAATCTTACTTTCTCCGTTATTATGCGTCGGATCGAAACATTGTATAGAACCAATCTTATTGAAGATTTAATTTCCTATAAATGTCGTTATGTACATGTTTTCACTATCTTGATTATTAACCAAGATATTTGCATTGTTTAGTTTTCGGCATTCAGTAGAAACCCACTCATACTCATCTCATATTAACAATAAGCTAGTGTGTTATGAAGCACTTAATTTGAAGCCTAAATATCCAATATTTATATCATTGAACTATTACGTTTTGAGATAAATGCAAATATCTAAGGCACGTGGGAAATCTGCTTAGTTAACGCAGCCCCTGCGTGACGGACTTTTAATAAATTTAATACTAATAACCAACCATAGGCCATTAATAATTCACTGTATATCATTATTGTCATGTTAAGACTGGTATATATATTTAAAAAAACGTGTTATATGCATACACACACACACTTTTTAGCAGATTTCCCTTGAGGGAAATTAGCTATTGAGGTCGTACTCATGACGCGATTTTCGAACTTTTTCATCAAATGTCCATCGATCCTACCTACGAGATGACGAAAATGAGGTCCGTTCAAAACTGTATATATATATATATATATATATATATATCTATAGAACCGCTCTAGCGGTTGCAATTTTTGTTTAATCGTCACCAAACTCGATATTTAATCGTTTTATCTATAAGGAAAGATCAAGTTCGTTAACGGCTAAAATCGGATCAGTGGGAGGGGGGGTTTAGAGGGGGGAACTTCGAAAATTCTAAATATCTCCGTTACTATACGTCGGATGGAAAAATTGTATATAACCAATCTTATTTCAAATTAAATTTACAATAAATATTGTTATATACATGCATTCACTATCTTGAATATTAACAGATATATTTGCATTTTTATTAAGTGTAACGGACGAGCTATGGTCGCTTCCCGCCAAAGCTAGTTCGGCACTCGTATGGAGATTTCTCTATTGATATAACATTACCTGGGAAATCTGCTTCGTTTACGCAGCACCTGTGTGACGCACTTTTATTTCATACTACTGTACATAAAAAAACGAAAAGAAAGGTTTAAATTCCCTTTTTGTGAAGAAATTGTCTAGGTCTGATTGATCCACATTATTAGTTTCTAAGGCTTGTTTAATTTGATTTTTTGTACGTTTTTAGCCCAGTTTACCAATATATTGAGATATGTATGTAGTATTTACGGGCTAAATCTGGTAATGGATCTCGTGATCAGGAAAACCTAATTTTCTGGGGACCGTTCATGGAAATAAGATAGTCACAAGGAAATGCAGTCTTTTCCCATTGCCTTCTGAACCAGATCGTACAGCCGTGAGGAAACTTTCATTCACACCAGTAAAGGCAAATGTGGAGAAAATTCTATTCAAGGCCAGAGTTGTTAGATAGCCATCCCTCAGTAGCCTGCAGCCTGCATCAGCTGACTAATGATTGACTATTTGCCAGTATGAGCATGCAGACTTCAAATTTAATCTATCCTCCAGTCCGCTCATTAATTTCATCAATTACGAATCTTGCGTGGATGGAATATTTCAATGAGCTACTAATAACGAATTTTGTTTTATAAATTTACCTGCTCCTAACGGTTCCGATACACAATACATTTTAGCAGATTTCCCTTAAGGGTATATATATATATATATATATATATATATATATATATATATATTTGTCTGTTAACGCTCTAGCGGACGCAATTTGTGTTTGATGGTTACCAAACTTGGAATTTAATCGTTTTATGTAAAAAGGAAGATCAAGTTCGTTAATGGCTGAAATCGGACCAGTGGGAGGGGGGGTTTAGAGGTGAGGATTTTTGAAAATTCAAAATATCTCCGTTATTATGCGTCGGATCGAAAAATGATATAAAATAAATCTTATTACAAATTCAATTTGCTATAAATATTGTTCTATATATTTATTCTGTATCTTGAATATTAACCGAGATATTTGCATTTGTATTCTGCTTGTGGTCGCCAGTAGGCTATGTTCGGACTTTCCGCCGAGAGCTCTGGTGGCCGTTTCCATAACTATTCGTCCCTCTTGATTAGGTTTAGAGGTTAGGTTAACTGTTTTATGGGGCTAGAAACTACTGGGTTATTACGCCCTAAATAATGTTTAAGGTTTAGAGGTTTCTTACTACTACAGTTGTTATTAGGCAGATTTCTCTATTGTAAAACTTCACGTGGGAAATCCGCTTAGTTTACGCTGCACCTGCGTGACGGTCTTTTTTTATATTATGAATATAAACGGAGTAAAAGAAAATATATTTCAAATTGTGAAAAACATTTTGTAAGCTTAATTTTATTGGAGTACAAAGAAATTGAGCGTTGCACCACGCATCCGGTGTTTTAATCTCACACTTATCTAGAAATAAGTCACTATCGTGAGAAGTAGTTATAACAACACGTGAAACTTCGCATAAAGTGATATATGCCATGTTTTACAAAACTGAGGTACTAAACGAAGTTTAAAGTTAGCAATATAAACATGAAAGGCTCCAGACATCTTATTATAACGGAACTTTAAGCGACTGAAGTAGCTAAATTAACTTCGTGACCTTTAAAAAACGGAACAACTCAGATTTATTTAGCACAATCATTATAATATCAAAAGCGTGCCAGATATAATCAGAGATTGAAATGTTTTTCCTCTTCTGTCGATACACATTTCACAAGTTATAAATACATTGCTCTCTTATTTCTACATTTTAAGATACAGAATCAAAGACAATAATGAAACGCGTTAAGCTAGTAAACATTTTTTTCTTATCATAATTCACGATAAATCAGGTATATTTCAGAAATAAGTTATTGGAAAACCCATTCCCTTATTTGGATGATTATTGATATTTTCCTCACATCTAGCTGTTGATCTTTTATGATTTTAAATGTCTTGCAATCATTTTATTTTTGAATGCAATTTTTCTAATTTCATATTTTAGCAGATTTCCCTTAAGGGAAATCAGCTATTGAGGTCGTACTCATGACGCGATTTTCGAAAAATTTCTTCAAATGTCCATCGATCCTACCCAGGAGATGACCAAAATGAGTTCCGTTCAAAATTATATATATATATATATATATATATATATATATATATACACACATATTTGTCTGTTAACGCTCTAGCGGTCGCAATTTTTGTTTTTTCGTTACCAAACTCGATATTTAAATGTTTTGTGCAAAAAGACAGATCAAATTCATTAATGGCTGAAATCGGACCAGTGGTTTAGAGGGGGGGGGGATTTTAGAAAATTTGAAATATCTCGGTTACCATACGTCGGATCAAAAAATTGAATAAAACCAATCTTATTGTAAATTAAATTTAAAAATAAAAAATTAAATTCTATACATTTATTCTCTATCTTGAGTACTAACCAAGATATTTGCATTTTTATTAATTGTGGGCCGATAACGGATGACTGGATTTCCTGCCAAAAGCTAGTTCGGCCATTTGCCGTAACTGTTCGGCTCTCGTATGTAGATTTCTCTATTGTATAACTTCACGTGGGAAATCTGCTTAGTTTACGCTGCCCCTGCGTGACGGACTTTTTTAATGGTATACTAAAACTTATTACATAGTAAAAGTAGTGATTGTGACTTGGTTATTAACAGATTTCTCTTAGGAGGAATCAGCTATTGAGGTTGTTGTGCTCTCGATGAGATTTTCAAAAATTTTCTTTAAATGTCCATCGATTCTACCCAGGGGATAACGAAAATGAGGCCCATACAAAATTTTATTTATATATATATATATATATATATAGATATATATATATTATATATATATATTTGTCTGTTAACGGTCTAGCAGTCGCAATTTTTGTCTGATCGTTACCAAACTCGATGTTTCAAAGTTTTATGTAAATAGAATGATCGAGTTTGTTAATGGCTGAAATCGGAACAGTGGAGGGATTTAGAAAATTCAAAATATGTTCGTTACTACGCATTGGATCGACAAATTGTTATAGAACCACACTTATTGCAAATGAACAATATATAAATGTTGACCTATACATATTTTCTCTCTCATGAATATTACCCGAGATATTTGGATTTTATAGTTTTTGATTATCAGAAACCCCCACTCCTACTTATGTCATATCAATAAGCTGTTATATCATGAACTATTTCATTCCAAGGTTAAATACCAAAACTTGTTCTTTTTGAGATATATGCTCTTTTTTCGTTCTTGGATTACTATATTTGAGCGATTGAGATAAAAATTATTCTGATTCATTGTAAATTATAGCACTAGATATAGTAAATAGTTTAGACTACAAGTAATATGTTATATTCTGATATATTTTAGTAATTGTTTCTTTTTCCGGTCTAGTATATTTCTACCTTTCTATTCAGCTCTTCGAGGTTGGATGGCCCGTAGAGATTATTAAATTGTAAATTGACTGAAGGTTTTCTCATTAGCATTCTGTGATTGTTAGCGTAATATTCATGATGGCGTTGGTAACCAGGGCGTATCGGACAGTTTCGAGCGATGCATTGCAGGTGATGGCTGGCCAGCTTCCGATAGACCTGGAGGTAGCAAAGCGGATCGCTATGTACCAAGCAGTCAGGGGGTTGCCTTACAAGACAGGAGAGTCTATCTTCACAATAGGAGAGCAGGACCTTAAAAAACACTCCACCATATTGAAAAAACCATCTGGGACAGTTGGCAGAGTCGCTGGACCAACTCCAGCAAAGGTAGGATGACCTACAAATTTTTCCCAGATGTCAGGACCAGAACTAAGATGACATGGTACGTCCCAGATTTCTTCTCCAGCCAACTTATCAGTGGTCACGGGGATTTTAATAACAAACTACATGTCTTCAAACGACAGGAATCCCCATTGTGCTCCTGTGGCGAGTTGGATACGGCTGACCACGTGATCCTCCAATGTCCGCGTTTCAACGCCAAGCGTATTCGGCTAATGAGTGCTTTCTCATATGTGAACTGGCCTCCTGAGAGCTACCACATGTTTGTAAACGACGCTGATAGATTTTCAGCCTTCAGGACATTTGCCCAAGAGGTGTTGAAAGGCGAGTAAAATTAAATTTATTTGTAAATTATATGTATAGTTTTATGTGAGTTTAGGTTAGTATTTAGGCTTTAGAAGGCTAGTTAGTTAGGCACTTGCTGCCACTTCTTTGAACAGAGGCAAAGTAGTCGCAGCTGCGGGTTCCCCTAGGACTTTTCGGACTTAAACCAAATCTCCCAAATGTTGCACTTTAATGCTTAGCTGTGCTCGGTGAGTTAGGCTAAGTTACCTGGCCCAATTTATGTATTCAAAATTTTATATCTCTTATTAAATGGAGACCGCTGGTATGGGGAAACCCAAAGGTACAGCGGGGGCAGAGGTGGGGGGGAAAAAAGATGGCCTTGCTAGTATGTAAATTTATTTATTGTTAAACTTCGCGTGGGAAATCTGCTTAGTTAACGGAGCCCCTGCCTGACGGACTTTTTTTTTTTTTTTACATGAAGCTGACACTTAACTTCTTATCACATGTAGTCCAGCTTAAATTTCAAATACGCTTCATCGTAGGATCACTACAAGCATCACTATGTAATTTCAGTTCGAGGGGAAAACCTCTTAGAAATTTGTTACTGACATTTCCATTTTTAATAATTCCTCTGAGATGAAAGAACTCTTTAAATAAATTTGAGAAATAATTTGAATATTTTTTTTTTTTTCATGTGCTGGATGAGTATTGACTAACCCTTTGGATTCGAAGCCGGAGTACTAAAGAGAGAGAGAGAGTGATTCAGAAAGGCCTTTTGGGCCGGATATTAGTGAGAATTACTAATGCCGGACTTCGTTCTGGGTACTTAGAGCTACTCCTTAATCTACTTGATTAGTCAAATAAATCTAATCCCTAAGCCAGAACCAAGTTAGTACTAAGGGCTTAAATAGGAATCCTTTAGTAACTTACAATTGCAGAAAGTGTTTTCAACATAAAACTGATGGGAGATATTTATTTATTTATTCTTACGATAATCGAATTTCGCGACTGGGGCGATTCAGTGACGAATCAGTTAAATTGCTGTAATCACTTTATTATATTTACATAATATAACTACTTCTGCAAATATTTTCAGTATTGTCCTACATTATAATTATTTTTTTAAATGTTATGTTTCAAGCAGTGTAATAAGCAGTCTATATACTGGCTACAGTCATGTAGTAATTCAGTCATTGTAAAGTGTATGGCAGGTCTATGTGAGTCCTTAGATAGCAGTCAATTAGTATATGTTTTATAGTAAGTCTACAGTTGCAGTATGGTTCGTCTTCTCCAGTAAGTGTGAGTCAGTCGCGAATGACCAATTCTTAACCTCGTTAAAACTACTTCTTCTCTTCTAATTAGCCTTTTCGAGTAAGGCAATTCACGAAGTATATGTTTCAGTTCTGGAAGTTTGTTATCAGTTGTGGCAAACCAAGATTTCAGCCATGAATTGAATATCAAATGTTTTGCTTGGGCTTGAATATCTTGGTGTGTGCAATATCTGTTGTGAGTTCTTTTTTGAGTAGCTGATTTGGCTAGGTCGTATACTGATGCGGTTTGTCTAATGTTTGTATGCCCGGGTAACCAGTTCATAGTTATTCTTTTGTTTATTGTCTGGATTTTGTGTAATATTTAAGAGAGTAGAATTTGTGAACTATATATGTTTTTTAATGAATGTAATGAGCAAAGAGAGTCAGTGCAAATTATGATGTCCGTGTCTGTAGTTTCAGGTATATTGTCTATCGCAAGTTTCAGGGCTTCAAGCTCAGCTGTATATATGCTAGTCTCATCTGGCAGCTTTATTTGAAAGTTAGCTGATCCAACAATTGCAGCTGCCCCTACTCCTTGCTCCCTTTTGGATCCGTCTTTGTAAATAAATGGGTCTTGTTTCTTGTCTTTTGAAAAGGAAAATGTATTTGGTAATGATGTTCAGAAGTCGAGTTAGTTTTAGGGTACTGTGTTAGAGTCAAGTCAAAGCTCAATTTGTCAGTTGTCCAGTATTTATTGAAGTACGTATATTTATAATTTATTTTTTAAATTCATTTTTAAGTGGGATGGCCTTGGTACTGTGCACTGGAATTTCCTATATTTTTCTGAAAATCTACCAGCTTAAGGTGAAGAAAAAGGGGAGTGGTGTCACCAGGATGTCCGTGATATCGAGAAACCAAGGAAGATGGGATGACTCTTGCAGACTACTGTTGCATGCTTAACCAGGGAAACTACAGATAAAAATAGGAAAAGGCCTCGGCGAAATATTTCATGAAAAACACGAGTAAGCATACCATTGGTACTATATGTCTCAAAATAATGTTTCGTTGGTTATAAAAAATGTTATGATTGATAATTTTCCATAAACAAGTGCTTTTACCAATTTGTTTGTTTGAATTTGCAAAAAAAAAAAAAAAAAAATTATGTGATAGAAACAAATGGCCATCACTTCTGAAATCAACGTATTCTAAAACATTTATTCAGTAAAAATATCTCATGAAATTGACAAAAAAACTTTCTATACATACTTGTGTAATGGAATTCAGGAAAACTAGAAAGAGAAGTATATATTTATCTAACTAAATATAAATATTTGTATATAAATTAACATTAATATAATTTACATAAATAGCTATATATATAATTTATTTTTTGTAAATAAATCACCCCCCACCCCCCCCACCCCACCCCCCCCCCACCCCCCCCCCCCCCCACCCCCCCCCCAACCCCCCCACCCCCCCCACCCCACCCCACCCCCCCCCCACCCCCCCCCCCCCCCCCCCCCCCCCCCCCCCACCCCCCCCCCCCCCCACCCCCCCCCCCCCCCCCCCCCCCCCCCCCCCACCCCCCCCCCCCCCCACCCCCCCCCCCCCCCCCCCCCCCCCCCCCCCACCCCCCCCCCCCCCCACCCCCCCCCCCCCCCACCCCCCCCCCCCCCCACCCCCCCCCCCCCCCACCCCCCCCCCCCCCCACCCCCCCCCCCCCCCACCCCCCCCCCCCCCCACCCCCCCCCCCCCCCACCCCCCCCCCCCCCCACCCCCCCCCCCCCCCACCCCCCCCCCCCCCCACCCCCCCCCCCCCCCACCCCCCCCCCCCCCCACCCCCCCCCCCCCCCACCCCCCCCCCCCCCCACCCCCCCCCCCCCCCACCCCCCCCCCCCCCCACCACATGTAAAGGGTCTTATATCGGCCAAACAGGAAGAGAAAGATAAGAACCCGGTTGAAGAGAAACCATGGTTATCGCTCAGATTCGGAGTTTCTGCCATCAAGAACAAGAGGGCCATAGCGGAGGAGCCCATGAAGTAGTGTTTATTACATGAGGCCCAAGAAAAGGTCATAATACGGAGTGCTTTAGTGGGTCATGGTGAAGATCCGCATTGAACAAGAAGGCTTATTTCGTAGTCGCTCTGTGAACTAAAAAGACTGATTGTGATTTGTGTGAAATGGTGATGGGTACTGGATCTAGGGTTTGTTATCTCCCGGCGCGCCAGCCAGGTCAACTTTGCTGTCTATGTGTCTATTGATGCGCGCCGCGGCCATGCAAGTAGGAATATATTTTCTGCTATACCTCAATAGATCTCTCACTCTACATATTTTATTTTAGGATTTGACTTTAGTACATTTATTATGTTCATAGTTAGATATTTATTTTGAGTTTTTATTTATTGATGTTAATATGATTAATGACCCTGTTGCAATGTATAGAGTTTTTATTGATGTTATTGTTTTTCAAGTGTAGCTCTGAAGATGGAGACAATAGTCTTCGAAGGCGCTTAGCTCTGAAATATAAATTTGTGAAGAATTGGTCATCTTTTTCTCTATTAATCGAAATTAATTTAAATCAACTTTACAACTGGTGACGATAATCTTTTTTGGGATAAACATTCAGACTAAAAGTCCTTGGTGGCGAAAATTGTCTGAATAATATTTTTTTTATTATTTATTTGGTTTGTGCCCCACATGGTGATTGGCAGAATCTCTGTTTAGGGGGTAGTTAGGATAATGTAGTTATTTCTTCATGTGCACCTTGGTTTTCTTTCCTTAAATATCTGACTGTTTCTTATACCCTTACTTTCTCTAAATGAATATAATAAAAGTTATTCCTTTTAATTCTTTTGAAGTATGCTGTAGATCTATTCTATTGTAAACTATATGTATTTGTAAATGTGCATATGTTATAGATATATTATTATTTGTGGAATATATTGGCTGCTGTCAGTTAATAGTTCTGTCGTAGGATATGTGAAGGTTTTTTCGTTGGATGCAGTATGTCAGCATGTTAGGTCGTTAGGTGCATGTTGCAGTATTTGCATATAGGGTTATCAGTCCTTGTCATTAAGTGTCTATGTGTCAGGTATGTGTGGCCGATCCTGAGTCTGGCAAGAACTACTTCCTCCCGTCTAGTACTCCTATGGCTCGATGGCCACTCCTTAATTTGAGTTTCTTGAATTAATTAGTTGAATAATATATACAGGGAAATATAACAATTTCTCGTTTACTTTGCGATGCCTTAAACGAATAATAAAAATAATCCTTGAGGAGTCGTATCCTTGAGGATTCCTATCCTTGAGGAACATCAATCAGGCAGGATCTGAGAGCCACCGGTTGAATTGGTCAGGAAGTATTGGATCTTGAGAGAATCTGATCCATCAGAGGCAGCTGACAGCTAATTATCGCCAGCCTCTCCTCCACCTATCGATACTAGGCCATATCGATCTCTGTCTCGATCACCTTCTGCCATCGATGTATGGCCCACCTCACCCTGCCTCTTCCTTGACATTCTAGCGGCGAATCCATTGTTTATGCGACTATTTTGGCATAAACATTTCCCAACTCAAAATTAGTTGTATTTATTAGCAGAATTCCCTCAGGGGAGATCAGTCATTGGTCGTACTCATGACTCGATTTGGAAAAATGTCTGTAATTGTCAATCGATCCTGCCCAGGGGATGGCCAAAATGGGGTCATTCAATATTATACATACACTAGCTCAGATACCCGGCTTCGCCCGGGAATTTTTTTGGCAAGGTGATGGAATTTTTTGGCATTGCAAAATATTTTGACATTTACCCTTCCCAGTGTTTAGGGTTAATACCCGTCGTTTCTGTGGATTTGTTAATAATAAAATTATTTTTTTATGTAAGACTTCACTGCCCTCCATATTTTCATATTTCCCGTTTCCTGTGCATTATGCATAAATTTAAATTATTAAGGACAAAATAAAATAATATATAATAATTTGAATTAATTTTTCTAGGTGAGGTACCTGGTAGTTCATATTGAAGAGAATTGTTGAGGAAATTTCTCTAAATAACAAAATAAACAACTTTTGTTATGTGCATATTTGCCGAAACCCCAATAGGAAACGAAATATCACTATTTTTAATTTCTGGCCTCCCTTATAACCTCCACTCCTGCCCGTCCCCAGAAATGTTAGAATGGCTTATTATAAGGAAGGCGTTAGTGCTAATACAAATACCGAGTTTTTTATTTAGTTCGGTTGAGTCTTTTGTGCCAAATAAAATTGTTGACTCCCGCAGTAGTTTTTAACGTATAACTCATTTATACTTAGGTATACGGCAAAAATGTATATAACAAACGTTACTCTACATAACAAAAGAAACAACTTTTGTTATGTGCATATTTGCCGTCACCCCAATAGGAAACGAAATATCACTATATTAAGCTTCAGGCCTCCCTTATAACCCCCACTCCTGCCCGTCCCTAGAAATGTTAGTATGGCTTATTATAAGGAAGGCGTTAGTGCTAATTTACATACCGAGTTTGGTTTAGTTCGGTTGAGTTTTTTGTGCCAAATAAAATTGTTGACTTCCGGTGTAGTTTTTAACGTATAACTCATTTATATTTAGGTATAAGACAAAAGTGTATATTATAAAAGTTACTCCAAATAACAAAGTAAACAACTTTTGTTATTTTCATAATTGCCGAAAATGCATTAGGAATCGAAATATTGCTATTTTTAATTTCAGCTCTCCCTTATAACCCCCACTCCTGTTTGCCTCAGAGAATATTAACATAGCCTAAAGTCTAATTTGGGTTAGTAGTAATATACATACCAAGTTTCATAAAATTCGGTTCAGCCGTTTATGCGTGAAAAGGTAACAAACAAACAAACAAATAAATAAACAAACAAACAAATAAACAAACAGACATCAAAGAAACAAAATGCAGTTATGGTGTCTATGACATGTGAAATGAAAAGTTATCGTGAAATTTCCCAAAAAAATCAATGTACAGACAGAGGTTACAATTTTATATATCTATAGAGATTTATATATATATATATATATATATATATATATATATATATATATATATATATATATAAAATTGTAACCTCTGTCTGTACATTGATTTTTTTCGCGAAATTTCACGATAACTTTTCGTTTCACATGTCATAGACACCATAACTGCATTTTGTTTCTTTCGTGTCTGTTTGTTTGTTTATTTGTTTGTTTGTTTGTTTGTTTATTTGTTTGTTTGTTTGTTACCTTTTCACGCATAAACGGCTGAACCGAATTTTATGAAACTTGGTATGTATATTACTACTAGCCCAACTTAGAATTTAGGCTATACTAATATTCTCTAAGACGAACAGGAGCGGGGGTTATAAGGGAGGCCTAAAATTAAAAATAGCGATATTTCATTTCCTATTGCTTTTTCAGCAAATATGCATATAACAAAAGTTGTTTATTTTGTAATTTAGAGTAACTTTTGTTATATGCACTTTTGCCGTATACGGAAGTATAAATGAGTTATACGCTAAAAACTATAGCGGGAGTCCACAATTTTTTTTGGCACAAAAGACTCAACTGAACTAAACCAAACTCGGTATGTGAATTAGTACTAACGATTTCCTTATAATAAGCCATACTAACATTTCTAGGGACGGGCAGGAGTGGGGGTTGTAAGGGAGGCCTGAAATTAAAAATAGCGGTGTTTTGTTTTCTATTGGTTTTTCTGCAAATATTCACATGACAAAAGTTGTTTAGTTTGTTATTTAAAGTAACTTTTGTTATATTCACTTTTGTTGCATAAAAAATTATAAACGAAATATACACTAAAAGCTAAAGCGGGAGTCAACTATTTTATTGGACACCAACGGTTGAACCGATTTGAACAACTCAGAATATATAAATTAGCATTAATTCTTACATGGTAATAACCTATATTAAAATGTTTATGTTATAACGGGAGTGGGGGTTATAAGGGAGGCCTGAAATAAAAATTCGCGATATTTCATTTTCTATTCCAAACCAACTACGGGTACTAACCCTAAACACTGAAACGGGGAAATGTCAAAATATTGTGCAAAGTAAAGTCTTGCCGAAAAAATACCATCACCATTCAGCCTCAAATGAATTCCCGGGCGAAGCCGGGTACCTTAGCTAGTATATATATATATAGATTTAACATAGATATATATATATATATATATATTTGTCTGTTGAGGCTCTAGTTGTTGCAATTTTTGGATATTTAATCGTTTTGTGCAGTTCTTCAAACATTCTATGTTAGTCAATGTTTCCTGGATTATTGTTGGGCTGAAGACAATATATTTTAAGTTGTTCAAATAATTAAATTCATTATAAAATAAGAATATTTCATTTCTATTACCATTATTTTTGTTAATACTTTGGAACAGAACATATTAAGATGTATTGAATAACACAATATTAAAACGTTTTTTTCTCGTCCTCACCTTGCTTAGGGCTTAACACCAACCTTTACAGATCATTAATTTAGATGAAAGTAGAAAAACACCTTTGAAAAGCTGACATTTACCGAGGCTTAAATGATAAAAATAATATATTTTCTTAAGGCACTTCATAATAAAAACGAGCTGTGTTGGGTTATTTTTACATTGTTACAACGTAAGAACGAAATACGTTAATAAACTATGTGAATTATCGAACACTAATTTTCAGTATGTCTTGTTTTAGCAGATTTCCTTCAAGAGAAATCAGCTATTGAGGTTGTACTCATGACGGAATTTTCGAAATTTTTCTTCAAATGTCCATCGATCCTACCTAGTAGATGACGAAAATTAGGTCCGTTCAAAACTGTATATATATATATATATATATATATATATATATATATATATATATATATTTGTCTGTTTCGCAATTTTTGTTTGATCGTTACCAAACTCGATATTTAGTCGTTTTATGTAAAAAGAAAGATTATTATTATTTATTAACGTCCACTTTTTGCAACTCAGGCTAATTGGGACGGGTTATCTACAGGTTACCACCCTTTTCTAGCCAGGGTGGGATTTTAGGATGTTATTTAATGAATTTCGTCACTAAATAATTTCCTTTGCCCAGGCGAGAATCGAACTCGCCACTCTAGGTTTACCATTTGAGATAAAGGTCACTCGCATGGCTAACCGAGATATTTGCATTTTTATTAAATTTAACGGACGACGGGGGGACTAAGTTCCCGCTAAAAGCTAGTTCGGCCATTTGTCGTAACTGTTCCTGGCTCTCGTATGGAGATTTCTCTATTGTAAAACTTCACGTGGGAAATCTGGTTAGTTTACGCAGCCCCTGGGTGACGGACTTTTTTTTTATGCAAATTTCCCTTTAAGGAAATAAGCTATTGGGGTCGTATTCATGGCGCGTTTTTCGAAATTTTCCTTCAAATGTCAATCGATAATACCCAGGATAGGTGATTTCCTTAAAGGAAAAATTGCCTAAAAAAAAAACCAAAATGGTGAGTGTTGGGATCAGAAAAGGATGAGGAAATCTGTTAGCTTTTGAGAAGGGAAAGACAAGCTGCTTCTTTTTTGATGGAGATGAAAAAGGGCCCTTGATTAAGATGATAATCAACTTTCGTTAAAGCTGTTATCAGCCAATTCCTTATCACTTCCTTCAACTTCCATCTCTTCGAAGAACATCGTTATTAATTTAACCTTTATCTTTTAATTTAATGTGTGACGGACTTTTTTTTTGTCTTCTGATTTCTTGTTCAAGAGTAGTTGAGATATGGCAGTTCCAGCAGACGGTTGCCATTTTGATTGGTTTAAAGATTTGGGTGACTGCAAAGGAAACGAAAAACCATTTATATTGTTGAATAATTTATCAGAATCTTTATGTGGATTTCGACCGATTTCGTAAGGGATAAAGTCTGTCAAGCAAGGCATGTGTAAACTAAGAATATTTCTCTCCTGAAATTTAAAGATAGACAATATAAATTTGTCTAAATTTGACCTTAAAATAGTGGGAGGGGGGTCACCAGAACATATTTGCATGTATTTGGAATTAGAAAGGTCCCTTGAAAACATTTGAAAAAAAAAAATCGAAAATCGCGTCATGAGTACCTTAAGGACCTCAATAGCTGATTTCCCTTAAGGAAATATGCTGCTAAACTGGCAGCTGAATCTGCTAAATTTAAAACCATTTATTTTTGAATACTGAAGGTTAATTTGCCTTTTTGTTATTTTTTCATAATGTTTGTATATACACTCAATATTATTTTATTAACGATCATAAGTCAATATAATTAGTCATATAATATTATACAATATATTTGATTGTTAAATTAGCAGATTTGCTTTAAGGGAAATCACCTATTGATATCGTACTCGAATTACGAAATATTTCCACAAATACCCAACAATCCTACCCAGGATTCAATAAAAGTCCGTCACGCAGGGGCTGCGTAAACTAAGCAGATTTCCCACGTGAAGTTTTACAATAGAGAAATTTCACGAGAGCCGAGCAGTTAATAAAACGAGCCGAACTAGCTTTTGGCGAGTGACAAGACCACTTGGGTCCGTTAGCCGCCCAGGATTTAATAAAAAATGAAAATATCTCGGTTAATATTCACTATAGAGAAATAAAATGTATATACACAATATTTATAGTAAATTTAATTTGCAATTAAGACTGGATTCTGTTACAAATTCCTTTCGATCGACGAATAGTAACGGAGATATTTCGAATTTTACGAAAAATCCTCCCCTCTAAACCCCCCCTCCCCGTGATCCGATTTCGCAGGCGTTATCGAACTAGATCTTTCTTTTTACATTAAAACGACTAAATATCGAGTTTGGTTAAACGATCAATCACAAAAAATTGCGACCGCATAGAGCGGTAACAGACAATATATAGATAGATTAGATAAACCATTAGATAGATAGATGCGTATATATATACAGTTTTGAACGGACCTCATTTTCGTCAACTACTAGGTAGGATCGATTCCGTCATGAGTACAAACTCAATAGCTGATTTCCCTTGAGGGAAATCTGCTAAAACTATATATATAACTGTATATATATATATATATATATTTTATTTATATATATATATATATATATTTATATATTTATGGTTAATAATAACAATTAACAAACTTGAATGATTCTTTTTACATAAAACGATTAAATATCGAGTTTGGTAACGATCGAACAAAAAATAAGACCGCTAGAGTATTAACAGACTCATACACACAAACATATATATATATATATATATATTTATGTTTGTGTGTATGAGTCTGTTAATACTCTAGCGGTCTTATTTTTTGTTCGATCGTTAACAAACTCGATATTTAATCGTTTTATGTAAAAAGAAACATCAAGTTTGTTAATGGTTGAAAAACCGATCAGTGGGGGAGGGCGGTCAGAAGGGGAATTTCGAAAATGCCTCCGTTATTATACGTCGGATCGAAAAAGCGAATGGGCCCAATCTTATTGAAAATTTGATGTATTGTAGGTATGTATGTATATATTTATAAATATAATTTTGAACGGACCTCATTTTCGTCATCTCTTGGGTAGGATCGATGGACATTTGAAGAAATTTTTCGAAACTCGCGTCATGAGTACGACCTCAATAGCTGATTTCCCTAAAATGTAAATGCACTCCAAAGATGAACTGTTTTTCATGATGTATCAGAAACTAATAAGGATACTATTATACATCAACCAGATTAGTTTTACAATTTTCAATCCTATGCAATAGAACATTTTTGAAGTTAGTTCCGAAACGAAACTTACTTATTTTGAGCCTTTCTTTAATCATGAGTATTACTAGTATTATTATTATTATTTATTAGCGTCCACTTTTTGCAACTAAGGCTCATTGGGACGGGTTATCTACAGGTTATCACCCTTTTCTAGCCAGGGTGGGACTTTAAATGTTATTTAATGACGTATTACTAGTAAATGCACACTTCGATTCCTATTAAAATCTGATAGATCTAAAGGAATATAATACTTATGTATTAATATCCAAGGCGAATGCATCGGTTCAATGTATAATAATGGGGTAAACATACTCTCCGCATATAATAGTCTATTAAAGCTGGAAAGAGATTGTAAACATATGATTGGTAAGAGATGGGAGAGCAGGGACAGGTCTCATCTCCTGTCTCCATCAGATCCATTACTAACCCTGACAGGCAATTATACAAGCCTCCAAACTATATTTCACGCATCAGCTGAATACATGCATAGCTTAGCTTACATGGTTCAAATAATCAAAAACTCATTAAAAGAATTACAAATTGTCAAAACTAAAATAAAACCATTAGAAAAATAATTCTTCTTTTACAAAACTCAATGTAAGTTATCTTTAATATTTTTCGGAAGATGGTATGTACATGTTCCGTGTATAACACTCAGTAAATTCTTCTTATCCGACACTCCATATTTAAACTTTTTATTGAAAAAGACAGTTCAAGTTCGTTAATGGCTGAAATCGGACCAGTGGGAGGGGGGGGGGGTTTAGAAGGGTGGATTTTTGAAAATTCGAAATGTCTCCGTTACCATACGTTGGTTCAAAAAATTGTATAGAATCGATCGTATTACAAATTGAATTTACTATAAATATTGTTCTATACATTTATTCTCTATCTTGAATATTAACCGAGATATTTGCATTTTTATTAATTGTAATGGACGAGCTAGGGTCGCTTCTATTCGTTTCCGCCGAAAGCTAGTTCGGCCGTTTCCGGAACTGTTCGGCTCTAGTTTGGACCTTACTTAATTTCTCTATTGTATAACTTCACGTGGGAAATCTGCTTAGTTTACGCAGTCCCTGCGTGACGGACTTTTTTATCTTTGCAATTTAATCATCATGAATAATACAAAGTGCAAATGCTTTCCAAAGATGAATTGCTTTCCATGATGTATCAGAAACTAATAAGGATAATACTATCATATATCAACCAGATGAGTTTTACACTTTTCTATCCTATGCAATAGAACGAAGACATTTTGGTAATTAGTTATACATCTTCCAAAACGAAACATAATTATATTGACCCCTTGACGAAATTAACCAAAACTCGTTTAGCTAGATAACTAACAAATAAAATCGTTGATCTCCCTCCCCACCAAAAAATAAATTAAAACCATCCCTTTCCATAAGAGATAGATTTTCCAAAAGGAAGGTTTACAATAGATAAATCTACCTACTGGTAACACCGCCCTGAATGTCAAGTAAATAAATACAAACGGTAATGAGAATTCTTTGAGTCAAATTACAAGTTAATAATCATCTGTATTGTAAGCATTTTGGCCAGCCAACCTTGCAGGGCTGAATAGATAAATAAAAATATTCTTAACTGGAAAGAAAAAAAAATAATGAAATATATTAGGATATAACGTATTAATTTTATTGAAAACTATCTGCTACAGCTTTATATATCATTTCGAACGGGCATCATTTTTATCGTCAACTGGATAGGATCAATGGGCATTTAACGGAATTTTTCGAAAATCGCATCATGAGTAAGACCACAATAGCTCATTCTCCAAAAGTAGAAGTATAGATATACAAGATAGATAATTAGTAAAAACATAACTTGTTACATAATACCGAGTCGAAAACATTCTGTAATACATTTTTAATTCCCGTTTGTACTACATTCATCAGTTATAGTAAGTATACTACTTTTCAACTGCTGTGTAAGTATTTTTTTCCGGACAAGACTTTAGTGCACTGTTATATTTTATAATAAGTTTGTGTGTCTGGACTGGTCAATTTCCTATTAATCCTTTAAGAGCTCCAGACGAGGGAGACGAACCCCACCAGCTCCAGCCGAGATATCTCGTCGGAGGGAGACGAACCCCACCAGCTCCAGACGAGATATCTCGCCGGAGGGAGACGAACCCCACCAGCTCCAGACGAGATATCTCGTCGGAGGGAGACGAACCCCACCAGCTCCAGACGAGATAGTCTCGTCGGAGGGGAGACCGAACCCCACCAGCTCCAGGCGAGATATCTCAGTCGGAGGGAGGACTCCCCCCCAGCTCCAGACGAGATATCTCGTCGGAGGAAGAGGAACGAACCCCACCAGCTCCAGAACGAGATATCTCGTCCGGAGGGAGGGACGAACCCCACCAGCTCCAGACGAAGATATCTCGTCGGAGGGAGACGAACCACCCCAGCTCCAGGGCAACCAGACGAGATATCTCGTCGGAGGGAGAGCAACTCCAACCAGTCCAGACGAGATATCTCGTCGGGGGAGCCGCACCCACAGTCCAGACGGAGATATCTCGTCGGAGGAGACGAACCCACCAGCTCCTGACGAGGATAATCTCGTCGGAGGTGAGACGAAACCCCACCAGCTCCAGACGAGATATTCTCTGTCGGAGGGAGACGAACCCCACCAGCTCCAGACGAGATATCTCGCCGGAGGGAGACGAACCCCACCAGCTCCAGACGAGATATCTCGCCGGAGGGAGACGAACCCCACCAGCTCCAGACGAGATATCTCGCCGGAGGGAGACGAACCCCACCAGCTCCAGACGAGATATCTCGCCGGAGGGAGACGAACCCCACCAGCTCTAGACGAGATAACTAGTCCCTGTCTGCCCGCTACCCTATCGCGCAGGACGAGATATCTCGTCACCGTTTTCTCACTGTTTTACCGCTCCCAGTTCCAGACGATATAACTCTTCCCGACTGTGGTACATCCTAGCGGATCCTCCTCTGAGGACTCTCTAGTTAATAAATATTTGTAGCGGCCGCTAGGCTGCAGGGGTGTCTCTATTGGGGAAATATTTGTTCTGATCCCTTAACTGTGGAATCTTTGGGTTTTCCAAGGAGGGAAACCCTACCCACCCCTCTTCTACCTGCTATTGTATATTGGTAAATATTTAAAATATAACTTCAAATTAAAAAAAAAAAGGTAAATTATTAAAATATTACTTCAAATAAAAAAAAATTATATAAAAGATAATAAAATCATTACAATCATGTTCATTATTTCCTTCATAAATCACGTAATCTTTCATTACAATAGCATTTTAATTTATTGAAATAATGATATAGGTATTACAGAATCATACAAAGAAAATAAAACATTAAGAAATAGTCGGAAAAAGGAGTGAGGTATTGAAGGATGCAGCTGCAGAGAGGCCTTAGCTTGGGAGGGTGATAGCCGGCTGGCCCTCCTCAGCTACTGGCTGCAACTCTCTGCCCGCCTCCTTAGCTGTTAAAGGGTTAATCATAATATAAAGTGTATTAGTTTAGTCCGTTCCTCAGAAAATATTCTACACTAGTAAATATGTTGTTGTGAGCAGTGAAGTCACACATGCATTTGTTTCTGTTTTTCCGTTTATATTGAATGTAAGAATTTATTCTACAATGTCCAGTCACTAATTGGCTTATTTACATATCTGTGGTATGTTTCCGTAGGTATGTGTTAATATCAGGAACAATGAAATTTGAGCATTGTTCTTTATATGTATTTGTTCATAGTTCTTGCAATTTTTGTAGTAAGTCTGTCATAAATAAATATTTTGGACGGTGTTTATATATGTTAGACTCTCTGCTAATTTCAATATATATATATATATATATATATATAATACTAGCTCAGATACCCGGCTTCGCCCTGGAATTCATTTGAGGCTGAATGGTGATGGTATTTTTCAGCAGGCTTTACATTGCACAATATTTTGACATTTACCCGTCCCAGTGTTTAGGATTGATACCCGTCGTTGGCGTGGATTTGCTAATAATAGAATTATTTGTTCGATAAGGCTTCACTGTCTTTGATATTTTTATATTTCCCGTCTCTTATACATATAAATATAGTGAATTTTTATTTCAGGCCACCCTTATAACCCTCCTCCCGTTCGAACCTAAAAATTTTAATATAACTTATAATCACGGAAGTATTAATGCTAATTGACATACCGAGTTTTGTTAAGTTCGGTTCAGCCGTTAGTGGCCGCTAAAGTTTTAACGTATAACTCATTTATATTTAGGTATACGACAAAAGTGTATATAACAAAAGTTACTCTAAATAACAAAATAAACAACTTTTGTTATGTACATATTTACCGAAAAACCAATAGAAAACGAAATATCGCTATTTTTAATTTCAGGCTTCCCTTATCGGGGGCTTCCCTCCTGTTCGTCTCAGAGAAAATTAATATAGCCTAAAGTCTAAGTTGAGTTAGTAGTAACATACATAGCAAGTTTCATAAAATTCGGTTCAGCCGTTTATGCGTGAAAAGGTAACAAACAAACAAACATACACGAAAGAAACAAAATGCAGATATGGTGTCTATGACATGTGAAACGAAAAGTTATCGTGAAATTTCGCAAAAACAAATCAATGTACAGACAGAGGTTACAATTATATATATATATATATCTATATATATATAAAATTGTAACCTTTGTCTGTACATTGATTTTTTTCGCGAAATTTCACGATAACTTTTCGTTTCACATGTCATAGACACCATAACTGCATTTTGTTTCTTTGGTGTCTGTTTGTTTGTTTGTTTGTTTGTTTGTTTGTTTGTTTATTTGTTTGTTTGTTTGTTACCTTTTCACGCATAAACGGCTGAACCGAATTTTATGAAACTTGGTATGTATATTACTACTAGCCCAACTTAGACTTTAGGCTATATTAATATTCTCTAAGACAAACAGGAGTGGGGGTTATAAGGAAGGCCTGAAATTAAAAATAGCGATATTTCGTTTCCTATTGCTTTTTCAGCAAACATGCACATAACAAAAGTTGTTTATTTTGTAATGTAGAGTAACTTTTATTATATGCACTTTTGCCGTATACGGAAGTATAAATGCGTTATACGCTAAAAACTAAAGCGGGAGTCCACAATTTTATTTGGCACAAAAGACTCAACCGAACTAAACCAAACTCGGTATGTGAATTAGTACTAACGCCTTCCTTATAATAAGCCATACTAACATTTCTAGGGATGGGCAGGAGTGGGGGTTATAAGGGAGGCCTGAAATTAAAAATAGCGATATTTCGTTTCCTATTGCTTTTTCAGCAAATATGCACATAACAAATGTTGTTTATTTTGTTATTTAGAGTAACTTTTGTAATATGCTGTTTTGCCGTATACGGAAGTATAAATGAGTTATACGCTAAAAACTATAGCGGGAGTCCACAATTTTATTTGGCACAAAAGACTCAACCGAACTAAACCAAACACGGTATGTGAATTAGTACTAACGCCTTTATTATAATAAGCTATACTAACATTTCTAGGGACGGGCAGGAGTGGGGGTTATAAGGGAGGCCTGAAATTAATAATAATGATTTCCTATTGGGGTTTCGGCAAATATGCACATAACAAAAGCTGTTTATTTTGTTATTTAGAGTAACTTTTGTTATATGCTGTTTTGCCGTATACGGAAGTATAAATGAGTTATACGTTAAAAACTATAGCGGAAGTCCACAATTTTATTTGGCACAAAAGACTCAACCGAACTAAACCAAACTCGATATGTGAATTAGTACTAACGCCTTTATTATAATAAGCTATACTAACATTTCTAGGGACGGGCTGGAGTGGGGGTTATAAGGAAGGCCTGAAATTAATAATAGTGATATTTCGTTTCCTATTGCATTTTCGGCAATATGCACCTGAAAAAATTAGTTCAAATGTATGTCAACATTTTTTTCCTTAATAATTCAAATCTATGCATAATGCATAATGGAGACGGGAAATATGACAATATGCAGGTCAGTGAAGTCTTGCCAAAAATATACCATCACCATTTTTGCCTCAAATGTATTCCAGAGCTACTCCGGGTATCTGAGATATTATATATATATATATATATATATATATATATATATATATATATATGTGTGTGTGTGTGTGTTTACATATAAGAAACTGCACATATAATATTTTCCCATACAATTTAATATCAAGTTCGTTCATGGACGAAATAGGATATGGCGAACAGGGGTCCCTAAAAATGGTAAAATTATTCCTCATATTATCTTTGGATCAAAAATGACGTGACCAATCTTGTTGATAGGTTAGTTTTCTGCAATTGTTGTAGGTCATTACTTCCTTTTTTTTGTGTTGTTGAATATTAGTAGAGGGATTTGTATTTTTTCTTTCTTTCTGCTTTTAATAAATTTTAATCCTTTCCAAAGTTGTTTGTAATTAAAACATACTGTGATGTTTCAATCTACCATACAACAACAATCCACAATCAACAACATTTCTGCTTCCAGGAATTCCAAAGCCGATGCCTTTGTCACTGACGTTGTATATTTTCAGTATTGACAAATATGAATGTCTGTTGATTCATTAGAGAGATGTAGGAGAAACATTTTACTCAAAATGAAGCTCTCTGCCAATGAAATATTTCTCTTTGTATTGGTATTTCTGGCAGTTTACCGACAAAAATTACGCTGGTATTCCCTATATTGGTAATTGGCAGAGCTATTGTGAGACAGATATTATTACAATTATAGGAAAGTATGCTACTTGATTTAATTGAGATGAGGTTACGGATCGACCCCAACACGGAAAGTCCAAGAGTTATCGTGTAGTAAATTATCCATACGCCACTCACTTTTCTACCCAATTCCAGAAATATCTACGTGTTTGCGGATCGCGTTACTCCGAATAATCTCTGCCACCCTTTTAGCAGATTTCCTCTTAAGGAAAATCATCTATTGAGGTCCTACACATGACGGGATTTTCGAATATTAAATGTCCATCGATCCTACCTAAGAGATGACGCAAATGAGGCCCGTTCAAAATTGTATATATGTAATTGTAACCTGTGTCTGTACATTGATTTTTTTTTCAAAATTTCACGATACTTTTTCGTTTCACATGTCATAGACACCATAACTTCATTTTGTTTCTTTCGTGTTTGTTTGTTTGTTTGTTACCTTTTCACGAATAAACGGCTGAACCGAATTTTATGAAACTTGGTATGAATTTTAGTACTAACCTAACTTAGATTTAGGCTATGTTAATATTCTCTGAAACGAACGGGAGTGGGGGTTATAAAAGAGGGCTGAAATTAAAAATAGCAATATTTCATTATCTAATGCATTTTCGGCAATTATGCACATAACAAAAGTTGTTTATTTTGTTATTTGGAGAAACATTTGTTATATACACTATTGTCGTATACCGAAGTATAAAGGGGTTATACGCTAAAACTTATTGCGGGAGTCAACAATTTTATTTGGCACAAAAGAATCAACCGAACTAAATAAAACACTCGGTATGTGTATTAGCACTAACGCCTTCCTTATAATAAGTCATACTAACATTTCTAGGGACGGACAGGAGTGGGGTTTATAAGGGAGGCCTGAAATTAAAAATAGTGATATTTCGTTTCCTATTGGGGTTTCGGCAAATATGCACATAACAAAAGCTGTTTATTTTACACCTGGAAAAATTAATTCAAATTATAATATATTATTATAATATTTTGTCCTTAATAATGTAAATCTATGCATAATGCACAGGAAACGGGAAATATGATAATAAGGAGGACTGTGAAGTCTTACATAAAAAATTAATTTTATTATTAACAAATCCACAGAAACGACGGGTATTTACCCTAAACACTGGGAAGGGTAAATGTCAAAATATTGTGCAAAGTAAAGCCTTTCCAAAAAAAATACCATCACCATCCAGCCTCAAATGAATTCCCGAGTGAAGCCGGGTATCTGTGCTAGTTCTTAAATATAACTAAACAAGGATTTTATCCAGAATTAATCCTAAAAAATGTACGTCACGCAGGGGCTGCGTTACCAAGGCATATTGCACACGTGCGCCACGTATTTGGATTTACCTCAAACCGTAAAAGTTCAATGAGAACAATAGTTGGTATTTAGGATTCAAATCATGTGCTTCAGAATGTAACACCTTAATGTCGATATGACATGAGTAGGAGTGGGGGTTTACTCAAATCCGAAAGCTAAAAAATCCAAATATCTCGGTTAAAATCAAGATAGAGCAAAAACGAACATAACAACATTTATTGAGCAATACATTTTCAATAAGATTGTTTCTATACAATTTTTCGACCCGACGTATAATGGAGATATTTCGAAAATCTCCCCCTCTAAAACCCTCTCCCACTGATCCGATTTCAACCATTAAGGGACTTGATTTTTTTTTTTTACATAAAACGATCAAACACGGAGTTAGCTAACGATTAAGCAAAAATTGTGACCACTAGGGCGTTAATTATATCCACATTCCACAATTTCGAATACTCTTATAATATAAGTAATATATACATTACCAATATTTTTTGTATGTATATATACAATGCATAGGCAATAAAAATCAACTAAAACAAAACAACAATTAATGGTTAATAAACTGACAGTAATATACTCCTAATAAAGTAATATATCTTATTTAGCTCTTCAATTTTGTTAATATTTAGCATAAATTCCAATGAAAGTTCGTCCCCGTTTTTAACTATATGTGATTGTAAATATTGTTTTCTGTGATTTACAAGTGCAGGGCAATGTAGCATTACATGCTTCAGGCTAAAGTAAATGTATTTTTTAAACCACATACATATTTCGGCAGATTTTATGATTTGAGCTTTGAGTTTGCTAACGATTAAGCAAAAATTGAGACCGCTAGAGCGTTAACGGAGAAATACATATATATCTATATATAGTTTTGAACGGACCTCATTTTCGTCATCTCCTGGGCAGGATTGATGGACATTTGACGAAATTTTTCGGAAATCACGCCATGAGTACGACCTCAATAGCTGGTTTCCCTTAAGGGAAATCTACTAACACTATAAGGGGAGCTGGTAATGTTCCTTGAGTATTTATTTATAGAACTCCAGAAGACTGTGAGCAATATTTTCTGAAATCTAGCATGTTGTATATTCACTTTATTAGCTATTTACTTAACATTCTAACGAAATTTTGCCAACTAGCAATACATTAAAAGGTTCTATGAGCTCTTACATTAATTACACACATTTTTTTTCTCATATGGTTTTACAGTTTAGTTAATTCGTTGTCATAATACGTTGTCATAGAATGGGAACAGAACGGACTACCCACACATGTTTTATTGTCAAAGTTTTAATTTGTAACTATTTAAGAATGCATGAAATGTTTCCATAAATACCAGTTAAAGAGAAATATGAATGGTGATGAAAAGATGGTTTTCAAGAGAAAATGAAACCTCACTAATAGGGCATATCAAGTTATAATGGAGGTCCTGCTTTAGTAATATTCACAATTATTGCAGCTTTTAATTATCTTTTCACAACAACAATCATACCTGATTAATTAAAATAAAAGAGGCTCTCATTTTCCTGGATAATTAATTTTACTATGGATAATGAAAATCAACACGTGTTCAAACAGTTTTCCCAGAATTTTGAATAAAGAAAATTCAGATTGAAGAATAATTTTCATCGATAATTTACTCCATTTAATGGGTAACATTTAATTTTAAAATTTAATTTCCACGAACATCCAAAACATAAAGGATGCCTGATATACGGATGTCAAAAAATGGATAAAACATTCTCTCGCTCATTTTGGAAAATTTTAATTGGAAATTTTGAGAACTGAAAATGAAACTGGTTCGATTTATTTCCAAGAACAACAACTGAAATTTTCCGACGATAAGACTTATTTCTGCAATTTCAGAATGTTTTTAGATAGCAATAGTTGACAACATGTTACCAAGAAATTGCCATAGAGTTTCACGACGAAAAATTTCAACAACCATTAATTGAATAGGAAATCCTTGAAAATCTTTTCAATTTTATATGAAATTACTGCAGTAGTTTTTGCAGATTTTCCCTAAGAGAAATGTGTACTATTGACGAAATTTAGTACAATGTTAATCAATCCTACCAAAGGAGATGACGGAAATGAAGCCCATTCAAAATTAGATTTATAATTTAAAAAATAAAATAAATAAATAGATAAATATATACATATATATATATATATATATATATATATATATACATATATATATATATATATATATATATATATATTTATATATACATATCTTTTATTTGTTTCCTTCCTACGGTAACCCTATGAGAAGGCCGTTTATTTTTTCTGCATGTCCCATGCATTGTGTGTTACCATATCACTTGCATTTGTAGTGTATTACAAATAATTTATATATAAATTATTTCAAGAGTCAAGTTGTATATAAAGAATTAACAATAATAACGTTAAATAAAATAAAAATATATTAAGAGAAAATTATTAGTCTTGTAAGAGAATTATTGATTATCCGTAAACACACTTTTATACATATATAAAATTTCTATATCTTTTAAATTAAAGATTTTAGTTTTTATAACTATACCTTTTTAGGAGATCATGAAATGATTTCCGTAACACTTACTTCTTTTGCTTAATTTCATTTATTGTTTTATTTTTTTTTCATCAAAAATAACCTTAATCTGTTTGTTTTGGAATTAATCTTTTTGACAACTATTGTAATATTAGGTTTCCAATATTAAAAAATGTTTTTTTCTTAACATGTCTCTATTTGTGAAGAATCTACACATTCAACGATTATTTTTAAATGAATGAACAGAAAAAACTACAGAAGAAATAAGCATTGGATCTTTAAGATTCCAATTCATAAGTCACCTAAGTATGATAATGATCTTGGGGAAACTAGATTTGCAATGGCTTAGATCCTTAAATTTCAAAGACACCGTTCTTTGATTCTGTAATAACTTTTGAAGGATTTTGAAAGGGAGTAAAGAAAAACAAATTTCATGTAGAGAGCAAGCTCTGGGACGTGCGTGTCAACCGTTATGGTGCGTCAACATTGGAAAAAAAATGTACATCACGCAAGGGCTGTGTAAGCTAAACATATTTTCCACGTACGTTAGTAGGGGGTTTACTGAAGGCTGAAAATAAGTAAGTACAAATAACTCGCGTAATACTTGAGTAACGGAAAAAATCATAGAGTAACAATTATGGAACATCGATAGTTTAACAAGATTCATTCCATGACATTTTACAATCCGAGCCATGAACGGGGATATTATGAATTTTCGAATCCCCCCCCTAAACCCCCATCATCACAAGTCCGATTTCAGTCAAACACAAATATGATCTTTAGCCTTGAATGAAGCTGTTAAATGTCATGTATGGTATAGATCACATAAAAATTTTCGATTGTAGAACGAGAAATCTTAATTCATGGCGTCAACTTCACATAACGTATCTCACAAAGTAAAAGTTCAATGAAAACCATATATGCTATTTAATATTAGAATGAAGAGGTTCTTAGTGAACGCTAGAAACTAAAAAATGCAAGTAACTCGGCTAATAATCAGATACAGAAAAAAACCATATACATATAACAGCATAGAACATTAAATGTTCAATAAGGTTGGACCCATTTGCGTTACCGATGCGTTGTATACGATACGAAGATATTCGGAATTTTCGTAATCCCCTCCCCCCATCCCACTGGTCCGATTTCTGCCATTAACAAACTTGATCTTTCTTTACAAGTAAAACGATTAAATATCGAGTTTGGTGACGATTCAACAAAATTTGCGACCGCTAGAGCGTTAACAGACACACACACACACACACACACACACACACACATACACACACACACAAAAACACACATGCACACGCATATATATATATATATATATATATATATATATTATTTATTTATTTTGGCATAAATACATGGGCGTTACTAGGGGTCTGGCCATTTTATGTTAGAATCGTTAGTTATTCTACTTAAATAATTTACAATTCGACAATTTCGAGTACTCTTATGATATAAGTAATATATAACAATACATAGGAAATATATAATAATTCCGGAAAATCAACAAAAACAAAACAACAATTAATGGTTAATAAACTGACAGAAATATACTCGTAATAAAGTAATATATGTTATTTAGCTTTTCAATGTTGGTAATTTAGCATAAATTCCAATAAACCAAAATTATTATTTAAATATTAAATACTGTAGTATTGTAGTAAATATTGATTTCTGTGATTTACAAGTGCAGGGCAATGTAGCATTATATGCTACAGGCTTTTATAAATGTATTTTTTACAGCACATACATATTTCGTCAGATTTTATGATATGGGCTTTACTTATATGTGGTATTTTGATCTATTCACTATTACAGACTTTTAGTTGGCTCATGGTTCTTAACTTTTATAAGCTCACGTTAAATTGAAGGTAATTCGCTGGTTCCGGATGTGAAAAGTTACCGAATAGTCTATAAAAAGTCCGTCACGCAGGGGCTGCGTAAACTAAGCAGATTTTCCTTCACGTTACAACAATAGAGAAATCAGCCTACTAATAACGGCAGTAGTAACGAATCTCTAAACCAATTCACGAGGGACAAAGAGTTACGGAAACGGCCGAACTTGCTTTCGGCGGAAAGTCCTGAATATGGCCGACATCTGCCGACCACTCATACAATACAAATTCAAATATCTCGGTTAATATTCAAGATAGTGAATAAATGTATCGAACAATATTTATAGTGAATTTAATTTGCAATAATATTGGTTATATACAATTTTTGATCCAACGTATGGTAACGGAGATATTTTAAATTTTCAAAAATTTCCCCCCTGAACCTCCCTCCCCCACTGGTCCGATTTCAGCCGTTAACGTACATGATCTGTCTTTTTGCATAAATCGTTTAAATATAGAGCTTGGTAACGATCAAGCAACAATTTCGACCGCTAGAGCGTTAAAAGACATATATATATATATATATATATATATATATATATATATATATATATATATTTATATATATAAACATATATATAATTTTGAACGGACCTCATTTTCGTCATCTCTTGGATAGGAGCGCTGGACATTTGAAGACATTTTTCGAAAATCGCGTCATGAGTACGACCTCAATAGCTGATTTCCCTTAAGGAAAATCTGCTAAAAGCCTATAATATAGAATATTTTAGCCAAAGCTCCTTGATTATTTCTTGCTAGCACTCCAAAAGAATGTGAGCAAAGTTTTTTAAAATCTAGCTTGTTTTTTTTTCACTTTATCAGCTATTTACTTAACATTGTAATGAATCTTTACCAACTAGCAGTACAATAAAATGTTCAATAAGCTATTGCATTAATTGCAAAAATTTTCCTCGTGTGGTTTTACAGTTCTGATTTGTAAAATTTGCCAACTGAATTAGGTCTGAATAGGCCAAATATTTTCATAGAATGACAATAGAACGGACTACCCACAAATGCTTTTAATGTAAAACTATTCATTATTTAACAATGCAAAAACTATTACCATGATTTCTAGTTATGAAGAAATAAGAATGGAGATGAAAAAATAGTTTTTAAGTGAAAATGAATTCTCACTAAGGGCATATAATGGAGGACCTTAGTAATATTCAGAATTATTGCAGCATATAATTATTTTTTCACAACAACAATCATACCTGATTAATTAAAATAAAAGAGGCTCTCATTTTCCAGGAAAGTTAACTTCAGTATGAATAATGAAAATCAACACGTGTTCAAACAATTTACCTAGAATTTTGAATTAAGAAAGTTCAGATTGAAGAATAATTTTCATCAACAATTTACTCCATTTAATGGGTAACATGATATTTAATCTACTTAAAATTTAATTTTCATGAATATCCAAAACATCAAGGATCCTTGTTATACAGCTATTAAGAAAGGGGTTATAGATAAAACATTCTCATACTCATTTTGGTAAATTTTGAGAACCGAAGATTCCTCTGGTTCTAAGATCAATGCAGTTAACTCCCTATAACAAAAACTGAATTTTTCGTTTTATTGCTGCTACATCAATATATTTTTTAATCAAATATATATAGCTATAGAGATGAGCTCAATAGGATTTCCTCTAAGGGAAATCTGCTAAAACGCTGGTAACTTTAGCAGGCAAGCTGATAGTGAGTGTCTCTCTAATAGATCAATCGGAACAGAAACTACTGCATTCATTTCCAGCTGTCCACTGCGGCATTATCACAGCTGACAATGGCGTAAAAGGAGGGAGGTAAATGAGGTTTCGGCCAGATGGCTGTCATCATAGAGTGCCACCGATGCCACACCCGTGGACATAACTAGTCTACTGTTCAGCCGCATTTTGGTTACTCAAGTATTGTTATTCTCTCCTTTGTCTCTTTGTTTCTCTGTCGTCTCTATTATGGCACATCTTCCATTTTGACTTCATCTACTTCTGAATAAAAATATTCGGTTGACGTCCCTTTGTTTAGGACAGACGCAAACCATTCATTTATTTTATATAACTCATATACTCTTCCTAAGGCATACACTTCTGAAAAGTTAAAAACTTGCATCAGATTTTCTTGGTATGAAGTTTGCAAAAGGACGTCGAAATAATGAGAATATAATTTTCGAATTACTTTTGGCTCAAAGAAAAGAAAACATTGCAGAGTTCAGTATTGCATTTTTGAAGTAGGGCTAGAGATTCAACATCAAACGCTTCATAAATTGTGTTAAAAAAGCTTTCCAAATCTCATTTGTGTCTCGGAATGAAACAAACAAAAGCACTCCTGAACTGTTACGAATTTATTTTTTTTATTCTCATCAACACATTTTAAAAGTTGTTTTTTTTTTTAACAAATTGTTTCATGTTTCATAGTTCCCTATTTTTCAAGTACATATAGAGTACTTGACTTTTCTTAAAATTGTTACAAATTAGTGCAAAAATCTGCAATTAGAATTAGGATTGTGTTACATATGATTATTGTTTTACTCTTGCTAACATATGATTATTGGGTTTATTTAGTTAACATATGGTTTTTGTGGTTATATTATTATTATGTTACACTACGAATTGTTTTCTGTTGTTTACATTTTGAATTAAAATGAATTACCAAGTTATATTCATGTTATTAATATGTGCACTTATTTATGAAATTAAGAAGAAAGTGAATTGCCTTCTTAATTAGTAATAAGTATAAATTAAAAAATAATTTGAAGTTGGAAATTAAATGCTTTTAAATGTTTCTTAACATTGTAAGAATTTATTTTAACAAAATAAATTGAAATGTGAATGAATTATTGCTGGAAATAATCAATATATTTTAAAATTTAAATATAATAATAATTACCTTCCTTGTTTATAACCTGCACTTGTTTATAACTGCACTACTTCACAATCATCACTAGTTGTTTTATAACTATGCTTATAACCTTTCACAACCATGCTTATAACCTACCAACAACATACCATAATCTTCACAATATCCTAATTTTGTTCATATTCTGGTTAGATCTGATCATGTATTACACGATTACAGAAAAAAAATTAATATTACACTCGTGACGAAAGTAGAATTTACAACTCTCATGAAATTTCTCATGAAAACGTTTCACTCGAGTTGTAAAATGATCTACTTTCGTCACTTGTATTATAAATAACTATTCTTATCCTTTTAGTTTTCGAGAAACTACCTTCATTCTCTTTATTTGTTGAAAAAGATTGTGCTAAGATGAAAATGAATGGTAAGCGTGTGTTTGCCACTGCAATGGATCCAGTGGTCGAAGCCTTCTATTTAATTAAATACTATTATTGCTTCTTTTTTTATAAGATCATATGTTTGTGAATTATATTCAGTTTAAAATACAGTCCGCTAGAGAATGGCTACACAAAATTTTTACGGATAAAATGTTAACAATAAGTGACTAGATTTGCAGTATAAAATTGTTACTGATAAAGTTAGCAAATAGTTGTTACTATTTTAGTGACTGACAGCGTGTTTGGGCACATGGATTCTGAGCATTCTTATGTATAATTATCTCCCTTACACATGCAGCAAATAATTTACTTCGAAACTAAGAATATTTTTTTATAGCTTCGAAACATTGGGGCAGTGCGTTGAGGAGTTTGGTTCCTGAAAATATGATTTTCTCGAAATAATTTTCTGTAAGTGGAGGTTTGATGGATATTCTTGTCCCTTGTTTTATGATTATGTGTTATACTATTTTAGTAAAATAAGTTCACGTTTTGCACACAAACAGTATTGCTTGGTACATAAATATTGAAGAAAAAGATATTATTTTTGACTCCTTAAAAATTGACAGACAGGAGTCTTTCAACTTTCTACTGAATATAAAATCTTTGCTTTCTTTTTAAAATGAAATGTTAAAATATGCTTTTATCTGATTTCCCTCAAGGGAAATCAGATCTTGAGGTTGTAAACAATTTGAAACATTTTCTCAAATGTCCGGAGATCCTACAAAGGAGATGACGAAAATGAGGTCCCTTCAAAATTATATATATACTTATCTGTTACCGCTCTAGTGGTCGCAATTTTTGTCTTGTCGTTACCATACTCGATATTTAGTCGCTTTATATTAAAAGAAATTTCTAGTTCGTTAATGGCAGAAATCGGACTACTAGGAGGGAAGAAAGGAATATAGAAAATTTGAAATATCGTCCTCACTATAAGTCTGATCGAAAAATTGTATAGAATCAATCTTGTTGTATATTTAATTACCTATAATTTTTCATATACGTATTGTCTCTAATATGATTGTTAACCGAAATATTTGTAATTACCAGTTTTCAGCCTAAAGTAAACCACCTTTTCTACTTATTTCAATATAACAATAAGCTGTTAAAACATGAACCTCTTTATTCTAAGCTTAAAATGACAAATAATGTTATCGTGAGACCTTTATTATGCGAGATTCATTCAAATTCGTTATGAGATGCCGACATCAATTAATATATTACATACTTGATTAGAAAATATTTATTTCCTCACTAGCCCTAGAATACTAAACCTTCGCCGGTTTGACGACTAAGATCAAACAATTCTTGGTAAAACCCTTTCAGGTAGCGGTAGGAGGTTCAACACTCAGCAGTGCTTCCCCCCACTCAGTAGCCCTTGAACCGTAATAGTGAAAGGATCACTGCTTGAGTTTGATTATAACCAGGTAAGTTTAAACAAAATTTGCATCGTCAGTTTCACTAAGGTTTAGGATTAAAAGTAGAAATTTGTTCGACGTTTCTTCGAAGGATTAGTAATAATGAATGTACGTCGGTTCAGTAATACAAAAAGGTTATTATTGCTTAGCCTATGATTCATTATTTCATATTTCATTTACATTTTGACTAAAATTTTAGTCTTTTTATAATTTTGAGATTCTTACATTATGAGCTCATTTTTTATTTAATTATTTATATATATAACACAATACAAAAAAAGAGAACAATATGTTCAAAGTGCGACTACAAATTGCGTAGGATGACCAAGGTATCAGCGTGAAATTTTCCTCGGCCATTTATGGTGAATATCAAGTCGTGTTGTGTCAATTATGTTCAAAAAATTGACAAGTAATTATAAATTTTTAATATTATTTATTTTATTATAAGAGTGATTTTGGTCTTTGTATTAGTTTTAATTTACACAGCTTTAGTTACATAGATTCAGTTGTTCGTTATCATATTCTCATGTGTATCAGAAAGAATGTTTACGTAATTCAGCTTTGTAATAATTTTTTTTTTTCATGTTTTCTTTTGTGCATATTGTTTTTATTTTTTTGTATATGTACGATATTATAATATTTAAACAATAAAAGGTTAAATTAATCATTATTTGTCTTTCATGATTTCTTTACAGCTCCCAAAACTGCAATTTTTGTTCCAGTAGTTGCAATGACGAAGGTTTAGTAATAAAGTACTTGAATTGAGGTTTAGTATTCTTGGGCTAGAGAGCCCTACCGGTTCGTGGGAAATCTGCTTAGTTTACGCAGACCCTATGTGACGGACTTTTTGTATTACCCCAATGAATCACTCTATAAGAGGCAATGGGAATAATCATATAATCTATTTTAGTGGTCCATATTGTGCTATAAACTATATGCATGTATGCTTAAGGCAACTTGGCTATTTAAATATTTTTAAAAAATTAAATTAATAAAATTATAAATATTTTAAAATCTAAATTTCTTGATCAATATTACTTGGTGAGTAGAAAAATATTATCCATCACTATTCCTTTAAGAAAGAAAATATATGAGGGATCACTTTTACTTCAGAAAATAAAAGAGACTATTGAAAACTCGGGGGAAGTTTTTTATTTCCCATTTTCATTTTCAGGAATAATATTTAGTCTATTCTCTTTATTTACAGAAGAAGATTGTGCTAAGATGAAACTGACTGGCGAATGGTATGCGTGGTTGGAGACTGAACTGTGAAGGGTAGACGGTCTCTAACGATGTTGGTATGATCCAAATGTTTACACAAATAACACACGATGTATACACGCCATAATGAACCGCATATTCCCTCCTCGAACTAAAATAACCCTATCTAAACTCCCCTATTATTTGCATTCCCAACGATGTAATAAGATTAAGTTTAAAAGTTGGTCTCCCGAACGGGGAATGTGTAAATTGGGTAAATAAAATTAAAAAAGGTTGAAGTTAGTTTTGGATAGTTTTCATTTTAAAGTTATTCATAAGAGAATTTTATAATAAAACGGAACTAAGCATAAAACCTTACAGTATCATAATTTGGCTAACTCTTTAAAGGCAGACCTCAAAAGGTACTCCGTAAATATTGGATCTACTTTAAAAATGTACGTTTGGTCTGTCTTAGCCATCTAAAAACATTCCGTCAGGCATGAGCTGCGTTAACTAAGCAGATTTCCAGCATGCGTCACGTATTTGCATTTACCTCAAAAGGTAAATGTTCAATGAGAACAAAATATTTGGTATTTAGGCTTCGAATAATGTGCTTTTAAATTGCAATGTCATCACATCTTTTGATTTCCCTTCCATTAATTTCCTTAACCCATATATGGTAATGTATTCCTTTTCAAAAGAAAATTTTATGACTGGCTGTTAATACACAGGAAAAAAAACATTATTTTATGTCAAATTTAAGAACGAGCATTACAAATGCAGTATGATTAATCTACATTGGAAAGAAAGTAAGCAAGTTTTAAATTAAATTATAGTTAATAAAAAAAACAAAGGAAATGTTTTACATATGTAAAAAATTGTTCATTTATTAATTGTAGGATACCCCTTGAGAAGGGGCATAAAGGGTTGAAAATTGTGGGAGAAAATAAAGAAAAAGTCCGTCATGCAGGGGTTGCGTTAACTAAGCAGATTTCCCACATGCACCAGGTATTTGCATTTATCTCAAAAAGTGATAGTTCAAAGAGACAAATATTTGGTATTTAACTTCAAATAAAGGACTTCATGATATGACAGCTTATTATTAATATGACATGAGTAGGAGTGGGGGCTTAATGAAGGCCGAAAACTAAAAAAAATGTAAATATCTCGTTTAATAATCAAGATAGTGATAAACATAAAGACCAGTAAATTTGAAATATTATTGAATAAACACACTTTTTCTATCCGACGTATAATATTTTATTTTCTTCCCCTCTAACCCGCCCCCCCCACTGGTCCGATTTCAGCCATTTACCTACTCGATTTTTCTTTTTACATTAAACGATTAAATATCAATTTAGGTAGCGATCAAACAAAAAATCCATTCCTAGAGTCATCTCCAGAGTAAGATCAATAGACCTTTGAGGAAATTTTTTGAAAATCTCGTCATGAGTACGAGCTCAATAGTTGATTTCTCTTAAGGGAAATCTGCTAACAATACTTATGTAAAAGTATGAATAGTAGTACTTAAATATGCTTTTATCAAGATTTCATTGTTAATGAAACTTACTGTATGAAAGAGATAGTGGTAATTAGTTTTTATTGTGTAGATACATACACAGAGTTCCCGTTTAGTAATTTTCGAAATTCCTCCACTCTACCCCCCCCCCCCTACTCGTCCTACTCGTCCAATTTCAGTCATTAACGAAATTGATCGGTATTTTTACATTAAAAAATTAAATATCAAGTTTGGTAGCGATCAAACACAAATTGCACACACAGACACACACACACACACACACACACACACACATACATAGGATTGAACTCACTATATTAGCAGATTTCCCTTAAGGGAAAAATTTCTTCAAATGTCCATCGATCCTACCCAGGAGATGACGAAAATGAGGTCCGTTTGTATATATATATATATATATATATATATATATATATATATATATATATATTTGTCTGTTAACACTCTAGCGGTCGCAATTTGTGTTTAATCGTCACCAAACTCGGTATTTAATCGTTTTATGTAAAAAGGAAGATCAAGTTCGTTATCTGCTTAGTTTACGCAGCCCCTGCGTGACGGACTTTTTTTCGTTATCTCCTGGGTAGGATTAGATGGGCATTTGAGAAAATTTTTCGAAAATTGCGTCATGTGTACGTGCTGAATAGCTGGCTTCCTCTAATCATAATTAGGGGCGATTGGCGCGGTAGGCCCCACCGCTCTGCCTATTTGGCCATATGTGAATTTTCCTTTGGAGTTTATTGAAATCCAGGTTTAAGTGAACTATCCGAGGAACCTAAAAGATATGGCGCCTGAAATCGGTTAACGTAGTGTATGGAGAATATGAGACGACACCTACCTGATTTGATCTTGAAATCTAACTATTATTACTATTTATTCATGGACACCACATCGAAGGTGATTTGCCCTTTCAAAAGTAACAGCAGGTACCAATAACAAAAAAATACCTTAACATCAAGTAACAATAGCAAATACCTTTACAGCAAGTAACAATAACAAATACCTTAACAACAAGTAACAATAACAAATACCTTAACAACTAGTAACAATAGTAAATACCTTAACAGCAAGTAACAATAACAAATACCTTAACAACTAGTAACAATAACAAATTCCTTAGCAAAAATTAATAATAACAAATACATTAACAACTAGTAACAATAACAAATTCCTTAACAACTAGTAAAAATAACAAATACCTTAACAACAAGTAACAGTAACAAATACCTTAACAACAAGTAACAATAACAAATACCTTAACAACTAGTAACAATAACAAATACCTTAACAACAAGTAACAATAACAAATACCTTAACAACAAGTAACAATAACAAATACCTTAACAACAAGTAACAATAACAAATACCTTAACAACAAGTAACAATAACAAATACCTTAACAACAAGTAACAATAACAAATACCTTAACAACTAGTAACAATAACAAATACCTTAACAACTAGTAACAATAACAAATACCTTAACAACAAGTAACAATAACAAATACCTTAACAACAAGTAACAATAACAAATACCTTAACAACAAGTAACAATAACAAATACCTTAACAACAAGTAACAATAACAAATACCTTAACAACAAGTAACAATAACAAATACCTTAACAACAAGTAACAATAACAAATACCTTAACAACAAGTAATAATAACAAATACCTTAACAACAAGTAACAATAACAAATAACTTAACAACAAGTAACAAGAACAAATACCTTAACAACAAGTAACAATAACAAATACCTTAACAACAAGTAACAATAACAAATACCTTAACAACAAGGAACAATAACAAATTCCTTAACAACAAGTAACAATAACAAATACCTTATCAACAAGTAATAATAAAAAATAAACACATAAATTGTATAGTTGGTGGATGATTAATTATTAGTATAATTTTAAATTTTGTTGTACACCACAGAGTTAATTTATATGTTAAATGTTCTCATATATTTCAATTTTGAGTAGCTATGAGAATATATTGTTAATGTGTGGGCTGCCTTCCGTCAATAGTTCTTGTAAGTCGTTGGGGAAGTCCTGCTGTTGTCGTTTTCGGCATTCTGTCAGTATATGTCTTATCATCAATCGAGACTAAGAAATCTAACTAGAACATACAACTAAAACTAACATTTGTAAGCTCTAAAGTGCAACCAAAAATAAAATATCAGTACATTTAATAATGAAAAACATCAGATAATATTT
Organism: Riptortus pedestris; assembly: GCA_019009955.1. NCBI lineage: Eukaryota > Metazoa > Arthropoda > Insecta > Hemiptera > Alydidae > Riptortus > Riptortus pedestris. The sequence continues at coordinate 121,997,967 of CM032232.1, forward strand.
TTTAATAAACTGAATAAAGAAATTGCACTAAATTAGTTTTAGCATGAAAGACTGCATGCTACGTCAAATGCACGGTGCATACCCTCAGCTAGAGTTTCAAAACTTGAAATCCGGATACGTTTCCCATTCACTCTATCGAAATAAAATTAAAGAAAAAAAAATATTAAACAAAAGCGAGTCAGAGTGAAAGTGTTCAAGCCGAGTTAGTATCGTTTTTGAGCCGATGGCAGCGAGACACATCAAATGAAAAACTTTCCGCGCACAAAAGTTATATCTTGAAGTTTGTGTCGGCGTCGTTCCTTTGTTCCATGAACAACTCAAGACAAAAGGTATCTCTTGCCTCGGCAGCACAAATATTCCTACAATAACTTTTCTACTAAGGCACTTTATTAATTTACTGCCAAATGGACCTGTAGTGCTTCTGTTTAGAAGTATTTTATTTTAAATGCAATAAGGGAACCCCCCCCCAAAAAAAAAATATTCATTCTACTAATATATACTTCAACTCATGTAAAACGTTAAATGAAATAAATACATATAAAGAGAAGATTATTAGTCCAAGAAAAAAAAGAAAAAGAGAAAAGAATTATTGAATATTCATAAATATTTTAAGTATAGTAGTTGTATCAGCTATAATAAATATTCAACCTAATAATTGTATCAAAAGATAGATAATAGATAGATAGATAAACATATATATATATATAATATACAATTTTGAACGAACTTCATTTTCGTCATCTCCTAGTTAGGATCGATGGACATTTGAACAAAAATTTCGAAAATCGTGTCATGTGTACGACCTTAAGGGAAATCTGCTAAAAGGTATTTCTTTGCTTTTTAATAACATATAAAACCCAACTAATAATGCTCTAATTTCAGCTAATCGACATGAGACATAGTAATGTGTGAGCAAAAAAAAAAGTCGGTCACGCAGGGGGTAAACTAAGCAGATTTCCCACGAGAAGTATAAGAATAAACAAATCTGCCTAATAACAACTGTAGTAGTAAGAAACCTCTAAACCTAAATCATTATTTAGGGCGTAATAACCCAGTAGTTTCTAGCCCAAAAAAACAGTTAACCTAACCTCTAAACCTATTCACGAGGGACGAATAGTTATGGAAACGGCCGCCAGAGCTCTCGGCGCATAGCCTACTGGCGACCACATGCAGAATACAAATGCAAATATCTCGGTTAATATTCAAGATACAGAATAAATGTATAAAACAATATTTATAGTAAACTGAATTTGCAATAAGATTTATTCTATACAATTTTTCGATCCGACGCATAATAACGGAGATATTTTGAATTTTCAAAAATCCTCACCTCTAAACCCCCCCTCCCACTGGTCCGATTTCAGCCATTAACGAACTTGATCTTCCTTTTTACATAAAACGATTAAATTCCAAGTTTGGTAACCATCAAACACAAATTACGACCGCTAGAGCGTTAACAGACATATATATATATATATATATATATATATATATATATATATGTGTATATATATATATATATATATATATATATAATTTTGAATGGACCTCATTTTCGTCATCTCCTGGGTAGAATCGATGGACATTTGAAGAAATTTTTCGAAACTCGCATCATGAGTACGACCTCAATAGCTGATTTCCCTTAAGGGAAATCTGCTAAAAATATTGAAACATATGTGAAATAAAACTCCCTTATAAATTACTGCACACAATCAAAGATTTGTAAAATTGTACTGATAATCAAACTGATTATATTTAAAGACAAAATTGTATATATTTGAAGTAGATATATATTTATAATGACAAGGAATTAAATTGTTAAACAACGTTATCAGGATATTATTGTTTATACTAACGGCTTATGGTTAGTCCGAACCCAAATGATAACTTATAAAAGAACAGTATTTAACTGGTATAAAAAGTTTTCATCTATGACATAAAAAAAAATAAAATAACAAGAGGCCTAATTAAATTATATATGAAACACTGATGAAAAAAAATTAAGCTTGAAACTTAATTTGTAAGCACCCCCCCCCCTCATGATGCATGTTTCTAAGCGGGTTTCATGAATGTTGATTTCATTGCAATGAAGCGGGTAATTAATATTTTTTCCCTAAACTGACTAGGCTACAATTACAAGCCACTCTTGATAGATAATTGTTTTAATAATGGTCTGAAGAAACATTCTTGGAACAATAATTGTAATTTGAGAAATAGTGATTAGTTCTTAAACTTACCGTCTATGTATTATTTCCTAAAAACCTAATGTTTTTTTTATTAAAATAAACGAGTAAACTTTTAACTGTTATATATACAGTTGTAATTAAAATTTCTTGAAATTCTAGAATGAATTTTTAAATAATATATGTACTTCAAGAATTTTGTTAAATATAAATTAGTAAAGGATTAAAATCTCCACAAAATTTGTGGATTGATAATTCTGGGAGTTGTTTAATTTCATTGTCATTTTTCTCCATGCAGATTTAGGTTTAGCAGATTTATGGTGGGTAGTACTCAAGAAGAGAATTCCGAAACGTACGATCGTGCCACTGAGATGAAAAATGATTTCTGCTAAAAATTTTATATAAATAATTATGGCTGAAGAAGGATGGGTTTTGAGGGGTTAACATAAAACTTTTGAAATATTTCCGCTGTTATGGGTCGGATTCGAAAATGTTATAAAACCATTTTCGTTGTAAATGTAATTTCTAATTTTTTGGAATTTCCTCGTTTTCTCTTATATTCGGATATTCGTATATTTTACTTTTCAATCCCCACTCCTGCATATACGACCACTTAAAGAAACTCAAGCCCTTTGTGTATTGGCTTCTTTTTGCTTGAGACATAAAGTAAAGCATGTGGGTGGTGGCATATAATTGAGAATTGTTGCAGGTGGAAAATTCGAAGAGTTTAAGTAGTATCAGGATGACAGTGTTTTTTTCAGGCTTGAGAAATACCGAAAAAGAAGTGCTGAAATGTTAATTCCTTTCTATGGTGAGGCTGGTTAGTCAATTTTCAAGCCTTGAAAACCTTTAAACAGAAATGAATGACTTTGTAAATGAATTTCTTTTATCACTTGTGATTTCTTAGAATGTTTTTATTATTATAAATGTTCGTATTTGGCCAACTGTCCGGCTAGTTGTGAAATCCTTATTATGTTTTGGATGAATTTCCATGTAAAACGCAGAACACTATAGGAAATTCGTTGAGGGAGGTCGTGTATTCAGAGGAAATAACTCAACAGAGTGAGCCTGAAGAAATACGGTTCCTTGAAGGAAAATATGAAGTCATAAATATAGGTATTAGCGCGCCCATGACGTCTTATGACCATTCAGAGTAGAATGGTGGATTTATGGGAGCCAAACGTAGAGGTCTTGGGGGTGTTTCAGTCCATAAAATGATTGTTTGTTAGTTTTCTAATGTTATGAACTGCGATTGCAAATTGGGAAAATACTCTTCTCGCAAGTACACTTAAGCTAAGCAGATTTCACACCTGTTGGAGTATCTAATAGAATATATATCATCATTCTAATATTGATTTCTTTCTTGAAAATAACTCTATGTAAACTGCCAGAATTAAAAAAAAAAAACGCATTTATGGACGTGAACTTTACAGTGGCTAAAATTAGGAGGGTTGCCTTCAGATTACCACCTTTTAGCAGATTTCCCTATTGTACTCATGACGGAATTTTTGACATTTTTCTTCAAATGTCCATCGATCCTACCTAGTAGATGACGAAAATGAGGTCCGTTCAAAACTGTATATATATATATATATCTATATATATATCTATCTATCTATCTATCTATCTATATATTTGTCTGTTACCGCTCTAGCGGTCGCAATTTTTGTTTGATCGTTACCAAACTCGTTATTTAGTCTTTTTATGTAAAAATAAAGATCAAGTTCGTTGACGGCTGAAATCGGACCAGGGGGAGGGGGGGTTTAGAGGGGAGGATTTTCGATAATTCGAAATATCTCCGTTACTATACGTCGGATCGAAAAATCGTATTGAACCAATCTTATTGAAAATTAAATTTACTATAAATATTGTTTTATGCATTTATTCTCTATCTTGAATATTAACCGAGATATTTTCATTTGTATTCGGTGTGTGATCGGCAGGGGTCGGCTATGTTCGAGACGTTCCGCCGAGAGCTCTGGCGGCCGTTTCCATAACTATTCGTCCCTCTTGAATGGGTTTAGAGATACCTTACTACTACAGTTGTTATTGGGCAGATTTATCTACTGTATAACTTCACGAGGGAAATCTGGTTAGTTTACGCAGCCCCTGCGTGACGGACTTTTTACTTGCTAGGTTGGGACTAAATAGCTTATTTAGTTTAATAAAAGTTCGTCACTAAAATTATTCATATCAGCTAGACCCAATATATACTTCGACTTTAGGTTTACCTAGTGAGATTAATTTTATTTATTTATTTATTTAGGTGTGTCACAATTTAAGCGATTCACACATTTTCTTGAAAGTGAGATTTATGGGAATCTATTAAAAGAACAACATGACCATTTGAAAATTAATTTGAATTAACATAACTACTATACAGAGCACATTTTTCAAATATTTGACCGTGAATCATATCATGCTTTGATGATCTAAAGACTACTCTTTGTGTTCTGTTGGAAGTTAAATTTTTCATAATACTATACTCACCGAAATCCATAAGATGCTTGATGTATTCAAAATAGGATTTTTTTTTGCCTCTCACTTCCCATATACCCAAGAACCTAAATTTCAAATATATTTGTGATGAAGTCGTTGTGCCTTATGATATGCCCAAGACGTTTCGCTCTCCTTTTTCCATGATCTTTATAAGAATTTTGCTTCCAATTACTTCTTTTAGAACTTCCATGTTGGATTCTTTTTGAGTCCAACTTGTTCTTGTGATTCTACGCCAGATCCACATTTCTATTGCTATCAATCTATCATATTTCCTTTTGTGAAGAGTCCAACTTTCGCACACGTAAAACAGTACCTCTCATACTCTAGACTTAGCAAACATTGTCTTGGTACCCATGCTTATTAGTTAAAACAATTCTTTTGCTTCGGAAGGCTTGTTTATCAATTGGTATTATTCTGTCGACTTCAGCTCTACTATCATTGTCTTCAGTGATGATGCTTCCTTCAAGTAAAGTATTTTCAATCCTGATGTATATATTTCCTTTGCTTTCTCGTGAGTCATATACTTAACTCCTCAGTTTCAGCAGATTTCCCTTAGGGGAAATCAGCTATTGAGGTCGTACTCATAACGCAATTTTCGAAATTTTTCTTCAAATGTCCATGTATCCTAGCTACCGCTCTAGCGGTCGTAATTTATGTTTGATCGTTATCAAACTCGATATATAGTATTTTTATGTAAAAATAAAGATCGAATTCGTTAACAACTGAAATCAAACCAGGAGGAGGAGGAGGGGGGGGGGAGGTTTAGAGGCGAGAATTTCGTAAATTCGAAATATCTCCTTTACTGTAAGTAGGATCTAAAAAGTGTATAAATAAATTTTATTGCAAATTAAATTTCCTATAAATATTAGTATATACATATTTTCTCTATCTTGAATATTAATGGAAATGTTTGCATTTTTCAGTTTTCAGCCTTCAGTAAACCCCCACTTCTTCTCCTGTTACATAAACAATACTCTATTACATAATAAACTACATTATTGGAAGATTAAATACCAAATATTGTTTTCTACAGGGACCTTTATTATACGAGATACATGCATATATGTTCTTGCGACCCCTCTCCCCCCCCCCTTATAAATTCTTGTTAGATAATTTCTTGTCTACGGCTTGTGATGAATTACAATAAATTTATTTCGACTTATTATTATGCGCAGTTTTGAGGACTTTTGAAAACCTCCAACGGGCATGAGCCGATACTCATTAAAGTTTTGTAGAAAATAGCCATGAAGATGATAAGGAAAGACATACTCAAACTTTTAGGAAGATAATAATTATTATATATGTTGTTATAAATGGAGAAGAGTGACGTGGTGATTGTGGCAAGATGACAGTTGGGAAACTGCCCTAAATATTAACTTACTTTCCGAAGTCATAATCCTCCAATAACCAAGAACTCCCCCCACCCCCACCAACCTATCAACCAACGTCCCTAATTACACTTAACTTTATAACTTGTCTTCTCATCCAAACACACTTACAACTTCGAATATATACTTTTTAAATTAAAATTTAATTACCACGTCTGATTGCCGAGTAATTTCTTTAATTGGGACGATTAATAACTAATTAAGATTTTGTTTTTCGTGAAATACCTCTTAAAATGATTAATAAAGATATAATCAATATTTTTTACTATTATTATTTATGTGTTTTATTCCTCACATCGTAGATGATTTGGCATGAAGTTAAGTGGCACGTCGAAACTCTATTTAGATTAATCTATTTATTCTGTCATGTAAAACCTGATAATTTACTTATGCATTATGAAAAAAATTCCCTGAAATATCTGAGGTTTTCTCATATCCGTACTTAGCATATTAGAATATAATAAAAGTCCGTCACGCAGGGGCTTCGTTAACTAAGAAGATTTTTCACGTGCGTCATTATTTGCACTTATCTCGAAACGTAAAAGTTCAATGAGAATATTATTTGGTAATTTAGGCTTCAAATAATGTGCTTTAGAATGTAACAGCTTATTGTTAATACGGCAGGAGAAGGGGTGTGGGTTTATGAAGGCCGAAAACTAAAAGAAATGCGATTATCTCCGTTAATTCTGAAGATAGAGAATAAATGTATATAAAAATATTTATATTACAATTTGTTTGCAATAAAATTAGTTCTATACAATTTTTCTATCCAACTTATAATAACGGAAATATTTGGAATTTTCGAAAGTCTCGCCCATTAAACCCCCCTCCCCCTTCCGCTGGTTCGGTTTTAGCCATTAACGAACTTGACTTTTAGTTTTGTATAACAAGCTTATATGTTGAGTTTGGTTATATTATATTTTTTTTAACTTTAGTGTTAAATGAAAATTTTTGTATATATGACATTTTCTAGCTCAAAACGGTAAAATATTAATTGATAGCACCATCAAATTGCGTTTTGCATCTATCTCACATAATAAGGTCCGCTGAAAATAAATATCTCGTATTTAATTCAGACATAAGTCGCTTCATGATATATTGCCTTTTTTTTAACGAGTAATGATTAAAATTGGGCGATCGCTTAAGAAAAAAAATAAAGAAATCCCAAAACTTGGTGAAAGACCTAAATAGCTGATTTAACTTTCCCGAAATCGGCTAAAATATTTCTGTGAGACAACATATTTCTCTGGTAATGTACCTTATTATTTTAATGTCCATTTCCTTATACAAATGGTTATGCTTAATTAGCCAGGCTGCTAAAGATAGTAAATTTTTGATTAAAAGATTTTAGATAATTAATAAAGTTATATTTCTGTAGTAGTTCATGAAAAACAGAGACTTCCCGACAACAGCCGTATCAAATTACGGATTAAGATTTATTGCTAGTGGTAAAGGAAAAAAAATAATAAGATATCCTAAGATGGGATTATCCTTTTGTAATGGAATGAAGGTTTAGGGGAAGGATTGCATTGACGGACTCGATCGGGGTCAGTTTTTTTTTCTCCGGACTTGAAGAAGTGTATTGCCAGAAATAACTCAGCAGTGAAAAGATGGAGTCACAAATAGAAGAATTAAAGACTGCCGTAAAGTTTTACGAGCTCATAAACTAGATTGGCGAGCGTATGTGGTTGGGAGTAGAATGGCGGGGTATAGGGTTTCTCGGTCAAGGACTCATTCTTTCCTAAAGAATGAGTGTACTGTTATCCAGTACACTTATGAAGTAATTGCACAGAGATGAAGAAAGGAGTTGCATAATGATCCAACGAGTTGCAAGAGACGTTATCTCACGTACTATTCTCTATTTATTCCTTTCAAAAATAACTAAAATAAATACTAAAACATGAAAATTAAGCTAAACGTGAAATTAGCAGTTTTTCCCCAAGGGAAATCTGCAATTGAGATCGTACTCATAATGAAATTATTATTATTTATCGGTAAATATTTATATGTTTTAGATGACGTAATATATTAACTGCTAGTTAGAATATAGTTAGAAGTTCAGTATTATCGTGGGGTATGTGAAGGTTTTAGCACATTTACCTTAGTGGAAATCAGCTGATAGAGGTTGTACTCATGACATGATTATCTAAAAATTTCTTCAAATGTCCATCGATCCTATCCAGTAGATGACGAAAATGAGGTCTGTACAAAATTATATATATATGCTAAGGTACCCGGCTTCGCCCAGGAATTCATTTGAGGATGAATGGTGAAGGTATTTTTTTTGGCAAGGTTTTACTTTGCACAATATTTTGACATTTACCCGTCTCAGTGTTTTCTGAATTTTCGAAATATGCTACTGAGGTCGTAGTCATAATGAAATTAATAAAAAATAAGAACAAATGTCCCTCGGTCCTACCTAGGACATGACGAAAATAAGAGTTACATCCCTAGCTTTATTTGATCGGTTCCAAAATCAATGTTTAAATGTTTTATGCTAAACTAATGATCAAGGTTAACGGATGACCTCTCTTGTGGGGGGAGGGATTTAGAGAAGGTGAATTTTGAAAATTTAAAATATCTCCGTTATTAAACGTCGTATCATAAAATAATTGTAGAATCAATATTATTGCAAATTTAATTTTCTTAAATGTCGCCTTGTACATTTATTAATTAATATTTTCAATATTAACCGAGATATTGGCATTTTTTTTTACATTTCAGCATTCAGTAAACCCCCACTTTAGTCATCCCATATTAAAAATAAGAGAATATATCATGAAAAGCTTTTTTTCCAACCATAAATACTAAATATTGTTTTCAACGGACCTTTATTATGAGAAATACAAGCAAACAAATTTTGCGATGGCCTTGCGGTGATGTACCTGGTAGTTCAAACTGGAAAGAATTGTTGAGCATATCAATATTTCTACGCAAATTATTTGTTCCACACATTACTCCTGGAGAAATGCATAAAACAAAAGTTGTTTACTTTGTTATGTGCAAGTTTGTCGAAAAACAAATAGACAATGAAATATCTTGAATTTTTATTTCAGACCTTCCTTATAACCCCCACTCCTGCCCGTCCCTAGAAATGTTGGTATGGCTTATTATAATGAAGACGTTAGTGCTAATACACATACCGAGTTTTATATAGTTTGGTTGAGTCTTTTGTGTCAAATAAAATTGTTCACTTCCGCTATAGGTTTTGGCGTATATCTCCTTTATAATTCGGTATACGATAAAAGTGTACATTACAAAAGTTACTCTAAATAACAAAATAAACAACTTTTGTTATGTTCATATTTGCCGAAAAACCAATACGAGACGACATATCGCTATTTTTAATTTCAGGCTTACCTTATAACCCCCACTCCTGCTCGTTTCAGAGAACATCAATATAGCCTAAAGTCTAAGTTGGCTTAGTAGTAATACACATGTCAAGTTTCATAAAATTCGGTTCAGCCTTTTATGCGTGAAAAGGTAACAAATAAACAAACATACACGAGAGAAATTAAGTAACCGTAGAAAAAGTTTTTAACTATGAGTAAAAGAATGAAATAAGGTCATGACGAAAAAAGCATTGCGGAGCGATAAACGCAAAAAAACTGTTGGCACCAAATGTCCTTGTTCGTGCTTTGGGGGATTTGTTCGGTCGAAGCGAGTGTCACGTAGAGAACAATTATTTCTCCTTTAAGGAGGAAGTTTGCCCAAGAGAGAGTGGGGAAAGTGAGTGAGTGAGTGAGAATAGAGAGAGAGAGAGGGAGAGAGAGAGAGAGAGAGAGAGAGAGAGAGAGAGAGAGAGAGAGAGAGAGAGAGAGAGAGAGAGAGAGAGAGAGAGCGTGAGAGAGAGAGCTTAGTAGTGGTGTTTGAACAAGGTGGAAGGGACAAATGTATAAACCATGGGAAAGGTTGGGAGGCTGGAACACATGTTCTACAACTCCAAGCTATTTCTTAGTTCCGGTGTTCTATCTCGGAAAAAGTTCTCTTCTGCCTGTGTCACTTTATCCACTCAGCCTCTTAGTCCGGGACGCCCCCCCCCTTCCTTGCCTTATTAAATTTATATCAAGTATCCGACAATGGGCAGCGTTCAAGTAAGACTTTGACACAATTGCCCAGATTCCAATTGTAGTAAACAGAGGAATCGCTGGATCAATTTTTCTAATATGAATTAAGATAATGGAGACTTGGCATTCCCATCCAGAAATGAAGATAGTGTGAAATCTATAGAATATGCATGTATAACATTTATTTTTTTTTTTTTTGATTTTGTCAATATAGTAACTGACAGCAGAACAAATGACCCACGTCCACCCAAAACAGTAACATTTTTATTAAGTAAATTACTGTGAATGTTAATGCACTAACAAGGTTCTATGTATTTTAATGTTTTAAGAAGAAGCAAGTTGATACTTGCTACTTTTTGAAGGTTGATACTTAGTAGCATTCTGCTTTTATAGGTCCCTGTTATGTGTTTATTTGAAATTATAGCAAGATATATCTTGCGTATTAATTTATTTTGTTTAAGTAGAAGCATTGGGGAAGGTCACCCGGCCTTTGGGAAACTTCTGCCTCACGGCTTTGGGGAATGTTCTGCCACACAGCTTTAGGGAATGTTCTGCCACACTGTCTTGGGGAATGTTCTGCCACAATACGTTGGGGAATGATCTGCCACACAACTTTGGGGGAATGTTCTGCCACACAACTTTGGAGAGTCTACTATCACACATCTTTGGGGAATGTTCTGCCACACAGCTTTGGGGAATGTTCTGCCACACAGATTTGGGGAATGTTCTGCCACACAACTTTGGAGACTCTACTATCCCACATCTTTGGAGAATGTTCTGCCACACAGCTATGGGGAATCTATTATCCCACAGCTTTGGGGAATGTTCTGCCACACAGCTTTGGGGAATCTACTATCCCACAGCTTTGGGGAATGTTCTGCCACACAGCTTTGGGGAATCTACTATCTCACGGCTTTGGGTCATGTTCTGCCACACAGCTTTGGGGAATCTACTATCCCACAGCTTTGGGGAATGTTCTGCCACACAGCTGTGGGGAATGTTCTGCCACACACCTTTGGGGAATGTTCTGCCACACAACTTTGGAGACTCTACTATCACACAGCTTTGGGGAATGTTCTGCCACACAGCTTTGGGGAATGTTCTGCCACACAGCTTTGGGGAATCTACTATCCCACAGCTTTGGGGAATGTTCTGCCACACAGCTTTGGGGAATGTTCTGCCACACAGCTTTGGGGAATGTTCTGCCACACAGCTTTGGGGAATCTACTATCACACAGCTTTGGGGAATGTTCTGCCACACAGCTTTGGGGAATGTTCTGCCACACAGCTTTGGGGAATGTTCTGCCACACAGCTTTGGGGAATCTTCTGCCACACAGCTTTGGGGAATATTCTGCAACGCAGATTAGAGGAATCAACTATCACACAGCTTTGGGGAATGTTCTGCCACATGGTTTTCAGTTGGTCGTGCCACAAGTCTTTGATGGAGGTACTGTCACAATGATTTAGTGTTAGTCGTGCCAAACGGTTATGATCGAAGTCCTTCCACTTGGTTTCAGAGTTGGTCCTGCAACACAGTTTTGTTGGTAGTCCTGGCACTTGGTTTTAGAGTTAGTCGTGACAGACGGGTTTGATGCAGGTCCAGCCACTTGGTTTAATAGTTAGTACTTAAACACGATTTTGGTGGCGGTCATGCAAGACGCTTTTGAACGAAGTCCTCGCACTTGGTTTCAGAGTTGGTCGTGCCACACGGTTTTGACGGAAGTCCAGTCACTTGGTTTTAGAGTCGGTTCTATAGCACAATTTTGGTGGTTCACGTGGCAGACTGTTTTGATGGAAGTCCTGGCCCTTGGCTTAATATTTGGTCCAGCCACACGGCGTTTTCGGAGGTCTTGCCACATGACTTAATTCAGTTACTTATTTGCATTCAAATGGTCATCTTTACGCATTCCCTGCCTGATTGTCATTGTATAAGAGACTGGAAAACGGTATTTAATTATTAAAACAGCTGCTGAATCTCCTCACGATGTTGATTGCACACCTGAGGAACGGACTGGAATCCATCCTCCATGCCTACAGAGTTATCCATCTACCTATTATATCTTTACATTTCAGTACTGGGTTTCAACCTCTTACTCGTGATCAAAAGTAAGATAATTATAAATTGAGTGAGGGGGGGGGGTCATTTTGAGAATTGTCTGGTCCTTTATCTTCAATCGCGTGATGTTCATTTACGGATAAGGAATTTTATTATTTCTGTTATTACGGTTTATTTATAGATTGAAGGCTACGATTCTCCTGGAACGCAATGAGAAACAGCTTAAAAAAAAAACGTAAAATGATTCTGATCTGAAATAACAAAAAATAAAAGATTCATCAGAGATTTCAAAAAAAAAAAATCAAAAGACGGTGCTGGACTGTCGAAGAAACTGTCTGAGCTAAGTCAATGTCATTGGAGGCTTGGCGACACTTTATTAAATTTATGTCCTCCCTTACTTCCGGTGGGGGTTCCAGCTTCCCTGAGCCAACAGAGCCCCCCTCCCCCACCCCAAGAAAAATTCCAAGGGGAATACTTTTGGTGGGGGGAGGGGGGTCGGAAATTCCCAGGACACTTTAACTGGAAGATCCGATTTCTCATCTTGATTCCACTCTCGATTTACCACGCTTTATACAACCTTATTCTTGCGTCACCCCATTCAATGCGGCTAGATTTTTTTTTTTTTTTTTTTATCCCTCGCCCTCTTCGCATCTGAACAATTTTTATTGAGAAAACTCAGAGATGAGGTATTGTTAGATCCCTTGAAGAATTCATTACTTTATAACTCACATTTATATTGTTGAAAAACTTCATTTGTCAATTGTTACTCATCATTCACTCCTTGTTGAAGTTTAGTTAGTGACAATGTAATTTAGTTTCTGTGAATTGAATTAATATTAGTTAATGCCCCTTCACTATTCACCCCTTCCACATTTATTAGTCTTTTCTCTCCATATAATTCAGGCTTTAGGAGTTCCCAAACCAGAGACTAACTTTGGGCAGATACAGGACTTGCTACCAGCTGAATAAATTTTCTTACTGCACATGCGCGAGGAAACAATTCAATGCCAATCTGTAGGTAATGGTTCATAATCAATAGAAAATAATATTGACAGCATTTACGTCTGAACCATTGGTAAATTCTTTTATTATTATTATTATTATATATTATTAACTTATTTCAGTGATTCCTTTATAAAAAGGATGCAGCACTCATTAGTACTTAAAAAAAGGTTAGCCTTCTAATTCATTATTGCAAATGACAATGTCTGATTATATTTATTACCTTCTTACTTAATCATAGTAAATTTCTTATTTTTATTTATTGTTATTATATATTTAATTATGGACATCACATCAAAGGTGGTTTTCTCTTTCAAAAGTCAAAAATTGTACAAAGTGAAATAACAAAAGTAAAAGAGATAACAATAAGTAACTATAACAAATAACAAAAAACAATGATAAATAACAAAATTGAAACAGATAAAAATTTTATCAGTGAACATCTGGCGGAAAAAGTCCGCCACGCAGGGGCTGCGTTAACTTAGCAGATTTCCCACGTGCGTCACGTTTATGCATTTATCTCAAAAATTAAAAGTTCAATGAGAACAGTATTTGGTATTTAAGCTTCAATTAAAGTGCTTCATAACATAATAGAATATTGTTAATATGAGATGAGTAGGAGTGGGGGTTTACTCATGACCAAAAACTAAAAAATGCAAATATCTCAGTTAATAATCAAGATAGTGAAAAAATGTACATTACGATACTTATAGAACATTAAATGTGCAATAAGAATGGTTCTATACAGTTTTTCGATCCGAAGTATATTAACGGAGATATTAAGAATTTTCGAAATTCTCCCCCTCTAAACCCCCTTCCCCCTGGTCCGATTGCAGCCGTTAACGAACTTGATCTGTCTTTTTGTATAAAACGACTATACATCAAGTTTGGTAATGATAAGACAAAAATTGCGACAGCTAGAGCGGTAACAGAGAAATATATATATATATATATATATATATATATATATATATATGTATGTATGTATGTATACAGTTTTGAACAGACCTCATTTTCGTCATCTCCTGGGTAGGATCGATGGACATTTGAAGAAAAATTTCGAAAATCGCGTCATGAGTACGACCTCAATAGCTGATTTCCCTTAAGGGAAATCTGCTAAAAAAAAATTGGTAATGAGCACAGTTGGTGGATGATCAATAGGAAATGAATGGCTTATTTCTTATTATAGGAAATGAATGGCCAATTTCTTAATCAATTCAACAAGGTAGGGCAGGCACATGGGCCTCTGAAAGACCCTGTTCGTAAATTATGGGGACCCAGCTTCCGTAAGTCCATCATCAGGACATCATAATCTTTCATAAATAATCATAATGTCTTGGACTGGATTGAACGACTCGAAATCTCTAACAACAGCAGAATGCAATGCTTCTGGAGTGCAATAGGTTTATATTCAATAGAAAGTGCAGACACTCCTGTCTACCATTTTTAAGTAACCCTAGAATGGTATTGAACGTAAAAATTACGTATGATCTTGTTTAAACTGTTATCAATCGGCCTTTAACGACCCCACCACTCTCATCCCTCAGCTATGTGCCCTCCAGACAGTTCGGCCTTGACCTCCGCCAAGTGCAGCTAAGTGAACCTTCCCACTCATCCAATAGTATTTTTTGAAATAAAAACGACACGTAATATTTACGTATCAATACTATTAACCGCAACTTTTTGGCACGTAAAATTTACGTATCGCTACTAATAACCGATTTTTATGCCATAACTTAGTTAATATTATTCTCAATTTATTTTCTTCCAATTTATTTTTATATTCTAATTTATTTTCTCTTATTGTTTTAACTTTTATTTTTGAATATAAAAAAGATAAATATGTATAGAAAGAATATAAATAATCTGTTTATAGTTTCGGAAAAATGGAGAAAAAATATTCAACGAATGAAGAAATCAGAAATTTGTTGAATGAACTGTCCGATGAGTCAGATGGGGAAAATGACAATTATGAAATAGATGGATATGGATGATTATCCGGAGTATTCTCCAAGTGATGAGGAGGTTGAGCCTTCGGAAATGATTGCAACACAGAGTGGGCTAGATAGCGATGAGAGTGAGACAATTTTAGAAAACATCAAGGCTATTGAAGAAAGAGAAAAAACACAGAGGCAAAAAAACCTAAAACCTCTCAACCACACAATATTGACAGATCAGTCAGAATAAATGTAGAAGGTGGGTTGGGCTTCGTAGGAATGGATAAGAATTGAGCACACAACCTCCGGAACGTGTTTCGAACAAAGAGTCTTAAAGGAATGCCGTGCACATTATTATATATTAACGTAGATATAAGTTAAAGATAAGTGTATCTTTTAATAAAATAAAAAAAATAGTCACAAACATTAACAAATTTTGAATAATTTCACCAATTACCAGTTGCACACGTAAAATTTACGTATCAGTACCATTAAGTGGGAAATAATATCACTACCGTTCTAGGGTTAAGTAGTCAGTAATAATTCTTTTTTTATTTATTTATTTAACCCTTTACAGGCAAGGTATATAATAATTACAGTGCAGGCCAGGTGGGTCATGGGTGACCCGAACATATTTATAGCAGTATTCTTTCATATTACATATCCTAGGAGGTACTTAAAAATAAAATTAAATAAAGGAAAACACAGTTTATAAAGTTTATTGTACTAACGATATACACGAGTCTATAAAAATTCAACATGTGAAAGATAAATGAGTTCATTTTTATTAATGTAAGGAAAAAGGATCATCCATTACAGCAAAATAAGTCGTCCATGGTGAGGTTGTGTAATGTGCCTCCTCTCAAGGCCAAGCCAAGTAATGCTGTTGTTTCTAATGTATTGGTTTCTCCAATGTACCACTGTTTGGAGGCAAATGTTTTGGCCCTGGTTGCGATTTCCTCATTAGTGAAAGTAGTAATTTTCTCTATCATTTCATGTGAAAATAATAAGAAAAGACATTCCTACTCTCCGCGGGTAGTTCCAGCACTATTCTTGGTCATTGGGAATTTCAACAAATTTCGAGAGAGTGTTCTCGAAAAGGGATACCGTAAAGGTTTGTCTATCCATATTGTTTCCTAAGAAGAAATTTCACTCATTATGAGTAACTTGGAACATTTCCTCATCAAAATCATCCTCAGGAAGTGGATGAAGCTCATCATTGACGCAGTCATCATTTACCAACTCTGGATTTTCATCTTCACTGGCTGAATCCTGGAAATCATCATCAGGTTCTTCTGCTCGTTGTCGCTCAAGCTCTTGTAGAATTTCCTCAGCAGTCCTAAATAAAACATTTTCAGATGCCATTCTGTTACAGAAACTTTTCAGTTGTGTTGAACAGTTGAGCAGTCAGTTCAATAAATGTAAAAAACCATAAATTTACAGAAAAAAATTGATTAATATAAGTGCATGAAAAGCAAGGCGGGTCATATGTGACCCAGGATCGAGGTTTCTAGAGTACAGGAAGAAACAGGCTTAATATTATAGTCAAGACCACTCAGCTTCCCTCCTAGATGTCAGGAGCAATACTCAGAAGGAGGGTTTTTTGCAAACCCCCACTCCTCCTTCCCCTATTTCCCCCCTTAAAACATTTTAAACACCCTCTGGGTCACCAGCGACCCAGCCTTGCCTGTGAAGGGTTAAATGAGTTCTGCAACGCCGGCGTTTCACTCTTTATTCAGGTGTGCACAAAAAAGCAAACATAAAAAAAAATAACTAAAAAAAGGAACAGGAGTGAACTATGAAATTGGGTGATTCCTGAAACGGTTCATTTGCATACCAGTCTTAGTCCTTATGTAGGAAACGATATTGTGTATTGAAACATTAGGGTAATGAAAATAATATAAGCACAGTTGGAAGAAAAAAAAAGACTACAAAAAAATTAAATTAATAAAATTAAAGTGTATACACCCTGGTGAAGTAGAATAGAAGTGAAGAAAAGTGTATTGAAATTGTAGACTGTTACGTGTTGTCTATATTATGTTTAATGATTGTAACTTCTATCGGTCTAAAGTTTCTGTAAGTCATGTGGGTCTAAATTGTCTCTTCGTCGACAGTTAGTCAATAAGTGTTGTACAGTTAATGCTTCGTTGCAATGTCTACAAGTCGGTGTGCCCTTGTTTGTCATTAAGTGTCCGTGAGTCAGCAAGGAATGGCCAATGCGTAGTCTGGTCAGCACAACTTCCTCTCTTCGTGTGCCCCTGTTGCTTGATGACTATTCCTAAACTGTTTGTTTTATTTTTCTTAGTTTGTTGTCGTTTGTGTTATCCCAACATTTCTGTCACTGATCTTGTAGAGCCTTAGTGCATTCGGCTAATACGCCTTGGAGTCTTGGTCTGTAGAGTTTATGTCAATGTCTGGTATGTCTATAGTACCTTTCGCTAATCTGTCGATGTCTGTACTTTCCTTAACCGTCGGTCGCGCGCGTCAAAAATATTCCGCCTTCGGGCGCGTGTATCTCAGAGATACAACCTCAACCGTTTTTACGGAAATACAGTTTTTTAATATATATTTTGCACTAAAATGTTCAAATTGTAATTAGAAGTCATATCTGAGGAAGTATTTGTTTGAAAGCAGTAAACAATTTTCAAAATTGACACGTACTATAATAAAAAAAATCATGGTAGATAATATAACCAAGTTGGTTATAGATTCATTGGTATTAAAACCGTGGACGATAATTTTTAAAATACAATTAAAACATACAAATACCAAAAGAAATAGTTTAAATACAAATTTCTTAATTATTTATAATTCATTCCAGTTTGTGAACAATATAAACAAAATATCTAAATATAACTTCATTCAAAAATAAGTAGCACGAAATCACTTTTAGATAAGACTTATTAAAAATCATCTAAATTTTAATGTACCGATCCTTTTAAAAATACCAGTTTAATTATTATCTCTTTTGCAGAGCTGCATTACAATTAGGACATGGCGTGGAACTATGTTGTAAACAAATTTTGCTTTTGCAAATCTCACAAGAATAATGAGTAAACCTACATTTCTTTTCAGTTTTGGTTGGTTCATATCACTTGCTTTAGATCGTTGTAGTGGAGGGACTTTTTTTATGCTGTTCTGTACTTGAGTTCAATGTATGGTTCAATGAGCCTCTGTACTCGTCAAGTTTCGTCCCTAGTTCGGTTGGTAAACGTCTACTGTTGTCACTGCGTCATACAATATTTTCTTGAATAAATTCTTCTGAAAGCTCATTTATGAGCAAAATAATAGAAAAATTGGTTTATATAATTCCATTCAATAAAGAGAAAGTTAATTGATGTATATAATTATGAAATACAGATTTCAAAAAAACTTACGACATCGGGCGCGTGGTATCTAGGAGATTAAACTGAATGACAAGTGAAACACACGACTCCATCAAACGCAGTGACACTACTGACCTTGAGGGGGCGACCTCTAAAGCACATAGCTACAAGCACTACACCACCACTCTCTGCTAGGAGGTGTGGCAAATATTTTTCTAGAAACCGTGTATCTGAGAGATCACGCGCCCGTCGAAGGTTTAATGCTTGTATATCCGAGTAACTATAAAATAGTTATGTGTGTGTTTCTAGAGTTGAGTCGGTGAAATTGTTTAAAAAGATGTACAACCAAAGGATATGCCAAGTAAATGTTGTTGAGTGTATGTAGCTTAATGAATCAGTGCATAGTACTATTGCATTTTGGCAGCTTTGAATTCTTGACAAGGCTAAAAGAATGTCCAACAGCTGAGCTGTATAAGAGTTAGATACAGCCGTCAATTGATATTTATTGCAGCAGAGCCTGTACCATTTACTGTCATTGAGCCATCAGTATAAGCAAACACACTATTAGCTTTGCCACCCAATACTGACCTAAAATAGGCAAAGTACGTGTGTAGATGTTGGATTGGATTTTTTAAACTTTCCTAAAAATGTGTCTATTGTAAAATTTTGAATACGCCAAAGAGGATATAGAAGTAACTGGTGACTGTATATGTCCGTGTTAGCTGATGTTATTTGTGGAGTGGAAAATTTATTAAAATATTTAAATTTAGTATAATATATATCATTATAATACTTCAATATTTAAATATAGCAAAGAATAATGTTTGTAATGCATCAGTTTATATTGCAAAATTAAATCAACACGTAAGTATAAAACAAGAAATAATAAAAATAAACTCAAACCTCCCTCTAAAAAAACATAAATATCTTGAGAAAATCGTATCATTAGAACTCTCTAAACGCCCATATGTATTAAAATTTATTATATTTAAAAAAAATCTTTTTTTAATAATAAAATAGAGAAGTCAATGCCTTAAAAACGTTTTGACACACAATATAACTACTATCAAATGTTATTAGTACTAAATAATGCTCCAAAATAATTTTCACAAAAATCGGTATATGATCGAATAAGTAGTACTTTAAGAAAACTACGACATTAAATTAATATCACCCTGAATATTATATTTATGAGATTCTCGCAGTGAATAGAAGTCTACTATATTCTTCAAACCAAGAAACAATCCAGTGAATCAAACCATTTAGAAGTTTTATAATGAAGGTGTACGTCATATGAATTAGGTCTAGATTATATTGTCACTAAGTATGCCATTCTTTAATGAATGTAAGAGTATTAACAAAGCATGTCAATGCATTAAATATGCATGTTATATATTTAAAGTGTACATAAGGCAGATATTAATATTACGAATAAAATTCCTTTATTATATTTAATTATTAAATTGATAGAATTTTTAAAAAGCATTAATTGACTTTGAGAAAAATATTTAACGGATGCAATATATAAGATTGTTGTTTTTAAAAATCAATAGAAATAAATTCATTTTATTTCAAACACTAGGTGTAAACCTTGTTTAGTGTATCGTTGGATGTAACCTGAGCGAGTTGTTGCTGAAACTCCCAAAACCTTTTTAGCGAAGCAACAAAAAAGTCAGCAGAGTGAGAGAAGACACAATTCGAATTGTGAAAGCATTGCAATTAAAAATTAATTCACTAATGGGAGGGGAGGGGAGTCGGTAATGATAAGAGAGAACGAGACGAAGGATTAGAGAGAGAGGGCAGCCTTAATGCTGAGGGCTTACTCCTATAACATTTGGTTTGGGTCCAACTTTGCCGTCTTATTGATGGGGGAAAGATTTCTCCAGCTCCAGCCCTTAGGCTCCAGCCGAGGGTAAACACTCTTTTGTATGGAGTCTCCAGGCATTCTTAGAAATAGTCTCTATCGGCCGACAATATTCGGTCAACAAACAATAAATAATCTCGCTCTCTCCTTAGCTATATATTATACAAGCCCAGTACATATAGATGCAATAGTACTGAAAATTAAAATAGATTAGAAAAATTAGTAGCCCTTCAAGTAGGGTTGAAGGAATCAACCAGTGGCTTTAATATACCACTTTGACTAACTTAAAAATAAGAAATTATAAACAAAGCCAAGAAATAATCAACTAACCAAGAACATTAATCCAAAAATACAACTCATTGCTCAAAAATTATATAAAACGCATACTACAGCAATACGCATCGGACGTCTGTGAGCACCCCACTTGCTATTTCCATGAGCTCTCAAAAATTTCAATGTTTTATTTGATTTCATATAAAGTAATTTTACATAGGGGCGCCAAAGTTAATTTTTAATCGAAAATAGTACCTAAAATTTTAATTTCTTTTACCTTCTTTAAAAGTAATTCGTCTGTTCCTGGACGTGGGAGTGCAGATCTGGGAAACAGGTATTAATAACAGGGAGTCGTCAAACCAATTTCTTTATTAATGCACAAGGACTTTCGGCACTAATGTGCCATCATCAGGTGCTAACAACAAAACATAAAGAGAAACATATTTAAGGCCAAGTGAAGTATCAAAAAACTCACATTTAAAATGTTTCAACTTAAATAAAATTACTAAAATTAGTCATACACATTGTCTTAGCTTAAAATCATTAAAATCCAACTCAATCGTATAAACTAATAAAATATAATTTATACTAATTTAAAATATACTTAAAATGACATAATACCTAAATAAATATAAACATATTTTTAACATGAAAAGCATCCATATGGTATAAGTCCAATTATTTAACAAAGTACAACTTTTTTTAAAGTTGTATTTTCCAAAGTAATATATGTAAGGAGGTACGTCTTTCTTTGGTACAAAGTGTATTGATTGATTTTTCAGTGGAAAACTTTAGGCCGGTCCATTTACTCCAGCTTTATAATAATCCCACTGCATTTTGTACAGTATTTTGTAGAAGATTTATGACTGGTTATGACATATAAAAGAAAACATCGTCGACAGATTGAGAATATTTTATATCTTGTGGTGTGCTGAAGCGCACTGAATCAATGCCTATAAGGAATAATGTTGTACTGAGTACGCCACCCTGAATGACCACGTTCTTGGCTAAATGACCCAGAGATAGTCAATCCTAATTTTTCCCTCAATTTCGCCATCTTCTGAAGAGTACGGAATAGAGATAACACAAATATTTAGAAATTTCAAAATTCCCCTACTTAATCTCATCACCTACAACTGGTACGATTTCAGCCATTAACGTACTTCCCCATTAATTCTGCAGAAAACTTCTGAAAATCGAGCTTGGACTCGTGTCAAAAACAACGATAGCAGGCACCAATAATTTAAATCTGCAACAGCAATTATAAAAGAAGCACAGCAAGGGGTACTTCTTGATACTGCTAGAATCGTGCGAAAATTTTTAAATTCCCCATAACATGTCACTCTCACTCCATATCGGTTGGATTTTCCCCCGATATGGATTTTACTCCAGTTTTCACTGAGTATAAACCTCCCCCATAATAATAATAATATTAATATATATATATATATATATATTATATTATACCGGCTGTGCGGTTTAAAGCGGCGTTATACCTCTACCCCTACCCTAAGGTGGGTGCAGATTCCATCCCTACCAGAGAAAACATTAGTTCAAGAGGTAGCTACAACACTCATTCCAGGTCCTCCTAAGTTAACGGGGGTTGTACGTTGAGTTGGTCACTCTGCTCATAACTCGGGTCACGAATCCTTCGAGCTTCCCTGGGAGGTGGCTAAACATCTTTATGGTTTATAATGCTAACCGATATGTATGTATCTTTATATATACAATTCTACTGTACGTGTGTATGCCACTGAGCTCCTCCTAAACGGCTGGACCGATTTGAATAAATTTTTTGGTATGCATTTGGGTGATGCCCTGGGGAGTTAAGATTCACAAATCAGCCCGGCAGATGGAGCAGGAGTGGGGGTTGTAAGGGAGGCCTAAAATTAAAAATAGCAATATTTCGTTTCCTATTGGTTGTTCTGCAAATATGCACCGGATAAAAGTTGTTTATTTTGTTATTTAGAGTAACTTTTGCTATATTCACTTTTGTCGTATAACAAAGTATAAACGAGATATACACAAAAAAAAATTGGGAGCCAACAATTTTATTGGGAACCGAACTTAACAAAACCCTATACGTATATTAGCATTAATTCTTCCATGATTATAAGCTATATTACATTTTTCCGAACGGGAATGGGGGTTATAAGGCAGGCCTGAATAAAAAATTCGCGATATTTCATTTTCTATTAGTTTTTAGGCAATACCTCTACGTGCACATGACAACAGTTTTTTTTGGGGGTTATTAAAAGTAGCTTTTGTTTTAAACATAATATTATTAAATTTAATATCCTAATCGCTTGATATATCATGCAGAACAACGTCTGTCGGGTCTAGTATATATATATGCAGGGCACCATCTACCACTACCCTATAATCTGATGCGGGCACAGGATCGATCCCTGGCAAGGGAAAACATTAGTTCAAGAGGTCGCTACCATACTCATCCCAGGTCTTCCTAAGTTTACGGGGTTGTACGTTGATCACTCAGCGTATAACTTGGACCACGAATCCTGGGAGCTTCACTTAGAGGCGGCTAAAGACCTTCAAGGTTTATAATGCCAACCGATATATATATATATATATATATATATATATATATATATATATATATATATATATATATATATATATTATTTGTTTATAAACGTCCACGTTTTACAACTATGGTTGATTGGAACGGACTATCTACAGGTTACCTCCCTTTTCTAGCCAAGGTGTGGCTAAGAATTTTATTTAATGAGTTCGTCTCTAAACAAAACTCATATTGCCCAGGGGACTCGAACTCGCAACTTTAGGTTTACAACGTGAGATTAACTCCAACGCTTTAACTCACAAGTCCAAAATGTCTATAAGCAATATTTGAACGGATCTCATTTTCGTCATCTCCTGGGGATCCGTGGACATTTGAAGATGTTATCGAATTCGCCACGAATAAAAAGCCAGTAGTCGATGCCCGATTTGTGAAATCTGCTACAAACACACAGGAGTATATGAATGAATATTTTCGTACACCTTGCCCCTCGTGAAAGAGGAGCTTTATCGACGAAGGGAGAAAGGGCGGCCGGTGGTTGAAATGAATAGTTTATGAGTGTTGTGGAGGGCAACGGTCAACAGGGTGTCGGTAGAACCATGGTGCTGTCAACAAGGCGCAACAGGTCGTCAGGCCCCGCACGGCTCTCTGGGATCAAAGGCTTACTCTACACGCCGCCTCTATTCAAACAACACTCCCGCTCAGTTTGGACAGTGGATTCATCTCTCTACCCGATACAGAGAACAGTGTGGGCGCTACAGTTCAAATAGTCCATAGTCTGTACTATTACATCAGCTGATGTCAACAGACAACCTATGTGTTTTAGAACTTACAAGGAAGGTTAGGGAATCAATTTCAAAAAAGTCTGAAAATATGCGTGGAAGTAGAGTAATTCATCCATAACACAAAACAACTATGTGTTAGCGTAGAACTAGGATTTGTAATTTTTTTTTAATTTGTTTTATAATAAATCATATTCCATCTATAACGACAAATTCAACCTCTTATGATAAAGTTGTATTCCGATTACATTTTTCAAACATAAGCTAAAAATGGCTTTATTGTATATCGCTATGGGCACACCTCATTCATTACTTCTTGACTCGCTACTTACGGCGACAGATTCTTCATCACAATCTTATAGAGGCAGCTTTAAATTATCACCAAATAAATCAAATATTGAAATTTATGAAGTAATTTATTTGTTTTATTTACTTAATTAATTTATTTATTGAAACTTGTCGCCGTAAGTAGCGAGTTATGAAGTGATGAATGACGTATACATATAGCGATATACAAGAATACATCATTTGAGAAAAGGAGGATTACAACTTGAAAATAAAAGAAGTCATATATATATATATATATATATATATATATATATATATATATATATATATATATATATATATAAATGAAAAAATAAGTAATCAAGGACTTATCTCAGTTTTTGAGAAAGTCCTAAAAACGTATTTCTTTTTTATAGTCTTGATAAGTAGTAAAATTACTTTGAAATGTAGAGTGTAGTATCAAAAAATAAATAAACGTCCGTCACGCAGGGGCTGCAGCAGATGGTGGGAAATATCAGATTTCCTACGTGAAGCTTTACAATATAGAAATCTGCCTAATAACAACAGTAGGAGTAGGGAATCTCTAAAACTATTCACGAGGGACGAACAGTTACGGAAACGGCCGCCCTAGCTCTCGGCTGAAAGTCCCGAACATCAACAGACTCCTGCCGACCACACACACAATAAAAATGCATATATCTCGGTTAATATTCAAGATACAGAATA
Organism: Riptortus pedestris; assembly: GCA_019009955.1. Taxonomy (NCBI): domain Eukaryota; kingdom Metazoa; phylum Arthropoda; class Insecta; order Hemiptera; family Alydidae; genus Riptortus; species Riptortus pedestris. Next base: position 122,022,898 of record CM032232.1, read on the forward strand.
CATGTATAGAAGAATATTTATAGTCTATTTAATTTGCAATAATATTAAGTCTATACAATTTTTCGATCCGACGCATAATAACGGAGATATTTCGAATTTTCAAAAATCCCCCCTTCTAAACCCCCCTCTCACAGGTCCGATTTCAGCCATTAACGAACTTGATCTTCCTTTTTACATAAAACGATTAAATTCCGAGTTTAGTAACCATCAAACAAACGTTGCGACCTCTGAGCGTTAAAAGACAAATATATATATAATTTTGAACGGACCTCATTTTCGTCATCTCCTGGGTAGAATCGATGGACATTTGAAGAAAGTTTTCAAAACTCGCGTCACGAGTACGACCTCAATAGCTGATACCCTTAAGGGAAATCTGCTAAAAATTCAAAGGCCACATAAAATGCTAACTTGGGAAAGTTATCTATAAGGTTACCGCCCTTTTCTTGCTTGAAGAAGATTTCATTTAGTGAGTTCATTGCTATAAAAATTCCATTTACCTTTGTGGGAATTGAACCACGAAAAACTGGAAATACTCAGGATATGATAATAATAAATAAGAGGTGAATCGTTACCTTATTTTTACCGAAAAGAAGGTATATATAACTTGATAAATTTGAAATGAAGGGCAACCGAAAAGGGTTCTCAGAATAAAAAAAAAGTTTGTTTTTTATTCTGACAATATATTATGCATTATACGCATTTGTTATTATTATTATTTATTAACGTCCACTTCTTTGCCACTAAAACTATTGTAAGTATATTTACAAAAATATTAAAATAATTGCTAAAAATTAAATCATTACCAACAGTAAACTAAAATAAAATACCATATTTACAATTTTTAATATCTATGTGTTAACCTAAAACATGGTTGAAGAGTTGATATAACCAAAAACAATCACCAGCAAAAACGCTATGGTTCACTTCTCGCTTGGGCTCAAGACAAAAATTACTAACGAACTGCACTACTAGGAAGTTGTAGAATACTGAGGGCTAATGGAAAATTTGGGGTCAATAGCAAGGGGCTAAGGGTGAGGAGAGCTGGTAGAAGTTGGTGACAACGGACGCTGGGCAAAGTCTTCTAGGACGAATACATGCGAGCAGGTCTGTAACTCCTTGTGAACAAAGAGCTTCCTGGTGTTCTCCCTATACTCGGCTGGTCGAAGTCTTCGAAGGTTTTCCTTCAGTTCCTGCAGGAGAATGTGTACTTGTGGTCGACTGTAGACTCTTGTGGTCCTCCAAGAATTCGCCTGGCAGACGAATAGGGCAACCGTACACTGCTTCTGCTATGCTCGATGAGGTATCATCTCGCAGGCTGGCTCTGAGTCCAAGGAGGACGGTAGGTAATACGCGAGTACATTTGTCGCTGTTTAGGTGAGCTGTAAAGGCTGTTTTAAGGGCTCGGTGTCACCTTTCGATGCAGCCGTTGGCTTGGGGATGATATGCAGTCGTCCGACTTTTTTCAATTCCCAGGAGCGAAGTAAGTTGATGGAAAGGAAGGGATCAGTTGATGGGGGAAGGGGGGATTCAGAATCGGCAGATCCAGCCGGAGTAGAATGCGGTAGACACTATATCAGCCGTGACGTCAGGCAATGGTATTGCTTCAGGCCATTTGGTCTGACGGTCTATCATCGTGAGACAATAACGGTGCCCGACAGAAGGTGGTAGTGGACTAATCAGATCCAAGTGGACGTGCTGAAAAAGAATTACAGCTGGGAACTTCACTAGGGGTGTAACGGTATGCCGATGAATTTTAGCTTTCTGACATGCAATGCAGCACCTAGCCCACTCAGCTACATCCATATTACAGCTTGGCCAAAAGCATCCCTCTGTTACCATTTTGTCTTGGCGTCCGAATGCCGGGATTGCTTATGTTGTGCACCTTGATGGAGTCTGGATTTCTACAATCCTCGACTATGTTATCCTACCCTGGTTTATAAAGTATCTCAGTTGAGAGTTGGCTAATGTACGTAATAAACCAACGAATGCGAAGAGGTGAAGTAAACTCAGGCTTTTGGATGAATGCGTGGACTAATGGGCGATGATCTGTGATGATTGAGAAAACTCGGCTTTCCAGTTTAAACAGATTTATATTTGTCTATTTATCGGACCCATGTAAATGGTTTATGCTTCTGCGGAAGGTCAGCGGGTGATTCTGCAAGTTTGTCAGCTGGTGCTTCTGTAGGTGGTTGAGCTGGAGTTTCTGCAGGTTGTTCGGCTGGAGTGTTTCTGCAAGTTGTTCAGCTGGAGTTTCTGCCGGTTTTTCAGCTGGAGTTTCTGCAGGTTGTTCAGCTGGAGAGTTTCACAACCCCCACTCCTGCCTGTCGCTGAAATTTTGGTACGGCTTATTATAATGACGGCATTAGTGCTAATACACATACCGAGTTTTATTTAGTTTGGTTGAGTCTTTTGTGTCAAATTAAATAGTTCACTTCCGCTATAATTTTTAGCGTATATCTCGTTTATAATTCAGTATACGAGAAAAGTGTATATAACAAATGTTACTCGAAATAACAAAATAAACTACTTTTGTTATATTCGTATTTGCCGAAAAACCAATAGGAAACGAAATATCGCTATTTTTAGTTTTAGGACTCGTTTATAACCCTCACTCCTGTTCATCTTAGAGAATTTTAATATAGCCTAAAGTCTAAGTTGGGTTAGCAGTAATATACATATTAAGTTTCAAGAAATTCGGTTCAGCCGTTTATGCGTGAAAAGGTAACAAACAAACAAACAAACATACACGAAAGAAACAAAATGCAGTTATGGTGTCTATGACATGTGAAACGAAAAGTTATCGTGAAATTTCGCGAAAAAAATCAATGTACAGACAGAGGTTACAATTTTATATATATATATATATATATATTTATATATATATATATATATAAAGTACACAGTAAAATATATATGTACACATACAATTTTGAACGGACCTCATTTTCGTCATCTCCTAGGTAGGATCGATGGACATTTGAAGAATATTTTCGAAAATTGCGTCATGAGGATGACCTCAATAGCTGATTTAACTTAAGGGAAATCTGCTAAAAAAATCATATATAGGAAATTAAACTTAAACTAAGATTGCTATTATACAATCTTTTGATCCAACGTATAGTAACACAGATTACACAGAATTTTCAAAATCACCCACATGAAACCCACTCCCGCTTGTCCGATATCAGTCATTAACGAGGTTGATTTTTATTTTTACATATAAAGCTTAAATATCAAGTCTGGCAACTGAAAAATATACGTATAATTTTTAATGGAACTCATTTTCGTCAGCTCTTAAATAGGATCGATTGTCATTTGAGGACATTTTTCGTTAATCGCCTCACGAGTACAGAATTAATAGTAATTACTACATCTGAGTTAATTATTTATATTAGCTTTCTCTTAAACATAGAACAGAAAATTGTATAAGCATTTCTAAAGGTCATCTACATTTATAGCCGAAAATAAACTTTGTGGTCCTTCAATGATAGTGTCATTATAATGCTTATCTCAGGATTAGTTTTGCAGAGATTGTAAACTGAAAGTTTATTAAACGTAATTCGTAGATGGAGTACTGAGCTCAAATACTCAATGGGAAGAAATGTTTTACTAATCTCTTTTTATGGGAAGACGAAATTGATCCAGTTGTTATTTGGAGGAAGATTTTGTTGCGAGGCTTCGAGAGTTTCTTTACTGATTTGGAACGAATTCAATGGGCTTATGATGAGCTTTTACGTCAGCCTTCAAAGGTGGCAATTTCAGATTTAATATCGCGATTGACGGGAAAATTAATTTGCGAGTTCCTCCTCTTTGAAACTCCTTCTTCTGCTTGGATAAGTATGAACTCTAATAGTCACTGAAGAGGGGTTGAATGTGGAGAAAAGTCCATCAGATAAGACAATTGGATGTGTGGAGGAAAAGCTCGGAGTTTCCCAAGGAAATCCACCCCTTAAGCCAGCCAAATATTGGGCAGACTTGTTAATTCTCTCAACGTCAGACGGGCTGTGTATGTAAAAATCCTTTGTTATCTCAAGCAAGCAGACAGAGGGGAAGCTCGCCTTTCCCCATGGCAACCGCAGTTATACCAACCTAACCACAAATATACCCTCTCTACTCTTCTCTCTCTCTCTCTCATATTTATTCACCTTTATTACTATTCAAAGCATGGTGCTACGGGTTGATTTTAATCAAAAGCTTTTGCTTAAGTATACAGACATCACTTTGAGTTTCTCAATGATCACACGGAGCGTAATAAATAATATTATTTAGTCAGCACCAGAGGCGAAAGTAACCAAGGTAGGTTAAAAGGAAATGTCACATATTTGCAAATTTCACTTAAGGGGTCATACTCATGACATGATTTTCGAAAAAAATTCCTCAAATGTCCATCGATCCTACTCAGGGGATGACGAAAATGTGGATGGTTCAAAAATATATCTATTTTTATCTGTTAAGGCTCTAGTGGTCGCAATTTTTATTTTATAGTTAACAAACTCGCTATATAAACGTTTTATGTAAAACTAAAGATCTAGTTCATTAATGACTAAAACCGACCACTGTGAGGGTTTTGGGTTCTGGGGAGGGGAGATTTCAAAAATTCGTAATATCTCCGCTATTGGCAGTTTCGAAAAGTTTTATAAAATCAATCTTATTGGAAATGTTATGTACTATAAATGTTGTTATGTACGTTGGTTTACTATCCGCACTCCTACTAATGTCATTTCTTTCATTATGGCATTTTTTGACTTGATTCATTGGTCACTAGACACTAGACTTCAGAAACTATATTTTCTACCTTCTACAGAATTAAGCGAATCAATTATTGCTTTATAAAATTCTTTCATCTATATTTCTATAAATAGCAAAATACACTGTATACGCATTCAGACAACGCAAGAAACTGTTTTAAATGAAAACTGTTGTTGTATAGCAATTGTTAGATTTCCATGGCTATCACAGTATTCCATTAATTATAAATGACTTTCAAATTTTTCATGCTAATAAAAAAAATTATTTTTCTGTAATCGTTGAATAATGGTAACATTACTATACTGAAATGAGTGAAGAAAGTGAAACATTTTGCAATAGAGTGAAGAAAGTAATCACTTTCTTTCCAAGTGAAATGCCTTCTTAATTAGTAAGAAGTATAAATTAAAAAATATTTTGAAGTTGGAAATTAAATGCTTTTAAATGTTTCTTAACATTGTAAGAATTTATTTTAACAAAATAAATTGAAAATTTGAATGAATTATTGGTGGAAATAATCAATATATTTTAAAATTTAAATATAATAATAATTACCTTCCTTGTTTATAACCTGCACTTGTTTATGACTGCACTACTTCACAATCATCACTAGTTTTTTTATAACTATGCTTATAACCTTTCACAACCATGCTTATAACCTACCAACAACATACCATAATCTTCACAAAATCCTAATTTTATTCATATTCTTGTTAGATCTGATCATGTATTACACGATTACAGAAAAAATTTAATATTACACTCGTGACGAAAGTAGAATTTACAACTCTCGTGAAAACGTTTCACTCGAGTTGTAAAATGATCTACTTTCGTCACTTGTATAAAAAATAACTATTTTCCATCATTAAAATAAATGTTCTCAACCAAATATTCTCCTGCTCTACATCTGTAACTATTTTTCTCTGAAGAAGGATACCTACGTTGTGCGAAACTGGTAGCACAAAAATACACTTATTTTCTAACTGATTGAATTCTTCTGTACTCGTTACCAAACTATCCTCTACGTCAGGTATGAGCAACCGTAGAGATGTTGCGGGCCAAACTTTAGTTTGCAAATACGTTGGTGGGCCGCTTTTAAAAGAAGTGCATTTTAAAGTTGTGTTCATAATTTTTAACAATTGATATCAGACATGAAATTATACTGCAATGTAATTATAATACAGTTTATTAAAATAACAAAATGAAATGTAAAAAAAGGTACATTATAATTAACTCGTAAAATTTAGAATTATTACAAACATCGAAATTTAAATGGCGACACCATAATCAATGAGACACTTGAGCTTGAATTTCGGAAACTAATCCATCGATATTAGCATTAATTCCACTGATACAAAGACTTAAAGAGTTTTCCAAATTATTGTCAGTCAGCCATGTACGATGTTTCGATTTATTAACTTTCATCATTGAAAAGAACTGTTGGCATTTGTGTCAAACGCACAAATCTCTCTTCATCTTCCTCATTTGGAGTAAGTCGTGTAATATTTTTGTTTAATTGGGTTTTCAAAATGTCTCGCTGCCCGGATCCGGCCTGTGGGTCGGTTGTTGCCCAAATTTACTATGCGTCATAAATTGTATAACCTTTGACAGTTAGAACTAGCATTAGTCATTAATAAAATATAAATCAGAAGTACATTTCAATAAATATTCCGTCAGATTTCTTTGAATAAACAATATGTAACCTTATTGTCGGTATTTCTAACCTGTCGATATTTATGAATCTTTTTATGAATTAATATTGTTGTTAAATGAGCACATGAATGTGTTACCTAAGCCGAAAAAAGACGTTTTGTGGATTCATCAACCGTTTTGTCGTTTCTTCTCGGGTTTTATCGGTGTCGGGAGGCCACCCATTTAATGACGATTATAAAATCATATAAAAAATGTATTATTCGAAAACATTATTATTTAAAATAACACTTCCAGAACTTAGTTAAATGGCAAAATGCAATTACAAATGGGAGTAAACCCTAAACTGGACGATGTCGTAAAGTAGCTGTCACATGAACTTTGCAAGGTAGCCGTCTAGTCGTGTAATAATAAACGATCACCAAGTGGTGATAATAAACACCAAATGGAAACAGAATGACTTATATATCTATTCACTATGTAATACTTACACGGTTACGAATTGGACACACTCTACTAATACACTCATACTTGATGAACAAATAAGACAAACCGATTTGTAGAAGTTGTAATGAAGCTCTGACAGTTAAACATATACTGACTGACTGCAGGCAACGCAATTACTTACAGATACCACATAATTTACACGAACTACTGACAAAAGGGAGTCCATACATAGATACAATTCTCAAACATTTAAAGACTATACACATCTATTCAAAAATCTGATATATTTTAAATTTGTTTCACATTTTTATTTTTACAATATTTTTGGATGCAAAAATAAACATTTTATCTAAACCTCAATTTTTTTGTTTTCAAGTTTTCACTCACTTGAGTGTGTATCAGGGAGTTACAGAGTTTTATGTAAATAGTCACCTGAACCAACTTATATTTTATCAAAACCTTAATAATTTTAAACTTCTTTTATTCATCTTATATACCAATTTAATTTTAACTATCGAATTACTTATTTATTTATTGAATATTTAAATATTTTATTAATGATTTCCCTATTGCCCAATATCATTAGTTTGTCTTTATTTGTCCCCTCGTTCATTTATTTTGTTCTTTGTTGTGTTCCATTTTTATTTTTTGATTTCCAATCTTTTATGTTTTTTGATTCTCCATGTTTTGTGTTCCTTTTGTGTTTTATGTTCCTTTTATTTTTTGTGTTCCTTTTGTGTTTTATGTTCCTTTTATGTTTTGTGTTCCTTTTATGTTTTGTGTTCTATGTCCCTTTTATGTTTTGTGTTCTATGTTACTTTTATGTTTTGTGTTTTATGTTCCTTTTATGTTTTGTGTTCTATGTTACTTTTATGTTTTGTGTTTTATGTCCCTTTTATGTTTTGTGTTCCTTTTATGTTTTGTGTTCTATGTCCCTTTTATGTTTTGTGTTCTATGTTACTTTTATGTTCCTTTTATGTTTTGTGTTCCTTTTGAGTTCTATGTTCCTTTTATGTTTTGTGTTCTATGTTCTACGTATTTATGTTTTGTTTAATTTTGTTATTTTTTTTGTATTGTTTTGTTTTTATTTGAGTTTTGTTTTGTTTTTTAAGTTTTATTTTAGAGCAACATCGCCAAAGCTGCGAAGATCAAATAAATAAATATATCTATTCAAGTATAAACAGCCCAAAGCGATTGCTATAACACCGAATAGCGATACGTGGTTTTGAATAAGTAAATATGTTATCTCTAAATAGTGAGTTGCCTCCCGTTAACAATTTTGTCATTTATAAATTCTAGAAGTGTTATTACAAATAATAGAGAGATTTTCTTTTAGTTATGACTATGGTCTCCCGACAATAGATAAGAACCCCCCAGGATACAGTTGGCACTAAAAAAAAAAAGGTTCATCCCGTTTCGGAATATCTTTTAAATAGTGTTGATAACAACTAATTACCGGAAAGTCGGGGATATAATAAGAATTCTTCTGAGCTATCTGAGTTATTAGGGTTTTATCTGTATTGCTGCTGGAATGATTCTCTGAGAGGAAAGTAAGCCCGGAACTAAAGAAAGTTGAGAAGAGCTGTTTTGAGAAGATAGCAAACATTTTTTACGTTAAGTGCGCCGTTCTGAGGCTTAGAGCGGCCGCTATCACCCTGTTACTACCGCTCTCTGTGTCGCCTCTAAACATATTGTCTAGCGTTTCCTCGTCCGACGGTCGCACTGGGATCTACATTCTTTTTCCTCTTACTCACTCTCTCTTTCTCTCTCTCTCACCTCAGGTGGTACAAATCTGGTAATGCGCCACCGTTATCTGAACACCACCCTTAAGATATAAAGATAAGGAGGGTGCTGTTTTAAATGTGTCTTCATTTCCTTGATTAAACCCTAACTAAAACTAATAGCGGAGATTTCGTGGGAAAATGTTTTGACAATTGGTGTTACATTAAGTACTGCTGTAACTGTTAAAGGCCACTTGCAGTAAAAATTTCAATTGGAGCTTCAATATTGTGTAATGCTTTGGGACGATTGCAAAAGTATAATCTCGGCTGTTATAACGTCGTCTGGAGTTATCCTTATTTTTCTACGAATGACCCGATACGGCTAAAACAAAAAGTCCGCAGGGGCTGCGTAATCTAAGCAGATTTTATACGTGAAGGTTTACAATAGGAAAATATACATGCAGGTGACACTACCGTGAATGCTCAGTAAATTTACAATACAAGTTAATAATCTCAACAACGGAAAGCGGCTGAATTGTAAACAAACAGGCCAGCCAGCCTCGTAGCGCTGCATATAGAGACAGGAAAGGCAAACAAGTAATGAAATATATCTGAAAATAACATATTAATTTTATTGAAAACAATTTACTAAAGCTGGTGGTATAATTTGCAATGAATCAGAATCAGTTTTATCTCAATCACTCAAATTTTAGTAATCCAAAAACAAAAGCTGGGGGGGGGGTCATCAAAACGTATTTGCATATATCTCACAGAGTATAGGTTCAATGAAAACAATATTTGGTACTTAGGCTTCGATTAATATGGACTACTATATAACAGGGTATAGTTTATGTAACATTAGTAGAAGTGGGGGTTTACTGAAGGCTGAAAACAAAAATATTGGAATATCTCATATAAATAAATAAATGTATATAACAATTTTTATAGTACATTTAATTTTCAATAAGATTTGTTATATACACTTTTTCGATCCGACGTATAATAACGGAGAAATTTCACTTAACTTATTATTATAAATATTAATATCATTTCTAATTACTTAAACCGTTTTCTATTTAGGTACTTTAGATCCATATCATGCTTCATTTCTGAAACTTAGTGCTCTAAAGCTTACTTAATACTTAATAAGAAGCTTTAATGCACTTAACAATAATAAGAAGAATTTTTTTCTTTTTTATGAGCACTTTTCTTCAATGTTTTCTCATACAAAAAGAAAATCTCAAATATTCTTTCCTCGGAATATACTAACAACTCAAAAGATTTACATTCCACTGTTATAACTCTGAGAGAACCACTAGTTATAATTCAAGTTGTAATTCTCAAGTCGTTTTCTCTGAAGCATCTCCATTAAAAACTAATATAACTTTGCCTGTTAAATTACTTATGCTGCAATTACATAACTTTATAAGATTTCTATGAATCTCCTCCAGAACTTCTTACAAGAGATTCTTATTCTACAAACTTGTGGATGAAAGAATGAAGGGAAAAAAATGTTTAAGACAGCAATTCCTCTCAAGTAACCATTGTAATTTGAATAATTGTGTTATATCAAAAACATTTTTTATTTATTAACGACTAATTAATGCTAATGAGATTCGTTTTTACCATGTTACTGCCCTAATATAGACAGGGTGGGACAAAGGATTTCATTTAGAGAGTTCGTCACCATGAGTGAATAAAAGTCCGTCACGCAGGGGCGGTGTAAACTTAGCAGATTTCCTTCGTGAAGTTTAACAGTAGATAAATATACATACTGGTATCAAAACACAGCCGTGAATATTAAGTGAATAAATAAAAGCGGTAGGAAGAAATCTTTCCCTTCTCAATGAGAAGTGTCTGAATTATAACCAAACAGGTCTGCTAACCTCTCACCGGAAATAAAAACAATTACTGAAATATAACATAATATAAAATATTCATTTTATTGAAAACTATGTACTATACGCAGTACTGTAATTTATAATGAATCAGAATAATTTTTTTCTCAATCAAATTTTAGTAGTCCAAGAATTTAAGACGGGGGAGGGATCACAAGAACATATTTACATCTATCTCTTTTAATAAAGGTCTCTGGAAAACAATGTTTCGTAATTAATGTTTAAATAACGTGGTTTATTATATAACAGAGTATAGTTTATGTAACATGAGTAGAAGTGGGGGTTTACTGAAGGCTGAAAACTGAAAAATGCAAATATCACGGTTAATATTCAAGATAGAGGATAAATATTTATAACACTATTTATAGTAAATTAAATTTACAATAAGAGTAGTTCTATACAATTTTTCGATCCTATTTATAGTAACAGAGATTTTTTGAATTTTCAAATTTCTCCTCCTCTAAACTCCACCCTCTCCCTGGTCCGATTTCAGCCGTTAATGATCTTGATGTTTCTTTTTTCATAAAATGACTATATATATATATATATATATATATATATATATATATATATACACATACAATTTTGAAAGGACCTCATTTTCGTCATTTCCTCGGTAGGGTCGACCTCAAATATAGGAAATTAAACTTAAACTAAGATTGGTATTATACAATGTTTTGATCCAACGTATAGGAACTAAATATGGAATTTTATATATATATATATATATATATATATATATATATATATATATATATATATATTTCCACGGGAGGGGAAATATTTCTTATTACCATTTGCATTTATTGACTCAATTTTCACGGTGTTGTGTTAGCAGTATGTAGGTTTATCTATTATTAAACTTCACGAGGGAAATCTGCTTAGTTTACTCAGACCCTGCGTGGCGGACTTTTTACCATCTGCTGGGAAAATGGCATTTGAAGACATTTTTTGAAAGCTACGCCATGAGTACAACCTCAATAGCTGAATTCCCTCAATCAAAATCTGCTGAAATAAAATCACATATACGGGGCAACCCTCAACCAAGTTGGGCTGATAAAACATTGAATACTAACGTCTAAGTGAACTGTATCTAAAGTTGTGAGACGCCCATTAGCGATAAGACCTATCGATCGTTCAAATCGTCAGATGAAGCATTTAGATAAAGCTCCCTCTATCGGCAAGACCACTTCACAAGTCTAATACTAAACCTGTCCATCTCTCTCTCTCCCTTCAAGTTATTCTGTGGCATAATGATTTTGTAGCCACCTGGGAAATTTCAATCACTTATTTTTAAAGTAATAAGTAACGAAACTATTATGAATGTAAATAAAATAAGAACCAACGTAAAAACCCTCTTTGGCAGATATTCTCTTCATCATCAGCTCCTTTTTACTAACAACTTGTTTGTAAGATGATTTGTGCAAGAAGCCACAAGGAATCCTGAACCAAAGATTCATTCCGAAGTATTCTGATTATTTTGCCAGAATATGTTAGAAGGTATTTACTCTGAATTTGTAAACATAAATTAGAATATTATACTATGAACAGGACTGATTAAATGATTAGGACGCTTATGGAGAAACCATAGCACTGAAACAGGAGTGACTATGGATGGACACGAAGCGATTCGTTCAGAGTATCTCAAAGTGTGTTGATCCAAAATTTCGGAATGACAACTGCTTTGTTATATTGCAGACAGAGTTAATAAAATATCTAAGAAGATTTGGTCTGTATATCCAATTAGATATTGTCATATTGGATAATGTAAATAAGAATAGTAGAGTATTTACACGACTAACGAGATCACTAGGACGACTCTGGGTAATTTGGGCAGTTTTCAAAGGTTCTTATGACAAAATTTGGGAATTTAAAGAGGAGTTTAATGGTACAAAAAGGATTTATCATTGGTATGATTACTGTGATTTGGTTTGCGTATACAAGAAAATTGAAGAAAAATGCACAGGGCTAATGAAATCGTTTTCATTCGTCTTCGGATGATTCCGTCCAAGGAACCCTGGGTTCGTTCTGAATCTTCAGTTTCGAAAGTTAATAGAAACTATCAAATATAAAATTGAAATTGAAAAAAAAAATCATAATAAGCAATATGTGTAATATTTTTATACCCCAAAGAGAATAACTTAAGATATAATTAATTATGACATAAATGCAATCCTTATATTTAAAAACATTCTCTTATTTACTATTTTGTTTGATACGGTACATTGCATTGCTCATCGGTTTTTGTTATTATTACTACAATTTGTCAACGCCTCATGTTATTAAAGGAATTTTGATGTGAACTTGAGATCCATCGTACTAACTAAGGAACCCTTGGTTCTTACAATTTGCCTGATGATAAAGCGATTGGACGCTTAGAGTAAATATCTACGATGGAAGGGGGGACCTTTAAAATAAGGAGGTCGGTTCAAAATTACAAAAAAAAAAAAAACATCTAAATGCACTTTAACGATAGCAATTTTTGTTTGACCGTTACAATACCCTATATTTAAGTCAGGTTAATCAGAAAAACTTTTTTGTGGCTCCTCACAATTTATTTTTTATTTTTTAAAAACGCTTAGCGCTTTCGGGAATTAAATTCCCATCTTCAGAGCTACAAACAATAAAACACCGTAATTAAGGAGTCTAAAAACTACTTTCATCATCTTTACATAATTGGCCATATAACAAAACAGTTAATAACACTATAAAATTTATAACAATAGGACATATATTTAAAACATATTTGTTCTTTGATATGACCAATTATGTAAAGATTTAAAAAAAAAATAGTTTTTTTTTTTTTTCTGTAATCGTTGAATAATGGTAACATTACTAAACTGAAATGAGTGAAGAAAGTGAAACATTTTGCAATAGAGTGAAGAAAGTAATCACTTGCTTCACTTGTGAAGAAAGTGAATTGCCTTCTTAATTAGTAATAAGTATAAATTAAAAAATAATTTGAAGTTGGAAATTAAATGCTTTTAAATGTTTCTTAACATTGTAAGAATTTATTTTAACAAAATAAATTGAAATGTGAATGAATTATTACTGGAAATAATCAATATATTTTAAAATTTAAATATATTAATAATTACCTTCCTTGTTTATAACCTGCACTTGTTTATAACTGCACTACTTCACAATCATCACTAGTTGTTTTATAACTATGCTTATAACCTTTCACAACCATGCTTATTTATAACCTACCAACAACATACCATAATCTTCACAACATCCTAATTTTGTTCATATTCTGGTTAGATCTGATCTTGCATTACACGATTACAGAAAAAATTTAATATTACACTCGTGACGAAAATAGAATTTACAATTCTCGTGAAATTACAACACTCGCTTCGCTCGTGTGGGTAAACGTTTCACTCGAGTTGTAAAATGATCTACTTTCGTCACTTGTGTAATAAATAACTATTACACTCCTTAATTATGGCGTTTTATTGTTTGTAGCTCTGAGGATGGGAATTTAATTCCCGAAAGCACTAAGCGCTTTTAAGAAATAAAAAATAAATTGTGAGGAGCCACAAAACTGTGTTTGTGATTAACCTGATTCATCACCCTCATCACCAGCTACAAATAAATATGCCTATATTGAAGCCTTTCCTGTAAAACTATGGATCAAGTTTTATTTATGGCTTAAATCAGTTTAAGAAGAGGAGGTTTTAAAAGGGGAAAAATTATACAAAATATCTGTTATGAGCCGAATCGAAAAACTGTATGGAACCAATCTCTTTCCAAAATTAATTTCAATAAATATATTTTTTTCTTCATATTTGTAGTTTTTGGCCTAAAGTAACATCTCACTCCAAAATTCGGAATATCTCCTTTATTATACTTCGGATCGAAAATTTGTATAGAATCAATCTTAGTGCAAATGTAATTTTCTGTAAGTGTTGTTATGTACATTTTTTAACAATCTTCATTATGAAACAAGATAATTCCTTATTTTTTTTCAGTTTTCGGCCCCACTCCTACTCATGTCATATTAACAAGAATCTGTTATATTATGAAGCACATTATATAAAGCCTAAGTACCAAATATTTTTTTCATTGAACTTTTACGTATTGAGATAAATAATAAATACGTGAGGCACGTGGGAAATCTTCTTAGTTAACGCAGCCACTGCGTGAAGGACTTTTTTTTACTTTAAGGATACCTCCTAATGGGATTAGTCTAAAAATTCGTATCAACCTTGTATTTGATCGCAATGCCGACAGTTAAAACACAGGTCGAACTGTCATTGCAGTCAGCTGTTCTTTCAGTCAGCTGTTGAGTCGTTATCTGTCGAATGATAAGGGCAAAGCGAGAACGGGAGAGAGTGCTAAGAAATAACCGGACACCAGCTGGGAAGGCCAAACAGAGTGTAAGCCGAGCAGATAGCAAAGCCCTGGCCTCTAATTACAGAGGAGCGAGCTGCTCGACTAATAATGTGGTCAGCCCAGTCCGGGCAACGGGATAAACCAAAACTTTATTCTCTAACAAGACAAACTAGCCTCACCGCTCACATACTTTCATTATATAAAGATAAATTAACTAAATCCCCTTTCCTCTCTCTCTCTCTCTTCGGCGAATGACGGCATAGAGACGCTCCTAACGAACCTAACTTTCCGCTCCTCAATTGAGTTATTGCTTTTCAGAAAGGATTCCTCTGTGGTTGTCGCGAGACAACACGTGGGTTTTATTAAACCAGCCTCTTCCCAGAAAGGGAAAATAATCAGAGACCCAAGTACTTGCGCCTATTAATATTAGATTTCCTTTAGCGGAAATCGACTGTTGAGGTCATACTCATAGAACGATTATTGAGAAATTTCCTCATATGTTCATCGATCCTTCCAAGGAGATGACGCAGAAAAGGTCCGAAGTTCAAAGAGAAAAATATTTGATATTTAGCCTGAAAATAAAGCGCTTCATAATATAACAACTTTTTTTTTAATATGACACGAATAGGAATGGTGGTTTACTGAAGGCCGAAAACTAAAAACTGCAAAAATTTCGGGTTATAATCTAGATTCTGAAAAAAGCATACAAAGCAACAATCATAGAATATTACATTTGCAATAAGATTGGTTCTATACAATATTTCGATCGAACTCATAATAAGTGAAGTATTATGAATTTTTGAAATTCCCAACTATAGCCCCATCTCTCTCCCACTGGTCATATTTCAGCCGTTAACGAACACGAGCTTTATTTTTACATAAAACGAGTTTTATAACGATCAAACAAAAATTGTGGCCAATAGAGCGTTAACACATACACACACGTATATATCTATATATATAAAATTGTAACCTGTGTCTGTACATTGATTTTTTTTTGCGAAATTTCACGATAACTTTTCGTTTCATATGTCATAGACACCATAACTGTATTTTGTTTCTTTCGTGTCTGTTAGTTTGTTTATTTGTTACATTTTCACACATAAACGGCTGAACCAAATTTTATGAAACTTGGTATGTATTTTACAACTAACCCAACTTAGACTTTAGGCAATATTAATATTCTCTGAGGCAAACAGTAGTGGGGGTTATAAGGGAGGCCTGAAATTAAAAATAGTGATATTTCGTTTCGTATTGCTTTTTCGGCAAATATGCACATAATAAAAGTTTTTTATTTTGTTAGTTAGAGTAACTTTTAATATATACACTTTTGCCGTATACGGAAGTATAAATCAGTTATACGCTAAAAACTATAGCGGGAGTCCACAATTTTATTTGGCACAAAAGACTCAACCGAACTAAACTAAACTCGGTATGTGAATTAGTACTAACGCCTTCCTTATAATAATCCATACTAACATTTCTAGGGACGGGCAGGAGTGGGGGTTATAAGGGAGGCCTGAAATTAAAATTAGTGATATTTCGTTTCCTATTGGGGTTTCGGCAAATATGCACATAACAAAAGTTGTTTATTTTGTTATTTAGAGAAACTTTTTTTATATACACTATCGTCGTATACCGAAGTATAAAGGCGTTATACGCTAAAAATTATAGCGGGATTCAACAATTTTATTTGGCACAAAAGACTCAACCGAACTAAATAAAACACTCAGTATGTGTATTAGCACTAACGCCTTCCTTATAATAAGCCATACTAACATTTCTAGGGACGGGCAGGAGTGGGGGTTATAAGGAAAATTAAAAATAGTGATATTTCGTTTCCTATTGGGGGTTCGGCAATTATGGACATAATAAAAGTTGTTTATTTTGTTATAGAGAAATTTGCTCAACAATTCTTTTCAATATGAACTACCAGGTACCTCATCTGAAAAAATTAATTCAAATGTATGTCAATATTTTCTCCTTAATAATTCAAATCTATGCATAATGCACAGGAAACGGGAAATATGACAATATGGAGGACAGTGAAGTCTTACATAAAAAATTAATTTTATTATTAACAAATCCACAGAAACGACGGGTGTTAACCCTAAACACTGGGAAGGGTAAATGTCAAAATATTGTGCAAAGTAAAGCCTTGCCAAAAAAATACCATCACCATCCAGCCTCAAATGAATTCCCGAGCGAACCCGGGTATCTGAGCTAGTATATGTATATATATATATATATATATATATATATATCCAGTTTTGAAAGGACGTCATGTTCGTGCTCTAATGAGCAGGATCGATGGACATTTGAGGAACTTATTCGAGCGTCGCTTAATGAGTACGACCTCAACAGTTGATTTCCCCCAAGGAAAATGTGCTAATTTATATATTATAATAACGTATAACCGAATATTATGTATTATACTATAATTATGTATAACCGAAATATATGGAATTTATAAATTTCAGTTTCACTGAACTCTAAAGAACTTAATTGTAATTGGCAGAAATCGGACCAGGAATGAAAGGGGTTTTGTGGGAAATTAGAATATTCAAAATATCTGAGTTGTGGTGATTCGGATTGATAAATACAATAGAATCAATGTTGTTGAAAAACTGATGCTCTATTACTCTTTGTCTACATCTACTCATCTTTTCCTCCTTCCTACTTTCTGTTTTTCAGACCAAACATGGGGTGGGAGATCACTTCCGTGTCATACCAGCACGTGGGAAATCTGCTTAGTTTACGCAGCCCCTTGCGTGAGAGACTACTTTTGTTAATGAAATCTGACAGTTATCTGCTCTAGTGGGCATGAATTTCAAAGTTCTAAACTTTTAGGATTGTACGGACATCAAACTTTGGCAACTGTCTTGAGAATATATACGTATACACACCCACGTCGCTGAAAACGTGTGAACTAAGAAATATCGTTTCAATTTACCACTTTTTATATAAAAGAAAAATACTTATTTGCTGAATTAAAAATTAATAATAACTTCGGAAACATAAAAACATATAAAATACTAACAGTATACACTTGCTAAACTAGATTGACAACTAGTGGGTGTTGCTTTCTTCTACTAAATATGTACTAAAAATAAAGTTACCGACAACGTTAATTGTATGTATCTGAAAAAAAGTCAGTCACGCAGGTGCTGCTTAAACAAAGCAGATTTCCCCCACACTGGAATATGATAGGATTTCAGGTATTACCTTAATAAATCCTAAGGTTTCCATGATGATTAAAAAAGTCCTTCACGCAGGTGCTGCGTAAACTAAGCAGATTTCCCTCGTAACGTTATACAATAGAGAAATCTCCATACGAGTGCCGATCAGTTACGGAAGAGGCCGATCTAGCTTTCGGCGGGAACCACAGCTCGTCCATTACACTTAATAAAAATGCAAATATCTCGGTTAATATTCAAAATAGAGAATAAATGTATATAACAATATTTATAGTAAATTTAATTTGCAATAGGATTTGTTCTATACACTTTTTCGATCCGACGTATAGTAACGGAGATATTTCGAATTTTCAAAAATCCCCCCTCCCACTGGTACGATTTCAGCCGTTGACGAACTTGATCTTCCTTTTTACATAAAACGATTAAACCCCGAGTTTGGTGACGATTAAACAAAAATTCACAAATTGCGATCGTTAGAGTGTTCACAGACAAATATATATATATATATATATATATATATAGTTTTGAACGGACCTCATTTTCGTCATCTCCTGGGTAGGATCGATGAATATTTGAAGACATTTTTCGAAAATCGCGTCATGAGTACGACCTCAATAGCTGATTTCCCTTAAGGGAAATCTGCTAATATTATGCGATGAGGTTACACCGTAAATATTCGCGCATATCTCTCGCAGTAAAAAAATCAATTGATATAATATTTGTAATTTAAGTTTTGAAATTAAGGGTTTCATGGTACAGCTTATAGGCAATATGACATGAGTAGGAGTGGGGGCTTTAATGAAAAGTAAAAACAGAATAATTCAAATATTTCGGTAAATATTCAAGATAGTGAAACGATTTGTTTAACTAAATTTGTAGGAATATTAATTTGCAATACAACTGGTTCTTCACACTTTTTCAATCCGACGTATAATAACGGAGAAATGTGTACAAACTTATCTGGGAATTTTGGTTGGCTGGTGCAAGTCCAACGAAAGGACAAACTGGTCGGACACCTACACTCTCAAAACTCATTCATTTTTAGGTTTAATTTAATTTTTATTTATTTATAATATTTTCATTATTCATGAGCATGTTATTTTTTCTCAGTGGATATAGATATTATGTACGTGGCTAGTTTTAGTTCAGTATTTCTCAATCTTTTTAGCAGATTTCCCTTAAGGGAAATCAGCTATTGAGGTCGTATTCATGACGCGATTTTCGAAAATTTTCTTCAAATGTCCATCGATCCTACCCAGGAGATGACGAAAATAAGGTCCGTTCAAAATTATATATATATATATATATATATATTTGTCTGTTAACGCTCTAGCGGTCGCCATTTGTGTTTGATCGTTACCAAACTCGATATTTAAACGTTTTATGCAAAAAGAGAGATCAAGTTCATTAATGGGTGAAATCGGACCAGTGGGAGGGGGGGGGGGTTTAGAGGGGAGGATTTTTGAAAATTCGAAATATCTCCGTTACCATACGTCGGATCAAAACATTGTATAAAACCAATCTTATTGTAAGTTAAATTAACTATAAATATTGCTCTATACATTTCTTCTCTATCTTGAATATTAACCGAGATATTTGCATTTTTATTAAATTTGGACCGTGACGGACGACGGCAGGAGTTTCCCGCCAAAAGCTAGTTCGGCCCTTTGCCGTAACTGTTATGCTCTCGTATGGGGTTTTCTCTATTATATAACTTCACGTGGGAAATCTGCTTAGTTTACGCAGCCCCTGCGTGACGGACTTTTTTCTTTACCTCTGATTTATGTTTTAATAAGTTTTAACCCATGTGTGTGTGTGTGTGTGTGTGTTTGGATATATATTAAACTTTTTTTTTTAATACTTTGACTATTATATAAGCCTGCTGCCTATCACTTAACTTGTGTTATTTATTTATGTGGTTGAAAGAACCTATGGATAATTTGTCTTTCTTATGCCACATAGCACGAAGATGGGGCTGAATGCCCTGAAAGTACTCTACAATAAAGGGATTTTAAAGAGTAGAGGTGCGTGGCTCTTTAATCCTTTAGCTTACTTGTAACTTAATTTATTATTAAAGCTAGAGTGGGGAGTTCAGTTCCCGCCTGGGCAATAGGAATTTATTCAGTGACGGAATTCATTAAATAAAATCCTTAGTCCCACCCTGGCTAGAAAAGGGTGGTAACCTGTAGATAACCCGTCCCAATCAGCCATAGTTGCAGAATATGGGTGTTAATAAATAATTAAATTAAAGAAAAAGAATAATCTATTATTTCAACAAATTTTTAATTACTTATCATTTTATTAGTTAATGTGATATTGGCTCTGTTAATGGAGAAATGATGTTCTGAAACCTTGTTACAATTAAATAAAACTTCACTCGTGAGCGGTCGATTCAAATTATTTAATTCTCTCCCTTGATTCGAACTACAAATATAATTGGCACACATGATTTCACTCAATTATAACAATTGTCACTCCAAACAAAGATTATAAACGTGTACGGACATGAGAATTGTGTTTAATGATTAGTCAGAAAACACTGCCAATCGATAGGGCAACACGTGGAATTTATTTCCGTCGGTCCGTAAAAGCAAATAAACTAAATTGGTTTTTTCATTGGATCTCTTTTTTTTTTTTTTTTCATCATCTATTTTAACACGAGCTAGAGTTTCTAAAAATCAACAAACGGCCGTTTCAGGCCATTCTTGCACGTGGCTTTGTAATTAAAAGCACGGTGGTCCCAGAGGAAAACGTAGTTACAGGGCAACTAAAATAAAAAGTTAAAATGGCTATGTGTAACAGTCTGGTTTTGGTTCGTTTGATGTGGGGATATAAAAGCTAATGTTAATTGCAAATATCTGATTGTTAGAGATTTATAGTGTAAATTATTGCATATGATTTAATTTGTTTTAGCAGATTTCCCTTAAGGGATACAGCTATTGAGGTCGTACTCATGACGCGATTTTTGAAACTTTTCTTCAAATGTCCATCGATCCTATCTAGTAGATGACGAAAATGAGGTCCTATCAAAACTGTATATATATATATATATATATATATATATATATATATATATATAATATCAATCTATATACGTATCTATCTATCTATGTATCTACCTATCTATATATTTGTCTGTTACCGCTCTAGCGGTCACAATTTTTGTTTTATCGTTACCAAACTCGATATTTAGTCGTTTTATGTAAAAAGAAAGATCAAGTTCGTTAACGGCTGAAATCGGATCACGAGGAGGGGGGGGGTTTAGAGTGGAGGATTTTCGAAAATTCAAATATCTCCGTCATTATTCGTCTGATCGAAGAAGTTTATAGAACAAATCTTATTGCAAATTAAATTTACTATAATTATTGTTATATACATTTATTCTCTATCTTGAATATTAACCGAGATATTTGCATTTTTATAGGTCGCAATTTTTGTTTGATCGTTACCAAACTCGATATTTAAACGTTTTATGCAAAAAGACAGATCAAGTTTGTTAATGGCTGAAATCGGACCAGTAGGAGAGGGGGTTTAGAGGGGGGATTTTCGAAAATTCCAAATATCTCCGTTACCATACGTCGGATCAAAAAATTGTATAAAACTAATCTACCACTATAAATATTGTTCTATACATTTATTCTCTATCTTGAATATTAATTGAGATATTTGCATTTTTATTAAATTTGGGCCGATAACGGATGACGAAAGGGTTTCCGCCAAAAGCTAGTTCGGCCCTTTGCCGCAACTGTTCGGCTCTCGTATGGAGATTTCTCTATTGTATAACTTCACGTGGACGGACTTTTAACTCATTTAATATCGGCTAGCTTTGTTACCAGTCGTCAAAGAGATGAAGCCGAAATAATTTCCGATGGAAGTTTGAAGTCATATTCTTCGCACAAATGCTCTGAAATAAGTACGGTAACATGCTGAGATTCAGCTATAATATCCTTGGAGTAATAAGTGGAAATTAAAGAAATTTATGTTTAGAATAAGTGTCATTCGTAAAGTAATTTAGATAATGATCCTTTATCGTCGAAATATAAACATTAAATAATTGTATGAATTAAGTAATCGCTTTATTGCCACCAAATTACAGCCGCGTTATTATTTTAAACGAGAATTCTGGACACAGTAGTCAATGAGATTTTCCCATCTGTTGTGTGTTATTGTCTGACATAAAATTGAAATTATTTCATCGCCTTTTTCAGACCAACTATTTTTATAGTTCAGTGTGTAAAACGAAACAAGATACTTCCAGGATCAAAGGACGACCGCCAACATTTTTCAACCCCTTAGGCGAGGCTATACGTTACAAAGGTTATTAGTGATCTGAATTCGAGGAATGCTTCACCATTTCAATTTTTTGAGATATACACACCAGAACGTATGGAATACAAGTTGTTGTTTTTTCTATTATGATCAGGGTTCCATTTCAATACGATTCATTTTTTTTTTTTTTGCACAACACAAACTTTGTCAGGAAATTTCATATATACAGTAATCATTCCTCAGATATATTTCATTCTATTGAATATAACTAAAATGGTCATTGAGTATTAAAATGATATTTTTTTTTAGCAAAATCGGAAAAACACAATCTTCAACCTTTTAACCATGAAATACTTAAACAAAGCACCTTGGTCTTGTGAGGTTAATGATTTTGAGGCCTTTGGGTTTTGAAGCAAGTGGATCTTCAGTTTCGACGGTAATGAGGTTGATGGATTTACCTAATGATGTAAGAAAAAAAGTCCGTCACGCAGGGGCTGCGTAAACTAAGCAGATTTCCCTCGTGAAGTTTAGTAATAGATAAAACTACACACTGGTAACACAACAGCACCGTGAATAAATACTAACGGAAATAAGAAATGTTTCATCGAATTTCAATAACCTGCCGACAGGAAGCGTTGTGTTTCACACCGGAAAGAATACCAATTTCTGAAATATATCAGAATATAACATATTAATTTTATTGAGAACTATTTACTATACCTAGTACTGTAATTAATAATGAGTCACAATAATTGTTATCTCAATCAATCAAATTTTTGTAGTCCAAAACCTTAAGAGGGACCTGGACATATTTGCATATATCTCGTATAATAAAGGTCTCTTGAATACAATTTTTGGTATTTAAACTTCGAATAATGTGATTTATTATGTAGCAGAGTATTGTTTATGTAACATGA
This sequence comes from Riptortus pedestris, assembly GCA_019009955.1. Lineage (NCBI taxonomy): Eukaryota > Metazoa > Arthropoda > Insecta > Hemiptera > Alydidae > Riptortus > Riptortus pedestris. The sequence continues at coordinate 122,046,081 of CM032232.1, forward strand.
GTAGAAGTGGAGGTTTACTGATGGCTGAAAACTGAAAAATGCAAATATCTCGGTTAATATTCAAGATAGAGAATAAATGTGTATAACAATATTTATAGTAAATTAAATTTGCAATAAGAGTGATTTTATACAATTTTCCGATCCGACGTATACTAACGGAGATATTTCGAATTTTCAAAAATCCTCCCCTCTAAACCCCCCCTCCCACTGCTCCGATTTCAGCCATTAACGAACTTGATCTTTCGTTTTACCTAAAACGATTAAATACAGAGTTTGGTGAGGATTAAAGAAAAAATGCGACCGCTAGAGTGTTAACAGACAAATATATATATATATATATATATATATATATATATATATATACACAGATAGATATATATAATTTTGAACGGACCTCATTTTCGTCATCTCCTGGGTAGGATCGATGGACATTTGAAGAAATTTTTCGAAAATTGCGTCATGAGTACGACCTCAATAGCTGATTTCCCCTAAGGTAAATCTGCTAAAAATGCTGTAGAATAAATTTTAATTAACACAATCAATAATAAAATCAATAAAATCGAAAATGAAAAAAAAAATCATTTTAAGCCAATAGCATAATATTTTTATATTCTAAAAAGAGTAGCTCAAGGAATAATAAATTAGTTCTTAAATGTAATCCTTATGAATATAAGAAAAACTTCATTATCGAACTTGGGTGATGCGGTGCCTTGCCTTACTTATCGATAAAAACTTTATTTTTGTTATTATTGGTAGAATATTTCAACGCCTAATGGTATTGAGGAATGTCTATGCAAGTTTTAGATCCAGTACATGAAAGAATTTTTAGAGCATTTAATTGGGCCTTAGAATTAAATAGGAGTTTAAATAATGAAGAATGCGTATGTTGGATTTCCACGTCCATGATTTGAAGATGAACTATTAACGACTGTTTTTTTTTGTTTTGGTTTTGTTATTTTTTATTTTCCATATTATTGCAAATGTTTTATCCTATGTATTCATTTATTATATTTTGTATATTTAATTTAATTATATATACTTTATTTATTAAATTAATTATAATTTATTTGGCTTTTGTATATAGAACAACTGTTTTGTAAAATATGAAAGATGATTTCTGTAAATGATCCACTACACTGTATAGTATTTAAGTATGGCTGAGGTGGGAGAGTCAAATTGTCATTTAAAATTTAGTTTTCAAGAAAAGTACGATAGAAATTATTGGATATTCCACTTCTGTATTTTTATAATTCTATATGTATTTTGTTATTAAAATTAGTTTTGAACAAATTCAAAAGTCCATTTGATAAAAGTAAAAAATTAAATTAAATTACCTCTACCTGTAGATCAGAGCAAAAGCGTTTTTATTCACGTCGTCATTCTTCAGTTTAGTTTATTTTTAATATATAAATTAAAGACTTCTTACCCAATTCGTATTTTACGAACCTTCTTTAGGTAGTATTTGATGGAGAACTCACCTGCAAAGTAAAAAGGAAAAAAATATTAACATACATAGTAATAACTTAAATTGAAAATTTAGAGAGACTGAGAAGGGGAGAGAGAGAAAGGAGAGAGAGATAAGAGAAAGGGTGAGGGGAGAGTGAGTGAGAGAAAGGAGAGATAAGACAGAGGGTGAGGGGGATAAAGAAAGAAAGAAAGAGAGAGAGAAAGGAGAGGGAGATAAGAGAAAGGGTATGGGGGGGAGTGAGTGAGAGAAAGGAAAGATAAGACAGAGGGTGAGGGGGAGAAAGAAAGTAGGAAAGAGAGAGAGAAAGGAGAGGGAGATAAGAGAAAGGGCGAGGGGGGAGTGAGTGAGAGAAAGGAAAGATAAGACAGAGGGTGAGGGGGGGGAGAAAGAAAGAAAGAGAGAGAGAGAGAAAGGAGAGAGGGATAATAGAAAGGGTCAGGGGGAAGAGTGAGTGAGAGAAAGAAGAGATAAGACAGAGGGTGAGGGGGGGAAAGAAAGAAAGAAAGAGAGAGAGAAAGGAGAGAGGGATAAGAGAAAGGGTGAGGGGGGAGTGAGTGAGAGAAAGGAGAGAGAGATAAGACAGATGGTGAGGGGGGAGAAAGAAAGAAACAAAGAGAGAGAGAAAGGAGAGAGAGATAAGAGAAAGGGTGAGTGGGGAGTGAGTGAGAGAAAAGAGAGAGAGATAAGAGAAAGGGTGAGTGGGGAGTGAGTGAGAGAAAGGAGAGAGAGATAAGAGAAAGGGTGAGGGGGGAGTGAGTGAGAGAAAGGAAAGATAAGACAGAGGGTGAGGGGGAGAAAGAAAGTAGGAAAGAGAGAGAGAAAGGAGAGGGAGATAAGAGAAAGGGTGAGGGGGGGGGTGAGTGAGAGAAGGAGAGAGAGATAAGAGAAAGGTTGAGGGGGGGAGAGAATGAAATAAAGGAGAGAGAGATAAGAGAAAGGGTGAGTGGGGAGTGAGTGAAATAAAGGAGAGAGAGATAAGAGAAAGGGTGAGTGGGGAGTGAGTGAAGGAAAGGAGAGAGAGATAAGAGAAAAGGGTGAGTGGGGACTGAGTGAGAGAAAAGAGAGAGAGATAAGAGAAAGGGTGAGGGGGGGAGTGAGTGAAAGAAAGGAGAGAGAGATAAGAGATAGGGTGAGGGGGGGAGTGAGTGAGAGAAAGGAGAGAGAGATAAGAGAAAGGGTGAGGGGGGGAGTGAGTGAGAGAAAGGAGAGATATCACAGACCGAGGGTGAGGGGCGGGGGAGAAAGAAAGTAAGAAAAGAGAGAGAGAAAGGAGAGAGAGAGAGATAAGAGAAAGGATGAGGGGGGACAGTGAGTGAGAGGAAAGGAGAGAGAATAAGAAGGAAGGGTGAGTGGATGGAGTGAGTGAGAGAAAGGAGAGAGAGATAAGACAGATGGTGAGGGGGTATAACGAAATAAACAATGAGATACAGCCAAAGGAGAGAGAGATAAGAGAAAGGGTGAGTGGGGGGTGAGTGGGAGAAAAGAGAGAGAAATAAGAGAAAGGGTGAGGGGGGAGTGAGTGAGAGAAAGGAGAGATAAGACAGAGGGTGAGGGGGGGGGTAGAAATAAAGAAAGAAAGAGAGAGAGAAAGGAGAGAGAGATAAGAGAAAGGATGAGGGGGACAGTGAGTGAGAGAAAGGAGAGAGAAATAAGATAAAGGGTGAGTGGGGGGAAGTGAGTGAGAGAAAGGAGAGATAAGACAGATGGTGAGGGGGGGGAGAAAGAAAGAAGAGAGAGAGAGATAAGAGAAGGGTGTGAGGGGGGACAGTGAGTGAGAGAAATGGAGAGAGAGAAATAAGAGAAAAGGGTGTGAGTGGGGGGAAGTGAGTGAGTGAGAGAAAGGAGAGAGAGATAAGACAGATGGTGAGGGGGGAGAAAGAAAGAAACAAAGAGAGAGAGAGAAAGGAGAAAGAAAGATGAGTGAGAGAGAGAGAGAGGTAGGAGAGTGAGAGAGAGAGAGAGAGAGAGAGAGAGAAAGAGAGAGAGAGAGAAACGAGAGAGAGAGATAGAGAGAGAGAGAGAGAGAGAGAGAGAGAGAGAGAAAGGAGAGAGGGATAAGAGAAAGGGTGAGGGGGAAGAGTGAGTGAGAGAAAGGAAAGATAAGACAGAGGGTGAGGGGGAGAAAGAAAGAAAGAAAGAGAGAGAGACAGGAGAGGGATCAGAGAAAGGGTGAGTGGCGAGTGAGTGAGAGAAAGGAGAGATAAGACAGAGGGTGAGGGGAAGAAAGAAAGAAAGAAAGAGAGAGAGAAAGGAGAGGCAGATAAGAGAAAGGGTGAGGGAGGGGGGAAGTGTGAGTGAGAGAAAGGAATGATAAGACAGAGGGTGAGGGGGGGGGGGAAGAAAGAAAGAAAGAGAGAGAGAAAGGAGAGAGAGATAAGAGATAGGGTGAGGGGGGGAGTGAGTGAGAGAAAGGAGAGAGAGATAAGAGAAAGGGTGAGTGGGGAGTGAGTGAAAGAAAGGAGAGAGAGATAAGAGATCGGGTGGGGGGGGGAGTGAGTGAGAGAAAGGAGAGATAAGACAGATGGTGAGGGGGGGGGAGAGAAAGAAAGAAAAGAAAGAAAGAGAGAAAGGAGAGAGAGAGAAGAGAAAGGGTGTGGGGGGGGGGAGTGAGTGAGTGAGAGAAAGGAGAGAGAGAGATAAGAGAAAGGGTGAGGGGGGGGAGTGAGTGAGAGAAAGGAGCGAAAGAATTAAGAGAATGGGTGAAGGGAGAGTGAGTGAGAGAAAGGAGAGAGAGATAAGAGAAAGGGGTGAGGGGGGAGTGAGAGTGAGAGAAAGGAGAGAGAGATAAGAGAAAGGGTGAGGGGAGAGAGTGAGTGAGAGAAAGGAGAGATAAGACAGATGGTGAGGGGAGGGAGAAGAAAGAAAGAGAGAGAGATAAGCGACCGGGTGAGGGGGGGAGTGAGTGAGAGCAAGGAGAGGAAGATAAGAGAAAGGGTGAGGGGGGAGTGAGTGAGAGAAAGGAGAGATAAGACAGAGGGTGAGGGGGGGAGAAAGAAAGAAAGAAAGAAAGAGAGAAAGGAGAGAGATATAAGAGAAAGGGTGAGGGGGACAGTGAGTGAGAGAAAGGAGAGAGAAATAAGAGAAAGGCGTGAGTGGGGAGTGAGTGAGAGAAAGGAGAGAGATAAGACAGATGGTGAGTGGGAGGGGAGAAAGAAAGAAAGAGAGAGAGATAAGAGAAAGGGTGAGGGGGACAGTGAGTGAGAGAATGGAGAGAGAAATAAGAGAAAGGTTGAGTGGGGATGAGTGAGTGAGAGAAAGGAGAGATAAGACAGAGGGTGAGGGGGCGGGGGTAGAAAGAATGAAAGAAAGAGAGAGAGAAAGGAGAGAGGGATAAGAGAAAGGATGAGGGGGACAGTGAGTGAGGAGAAAGGAGAGAGAAATAAGAGAAAGGGTGAGTGGGGAGTGAGTGAGAGGAAAGGAGAGATAAGACAGATGGTGAGGGGGGGGGGGAGAAAGAAGAAAGAAAGAGAGAGAGATAAGAGAAAGGGTGAGGGGGACAGTGTGAGTGAGAGAATGGAGAGAGAAATAAGAGAAAGGGTGAGTGGGGAGTGAGTGAGAGAAAAGGAGAGATAAGACAGAGGGTGAGGGGCGGGGTAGAAAGAAAGAAAGAAAGAGAGAGAGAAAGGAGAGGAGAGAGATAAGAGAAAGGATGAGGGGGACAGTGAGTGAGAGAAAAGCGGAGAGAGAAATAAGAGAAAGGGTGAGTGGGGAGTGAGTGAGAGAAAGGAGAGATAAGACAGATGGTGAGGGGGGGGGGAGAAAGAAAGAAAGAAAGAGAGAGATAAGAGAAAGGGTGAGGGGGACAGTGAGTGAGAGAATGGAGAGAGAAATAAGAGAAAGGGTGAGTGGGGAGTGAGTGAGAGAAAGGAGAGATAAGACAGATGGTGAGGGGGGCAGAAAGAAAGAAAAAAAGAGAGAGAGAAAGGAGAAAGAGAGTGAGAGAGAGAGAGAGAGAGAGAGAGAGAGAGAGAGAGAGAGAGAGAGAGAGAGAGAGAGAGAGAGAGAGAGAGAGAGAGAGAGAGAGAGAGAGAGAGAGATAGTGATATATGGAGGGATTGCGATAAAATGAAAAACTGATCTATTGGTAAATTGATTTCATAAGTACATAGATAGATAAGCAGATTGCATCATTTAGGTGGTAAAAACGTAGGAAGATATAGAGCGTAGATAAATGGACAGATTTAGAGATAATAACATTTGGACGAATATATATTCACTGCGCTAGAGAATGAAAGATAATGTCTGTACGGATCTTCTTCTGAACATAAGTTGGTTTGTTTGCATGATTGCTTCTGTGTGTGTGCCTGAGGCGGAGTGTGGGTGTGTGGTTCTGTGTGTCACGGCGTAGTCGTCTGGTAAGTGATTTACGAATTGCACTGAACAGGAAACACACGTCAGAATAAATAATATGAACATAAAAAGATAACATAAATGTTCAGGTATCAGAAGAAGTCTACTTTTTTTTCAAAGTAAGCATATATATATATATATACATATATATATATATATATATATACTAGCGGACCCGACAGATGTTGTCCTGCATGATATTTCAAGCGATTGGAATATTAAATTTAATAATATTATGTTTATAAGAAAAGCTTTAATAACACAAAAAATAACAACTTTGTTATGTGCACGTTTGCCTAAAAACAAATAGAAAATGAAACATTGCGAAATTTTTATTCAGCCCTCCCTTATAACCCCCACTCCCGTTCGAACCTAAAAAAATTAATATAGCTTATAATCACGGAAGAATTAATGCTAATCTACATATAGAGTTTTGTTATGTTCGGTTCAATCGTAGGCAATACGACAAAAGTGAATATAACAAAAGATACTCTAAATAATAAAAATAAACAACTTTTATCCTGTGCATATTTTCCGAAAAACCAATGGGAAACGGAGTATGGCTATTTTCAATTTCAGGCCTCCCCTACAACCCTTACTCCTGCTCCATCTGCCGGGCTAATTTTTGAATCAAAAAATTCAGGGCTTCACCCAAAGGCATGTCAAGTAATTCACTCAAATCGGTCCAGCCGTTTAGGAGAAGTTCAGTGACATACACATGTACAGTAAAATTATATATATATATATATATATATATAGAGAGAGAGAGAGAGAGAGAGAGAGAGAGAGAATATTGGGAAGGTGTGTGATTCCAATAGCGATGGCTTAGTGTGAAATTGGAAAATACTTAGAGAGAGAGATAGGACTCCGTGGGATTACTCTGCTCCCTATTGTCCCCACCCCCATAGCTCTAACCTTACCCTTATATAACCCCATATCCTTATTTATGGGCGGGAATAAATACCGCCTCTATGCCAGAGAGGTATTGTAAACAGTCGTTAGAAGGCACATGGAATGTATCGATGGAAGTCTAGTGAAATAAGTTGCTGAAAAATTGAAAATGTATTATCCTTAGACGACCCCAAATAAAATGGACTGATTTTATATGAGTTAATAATGCTAAAGTGGGGCTGGAGTCTTGAGTTCCACGTTGTGGCACGTACACAACAACCCGACAATGTTGGCTACTTTGTACAATGTAACTGGTCCAGTGCTTCACAATCCAGAGATTAGTAACGAGAGAAATGGGGGAGGAAGATAAAACTGTGTGAATAGAAATTTAAACGCTAATACGCGAAGGTAAATACATTAATTATTGGCAAGGGCTGGTGGAAATGCGTTTAGAATAAAAAAAAAAAAAACATTCTAATAACAGGGATATAATTACTAATCTTTTGAAAAATTCGCTTAAGGGAAGTCATTTATTGAAGCATTTTGTCATGACGCGATTATATATCCTCCTATCTCGAAGCAAAAAATGAGGTTCGTTGGTCGATTTATTTTTTGCCTGTTTAACGATTGTAATTTTTGTTTGACCGTTACCAAACTTAGTAATTAAGCGTTTCCCGTATAACTAAAGATCAAGTCCGTTAATGGCTGAAATCAGACCGGAGATTAGAGTTTCAATTGGTACAAGCAATGTGTCCAAACCCTGGTGGAAAATTAGGTCCGTTCAAAACTATATATATATATATATATAAGTCTGTCTACGCTATATCTGTTGCAATGTATGACCATTACCACACTCGTATTTATTTAATCGTTTTATGCAAAAATTAAGACCTTGGTAAAACGAATATCTACAAATTAAGCCTGTTTTCCGTTACAATGCGCTGAATAAGACATAGAGCACTTTAAGAGCAACAGCTCCGCCTTCATTGCCTCTTGTCATAATCAAAAACAATATGAAAATCATTCAACCAACAGTATTTAATTTATTCAACTTTACAAAAACAGCCTTAGCCTAAAACCAAAGCAACATCGAATAAAAATACAAGTTATAGGCCAAAATGTGGACTAAAAATAGAAATAAATGTCTCAGAAAAGATGCTAATTGCCAAAACTTAATAACATTCACTTAGCTGGCCAAAATTCAATATGAGATACAATTTACACCTAAAACTACTAAAAGTGTTAAAAATATGTGACATCTTACAAACTTAATAAGTTATTTAAAAAAAAAAAAAAGAAAAAAAACGAAAATCTCCACAATTTTGAAAAGGATGTATTTCCTCCAATAAACTTCCGTTTGCCGCGAAGAATAATGTTCATGCCTTTGTTCCTCTAGTCCAGGTATGGGCAACCTTTGACATGTCGCGGGCCAAACTTTACTGTGCAAATTTGTTCGCGGGCCACTTTTAAAAGTAGTGCATTTTAAAGTAGTGTTCATCATTTTTAACGATAGATATCAGGCATGAAATTATACGACAATTTATTAAAATAACAAAATAAAATGAAAAACATAGGTACAATATTATAATTAAATCGTAAAATTTGGAATTGTTTCAAACAACGAAAGTTAAATAGCGACACCGAAATCAATGAGACACTTGAGCTTGAATTTGGGAAACTAATCCATCGATGTTCGGATTAATTCTACTGATACGAACACGAATAGTTATTTATTATACAAGTGACGAAAGTAGATCATTTTACAACTCGAGTGAAACGTTTACCCACACGAGCGAAGCGAGTGTGGTAATTTCACGAGAGTTGTAAATTCTACTTTCGTCACGAGTGTAATATTAAATTTTTTCTGTATTCGTGTAATACATGATCAGATCTAACCAGAATATGAACAAAATTAGGATGTTGTGAAGATTATGGTATGTTGTTGGTAGGTTATAAGCATGGTTGTGAAAGGTTATAAGCATAATTATAAAACAACTAGTGATGATTGTGAAGTAGTGCAGTTATAAACAAGTGCAGGTTATAAACAAGGAAGGTAATTATTATTATATTTAAATTTTAAAATATATTGATTATTTCCACCAATAATTCATTCACATTTCAATTTATTTTGTTAAAATAAATTCTTACAATGTTAAGAAACATTTAAAAGCATTTAATTTCCAACTACAAATTATTTTTTAATTTATACTTCTTACTAATTAAGAAGGCAATTAACTTTCTTCACTCTATTGCAAAATGTTTCACTTTCTTCACTCATTACAGTTTAGTAATGTTACCATTATTCAACGATTACAGAAAAAATAATTTTCTAAATTGTCGTCAGTCAGCCTTGTACGATGCTTTGATTTATTAACATTCATCATTGAAATGAGCTGTTCGCATTTATAAGTATTGCCAAACGCATAAATCTCTCCTCATCTTCCTCATTTAGAGTTAGTACTGTAATATTTTTGTTTAATTGGGTTTTTCAAAATGTCTTGCTGGCCGGAACAAACCTTACCGCGGGCCGGCTGTTGCACACATATGCTCTAGATACTTTCCAAACTGCTTATCTTTACTTTGTCTAATGATCTAGGTTTTTCAAATTTTCGTTCAGCTCTTGAAAAAATCAACTTAGTTCTCGTGGTTTTAAGTCCGATTGAGTTTCAAAGGCTCTTGAACTTAAACTGTGAAACTAGAAGCACAGAAACCACGTATGACTTATTTTGGTAGGTGAAGTCCAAAATTAAGTCAATGGACTAATATGGTTTGCAGTTGTCGTATACAGCCACGAACGTCTTAACAGTGACATTACACGACTATTATCTCCAATTTACGATCGGACGCCACATATCGGATGATTAGGCTACTAAGATTGAAGTGATAAGATATGAGGCAGGAGATTGGACAGCGTTATCACTATCTGATATTTGCGGTTTCCGTATAATCAGCCTCCAATACTCTTAGGTGATCTATCAGCGAGGAATATCGACAGGGACTGCACACACAGGACAAACGGAATGCTGTCAATTAGACCAAAAGGTAATTCGATGTTTCTGCATGAGTTTGATGTCAATAATCACATGAGTAACTTACTAGTGAGGTAAGATTAGGCAAGCTAAGACCCTCACTAGAGCTCAATAAAGTAGAAAATTTAGGTTCGTGTGAATTAAAATTATTTGCAGTTATTTAATGACGTCTACTTTTTAGCAGATTTTCCTAAACGAAAATCAGCTAATGGAGTCGTACTCATGACTGGATTTTCGAAAAATGTCTTCAAATGTCCATTGATACTGCCAAAGAGATGACGAAAACGAGGTCCGTTGAAAACTGTATATAAAGTGGGGTTTTACTGAAGGGTGAAAACTATAAACTGCCAATATCTCGGTTAATATCGAATATAGAGAAAGAGGGTATATGATAACATTTATAGAAGCTTAAAGGAAATCTGTTAAAATCTGACGGATACGAGTAAGGAATTACTGAACAACAAACACAAGAAAATACGAATAACTCGACTAATAATTGATGTATAAAAAATATATTGAACAACACAAGTAGAAAATTAAATGTTTAACGAGGCTGGTTCTATAAAGTTGTTCGATACCACTTTAATAATGGAGATATTTTGAATTTTTAAACCCCGTATTCCTGGTCCAATTGTAGCCATTTACGGATTTGATCTTTATTGTTGAATAGCAAGGTTTAATGCCAAGTATCGAGTGGATCAAAAATATTTGGGTGAAGAAAGTAAAATCGTATTTGATGGCATTTCAGCGCACTTTCAGGAACCCCACCTCACATAATAAAGAAGAGTATTGAAAATAATTTTTGGTATTTAAGACTGGAATAAAGTAGTTCATGGTATAACAACCTATTGTCAGTATGGCAGGATTAGTAGTGCGGAATTACTAAAGGATGGAAATGAAAAAAACTCGGTTAATTATCAGTGTAAAGAAAAGTGTAAATAACATTTATAGAAAATTAAATTTTCAATAATATTGGTCCTACAAATATCTCCGTTACTATACGTCGGATTGAAAAATTGTATAGAATCAATCATATTGCAAATTAAATATACTATAAATATTTTTATATAAATTAATTCTCTATCTTGAATAATATAAATGTGGCGCGGATAACGGACGAGTGTTTCCCGCCAAAAGCTAGTTCGCCCGACTTTTAAATATCTAGTTTGGTATCGCCCAAACCAAATTTGCGACCACTAGAGCGTTACAGACATATACTCGTATATACAATTTTCAGTGGACTTCATTTTCATTTTCTCCAGGGTATGATCGATGAATACAACCTCAATAGCTGATTCCCCCTAAGAGGAATGTGCTGAAATTGATATCAATACATTCATTTGATGAACTGCTTGATAAACGCCTAAAATCGGAGGGCAAGGTCCCGGGGGATAGTGACATAAAAGGCTTCGGAGTGAGAAAGAAAGAGAAATGTGTGTTGGAGTAGTGTGTAGTGACACGAGAGAGCGAACGTGCTCGGCGTCGTGTAGTGTGTGGGGCGGAGAGGTAAATATGTCAAAAAGGAACTTTAAAAAATAGTGTCATTTGTCAGTCGACACCTGCTCACCTCCTCCGGAGATTTGTCAACAATGTCCGGTGCCCGCTTTGTACTGCTACACACAACACTTCCCATTCTACAAACTGCCCTAATGGCAACAGCTGTTTAGAAGGGCAAACATTTTCATTGCCAGCATCTATTGCTCAATAATTACACTATTATTTTATGTCATATTTTATACAAAAAGTTAACACGCCAAGGTCTACAAAATGAACTAGAGTAATTATCACAGTAAGTTTATTTATTTTCACAACAAATTAGCACCAAATCAGGAACACCCTTCTAACACAATTAATAATAAAAGTTATTTAATATGTATCACTAACTTAATTAGAATAAAATTATTAAATTGTTTTTCTTTGCTATGCATTTTACTTACTGTATCATTAATTTTATTTACTCGTAAAATATATTCAATAAAGTTCATACATCAGAATTAGTCGTCTCAAATGTATCAAGAAGACTTATGGATTGTATGAAAATGTTTTTAGCAATAGGTCCTTGAGGCAAAGAGGTGGGAATTCGAAATATTTAAATACTTATAGTAATATAGGTCGTTAAAACCTAAAATCAGGCCAGAAAGAGTGATTTTAAAAAATGAATGAAAAGTTTAGACAATAAAACATTTTTTTTTTGTCGGGTTCAGTATTCTTCTTAGTTTAGTGGTAAGGGTCGCCAATAAAAACCACCTTTCTTTTCCCACAGATATTATTCAACATTCTTTCTATCTTTCATGACTTACATCCCACCACTTCAGGGGCCGTTCCAGTTATGAAGCGCTCGAGCTCTCTTACATTCGTTGAAACCGACCCTTCCAGATTGTAACTGATTCAACGGCCGAAAAGAGTCGGTTTCAAAAGATGTAAAGACGTAACGAGTATTTCATAATTGGAAAAGCCCCTGGAGAGATCCATGTAAGCCGTGCAACATGTAGGACAATGAAGAATAAAATCCGCAGGTTGGGAAATGTGTTTTTATTGGAGATCTTTGCCAATAAACTATGAAGAGTCTTATTTTTTATTTTCTCCTCGTTTTTTAGTCAAATATTTATAAGAAAAAGTATTAATGTTTATGCAAGTATAAAAGGTATACAAAGGCGATGTAATAAATGGAACATGTTTAGTAGAGTTCCATGTTACTCAGTCACGTCTCTGCCGTGAAAACAATTGAAATAAGTAAATGTTCGTCTGGAATTAAAAGAGAAGACACAGTTACTTTGAAACAAATTAAGCTCAGTATACAATAAACCTAATTTCATTCAAGCGATAAAATCTGAAATCAAAATTGTGGGATTCAAATGGCCAATTATTGTATATATCGTTGTCAAACAGTGATAAATCACTTGATAGGGGAAATTAGTTAAAGTAACGAATGGTTGATATTTAATAGGCCTGAAATGAATTGATATGTTTTAGCGAGCACATTTTCTCCGACTTCAAGACAATTAATGATACCTGTAGCATATTAAATTGTAAATACTATTTTAGATGCCAAGGTCGTCTTGATCCTATTTGGATGACAGTGCCATATATATAGCTTAGTGAAAAATATTGAAAACATTTTCTTATCATGGCGCATCCACCATACTTGATGCCATACCATGATGCCATGACTGCATTTCAAAGTTTTTGGAAACCGTCTCAATAGTCTTTAACAAGTCGTAATGTGAACGTTTTTTCGTGCATTTTTTAGTGTTACCTAACTTTTATAAGGATAATGTATACGGAATCAATTTGAACATTGTTGGCTAATTTTTCTATACCAAAAAAAAAATACCCGAATAAAGCGGAACAGTGTGTATTATTATTGTTATCAGTGTTTGGATCAAGACGCGCCCATTGTGATAAAGGCGGAGGGGGCTGTCAAAAATCTCTATCCTCCAGCTTGGAAGCCGTCCATCTTGCCTCTGTGTTATCTTTAGGGCTTGTCACAGAGAACCATTAATTTCCAAGGCCTACATCTCCCCCTGAGATATGACCGGCGAGATCCCTTCCCAGGGTCCGAGTGGTGTGTCCTTCCTAGCTGGGCGACTTCATTCAAGATAGTAAGAGACTACACAAGGACATCAATCTCTCTCCCTGAGAGTGGTGTGAGGGGGTGGGTGGTCGTTTTTCAAAGCTGCCGTCTGTATTAGCGAGGGTTGACTCTAACTTGTCAACACCCACGTGTGCCTACCCGAGAGGCTCATTCCCGTCCGGGTGACTTATAAATCAATTGTACACAACCTTGACTTGTTAATTAGTTTGGGGGAGGGCGTCCATTATCAGTTGTAGAGCGTCATCCTTTAAATTACTTGAATTAGTATCACCGAGCATGTTCAAGAGTGACCAAGGAGCTTTTACACCGTGTTGATACTAGAGCGCGCTGCTTTAGCGGCGTTGATGGATTAGCTGGAGTCTAGTGAGTAAGTCCTTCTGACTGCCCTTAGGTACATTGACAATCCTAAACCGAGTAGACCAACAAGTTGACCGTCTGTGTATCTCCCACCCCCCGGAAATATTGAACCCTGTAAGTACTCATTCCAGGATCGCGGTCAAGTTAACCACTCATACTATAAAATCTCCGATCACAAATCCCTCCAGGTCGCTCCATGTTAAAATTCAGAGGAAATGAAGCATGGCCTGCTTTAATTAAGCAGGTTTCCAACATGCGTCATTCAGTTGCATTTACCCCAAAACATAAACGTCCAATGAGATCATTATTTGGTATTTGGGCATCAAATAAAGTGTTTCATGGTATAACAGCTTATTGCTAATATGACATTTGTGGGAGTGGGGGTTTACAGAAGGCCGAAAACTAAAAAACACAAATATCTCCGTTAATACTAAAGGTAGAAAATAAAAGTACATAACAATATTTCATTTGCATTGGTTTGATACAGTTTCGATCCAACGTATAATAACGGTGATATTTCGTATTCTCAAAGCTCTCCCTCTCCCGCTAGTTCGATTTCAGCCATTTGAAAGGACCTCATTTTCATCACCTCCGTAAGATCGACGGAAATTTGAGGAAATTTTGTCAAATAAATCGTGTCATAAGTACAACCTCAATAGCGGATTTACCTTAAGAGAAATCTGCTAAAATATGATAAAAATCTATGTCATTCTGCTTTAATTCCAAAGATATTTGAAGTAGTGACCAGTAGTCATAGGTATTTAGGTACTTTCGTTAAAAATAAATAAAACCCATACCCCAATTATTAGAACGAGATTCCTAATTTCGTGTGTTCGCTTTATCTTCAAAACATTTTTAAACTGCTTCTTTTCAAACTACATCTGAAAACTCCCATACTGAGTTTTCCTCATCTAGGAAGTCAATAATTGCTTAAGTAGGGCATAGGTGGTGTAAGACTCAACAACCATGAACCGTCTTCAAACGCAAAAGTCAAGCTTAAGACCTGCACAAAAGGGAATGTCTATAAGAAAACAAGTTCGTCGATTTTTCGAAAAAATATAAAATAGAATGTCCTAATATAGACATTAAGTATTCATTGTGTCGTGTATTATGTACTCTGGATTCATAAATATTTACAATTTATAACGACTTATACCTGAAGAATTCTGAAATATTTATTTCAAATCTTTTAAAAGCGAAAATTCTTTTGATGTAATCAATGGAACAGAAAAATAGTCTGTAAAAACAACTACTTGTTTTCCTGTTTGACGTAGTTATTGGTTGTTAGAAATATTCTAGTAGATTAAGCTATTACAGTTTTCAACAATAACTGGAAAATATTCGTTTTAAATTACTTTTATTAATTACTAATTGTGCATTTAAAGAAATGAATTTAACCTGCATGAAACAACTAATCATTGTTTGAATTGAATCATAATTTAGTGAAATTCTCAAAGTTTTGTTGATTAAACAATAAAAGCATTGCAAAGGTAACAGTACTATATTTCCCTTGCTTTTAATAGCAGTTTAACACCCCATATTTATGCACAAAGTAAATATTTTAAGCTGCAGGCACAATGATCTCCTCGTTAATAGATTTTATATGTTTAATCACAATACCTTCGTATTATACAGAATAAAAGCTGTTTGCCAGGAAGTACTTCAGGCTACATGGAATTATAAAGGCGAAAGAAAACACAGTCTTAGTTATACAAAAGATTACGTATCAAAGATACCATATGTAACACACACTAATTATTTGTTTCCCGGAGAAAATGTACATAAAATCAACACCAACCTATAGATAACCCGTATGGATTGACGTCGGTTATGTTAAAAGTAAGTTTCTTAGAAATGAATCCGAAACAGTATTTCCTGTTTTCCACGCCGAGTATCCCTCTAACGTGGGAATTTATTTAAATGTTGTGTGCTCCATCCATTGGATACTACACACATTTCAGCATTACATTATAATATTTCTTATATAATAATTGTAAACATTATGAAACAATAAATTAATTAAATAAAAACAAAAAAAAAGTAAAAAAAAAAGAAATAAAATAAAACATATGTAACATTACATATGTGTACAACAATAGGTGTATATCTACAAAATGGTGTCCAAATCTTGAATAAATGCATTAAATCCCTTGTTGAATTTGTGTAAAAGTTTCGGTTTGTCCGTCGGCCAAGTTCCGTTTTGTAAAGTAATATACTTGATGAGTTTTGTTCTTGGTCCGTCAAGTAATGTACAGTCATATAAGAGGTGGTCATATGTCTGTTCTCATTGTCACATTTACATGTATTTGTGTTTGTTAGTTTAAATTTGTACAAGTAACTCTTCGTAGGTCCATGTCCTGATATAAATTGTATTTGTTTAGAATTGCTAAGTGTTATTTTTTGTCTCTGGTATACAGTTGGTATGTACTTATGTAATTGTCGTCCTTTAGTAGTGTTTGTCCATCTTTCGTTCCATTTTTTATAAGATTCGTCTATCAAAATAGTTTTAATGGTCTGTTTCGTCAGTTTAGAGTATGTAATAGGTATCGTTTCGTCTCTTGAAGCTGTATTTGCAAGTTGGTCTGCTGTGTCATTTCCTAAATTTCCTGAGTGTCCCTTTATCCATGTTACTGCCACTATTACATTCTTCTGTCTACATAGTGTAATTAGTCTTCTGATCTGTTCAGTCTGTTCGTTATGGTTTTCGTTATTGTAAATGCGGTCTATGTTAATTTTGCTGTCCGTATTGATTATACTAGTCTCTCTGTCACATGAAATGTCGTGCAGTGTTTTGAGTGCCTCAGTATTTAGGCAGAAGAAAAAAATTTGAGATTCATATATCTACAAATATTAGTAATACAATTTAGTAAACATAGACGATATCTTATTGCGTTTAAAATGAATTAACGAACTTAATTTGTTAATTAGACTACCATCCAGAGGTTGTTCTACAAACAAGAAGAGGCCGCTGGAGCAGAGGAAATAACCTTGAACTTGAGTGAATATTGAAAACCTTGTATTAAAGTGGATGGTAACTGGAATATTGAATAAAAAGTATAAAGCCTCAAAGGTAAAGTTAGAGAAAAAATCATTCATTTTCTGCGTGGCGAACAGTTGGGATTTCATCAGCCTACGCTAAGACGCTAGGATTGGAAACAGTCTGGCAAAATAAACCCGGGCATAACAAATATAAAAATCCCTTGACGAAGCGTGATTTTCCCGCGGTTTCCATGGAAACACCCCTCAAAGCCCTGCCGCCTGATCCCCTACACTCCAGGGATGCACTTTCTCAGCCCACTTTTCCCTTCTAACTCATCCAGGCTTAAACTACAAAGGCATGGATTTTCACGAAGTCTCGTGGGAATGAAAATTAGCTCTAAATAAATACCAACTTATTGCATAAATATAATTTTTAAAATCGCTCTCAGAGGAAATTTCAACGAATTGCCGTAAACTACATTGTAAAGTCCAACGTTAAATCAAGATGAGTTATGATTTAGATCCCAAGATATTTTTTTAATTCTGCCTTATGTTTGCCTGTCCGAGGAATTCGGTAAGGGTGAGTGAAGTTGAGGCCTAACTGATTGGTACCCTCTGTTTGACTGCTTCTCTGTCTGTCTGTTTTAGCAGATTTCCTTTAAGGGAAATAAACTATTCAGGTTGTACTCATGACGGAATTTTCGAAATTTTTCTTCAAATGCCAATCGATCCTACCTAGGAGATGACGAAAATGAGGTCCGTTCAAAACTGTGTGTATATATGTATATATATATATATATATATATATATATATATATATATATATATATATGTATATATATATTTGTCTGTTACCGCTCCAGCAGTCACAATTTTTGTTTGATCGTTACCAAACTCGGTATTTAGTCGTTTTATGTAAAAAGAAAGATCAAGTTCGGCTGAAATCGGACCAGTGAGAGGGGGGTTTAGAGGGGAGGATTTTCGAAACTTCGATATATTTAAGTTACTATACGTCGGATCGAAAAATTGTATAGAATCAATCTTATTGGAAATTAAATTTACTATAATTATTGTTATATACATTTATTCTCTATCTTGAATATTAACCGAGATATTTGAATTTTTATGAAATATGGGCGGATAACAGATGAGAGTGAGTTTCCTGCCAAAAGCTAGGTCGGCCGTTTTCTTAACTGTTTGGCTCTCGTGAAATTTCTCTATTGTAAAACTTCACGTAGGAAATCTGCTTAGTTTACGCAGCCCCTGCGTGACGGACTTTTTTTTTTAATTTTCTTTACCCCCGTTTTACCCTAAGGTTGCAATGTTCAAACCCGAATTTTTATAGTTCATAATAGCTCTTCCGTACAACTCAGGTAGGAGTAGAGTAGTGAGGTCAGGCCTAAGTTTAATAAAATTTTTAGGGGTGAGCAAATATTTAAAAGCGACAAATGTCTTAGGGTGCCCGAAATTGGAATACCACTACCCCTGCACAGTGGGATTCCAATAAAATGTTTATTTACATAAAATGTACCCATGTATATTATCTTTCACCCATTGTTTTTTTTTTTTAAACACATCAGCCGCAATTAACTTATATGCGTAGAAAATGTCTTCTGTTTTCACTAGTTTATTCAAGCTAGGGAGAGGCCATTCAAGCAAAGAATATCCCCCTTCTAATTTTCTTGCTATAATAGAGATGACAGTGAAATAGGATATGCTCGACATTTTCCTATTCATCGCAATATGTCTCTTATCTCAAATCTCGCAATAAATAGCTAAATAAAATATTATTATTATTATTATTATTTATTAACGTCCAATTTTTGCAACTAAGGCTAATTGGGACGGGTTATCTACAGGTTACCACTCGTTTCTAGCCAGGGTGGGATTTTAGAAAGTTATTTAATGAATTTCGTCACTAAATAATTTCCTTTTCCCAGGCAAGAATCGAACTCGCGACTCTAGGTTTGCCATGTGAGATAAAGGTCAACGCTTTAACTCGCATGGCTAACCTGAGCCCCAAAATAAAATAAATTAAATAAAACTCTTATTCTATTTTTATGCTTTCTTTAATTTGTATCTACTATTGCCTCGGGAATTTAGAAATTCATTATTCCTTTTCTTGTAGACGAGATGACAAATATTTCGTCTTAAGCGATAATGACACTTTTAGTGTACCCTCAAAATTTATTAAGCTTTATTTGATTTCTAGATACATTCAGAAGTTTGAGGCATCATCATGTGAGCTATTTCAATCCCAGACAATGAGAGCAACACTGAATTCCAATTCTGCCAGGGATATTTATTTTATTATCTAAACTGTAAGGTACCCTTCATAAGAAGCTAGGCATTCGTAAAATGTCATTGAAAATAAATAACTAAAGAAAGAAAATTTTAATACTGGCATGCTGATTCGGACTTATTCTCCTTTAGTAATTTGTTGTAAACAATGTACATAAACTGATAACTACATAAATACTAAACATAAACTCATAATTCTAATCCGAATTTCTAGTCAATGTTTGTGCAGGGATTTGAATGTTAATTCTCTGATCTATTGTGTATTTGCGGTGGTTACATATTCCAATCAAACAATATCTACTTTATATTCCAGGAAGATCGACTCCTGCAAATGTACACTCAATATCGAAATAGTATATGCAAATTTTTGAAAAAAAGGGTAGATGTACCACTAGACGGAAAAATAGTTAAATGTAAAACTCGAGTGTTTCCGCTTTCTAAATGCTCACGCAAATATCCTAAATAACTGAAT
Organism: Riptortus pedestris; assembly: GCA_019009955.1. Classification (NCBI taxonomy): domain Eukaryota; kingdom Metazoa; phylum Arthropoda; class Insecta; order Hemiptera; family Alydidae; genus Riptortus; species Riptortus pedestris. The sequence continues at coordinate 122,065,523 of CM032232.1, forward strand.
AGTTACGATTTTTGGAAACTGGATTATTCTTTTTCATACGCCCTGTATTACAAAGTTTCGTTAAAGAAACGATTATATTTATTTGCAGATTTCTCTTAAGGTATTGAGGTTGTACTCAAGAAAAAAAGATCAATTTCGTAACGGCTGAAATAAGAACAGGGGAGAAGGGGTTTAGAGGGGGAGAATTTTTAAACTTCGAAATATCTCCGTTACGATATGGATCAAAAAATGTATAAAGCCAATCTTATTGCTAATTAAATGTACTATTAATGTTAAATAAAACTTAAAAAATAAAATCTGCTTAGTTTACCCCGCCCCTGCGTGGCGGACTGTTTGTTACTTATTCACAACAGATTTTCTGAAACAAATCAAGAAGAAGAGTTCTTCTGTTTATTTTTTTTTATTGAAATGGAGATTTTAGGAAACAATGTACCATTGTTCAAGACTATAGAGAGGTTTTCAAACGAGACTTCGAACGGATGAGCCCGTTCTATGGCTCGGTGAAATCTGGAAAATAAACTCAGTTAATATTTGAAAATTTCTCATTACAGGAGGAGAGTATGGAAGGAATGGCGGGCGAAATGATAGCGGAGACCAAAGGGAAAGGCAAATAAATAAAGGAATTGCGGAGGAGGAGGGGCTGTGACAACAGGACATGTTTGTCCCCACATAAAGGATAGTCATAAAAATAACAGGGGACACTTTACCGGTTAGCCCCTTTTCTTATATAACTCCATTTTCTTCTCAATCTTCCCCCATCTTGTTCGTCTCCTTCTATTCGTCCTTTGGTTATGGCTCAATTTAATTTGTTTATGAAAGTTTTTATATATATATATGGACTGAGCACGTTTCTCGCCAGACACTTCATTTTCCAATATTCGACAATACACTGTTTGCCAAGTGGATATGCCATCAAGCTTCAGAATAGTCATTTCTCGTTAAGAATGAATCTGACTGCTATATCCCAGAAAACGCGTAAAATATAAGAATTAGATGAGATAAGTGGAGGCATCTTCACAGGAATTCTAGCCATACTGCTCATAGACAATGAAAAACCTAACATCAGTCAACATCTTTCGAACCGTATGTTATCTAGAGTGCAAGAAGAATAAAATCCGTCAGCCGGAGATGAGGAAACTCAGTTTTCGTAAATTTAAGCTCAACATGCTGAAGGTCTAAAATGAAGTTTGAAGAGTAAAAAGAACAAATATTTCTGTTAATATTCAAGTTAGAGAAAAAATGTACGTCATCATTATAATATAAATTATGGTCTTCAGTGTTTACTGAAGCTGTTAACCCTTAACTAGCCAAGGTGTCTTTAAAGACACCGTTCATATTTAACACTCCCAGAGAGCAACTGCTTCTATTCTTACCCCTTTTGGGCCACAGTCCACACCCCTGTAACCTCCCAAGCATGGACATATGCGACACAAGTCCATTTATTGTTATTGGAGCTAATTACTAACAATATACTGAAGAAAATCATCATTGTTTACCACCCAACTTCACACTAGTTGCCAGCAAAGTTTCTAATTCATTAAAATATACGCTATTCAATTTAAATATGAACCAAAATGAGTGAATTAGTTGTAAAGGATTGTATTTAAGTTCCTATGTGTTTCATTTTCCATTCAGGAGAGAAATAGAGTTTTAGCATGGATTTTAAGGATGGTGTACTTAAGTTCACCCTGGCCAAATACCAACAAATTTGCCCAAGGGGCATGATTTTGTATTGTTTCTTACTTTTACCATTTTAATTAACAGATACGTATAAAAGTCGAGGTGAAACGATTTTTCTCTTTGCTACCAAAATTTAGTATCCCCTCTGATGAAGAAGAAAGCAACAATGAAGGAGAAAATGCACACGGATACCCCAAAATGGATGAAGGAAATTTTCAAATTGAAATGAATGAAGTATTGGAACATTTTAATATTGAGGGTGGAAGAGGGAAGAGGGTGTTATGAAGAATAGGTTGATAACAAAAAGTGCATCAGCATTATTAAATGGTATGACAATAAAGTGTTGACTTTAGTGACATGTTCGTTGCACTTTATAGAACAGGTTACCGCTCCCACAAATATTACATGAACATTTTCAGCTAATAATTGGATTTGGTGGTTAATAACGTATTGCTATTGCAAAAAAAGGAACACCCTAAAAAAAAATGAATTTAAAACAATTTCGAATACACATTGCAGAGGATATTCTGCTGGACCGGCGAGCTAAAAGGGCTAGATACCACCAATTGCAGCCAAGAACTGCTGCAGCTCTCATAACTTAGACACCACCATTGATTTACGGTGATTGGCCTGAGTGTACTTAAAGACACCACTAAGGTTTTAGGGTAACTGGCCAAGGTGTACTTAAAGACACCATGTAATATTATTGTTCAGAAAAAAAAATAATTAAAACCATATATATTCTATTTATTAGGAACGAAAATAATTTGTTTTTAAGAAAAAATTTCATTTCAAGTCATTTTTTGAGTTCCTGGCCAATTAAGGACATCGAGTATGGTGTGCATCCAATTAACCATTTACATATATCTCACAAAATAAAAGTTGAGTGAAAACCATATTTGGAATGAAGTCGTTCCATAACAGCTATGCTAAGTATGGCATGAGTTGGAGTGGGGGTTTACTGATGACCGAAAACTAAAATATGGAAACATCTCGGTTAACATTCGATATAGAGAAAACATGTACGTAACAACATTATATATATGTCTCTGTGTGTGTATTGACCACATTTTCGTCCTCTCTTGTGTCGGATCGATGGACATATGAGCACATTTTTCGAAAATAGCATCATGAGTACAACCATATGCAGCAAATAGCTGATTTGCCTTAAGGGAAATGCGCTAACAAAAACTACAACCACCAGAGCGCTATCAGATATATATATATATATATATATATATATATATATATATATATATATTTATTTGTTTTGTTTGAGGTTAATGACCTCTGTGATCTTTAGCCGCCCCCAAGGAGATTTGGGGGATTCTTGATCAGAGATTTCTCAACTTGCCGTACAGCCCCGTTAACCAAGATGACCAGAAATGAGTTGTTTCCAGTAGACTGATGGGCCTTGAACCCCGGGGGGTGGGGCAATATTCAGTTCACACTGTGTTAGCTTGCCTGTGTACGGGATCTAAGAAAGTCATAATCATAGTCAGTAGTTATACTCATAATTGCTGAAGGGTTTAAGTGGTTGAATTAGAGAAATATGAAAAAAAAGACTATGGAGACTGTAGTGTGTGTGATATTCAATATATGTTAGGATATTTGTTCTTTTTGAAATATTTTATCCGGTGTGTTGTTTGCTTCAATGAGAAAATGCACTCGTTTTAGGACCCAGGCGCACAGGTTTCCCGCTGCCTTATGCCTGTGATTATATGAGAATGACTATCAGAATGAGTACACAGTAAAAAAGTCCGTCACGCAGGGGCTGCGTAAACTAAGCAGATTTCCCACGTGAAGTATTACAATAGAGAAATCTGCCTAATAATAACAGTAGTAGGAAGGTATCTCTAGACCTATTCACGAGGGAGGAATAGTTACCGAAACGGCCGCCAGAGCTCTCGGCGGATAGTGCCGAACATAGCCGACTTGCTGACCACACTCACAATACAAATGCAAGTATCTCGGTTAATATTCAAGATACAGAATAAATGTATAGAAGAATATTTATATTAAATTTAATTTGCAATAAGATTGATTTTATACACTTTTTCGATCCGACGCATAATAACGGAGATATTTCGAATGTTTAAAAATCCCCCCTCTAAACCCCCCTTCCCACTGGTCCGATTTCAGCCATTAACGAACTTGATCTTTCTTTTTACATAAAACGCTTAAATATGAAGTTTGGTAACGATCAAACAAAAATTGCGACCGCTAGAGCGTTAACAGACATGTATATATATATATATATATATATATATATATATATACCTATAAAGGACCTCATTTTCGTTATCTCCTGGGTAGGATCGATGGACATTTGAGGAAATTTTTCAAAACTCGCGTCATGAGTACGACCTCAATAGCTGATTTCCCTTAAGGCAAATCTGCTAAAAAGAAAAATTAGAGAACCACCCCTCCGTAACTTGATTATAATCTGACTAATAATGGGCATTACAGTATGAAATCTCCAATTTTAAAACACCACCAGTCTTTCCTCACAAAAATAGTTCGAGTCGCAAAATCAACAAACAGCATTGAATGATATATCGATACATGTAAACATGGACACACTCACACACATAATTATGCACGTTGGCAGGCAAGCACACACATATTATTATTCCATTTTATTTAGCTCATCTTGCATCTTTCTATTATTTCAGTTATTAGTTTTCTATAGTAAAGCTCTAAAGATATGTTCACCCGTGTTTCAGATTACACAAAAATATATTTAGTTAAACGAAATTGACGGTATTACTAAAAATAACTAATTACGAAAATAAAAATAATTTGCAAATATCCAATTAACCTAATTCCTCTATACAAAAAAAAATAAATGGCCCAGACAAGTAGGTTGCGGTATTTATTATACAACAGATATAATTAAAAATTCGGCCTGTCATCCAAGTTATCCACTGTTACAACTTTGCCGAAAAATTGCAATGCAGGAATATTAAACAAACCAATAGGGCTATAAATAAATCAACAAATGTAAAAAAAAAAACAATTATCCTGATTAACTGTCAAGATATCCAATAACAAAATTGAATTTTGGATTATACAAATAAAATAAGAAATTTCCACTGATGAAAAAAATCGTGAAAGGGAATTCATCTGAATTATTTTTATTGAAAAGATATTTTACCAATTAAAATATATCCATGTCTGAATTCCATAAATATTTTAATAAACCTTGACTTCTCTCTAATAAAGCCATTAATAAATAAGGTTTATTTAGCAATAATTCTCGGAATTATTGGCTCAAGCCATTCACATTTCTGGAAATTAATAACAGAAGTTATTTTCGTTATTTACAAATTATTATTATTTTTTTTGTATGAGCCTTATAAAATAAATTCCGAGAATCGTTACGGATAAAAGTCTTGAGTCATTACAGATTTTAAAATAGATTTAAGTCTTGCCAATATTGATCAGAAAACTAAGAGGTATTTTACGGCACATTCAACCAGAAATTTAGAACTTCTAGATAGGTTGGGAATTTACATTTTGTCATATTTTAATTAAAGGGAAATAGATATTGAGGTTATGCCCATATGATAAATTGTTCATCGGACCTACCTACATAAAAATTCGTATTATCTGAGGTACTGTGAGTTAGATCGAATAATTGCATAGAATCATATTGCAAATTTAATTACCCATAAATGTTGTCACTTACATATTTTGTCTATCGTGAGTATTAAACGAGATATTCGGATTTTATAGTTTTGCGTAAACCCCCACTAATACTCATGTCATATTAATAATAAGCTGTTATATCATGAACCACTTCATTACATGGCTTAATAGCAAATATTGTTTTCATTGGACTTTTAACAATTTCCCCCAAGGAAAATCAGTGTACTGAAGTCGTACTCATGACGCAATTATCTAAATTTCTAGCTCAGATACCCAGCTTCGCCCAGGAATTGATTTGAGGCTGAATGGTAATGGTATTTTTCTGGCAAGGCTTTACTTTGCACAATATTTTGACATTTACCCGTCCCAGTGGTTAGGGTTAATACCCGTTGTTGGCATTTGTTAATAATAAAATTAATTTTTTATCTAAGTCTTCACTGTCCTCCAAATAGTCATATTTCCCGTCCCCTGTGCATTATGCATAGATTTCAGCTATTAAAGACAAAATATTAACATTGATTTGAATTAATTTTTCCAGCTGAGGTACCTGATAGTTCAAATAGGAATGAATTATCTAGCATATCAATATTTCTACGCAAATTACTTGCTCCACACATTGTTCCTGGAGAAATGTATAAAAAAAAGAAAAGTTAATCTAAATAACAAAGTAAACAACTTTTGTAATGTGCATGTTTGTCGAAAAACAAATAGACAATGAAATATCGCGAATTTTTATTTCAGGCCTCCCTTATAACCCCCACTCCCGTTCTAACCTAAACATTTTAATATAGCTTATAACCATGTAAGAATTTATTTATTTATATATTCCGAGTTTTGCTGGAATCGGTTCAACCGTTGGTGTCCAAAAAAATAGTTGACTCCCGCTTTAGCTTTTAGTGTATATCTCGTTTATAATTCGGTATACGAAAAAAGTGTATATAACAAATATTACTCTAAATAACAAAATAAACAACTTTAGTTATGTTCATATTTGCTGATAAACCAATAGGAAGCAAAATATCTCTATTTTTAATTTCTGGCTTCCCTTATAACCCCCACTCCTGTCCGTCCCAAGAAATGTTGGTAGGGCTTGTTATAATAAAAGCGTTAATGCTAATACATATACCGAGTTTTATTTATTTCGGTTGGGTCTTTTGTCCCAAATAAAATTGTTCACTTCCGCTATAGGTTTTAGCGTATATTTCGTTTATAATTCGGTATACGAAAAAAGTGTATATGACAAAAGTTACTCTAAATAACAAAATAAACTACTTTTGTTATGTTCATATTTGCCAAAAAACTAATATGAAACGAAATATCGCTATTTTTAATTTCTGGCTTCCCTTATAACCCCCACTCCTGCTCGTCTCTGAGGATATTAATATAGCCTAAAGTCTAAGTTGGATTAGTAGTAATATACATACCAAGTTTCATAAATTTCGGTTCAGCTGTTTATGCGTGAAAAGGTAACAAACAAACAAACACACACGAAAGAAACAAAATGCAGTTATGGTGTCTATGACATGTGAAACGAAAAGTTATCGTGAAATTTCGCGAAAAAAATCAATGTACAGATAGAGGTTACAATTTTTTATATATATATATATATATATATATATATATATATATGTGTGTGTGTGTGTGTGTGTCTGTCTGTTACCGCTCTAGTGGTCGCAATTATTGTTTTTTTTCGTAACCAAACTCGATATATTAGCGTTTCATTCAAGATTAAAGATCAAGTTCGTTAACGGACAAGGGAAAGTAGGATTTAGAGTGGGAGAATTTGGAGAAGATTCAAAATATTTCCATTACGATATGTCGGATCGAAAAATTGTATAGAACCAACCTTATTGCAAATTAAATGTACTATATACTATAATATTGATATTTAAATTTTTTCACTTGAATAGTAACTAAGATATTTCCATTTTTCAGTTCACAGCCTTCAGTAAACCCCCCACTTCTACTCATGCCGCATAAACAATAATCTCTTAATTGATAAATCACTTTATTTGAAGCTTGAATACTAAATGTTGTTTTCAAGAGACCTTAATTAAACAAGCAAATATGTTCTGCTGACCCCCCCCCCGTCTTAAGTTCTTGGACTATAAAAATTGGAGTGATGGTGATAACTATTCTGATTCATTATAAATTACAGTACTATGGATTAAATAAAAATTATTATGTTATTTTCAGATGTAATATAGTAATTGTTTTTCTTTCCTGTGAAAGGTTTTCAGACCTGTTTGTTTATAATTCAGACGCTTACCGTTGAAAATTAAAATGTAAATTGATTGATAGATTTTTCATTACCGTTTGTATTATTTATTTAATAATCTCGGTGGTGTCACCATTGTTCCCAGTATGTGGATTCATCTATTGTAAAACTTCACGTGGAAAATATGTTCAGCTTACGCAGCCCTTGCGTGACTGCCTTTCCTTTTAGCTAAGAGCAAGGAAAATAAGGCCTATAGCCGATTTGGAGTGAGGGCAAAATGTACGTGCTGAGTCTGCGGTAAAGGTAAAAAATCTATAGTCAGATTTATGGTTGGAAGAGAGGCAGGTTGGATGCTTGCCAGAACCACCTCGCCCTGGGCCTCCCTCTCCTCTTTCTTATTGCTACCCCTCCTCTGCCTCCGTCTCAGCTATAGTCTACTAGCATACATTTACATTTAGCATTGTAATTAGCCGAAAACGGTTCAGCCAAACTTTATTATGCTGCTACAGTTCCAGACACTAATGTAAGAATTGTAATTACCTGGCTCTAATTCAGTAGAGAAGTGCGTTGCTGTAAAATAAAGAAATATGCATACTTCCCTTAAGAAGTAACTTTTATTAAATGGATATAATCATTATGAAACATATGTTCCATTCTTCATATTTTATGACAAGGGTCACCAATAATAAAACATTTTTCTTGGTGCAAACTTTATTGAAACTGCCCTACATGTTTCGTGTCTTACTTGCTACCTCTTCAGGGGCTAACCCTTATTAATAAAATATAAAAAATGAATAACATTAATTTTTACAAAACCCTTAATAATTCTTTACTAGATATTGTATTAATAACAGGTGCCTAAATCTATGACTTATTTATTAAATCTAATTACAGATTGCTACTTACATTTCTGAAGTGCTGGTTTCCCACTTAAATTCGTTGCATCTGTCCTCACTGAGGAGGTAGTTGATACTTAGGTTCCCGAAGTAGGTTAAATAAGCTGACTACGAGTCGATTACTTACACGTTAATCTTGAACACGATTATTTCGGGTCATAATTTAAAATCAATTAATTTAATATAAAACGTTATAGAATATATGACTGAGGCACTACATTTCATTTTTTTTTGTTTACTGCCCTTTTTCTATTTTTTATTATTTGAATATTCTCTTTTATTTTTAGTTAAGTATTATTTATTTCTTTATCAATTGTTGTAGGGGGTGAACTCTATCAATCACTCTAAGAACTGCGAAACTCTATCAACCACTCAAAGAAGAAATTGATAAAAACTGGCAACAAATGTGGAACGAAACCCAGAACAATAAACTAAAAACTATTAAAACCACCATCCGTCCATAGAAATATTCGACAAGAGACAACAGAAGAGATAAAGTTGTTTTAGGAAGACTCCGAACAGGGCACACAAGATTTACGTATGGTTATCTTATGACAAAAGATCAACCCCCGATTTGTGAGAATTGTAACACAGACCTGACTATCTACCACATATTAATGGAATGTCATAAGTATACAGGTATTCGAAACAAATGCAATATTTCCAATAATAAAGAAGTGGCCTTTGGAGATAACCCGAAAGAACTCGATAAATTGTTTAATTTTGTAAAAAATACGAGTTTATACAAATAAATTTAAAGTACAATTGTTTGTATCCTCGTTTTTATTGTTAAAATGGTGATATGGATGAGGATACAAAAATATGAATTATAGACATTACAGGGCGATGATAACCTGGCAGTTTTTCGCCCTTAAACCCAACGAAACTAACTTTCTTTATCAATTATTTTGAAATTTTTCAAAATTTAAGGTGTTTTTCTTGGATATAGAATTCTTGTTAAATTTATGTTATTAATTTCGAATATATTTTTTTAAAAAAGATAGCCGCTGAAATGGTGGCAACTAAGCCACGAAACATGTAGGACAGCTTCAATAAAGTTTGCACCGGAAAAATGTTATTTATTGGTGATCCTCGCCATAAAATATGGAGAATATATAAATAATATTGGGTACAGAATAAGAAGAATAGGTTCCAAATAGAAATCGGTCACGTAGAGGCTGCGTAAACTAAGCAGATTTCCTACGTGATGGTATTTTACACTTGTGATCTCATTTCACCTCATATTCCTCATTTATATGTAAAACAAATTGACGAGTAAAAGGGGGAGGGGTTACCTAAGGCAGAAAACAAAAACTAATTGTAAAAAAAAAATATTTTCAATCCTTGAGAACCGGTAAAAAATTAAGTATTATAGTTTATGTCATTTTTAGTTCATAAACCCTACCTGGTGTAATTTAATATAATTTTTAATTACGGAATGTTTTAACTGCTGTTTATGCAAAATATAACAGGAGTATGCCAGGGAGAAGGAAGTTGCCAAGTTGAAGATTCCACGGATAACTGCGGAAAGGGGCTTTGGCAATGGCGGTTTTCTAGCATCTGTTCTTCCCCAGTTTAATGACAAAACTTAAACCTCAGCTACGGTCCCTTGGTCTAGGTTATACAGGTGTTTTCCTTGGACAACCACCCCTGGATATTTTAACTAAACCCGCAAAGGTATAACGCTTTTATTAAGAGCTCAAAATTTATTCACGGATATATAATACGTGTAACGGGATAAATAATAGAGATTATTTATTCTGAGATGACGTTTATTTCGAAGAATAGTAAAAGTATTTAAGCTGTGGGAAGTTTAATTTTAAATATATTTGGTAGGCAAAGTTACGAAAGTTGTCTGAAAACCGTATTTGGTGTATATTGTAGCATAAAGGACTTTTTGTTTTACTTTGTGATAAACACTTTAGTTTTGCGAGCATAACTAAGAACCAACAACGAAAATATACGAATTCCAAACGTATATCGCCACTGACGCTCGTTTACAAAAGGCATAAACACAAACGCAATATCAAATAATAAAATAAAGATTAAATCTACTGTTTGGGCAAAGGCAGAATAAATATAAAATCAATAAATTAAAAACAAAAGAAAGAAATTTTTGCTACTTAGACAGTTATGAACATAAACCAAGCTTGTGGAATTTAAATCAGTTATATATATATATATATATATATATATAAGGTGTTGTTGTTTTTTGGAGTTTTTGGTCAGTGTTGGTAACTTTTATATAACTTGAACATAGCTTTAACATAATATATCAATAGCTGTGATAACATATATCAATAACAAATGTAGCAAAGTGAAATAACTATATTATATCAATTTTATTATTACGTAAAAATAGCTTTAACAAAAAAATAATATAACAATAATTATAATAACACATGTCAATAGTTATAACATAGTTCAACAAAAAAAAGACAATATACTATAGCAATACAAAACATAAGGTAGTGACCAAGTCAATTATAACCAACTTGAGGTTATACTCTGTACTCCTAATATAAAGAAAGGAACTACAGTGATGTACAATAATTTTTAATTATCTTTAGTCTTGGTAAGTAGAATTAACACAAACACTATCTATTACACTCTAATAACAATGTGCAATACATATATAAAGTAGCACCTGTACTTTTTATCCCTGAAGAAGAGAAAATAAATATTCTCGAAATATTGGAATGAACTAAGATTTTTTCACCAACACTGACCAAAACTCCAAAAAACAACAACACTATATATAAATATATATATATATATATATATATATATTAAAAACAAATATATCATATATATATAAAACTATTAATAATAAACCAGTTACTGGTAAAATGAACACAATCAATTCAAGTGTAATTAAAAATATGATGTGGTCATCCCCATTGTATATTCCAAATTTTAAGAAAATTATATCTTATTTAAAATTATAGAATATACAATATCTTATAATTTAGAAAAAAAAGTTTAAACAGTTAATGGTGTTTTAACAGATTTCCCTTTAGGGGAAACAGCTATTGAGGTCGTACTCATGAAGCCGTTTTCGATAAATGTCTTTAAATGTCCATCGATCCTTCCTAGGAGATGACGAAAAAGAGGTCCGTTTAAAATTATATATATATATATATATATATATATATATATATATATATATATATATATATATATTCTTTATTTTTGTTAACGCTCTAGCGCAAGCAATTATTGTTTAATCGCTCCCAAACTCGATATTTAGTCCGTTTATGTTAAATAAAAGATCAAGTTTGTTAACGGCAGAAATCGGACAAGGGTGAGGGGGGGGGTTAGAGGGGGAGAATTTTGAAAATTTCAATATCTCCGTTACTAAACGTCGGATTGTAAAAATGTTCAAATTCAATGTTATAGCACATTAAATGTACTATAAATATTGTTATAGACATTTATTCCCTATCTTGTAAATTAACAGAGATATTTGCATTTTCAGTTTTCAGCCTTCAGTAAACCCCCACTTCTACTCATGTTACATAAACAATACTCTGTTATATAATCAATACACTATTTCAAGCTTAAATACCAAATATTGTTTTCCAGAGACCTTTATTATACGAGATGCATGCAAATGTGTTCTGGTAACCCCCCCCCTCCCCTGGACTACTTATATTTGAATTTTTTAGATAAAAATTATTCTGATTCATTATAAATTACAGAACTTGATATAGTAAATACTTTTCAATCAAATTAATACGTTATATTCAGATATATTACAGTAATTGTTTTTCTTTCCGCTAAGAAGTTGGCAGAACTGTTTGTTTACATTTCTGATGCTTTCCGTTGGGAGGTTTCTTATTATCGTTGGTATTTATTCACTTAATATTCACGGTTGTGTTGTGTTGTCGGTATGTAGATTTATCTATTTTTAAATTCCACCCGGTAAATCTGCTTAGTTTACGCAGCCCCTGCGTGATGGAATTTTTTTATCTCCTCACACCTGCCAATATGTTTATATTTTAGAAGTTTTAACTATTTCTTTTACTCATTTACATCGTTTATTTTTTATACTTTTATTATATTTAATCCTTGCTATAAAGGTAATCAAAATATATTCTCCAAGGAAGGCCTTGACGCCATAAGATACACGACTATCTCTTCACCTAAAGGAGACCTATAATTTAAATACATCATTGACGTCAATATCCAGGAGTGGAGTAATTGTTCCCTTCATTCATGGCGGAAAAATGTTATAAATAGGTTTAATTACGCCTTGTGTGGAAAATCGATATACACTTTTTATAAGGTACAAATAAATCGTTCCAATTACCTTTGACGATAACAAGGCACCTTATTTCTGGAATATAAATAAGGTATGTATAGGGTAAGAATGGGGGCGGAAACTGCAAGGACCCTCTTACTCTCTTAGAATAATACTGTTTGCTCACTTTGCAGAAAAATAACTTTTGTACTCTCTTAATTATTCTTATTCAACTCTCTCTCTCTCTCTCCCCCTCTCTCTCTCTCTTTCTCTCTCTCTCTCTCTCTCTCTCTCTCTCTCTCTCTCTCTCTCTCTCTTTCTCTCTCTCTCTCTCTCTCTCTCTCTCTCTCTCTCTCTCTCTCCCTCCCTCTCTCTACTCTCCCTCTCTGCTCTCTCTCTCTCTCTCACTCTCTCTCTCTCTCTCATCTCTCTCTCATCTCACTCTCTCTCTCTCTCACTCTCTCTCTCTCTCACTCCCTCTCTCACTCCCTCTCCTTTTTTTTTCACCCATTCATAAACTTTTGCTGCCCTACAATTTTAAGAAACATTTGCTGCCCAAATATTGTAAGAAACATTTGCCAATTAAGCAATCTTGTTCCCTGTTTTGTTTCAGATCCTGAGAATTGGGATTGTCTAACAAGATAAATAACATCTATTAAATACAAATTCTCAGAAACCCTTCTGAAAAAAAAGCTTAAATAAATCCTACTTTCTAGAAATATTGCTTTCGTATAGAACTGTTTTTCTTTGGCAATATTTCTATTTATATATATTTATATGTGTGTATGTACATGTAACAAATTCCAGTCCACTTCAAATCGAACCGTTCGTAAAGAAAATCCCAATACATTTTTTTTGAACGAATTGAGTCGTAGAAATACGGTTTTCAAGAATATTTTCACATTAATGGACAACAAGCAGTTGGAAAAACATTTCAGAAAGTATTCGAATACAACATTATTTGTGTACAACAAGAAAAAATCCGAGAACTCGTGCAACTGAATTAAAAATACAGGAAATTTGGGGGGATAAATATGTTTCATTTCTCCCTATTGTGATTTTCGACATTTGTTGGCTTCAAACGGGGTGTATTCTGATTTTTGAGGTTATCTTTGGCTTCAGATGCTGTGTATTATGAGTTCGGGAAAGTCTTTGGCTTCAGACAAGCTTATTGTGAGTTTGGGACAGTCTTTGGCTCCAGAGAGGACATATTGTGAGTTAGGGCAGGCTTTGGCTCCAGAGAAGGTGTATTGTATGTTTAGGGCAGTCTTTGGCTCCAGAGAGGACATATTGTGAGTTAGGGCAGGCTTTGGCTCCAGAGAAGGTGTATTGTATGTTTAGGGCAGTCTTGGGCTCCAGAGAGGACATATTGTGAGTTAGGGCAGGCTTTGGCTCCAGAGAAGGTGTATTGTATGTTTAGGGCAGTCTTTGGCTTCTTAGAGGGCATATTGTGAGTTTGGGACTGTCTTGGGCTCCATAGAGGGCATATTGTGAGTTTCGGAAGGTCTTTGGCTCCAGAGAGGGCAAATTATGATTTTGGTAATGTCTTTGGTCCCAGACATGTTAATTGAGAGTTTGGTATAGTCTTTGGCTCCATACATGTTTATTGTGAGTTTGGGAGAGTCCTTGAACAAAAATATAAACATATAGTCTTAGAACGTCATTTAATAAAAATAGTGCCTGATTTTATTTACTTAATTACTAAACAAGATAAAAATATTGTTTATGTGATAGTGCAATTAGGACCAGCCCCTTCTAAAGAGAAGGAGTATGACGAGAGAGAGAGAGAGAGAGAGAGAGAGAGAGAGAGAGAGAGAGAGAGAGAGATAGAGAGAGAGAGTGTGAGAGCGATAGAGAGAGAGAGAGAAGAGAGAGAGAGAGAGAGAGAGAGGAGAGAGAGAGAGAGAGAGAGAGGAGAGGAGAGAGAAAGAGAGGAGAGAGAGGAGAGAGAGAAGAAGAGAGAGAGAGAGAGAGAGAGAGAGAGAGAGAGAGAGAGAGAGAGAGAGAGAGAGAGAGAGAGAGAGAGAGAGAGAGAGAGAGAGAGAGAGAGAGAGAGAGAGAGAGAGAGAGAGAGAGGTCTAATAACTGATGGTGTAACTATAAATGATTTTGTGACCAAAAGTGTAGAATAATGAATAAAAAAAAATTACAATATGAGTTAGAAGAATAATTCATTTTTATCTGCATCTCCTAAAAATCTTAGTTATAGAACATTCTAATTTGGTTTATTTTTCTTCGAATTAGAAACTGTTTATTCTTCTAACAAATTCGCTGGCTTGTTTAATTTTAGTTCTGATATTTGCTCTGTTCTCTCATTCTCTCTCTCTCGATTTCTCTAAACCTTTTGCCTTGTACTTTATTGACATTTCCGAGAATATCGTCTCCGGAGCTATTTCTGAGAGGTGCTTACAGGAAAATAGTTCTCTGTATTCGTAAAAGCTGTTCCACCTGCGTGACCATGTTAACCTAGACATCATTGGTTTGCAAGGAACCAAAAAAATAGAAGTCAGTTGTGACACATTTTAACAATTTCTCCTTTAGAAGTTAGAAGCTATGGGTTTTCAGGCAGTTGACGGAAGAAATCGTGTATTTCCAAGAGCAATAAGTCCGTCATGTAAAACTGGGTTACCAGTTTTGTTAAAAATAAAAAAAAAGGCCTAAAGTACATTCTTTTGTAAGAAACGGTTTGGAGATAAAACCTATTCTAACTTAAAAGATAAATATGAACAATATGTTATTTATTTACGTCCACTCTTTCTCATTGGGGTTTTCTACTAGTTACCATCCTTTTCTAGCCAGGGTTGGAACAAGGATTTTATTTAATGAGTTCATCGCTAAATAAATTCTTATTGCCCAGGCGAGAATCGAACTCGTCTCTCTAGGTCTGTCATGTGGGATTAAGAGCAGTGGCCTAGCTCATGGCTAATCTGAGCACCCCCAACAAAAATATGAAAGTCACGTATTACCATTTATCTCATAAAGTAAAATGTCAATGAGAAAAATATTTTGGTATTTAGGCTTCAAATAAAGTGTTTCATAATATAATCGCTTATTGTTAATATGACATGCGTAGGAGTGGGGATTTACCGAAGGCCGGTGATATTAAGAATTTTTCTAATTCCCCCTCTTAACCCTCCCCCCCAGACCACTAGAGCGTTAACAGACAAATATATATATTGTTGCGAAAAAGAAAATACATGAATAATCTTTCAGAGAGAGAGAGAGAGAGAGTCGCGTATTTGGAAAGTGTGACGTAGATCAAAGAGGCCGATAGAATGTTCTAGGTCCGACCAGTACCTTCCAGCCAGACGTCGAATAGTCCAGACAATTCCCCTTCGATGTATGCCGCCGCCCTATATAAAGAAGGGCCGCGAGCGAGTCAGTTTTATGCTCAGCGATCTTGATGGTCACATCAGTGTTACAGTGCGACTTAGAAAAACTTGCGGCATGAGTACGACTTCAATAGCTCATTTCTCTTAAGGGAAATCCGCTATAATTGAAGCTCCAATTGATTTTTTTTTTTTTTGTAAGTGACCTTTAACAGTTACAACGGTACTTAATCTAATACCAATTGTCACCTCTGCTTCAAAACATTTTCCCGCGAAATCTCCGCTATTAGTTTTAGTTAGGGTTTAATCAGGAAATGAAGACACATTTAAAATTTCACCCCCTTATCTTTATATCTTAAGGATAGGTCGATGGTCATTTGAGGTAATGCTTCAAAATTCGCGTCTTGAGTACGACCAAATTTGTTAATTTCTCTTAAGGGTACTTAAGTGCCACATTGATCACTCTCTCTGTTCACGAATCCCACTTTCAAAGGCGACTTAAGGTGTGTGTGCATAAATATTGGTTTCTATGCAAACTGGTACTTTGGGCTTTATTGAGAGCGATTATATTGCACGATGATTTATTTGTTTGTTTGTTTTTAAAAAAATGTATAAGCTAATCGTTAGCGGACTTTACGATAATTATTTATTTACATTTGATGTTAAATAGAACATAGTCCGTCACGCAGGGGCTGCGTAAACTAAGCAGATTTCCCACGTGAAGTTTTACAGTCGAGAAATCTGCCCAATAACAACTGTAGTGTAAGGGATCTCTAAACCTATTCACGAGGGACGAATAGTTTACGGAAACGGCCGCCAGAGCTCTCGGTGGAATGTCCCGAACATAGCCGACTCCTGCCGACGACGCACAGAATACAAATGCAAATATCTCGGTTAATATTCAAGATAGAGAATAAGTGTATATAACAATATTTATAGAAAATTTAATTTGCAATAAGATTGGTTCTATACAATTTTTCGATCCGATGCATAATAACGGAGATATTTTGAACTTTCGAAAATCCCCCCTCTAAACCCCCCCCTCCCTGTGGCACGATTTCAGCCATTAACGAACTTGATCTGTCTTTTTACATAAAACGGTTAAGTATCGAGTTTCGTAACGATCAAACAAAAATTGCGACCGCTAGAGCGTTAACAGACAAATATATATATATATATATATATATATATATATATATATATATATATATATATATATAATTTTGAACGGACCTCATTTTCGTCATCTCTTGGGTAGGATCGATGGATATTTGAAGAAATTTTTCGAAACTCGCGTCATGAGTACGACCTCAATAGCTGATTTCCCTTAAGGGAAATCTGCTAAGAATAAAACTATTATAATAATATTAAAATAAAATTGGTTTCAGGCGTGGGTTTTATTAGCAGATTTCCCTTAAGGGAAATCAGCTATTGAGGTCGTACTCATGACGCGAGTTTCGAAACATTTCTTCAAATGTCCATCGATCCTACCCAGGAGATGACGAAAATGAGGTCCGTTCAAAATTTTATATATATATCTATATATATATATATTTGTCTGTTAACGCTCTAGCGGTCGCAATTTTTGTTTGATCATTACCAAACTCGGAATTTAATCGTTTTATGTAAAAAGAAAGATCAAGTTCGTTAATGGCTGAAATCAGTCCAGTGGGAGGGGGGGTTTAGAGGGGGGATTTTCGGAAAATTCGAAATATCTCCGTTATTATGCGTCGGATCGAAAAATTGTATAGAATCAATCTTATTAAAAATTAAATTTACTATAAATATTGTTCTAAACATTTATTCCCTATCTTGAATATTAACCGAGATATTTGCATTTTTATTAAATTTGGGCCGGTAACGGATTTTTGAGTTTCCCGCCAAAACCTAGTTCGTCCCTTTGCCGTAAGTGTTGGGCTCTTGTATGGAGATTTCTCTATTGTATTACTTCACGTGGGAAATCTGCTTAGTTTACGCAGCCCCTGCGCGACGGACTTTTAATCTCATATGGGGCGGGGCGCAGTTTATCCATGTGGGTAAAGCCTTGCCTTAAATCTCACATGGTAAACCTTGAGTGGCGAGTTGATTCCCCCCCTGGGAAATACGAATTTTTTTAGTGACGAACTCATTAAATAAAATCCTTAGTCCCACGCTCGCCAGGAAAGGGTGGTAACCAGTAGATCACCCGTCCCAATTACCCTTAGTAGCAAAACGTGGACGTGCATAAACAATAAAAATAACAAAATTTCAAAGTAACTAAGGATATTTAGGTCGGATTGCCTACGAATTACCAACATTTCAGTTAGGACTGAGGATTCAATTTAATGGTTTCACTAAATACATTCCAATTACGCAAACGGCCATCAAAATCCTCTCAATAAAGATGACAGATGAAATAGTTCAAGTGCATGTTCTATGAGTTTCTCATACTCCGACTTATATTTATTTCTTATCTTTTTATCGGTTTTACAATATTTTCTTTTTTTTTTATAGTTGATAACTTTAGGAGAGGCAGGCATATATAGGAATAAAAATGGCAACAAGAATATGCCTAAAGGTAAAAATGAGGACATAGAAATGACTGGTCAGGTGTGAAATAGCGGTTAAGAAGGAGCGGGAGGAATCCTTTGTATGACACTGGGGGAAGGGACTAACTGAATTTTTATTCCGAGACCATGGTTAGGAATGGGAGTGTGAAGAATGGGCGGGACGTGCAGCCCATAGTAATGGCCTGCTTACCAACCAATATGCTACATGGATTATATGGCATTTTTCTGTTTATTTTTTTATTTTATTCTGTATTTGATAATAGCTGATAATAATGAAACGCACGTATTTTCTTCGAATACTCAGAGTGCAATAGCACATGTATCTCGAATAGTTAATAATAAGAATAAAGTGGAAAAAATCCAAAACTGTTACGCAGTGGCTTGTGAACTTAAGCATATTTCTCACGTGCTAGTATAACACACTTTGGATCTTATATCACATCATATTCCTTATTTCTATGTAAAAAGTCCGACACGCAGGGGCTGCGTAAACTAAACAGATATCCCGCGTAAAGTTATACAACAGTGAAATCTCCGTACGAGTGCCGAACAGTTACCGAAACCCGCTTTCGGCAGGAACGAATTTAAGTGATCATAGCTCGTCCGTTACACTTAATAAAAATGCAAATATCTCGGTTAATATTCAAGATAGAGAATAAATGTATAGAACAATATTTATAGTAAATATAATTTGCGATAAGATTGGTTCAATACAATATTTTGATCCGACGTATAGTAAGGGAGATACTCTAAACCCCTCCCCTCCCACTGGTTCGATTTCAGCCGTTCACAAACTTGATCTTTCTTTTTACATAAAACGATTAAATACCGAGTTTGGTGGCGATTAAATAAAAATTGCGACCGCTAGAGCGGTAACAGACAAATATATATATATATATATATATATATATATATATATACACACACCCACACACATATATATATATATATATATATATATATATATATATATATTTGAATGGACCTCATTTTCGTCATCTCCTAGGTAGGATCCATGGACATTCAAAGAAAAAATTCGAAAATCGCGTCATGAGTACGACCTCAATAGCTGATTTCCCTTGAGGGAAATCTACTAAAAAAAAAGTCCGTCACGAAGGGGTTGCGTAAACTAAGCAGATTTCCCACGTGAAGTTTTACAGTAGAGAAATATGCCTAATAACAACTGTACTAGTAAGAAACCTCTAAACCTATTCACGAGGAACGAATAGTTAAGGAAACGGCCGCCGGAGCTCTCGGCGGAAAGTCCGAACATTGCCGAATCCTGGCGACAACACACAGAATACATATGCAAATATCTCGGTTAATATTCAAGATACAGAATAAATGTATAGAACAATATTTATAGTAAATGTAATGTGCAATAAGATTGGTTCTTTAGAATTTTTCGATCTGATGCATAATAACGGAGATATTTCGAATTTTTGAAACCCCCCTCCCACTGGTCTGATTTCAGCCGTTAACGAACTTGATCTTCCTTTTTACATAAAACGATTAAATACCGAGTTTGGTGACGATTAAACAAAAATTGCGACAGCTAGAGTGTTAACAGACAAATATATATATATATATATATATATATATATATATATATATATATATATAGTTTTGAACGGACTCTCCTGGGTAGGATCGATGGACATTTGAAGAAATTTTTCGAAAAGCGCGTCATGAGTACGACCTCAATAGCTGATTTCCCTTAAGGGAAATCTGCTAAAAGATGAGTAGGGGAAGCGGTTGGGGGGGTAGGGTTACTGAAGACTCAAAACCCAACAGTACTAATGACACGATGAGTTATGAAAACACGAATTTCTCATCAATTGTGGTGCATCGATAGTTTATCAATATCGGTCCTATAACATTTTACGATGCGACCCATTATATCGCCAGTATATAGACTTTTTGAGTTTTCCCTCCCTTTAAACCCCTTCTATTCCAGGTCCGACTTCAGCCAATAACAAATATGATCTTTAGTGTTGACTGAAACAGTTAAATATCGAGTATGGTATAGATCAAATAAACATCTTCCACGAATTTGCGTACTTCTCGAACAGTAGAGGTCTCTTGAAAACAGTATTTGGTATTTTAGCTTAGAATAAAGTGGTGTATGATAAAGGACCAGATTGTTAATATGACATGAGTAGGAGTGAGGGCTTACCGAAGGCTAAAAACTAAAATATACAAAATATCTCGGATAATATATGATGTACGAATGAATATGACACTCATAGAATGTTAAATTTGCAATAACATTGGTTCAATGTACTTTTTCAATTCGACGTATAATAACGAAGATATTTCGAATTTTCAATATTCCTCTAGTCTAACCCCCTCCCCCCTCCCAATAGTCCAATTTTGGTCATTAAGGAAGTTGCTCTTTCCTTCTATAAAAAAAAATAAATAAAAAAAAATAAAAAACCCTTATATATATGGAATTTGTAAACGATTAAACAAAAATTTCTAACGCTTGAAAAATATATATATATATATATATATATACATATATATATATATATATATAATTTTGATAGGACCTATTGTTCGTCATCTACTAGGTAAGATCGATGCGCATGTTAAGATTTTCTTTGTAAATCTCCTCATGGGCACAACCTCAACGGCTGATTTCCTTTTATGGAAATCTGGTAAAAATAAAAACCTTAGTTATCTTTGAAGCTGTGTTCTAATATCAGTAACTCTTCAGGTGAATGATGAATAAATAGTGTAAATATTAGTTATTGTTCTGAACCAAGAACGCCGAACTTCTGAGCAATGGTGAGAGTAGTAATGGAAATATTCTTTACTTTTCATGGTCTGTAATTTTTTTCTCTTCTTCTTAAAATATCATTATTGTTTTCCGACTTACTTTTGTGGTCCACTATGCTAACAATTCAGGGGCTCCAATCTTTAATACAATATAAATTTAACACACCCTTAATAAAAAATTAATTTAATTAATTTTTATAAAATGTTATCTTGGATTTTAAAGGAATGAAACTACACTGACACCCTTAATAATTTGCAACAAAAGTTCTAATAAAAGTATTTTCATAGTTTCCACTAGGGAATTGATCATAGAAGAATAATTGAAATCGTCTTCTATCTACGAGTAGATTAATTGCAATTTTGTGTTTGTAACAAATGTTATTTTTTTTAAAATCTCAATATATGAATTTATATATGAGAAATAAAAGACACTATTCGTGAATGGCTTTCAAGTAATCAGAACCCTAGAATGAGAAGAAGTAGTTCTTGCTCATTTCAGACATGGCCATTCACTGATAACACAATGACACCTCATAACTAGGACTGATACACCTTTATGTAAACTGTGAAATACAAACTAACTATTAAACACTTACTTACAGACTACAGGCTAATAACCCACAACCACCAATCTTACCAGACCTTACCTACCAATCTTTCAGAAACACTACACGACAACAGCCAAAACATTGAGATAATCATAAAACGCTTCCAAGAGACACATACAACTTTACAAAAGGGTTTAACACTAAATTAATAAATTTTAGACGTAAAGAATTGAATTATGTTCACAATAATATCCATGAGAGAAAAAGTAATCGTGTTTTCACCCACATCTGTAGTTTGTTTTTAGCAGATTTCCCTTAAGGGAAATCAGCTATTGAGGTCGTACTCATGGTGCAAGTTTCGAAAAATTTCTTCAAATGTCCATCGATCCTACCCAGGAGATGACGAAAATGAGGTCCGTTCAAAATTATATATATATATATATATATATATATATATATATATATATATATATATATATATATATATATATATTTGTCTTTTAACGCTCTAGCGGTCGCAATTTTTGTTTGATCTTTACCAAACTCGGAATTTAATCGTTTTATGTAAAAAGGAAGATCAAGTTCGTTAATGGCTGAAATCGGACCAGTAGGAGAGGGACTTTAGAGGGGGGATTTTTGAAAATTCAAAATATCTCCGTTATTTTACATCGGATCTTTGTATAGGATAAATCTTATTGCAAATTAAATTTACTATAAATATTGTTCTATACATTTATTCTGTATCTTGAATATTAACCGAGATATTTGCATTTGTATTCTGCGTGTGGTCACCAGTAGGCTATGTTCGGACTTTCCGCCGTGAGTTCTGGCGGCCGTTTCTATAACTATTCGCCCCTCGTGAATAGGCTTAGAGGTTAGGTTAACTGTTTTTTGGGGCTAGAAACTACTGGGTTATTACGCCCTAAATAATGTTTTAGGTTTAGAGGTTTCTTACTACTACAGTTGTTAGTAAGCAGATTTCTCTATTGTATAACTTCTCGTGGGAAATCTGCTTAGTTTACGCAGCCCCTGCGTGACGGACTTTTTTTATAATAAGGTTGTTTTACCTAAACTATTTTACCTTTACAATATGAAAAAGTATGAACGACTAGAATTACGACGCACTTAAATAAATAAATATATGTATTAAATATATCATTTACATATTGCTCAATAGAGTAAATAAAGTACTTCCTCGAAATCTTTTCTGAACCGGTAAATTATAAAGAAATGATCCCTCTCGTTATTTTCTCAATTAGAGCTCATAATTGTTTTGTTTTATGTTTTCTTTAATAAAAATATATTTAATGATTATCAATTTCTTCTGGTGTTGCCCTTGTCAAGTCATTCCCTTCAACGTTTCGCCAGCCATGATACTAGCTTCTACAGGCAACTTAAGAATCGCGCCCTACGTTGTATTTATGATTGTCTTGTCTGGATTCCCGAGGCGAAATTGATGATTATGGTATGAATTTGCCTGATATTATTGGGATGACTGGTGTCCAACACAGTTTTCCGCGTTCTTCTTTATTATAATCGATCGGGCATTTTGCAATTTCAACTGCAATTTGCAAAGTTTGTTGTTCATATTATGATCTGCTTTAGTTAAAAGATTTTTAAAAATTTATATCAAGGAAGATCGGAAATAGTCTTGGCGCTGCAGCTAGGGAGTTTAATCATGTCATTTAAATTAAATAAACTAAAACAGTAAATAACATTCATTTGCTTTATATAAGCTTCATTCATTCACTGTGTCATTTATTAAATACAAAAAAATAATAATTCCTATTTAGTCCTTGAAACTTCTCTTTCTGCATCTAGTAAAATATTCTTCATTGAAGCTAATTATTAAAACCTATTAACTGCATTCCATGA
The DNA here is from genome assembly GCA_019009955.1 of Riptortus pedestris. Lineage (NCBI taxonomy): Eukaryota > Metazoa > Arthropoda > Insecta > Hemiptera > Alydidae > Riptortus > Riptortus pedestris. Next base: position 122,089,293 of record CM032232.1, read on the forward strand.
TTATGTACTAAAAAATAAAGTATCGGTCTGTGAGAATTTCTTGAAAAGGAGCTTGGGCCTCTCAAGAAAAGAGGCTGATAACTGATTTTTTTTCTTTTTTATTCGAGGCCTACGCCTGTAGAAGCCCGGAACACACTGGGCTTCTTGGTGAAGGATGGTGAGTACGTGGTTGCCTTGCTAATTTCAACTTAACACATTCAGCTCCTTAACACACCCTTATATCGGATAACTCACTACCAGCCAATATCCCCTCCTATTCTAGAATAGGCCTCTATCCTTTTGCCGGTTGATGTTACGGGCATTCACAATATTTAAAAAGACAGATGTAAGTATGAAGGGTCCGTGTGGAGTAACTAAATGGGATCCTTAAAAGCATATAGTTGAAAAACAAGTACGCTTTATTAAAATGTCCGTCATGCAGGCACTGCGTTATCTATGGTGGTTTCCTGCGTACATCACGATTGTTGATTTATCTTAAAAAGTAAAAGTTCAATGACAACAATATTTAGTATTTAAGTTTCAAATAAAGTGTTTCATTATATAGCAACTTATTGTAGTAAATATGACAAGAGTAGGCGGGGGGGGGGGGTTGAAGCTTGAAAACTACACAATGCATATATCTCAGTTAACGGAGGGTTAGTCGCGGCGTCCTGACAGGTGCATATTTGAGGTGTTTTTCTAATAACTTCCGATTGAATAAACCTAACGACTTCCGCCTCCAGCAATGCTTCTAGCTTCCCTTCCTCCTCAAAACAGTATAGGTTTGACCTTCGAAGTTTGTACACAGTGCGTTCCTTGTGTTAAAATCACCCCACATGTGCACCGCGACCAAAGTTGTAAGTTGTTCAATTTCTTTTATTTCTATATTTAATCTATTTACCTTAGATATATTCATCATTTGACGTTTGTAGTGCCTTGATTGTTGATGAATAGTTAAAAATACCTACGAAATAGGAAATTCACCTCTGAGGAGTCCGCGACTAACAATGCATTTTTAAAACGTTTTTCAGAAAAAATGGACCAGGAAATACGTATTTTTTGACTTGTGTAATCAAAATGATATTGCTAGACTCCACCACTCATTAATGGATCCTTTAGAAGAAGACGATAACATACAGAACGACACAGATTCGGAATTTGAAGACGGCTTGGAAGAACGGGGTATAGACTCAGAGACTGAACAAAGTGACGTGGAATCGGAAAGTGATGGGGAGGATGAGCAGTCACACGAAAAATATATTGCATTGAGAAGTGTGAACAGAAAGATTGTTGACCGTTATGAGTGGAGGAAAACCCCTTTTCCTTTGCGTACAATAGGAAAACAAAATGTATTGACACACCTTCCAGGAGTGAAAGGGCGCGGCAAAGGAGGTTACTAATAAACTTGACTGCTGGTTCTCTCTCTTTGATAAGACGATTATTAGTAGTATTGTGCATTGCACAAACGAATTTATAAAAATCGTTGAGCCAGAATTTTCTAGCCAGAGGGTTGCCAAAGTGACGGACTTCACAGTTAGCTCCTTAGGCCTTCTTTACTTAGCTCGCACAAACAGAGGAGCGAGAATGAATTTCGAAGACTTTATGTAAAACATGTTGGCCAAGAAACTCACCTAAGTTGAACTTGAAAGCACTAAAAGATTCGACTTGAAACGTTTTAATTTCCTTTTTTATCATACATGTTTTCTTGTATTTGCAATTCCTGCAGTAATCAAATGAATAAGTAGTTCTCAACTATTCTTATTGCACTTTATTTATATATGTTTTCTAGTAGCTAAGTAAGTAGTACCTAACGAATTCATAGTTCATAAATTGCTTCATGTTACCTGAAATGAATTAATATTTTTGATAGTTGTAAGATATATTCATGTGTTACTTCGCTAAGTTTTAAAATAAAATAGGTCTACTATTTGTTCAGATAAGTATTTATATTTGTATAACTCTATTTTTGCCCTAAGAAGCAGTTTTACCAACATATTTCTCCATCGTCACCTCATAGGTGACCCGCGCCTAGAGTCGTTTGGAAATCACCCGCGCCTAACGGAGGGTTAATATTGACTATAGAGAATAAATTTGTATTACAGCATTTATAGAACATTTCATTTTCAATAAGATTGATTCTATACTACTTCTACAATTGTTCGATCCGACTCATAATAACGTAGACATTATGAATTTTAAAAAATCTCCACCTCTAAACCCCCCCCCTTCCCCCTGGTCCGATTTTAGCCATTAACGAATTTGATCTTTCTTTTTACAAAAAACCATTACATTCGAAGTTTAGTAACGATAAGATAAAAGTTGTGACCACTAGAGTGGTAACGGAAAAATATATAATTTTGAACAGACCTCCTTTTTGTCGTAAAGTGGACATTTGAAGACATTTTTCGAAAATCGCGTCATGAGTACAACCTCAATAATTCATTTTCCTTATGGGAAATTTGCTAAAAATTTCATATGACGACTCAATTACTCCGTGAGGAAACCCAATATAATAATAAATCTTAAAAATACAGCCTCGCACCTCACATTTTAATGCCAACAATAGAGATTTATATTGTGCTGTAATAAATAAATAAAAATAACACATACATTACATTAAAAATGACACTCGATATAAATTACAAATGGCATTAATATGCTTAAATATGACAGTTAAAATAAATGAGACTAATTGAACGTGTTGGATAAACCAATAAAAATGTCCATTTCTAAAATAAGATGAATATTTAAATTGCATAATTACCGACACATTATTTTTCAAATATATAAATACCGATTCCTCTAATTATTCATAATTCATTAATAACGTCCTTTAATTTATTCAAGAAAATATCACGAGTGAGGTACATTTTTATTTATTTTTTTATCCATTTTTATTTTTAGCAGGGAAATCTGCTATTGAGGTCGTACTCATGACGTGATTTTCGAAAAATTTCTTCAAATGTTCATCGATCCTACCTAGGAAATGACGAAAATAAGGTCCGTTCAAAAATTTATATATATATATATATATATATATATATATATATATATATATATATGTCTGTTAATTCTCTAGCGGTTACCATTTTTGTTTGATCGTAGCCAAACTCGATATTTAAACGTTTTATGTAAAAAGACAGATCAAGTTCGTTAATGGCTGAAATCGGACCAGTGGGAGGGGGGTTTAGAGGGGAGGATTTTTGAAAATTCGAAATATCTCCGTTAGTATACGTCGGATTGAAATATTGTACAGAATCAGTCTAATTGCAAATTAAATTTACTATAAATATTGTTACATACATTTATTCTCTATCTTGAATATTAAACGAGATGTTTGCATTTTTATTAAATCTGGGCAGCTAACGGACGAGAGTGACTTTCCCGCCAAAAGCTAGTTCGGCCGTTTCTTTGACTGCTCGGCTCTCGTGATATTTCTCTATTGTGTAACTTCACGTGGGAAATCTGCTTAGTTTACGCAGCCCCTGCGTGACGGACTTTTTTTATGATGGTGTGACTGTTGTTTCAAGTAATTGTGCCATATTCCAATTTCTCATCATTATGACACGTGTTTAGTGCACATTTTCATTATAACTCGTTACTTCTGTGATCCTCTGTTTGAGTGTATACTATTATATTGTTTATACATAAAGAAAGAATTGCGTGACTCTTTTCAGGACTACTTTACTCTTTTCTTTTAAGAAAGAAGATATTTTTTGCTTAACAGCTTAAAGGTTAGCCTTGCTTAAGGGGTAAATGCAGCTAAAATGGCGCAAGCAAGAGAACGAAAACGAGGCTCAAAGAGACTAAAGAGCTTTGGAAACCTTTTGAAAGACGCGAGACCTATAATTTTGCCTCTCTCTCTCCGTTTGGGCTTTCTTAGTTTGGAGTGTTTGAGCCAAAAGAAACACACTTGCTTCCTTTAACTTCTCCTTCCCCCTCGCCTTTTCTGTATTGTTATTCTTTTCGTATTAATGGCTCTTGGTGGGTTTCTCTATAAATAGCATTTCGTGCCGAATTCTTTGTTGGCTGTTCCATTGAATTATTGTATAAAGTTCTTTTCATTATAATTATTGCTCAAAATTTTATTCAGCCATTTAGTAAGGTCGGAACACATTTAGACATTAGATACAGGGTGAGGCATATTAACGTGCGATTTAAAAAAGCGCGCGAACCAAGCTGCGTTGGATGGAGGTGGAGGGGATAGCGTCAGTTACGTTTGGAGCGAAATAGCATTTAGTCACAATGGAGCGCTGGACCCCACACCATCGTGCGTACGTTGTCAAAGCATTTTATCAAAACGGTAGTTCATACCAGTTAGCACGTCGTGCATTCCACAGACGTTTCAATATTAATCGAAATTTGCCGGTGCAGTCTGCATGTGCGATTAAAAAGTGGGTTGAGAACTTTGAAGAGACTGCGTCAACGACAAGGAAGAAAACAGGGAGACCGAAAACTGTGCGCACACCTAATAACATTGAACGTGTAAGAGTCACCATTGAAAGAAGCCCTCGTTGCTCAGCTCGCCGACACAGCGTTACACTTGTGATTTCAAACAGAACGGTAAGAAGAATTTTACACCAAGATTTGCACTTCCACCCGTACAAAATCCAAATGGTTCAGGCCCTAAAGGAAACATATTATGTGAGCAGAAGCCGGTTCAGCTTAGAATTTTTGGATTTGATTAATCAAAACGAGGATATTGTAACCCGTTTGTGGATGAGTGATGAAGCACATTTCCATCTCTCCGGTTACGTGAACAAGCAGAACTTTCGATTTTGGAGTGAAGTTAATCCTAGAGAACTGAATCAGCAACCATTGCATTCCACAAAAGTTACTGTGTGGTGCGCCATGTCATCATTAGGGATGATAGGGATATACTTCTTTGAAGATGCCCATGGCAATGCTGTGACAGTGACATCGCAGAGATGTTGGACAACTTTTTTACTCCACAACTTGTACACTACGAAGTGGACGATGAGATGTTTTTCCAGCAAGATGGAGCAACATCCCACACTGCTCGAGTAAGCATGAATATTATCAATCAGTTGTTTCCAAATCATGTGATCTCCCAAAATGGAGATATTGCATGGCCCTCTCGTTCACCTGACCTCACAGCATGTGATTTTTTCTTGTGGGGTTATCTTAAAAGTAAAGTTTACCAAGATAATCCTCCTCGAACAATTGAAGCCCTGAAAGAGCGGATCCGGCAGGAAGTTGGTCAAATCCCACTGGCAATGCTACGCAATGTGATGAGTCACTTCAAGGTCCGGCTCGAGGAATGTGTGCGTCTAAACGGACGCCATCTTACTGGAGTTATTTTCAAAAAATAACAGACATTTTACTGTTGCAGAAAATGCTTTTTCATGTATTTTAATATTGTGATATAAACATATTTTTGTAACAAAATGTTTTTATTTAACAGTCTTTTAAAAATCGCTCGTTATTATGCCTCACCCTGTATATCTACAGTTTGATTGGATGGAGTCCCTGGTCTAACGACAAGTTACCCTGTAGTCTTGAATTATGACAATTCGTAAGTCGCATCGACAATAATTGTCGATGAAAGTTACCTTGAGGCAAAGGATGAAAAGAATGAAGGCGATGATTTCATAACTGTAAAAGACCTTAATGGATTGGTGATTCAGAACTATGCAAAACCAAAAAGTCCATCACCCAGGGACTTCGCAAACTAAGATTTCCCATGCATTGGATGACGCTCACGTCATCTAATATCATCATATGTTCCTTATTTCTAGGTGAAACCCCGATGAGTAGAAGTGTGAGTTCATTAAAGACTGAAAACAAGGGGTTACGAATAACACGCTTAATGTTTGAGTTACGAGAAAATGTATATAACAATAATTGTAGAGCATCAAGATTGTTTCTATAACATTTTTCGATCTCAATAATAAAACGTCCGTCACGCAGGGGCTGCGTAAACTAAGCAGATTTCCCCCGTGAAGTTTTACCATAAAGAAATTTCAGAATAGAGAGTCAAACAGTTAAGGGGAACGGCCCGAACTAGCTCTTGACGGAAACTCACGACTAGACCCGAAGTTAGCCGATCTCATCTCAGAAGCTGAAAACAGAAAAATGCAAATATCTCGGTTAATATTCAGGTTTGAGAATAAATGTATATAACAATATTTATAGTAAATTTAATTTTCAATAAGATTGGTTTTATATAATTTTTCGATCCGATGCATAATAAGGATAATAAGGAGATATTTCGAATTTTTTAAAATCCCCCTCTCTAAACCCCCCCCCCCTCCCACTGGTCCGATTTCCGCCGTTAACGAACTTGATCTTCCTTTTTACATAAAACGATTCAAGAGTTTGGTGACGATTAAACAAAAATTGCGACCGCTAGAGTGTTAACAGACAAATCTATATATATATATATATATATATATATATATATATATATATATATATATATATATATATATATAAAATTGTAACATCTGTCTGTACATTGATTTTTTTCACGAAATTTCACGATAACTTTTCGTTTCACATGTCATAGACACCATAACTGCATTTTGTTTCTTTGGTGTCTGTTTGTTTGTTTGTTTGTTTATTTGTTTGTTTGTTTGTTTGTTTGTTACCTTTTCACGCATAAACGGCTGAACCGAATTTTATGAAACTTGGTATGTATATTACTACTAACCCAACTTAGACTTTAGGCTATATTAATATCCTCTGGGACGAATAGGAGTGGGGGTTATAGGGGAAGCCAGAAATTAAAAATAGCTATATTTCGTTTCCTATTGGTTTTTTGGCAAATATGATCATAACAAAAGTTGTTTATTTTGTTGTTTAGAGTAACTTTTGTTATATACACTTTTTTCGTATACCGAATTATAAAGGAGATATACGCTGAAACCTATAGCGGAAGTGAACAATTTTATTTGGGACAAAAGACCCAACCGAAATAAATAAAACTCGGTATGTGTATTAGCACTGAGGCCTTCATTATAATAAACCATACCAACATTTCTATGGACGAGCAGGAGTGGGGGTTATAAGGGAAGCATGAAATTAAAAATAGCGATATTTCGTTTCCTATTGGTTTTTCCGCAAGTATAAACATAACAAAAGTTGTTTATTTTGTTATTTGGAGTAACTTTTGTTATATACACTTTTGTCGTATACCTAAGTATAAATGAGTTATACGTTGAAACTTTAGCGGGCACTAACGGCTGAACCGAACTTAACAAAACTCGGTATGTCATTTAGCATTAATTCTTCCATGATTATAAGTTATATTAAAATTTTTAGGTTCGAACGGGAGGGGGTTATAAGGGAGGCCTGAAATAAAAATTCACCATATTTGCATGTATAAGAGACGGGAAATATAAAAATATCGAAGACTGTGAAGCCTTATTGAACAAATAATTCTATTATTAGCAAATCCACGGCAAAGATGGGTATCAATCCTAAACACTGGGACGGGTAAATGTCAAAATATTGTGCAATGTAAAGCCTGCTAAAAAATACCATCACCATTCAGCCTCAAATGAATTTCCGGGCGAAGCCGGGTATCTGAGCTAGTATATATATATGTATGAGTGTATATATATATATATATATACATATAGATATATATATATATATATATATATATATATACATATATATATATATATATATATATATATATATATATATATATATATATATATATATATATATATATATATATATAGATATATATACATATATAGTTTTGAACGGACCTCATTTTCGTCATCTCCTGGGTAGATCGATGAACATTTGAGGACATTTTTCGAAAATCGCGTCATGAGTACGACCTCAATAGCTGATTTCCCTTCAGGGAAATCTGCTAAAATGGATATATTTAGAATTTACGATCCCATCCCCTCAGTGCCCTGTCCCCATACCCAATTTCGGAGTTTACGAACTTGACCTTTAGCGTTGAATTAAACCATAAAATATCTCGGATTGTAGAGATCAAATCGACATTTTTGAGTCAAGAATGTAATGTCATAATTGGTGGCGTAACACAAATAATTTTCATGTATCTCATATAATAATAAAAATCTGTTGAAAAAAGTATTTGTTGATTATGCTCGGAATAAGACGATGCGTGATATATTGGCGTATTGTTAAAGTGTTTTTTTTTTCTTTTTCTTTGAGAATGGCTGATTTTTTATTTTGCTCATTTATAAAATGTTTATTTCTTGTTTATGACTTTCACTTTTGTTATTTGACATGGGGCAAATTACCTTTGATGTGATGTTCATAAACAAATAAATAATTAAAATAAAAGGTGTAAGGTAGGAAATCCACATATCGCTGGTAATATTCAAGATAGAGAAAATGTACATAGAACAATATTTATTGAAAATTAAATTTATAACAAGATTGGTCTTATAAATATTTCGAATCGATTATATTATATATCGAAATATTTTGATTTTTGAGTATTCTTCCCTTCTGAACCCTCACTACTTCTCCAAGTCCGATTTCGTCAGTTAATGAACTTAATCCTTAGATTTACATAAAATTCTTACATATCCAGTTTGGAAATGATTAAACAAAAATTGTGACCTCTTGAAGGGTAGTAGGAAATTATAAATATATACACAGATCTGAATCCAACTTGGCTGGGCAGATGGGCATTTGGTGCCTTTTTTGATGAAACTCGTAACAATGAGTACAACCTCAATAGCTCCTAAAAATATGTGAAAAAAGAAATTCGGCTGTACATTTTATGAAACTCTAGAGGTTACGATGGGGAGGAAATGCAGCGAGGGGTGCCCCAGAAGCCTCTCTGAATGGAATAGAGGCGGATAGCCGACCACAAGAGAGGCCAAAGACACGACTGTAGTTTATACTGACAAAGAAAGGAGGAGACTCCGGAGCAGAGGATCATCATAGTGGAAATGGAGAAGCCAGGTAATGACGGCTAAAGATCTTTGAAGGCTGCAAAATCACCCACTAAAATAACAATAATTGTTTTTAAGGTACAGTATCAACACTTGTAAAAATCAAAATAAAAAGATGAAAACTTTATTATTTATTAACGTCCACTTTTTGCAACTCAGGCTAATTGGGACGAGTTATCTACAGGTTGCCACCCAGCCAGGGTGGGATTTTAGTATGTTATTTAATGAATTTCGTCACTAAATAATTTCCTTTGCCCAGGCAAGAATCGAACTCGCCACTCTAGGTTTGCCATGTGAAAACTTTAACTGTTTAGAAAAGAAGGCAAAACAGTAATAAAGAAATAATCACTATCTATTCATAACTAGAAATAGATTATCACCATCAGTTTGTTTAGGATGCTCAAGGGTTAATTGAATTCGTGAAGTTCAAAGATCCTATGAATTATTCACTACATCACTAAATAACCACTAGCATTGTATTACAAACGGAAGACACACTTGAATGAAACAATAACTAGTGTATTTATGTGATTTATGTCAGCGGAAATAGCTTCATTGTCTTTACTAATCTCTGAAATAAGGAATCTCTTTTAGTTTTTAAAAATTAACTTTTTTTAAAGCAATAGAAACCCCACAGATAAAAGCACAAAATGGCTGTGCCTACCAGACAATAACTATCTCCAGAACTGTTAATTCCAATTTAAAACTATTTTTTTTTTGTCGTTACCAAACTTGACATTTAATCGTTTCATGTAAAAAGAAAGATCAAGTTCGTTAATGGCTAAAGTCGGACAAGAGGAACGGGTTTAAGAGGGGATTTTCGAAAAATCAAAATATCATTCTGATCCATTATAAATTACAGTACTAAGTAGATATAGTAAATAGTTTTCTATAAAATTAATATGTTATATTCAGATATATTTCAGTAATTGTGTTTCTTTCCTGTGAAAATATTTCTATCTAGCAGTCTAGCTATGAGCGGTTGGCAGACCTGTCTGTTTACAATTCAGACGCTTTCCGTTGTGAGGTTCTGACTGGAAGATTTCTCATTACCGTATGTATTTATTCACTTAATATTCACGGTGGTGTTAAGTGTTACCAGTATGTAGATTTATCAATCGTAAAACTTCAACGTGGGAAATCTGCATAGTTAACGCAGCTCCTGCGTACTTCTTTCATGTAAACACTAAGCACCCATATCCAACAAAAGTCCGTCACGCAGGGGCTGCCCAAACTAAGCAGATTTCCCACGTGAAGTTTTACAATAGAGAAATTTCAGAATAGAGAGTCAAACAGTTACGGGAACGTCCCGAACTAGCTCTTGACGGAAACTCACGACTAGACCCGAAGTTAGCCGATTTCATCTCAGAAGCTGAAAACAGAAAAATGCAAATATCTCGGTTAATATTCAAGATAAAGAATAAATGTATATAACGTTATTTATAGTAAATGTAATTTGCAATACGATTGATTTAATATAATTTTTCGATCCGACGTATAGTAACAAAAATATTTCGAATTTTCAAAAATCCTCCCCTCTAAACCCCCCCTCCCACTGGTTTGATTTCAGCCATTAACGATCTTGATCTTTATATTTGCATAATACGTTTAAATATCGAGTTTGGTAACGATCAAACGAAAATTGCGACCGCTAGAGCGTTAACAGACAAATATATATATATATATATATATATATATATATATATATATATATATATATATATAATTTTGAACGGACCTCATTTTCGTCATCTCCTGGGTAGGATTGATGGACATTTGAAGAAATTTTTCGAAACTCGCGTCATGAGTACGACCTCAATAGCTGATTTCCCTTAAGGGAAATCTGCTAAAAATTCCTGATTAAATAGGACAGGAGCATTGGAGAATAGACCGTAAGATGATCAATTATGATGTTTGATAATTAACACTAATGGATTAGTGATTTCAGTGTTAGACTCGAACACAATATAGGTTAATATTGTGTTGGGCGCTGAGTGGTATTGCAGTGGCCCCATATTGTTACTAGAATAGATTGACAGAAATGTAATGTCGGATATCAGATGAGCTTGTCCTTCGCTTCTGCTTTGTACAATATATTAGTTACTACATGGGCTGTATTATTCTGTGTCACAGCCAACAACCTGTCAATGGGCGAACAAACCTTATTAATACCTTCCATTCCATTGTTGGAGATGGTCATCAGGGGATAATAATATTACCTTTTTTTGATATAGAAAAAAGTCCGTCAAGCAGGGGCTGCGTAAACTAAGCAGATTTCCCACGTGAGCCACGTATTTGCATTTATCTCAAAACGTAAAAGTTCAATGAGAACAATATTTGGTATTAAGGCTTCAAATAAAGTGCTTCATAACATAATAGAATAATGAAAATATGAGATGAGTAGGAATGGGGCTTTACTAAAGACCGAAAACTAAAAAATGCAAAAAAATATCTCAGTAAATAATCAAGATAGTTAAAAAATCTACTTAACAACATTTATAGAAAATAACATTTGCAATAAGATTGGTTCTATACAATTTTTCGATCCGACGCATAATAACGGAGATATTAAGAATTTTCAAAATTCTTCCGCTCTAAAACCCCCTCCCCTCCCCCTGGTCCGATTTCAGCCGTTAACGAACTTGGTCTTTCTTTTTGTATAAAACGATTATATATCAAGTTTGGTAACGATAAAACAAAAATTGCGACCGCTAGACCGGTAACAGACAAATATATATATATATATATATATATATATATATATATATATATATATATATATATATATATATATAGTTTTGAACGGACCTCATTTTCGTTATCTCCTGGGTAGGATCGATGGTCATTTGAAGAAAAATTTCGAAAATCACGTCATGAGTACAACCTCAATAGCTGATTTCCCTTATGGGAAATCTACTAAAAAGGAAACTAATGAAATATTTATTTTAAGTGAAATTCTATATGAAATGTGGGGGAGGGGACTGCGTAAACTAAACAGATTTCCCTCATGAAGTTTAACAATAGATAAATCTACATACTGGTAACACGCAGCACCGTAAATATTAAGTGAATAAATACGAATAATAATAAGATACCTCCAGACGGGAAGCGTCTGAAATGTAAACAAGTAGGTCTGCCAACCTCCTACCGTAAAGAAAAAGAATTACTAAAATATATCAGAAAATAACATATTAATTTGATTGAAAACTACTTACAATATCTAGTACTGCAACTTATAATGAATCAGAATAATTTTTATCTGAATCAATCAAATTTATTTTATTACATAAAAGGGTATTGTTGTCATACCAATAGGTGAAGACCGTCGTCACTGGCTGATCTTGGAAGGATAACAGGACATATATATATATATATATATATATATATATATACACACACACAACTGACAAACAAACGGACACTCAGTACGTCTTTAGACAGGCTTGAAGATGGTGCCCTTGCATCGAAAGCGCTTGCCAGCAGTACTCCAAGATCAGCCAGTGACGACGGCGGAAGTAGAAGTAGAGGTTTTCACAAGGCTGAAAACTATCTAGATTAATATTTAACCCTAGAACGGTAGTGACATTATTTCCCACTTCATGGTACTGACACGTAAATTTTACTTGTGCAACTGGTAATTGGTGAAATTATTCAAAATTTGTTAATGTTTGTGACTATTTTTTAATTTTATTAAATGATAAACTTTTCTTTAACTTATATCTACATTAATATCTAATAATGTGCACGACATTCCTTTCAGGCACTTTGTTCGAAACACGTTCCGGAGGTTGTGTGCTCCATTCATATTCATTCTTACCAAGCACAACCCCACCTTCTACATTTATTGTGACTGATCTGTCAATATTCTGTAGTTGAGGGGTTTTATGTTTTTTGCCTCTGTGTTTCTTCTCTTTCTTCGATTGCCTTGATGTCTTCTAAAATTGTCTCACTCTCATCGCTATCTAGCCCACTCTATGTTGCAATCATTTCCGAAGGCTCAACCTCCTCATCACTTGGAGAATACTCCGGATAATCATCGCTGTCGTATCCATATCCATCTATTTCATAATTGTCATTTCCCCCATCTGACTCATCGGGGAGTTCTTTCAACAAATTTCTGATTTCTTCAGCCGTTGAATATTTTTTCTCCATTTTCCGAAATTATTATTATTATTATTTATATTCTTTCTATACATCTTTGTCTTTTTATATTCAAAAAAATAATTTAAAAACGTTAAGAGAAAATAAATTAGAATATAAAAATAAATTAAAGAAAATAAATTGAGAATAATATTAACTAAGTTATGGCATAAAAATCGGTTATTAGTAGCGATACGTAAATATTACGTGTCGTTTTTATTTCAAAAAATAGTATTGCATGAGTGGTAAGGTTCACTTAGCTGCACTTGGCGGAGGTCAAGGCCGAACTGTCTGGAGGGCTCATAGCTGAGGGGTGGGGGTGGTGGGGTCGTTAACGGCCCTTGGATAACAGTTCAAACCAGAACATACGTAATTTTTACGTTCACTACCATTCTAGGATTAAGACAAAGAATAAATGTATATAACAATATTTATAGTTCATTCAACTCGCAATAAAATAATAGTAATTGGTTATATAAAATCTTTCGATCTAACGTATAGCAACGGAGATATCTCGAAAATCCTCTCCTCTATTCCCCTCCTCCCCAACCCACTGGTCCGATTTCAGCCATTAAAGAACTTGATCTTTATTTTTACATAAAACGAATAAAGCAAAAATTGCGACCTCTAGAGGGTTATATATATAAAATGATTTTGAACGGATCTCATTTTCAACATCCCATGTGTAGGATCGATGGACATTTGAAGAAAATTGTTGAAAATCGCGTCATGAGTTTGACCGCAATAGCTGATTTCCCTTCAGAGAAATCTCCCAATAAATCGCATGCTGATAAATAAATACTGAAGCACTATCAATACATATATGTATAGATATGCCTTATTAAAAGATCTGATGTGTAACATATGACTCCCATGAATCTCTATTAACTTAAATAAATGAAATATTTTAATGCATTTTATTCTTCTTTCCAATACATCAGGGGCTCAGGTTAGCAATGCGAGTAAAAGTGTTGACCTTTATCTCACATGGTAAACCTAGAGTGGCGAGTTCGATTCTTGTCTGGGCAAAGGAAATTATTTAGTGACGAAATTCATTAAATAACATCCTAAAATCCCACCCTGGCTAGAAAAGGGTGGTAACCTGTTGATAGCCCGTCCCAATTAGCCTAAGTTGCTAAAAGTGGACGTTTATAAATAATAATAATAATAATAATGCATCAGATCAAAAAATGTCATAAAACATAATTTACAGACCTTTACATGCAAATCAATATACTCTATTTCAAAATAAAAATCCTATGAATTGAAGAAGAGGTTTACGAATAACTCGCTTATTATTTGCGTTACTAAGAAAGGTATGAAACAACAATTCTAGAGTACTTAGAGTTCAATAAGATCGATTATATCTGACTTATAATAACAAAAATATTTTGTATTTTTTAATTCAGACCCGAAAACAATATTTAACACTTAACCGAGAAATAAGACTATTCGGCAACTAAAAAATTTTTTAAGCAATTTTGCCAGTTGCGATATAACGGCAGGATGAATTTTAAGTGTGTACATACAGATTATGTATCTCTTACTAAGTAGAGAATTGTGGTTTTTAGACACATATTATCAACATATAAAATATTTAGACAAGAAAAACACGTATTTAACTATTTCTTTAAAATTATTTTCAGCTCGATGTAAAAATTAGTGGAATTTTAAACCTTTTGTGCCAGTTTTTGATTTGTTATAATACCCTTAATGTGTACTGCCCAATGTCCAACATTACTGAAGGATCGTTCCAGTGTGCCACTTGAGCAGTTTTGTCGAAATCTTCATTTTACTTTAATGGAAAACAAATTTTGATTATCTGGGCACCTCGAAGGGGTAATGAGACATCAATATATGAATTCTTGTCTTTTTGTGCAAACGTTTGTCAGTAAATCGTTTAAAACTGGTATCAAAGACTTCAAATAAATTGTATTTCTTTCTGTCAATGACTAACATTGCAGAGGGAAACAGAAGTTTGTAACCCTTTTCCTTTTACGGACTTTTAACTTTCCTCTTTGACAAAGCCGAAATCTTTGAAACAAACACGGACTATTTCCGAACCACTTAGCACAACGCCTTTATTCATAAATGTAAACCTTGAACATGGGAAAACAGGTTATGGAAATAGCAGAGAGTTTCAGGGCGTTTTCCAAAAGGAGTTTTAATCTTGTGGAAAAGCCTAAGGCCTAGGAAAACCGAAGGGGGAAAGACGGAGGAGGACAATAATTTTAAAGGCTAAACGCTTTGATACCCTTATTTGCATTTTAACTCTTATTTACAATTTTAATCCTTTACACATTCGTCTCAAGTTAAATGAACCCTTTTATCTGGTAAAGTGGAACCTCCATTGTCTCGAGGGAAATCTTTTACCTCAAAGTTATTCAAGAAGGACAAAAAAAGGGCAGGAAACTGCTTATTAAGGGACCTTGATAAATTAAGCGTGGAGTTATATAATTTAGTTATATTTCATTCAGTTAGTCCAACACTGATTTCTCTAATCTAAGGAGAGAGAAAAAAACTCATTTAAATACCAGACTAATGCTTAATGATTCCTATTAATTGCTTTAAAATATAATAAATGTCAGTTAGGGAAACATACAATGAAGACAACATTGTACCAAAATTTGAACAATTTTTTCTAGAACATGAAACTAACATTAACTGCATCCTTAAACAATTATTACACAAGCATTTCGAGCTTCATCTCTCAGAAGAATAAAAGGTTTTTTTTGGAAAGACCAAATTAGTATTTCGACATATCTAGACTGGGACCAAGACGATTATTAACTAAATAGCAATATTTAAACAAACATTATCACAAATGAAAGTTTTTTTGAGCCATGAGGTCAGAAAAAAAAAAATTTCTTCATACAACAATTTGTTTTAAGCCCGATGCGGTAATACTATATAATTGCCTTTCTAAATTAATTTGATTAATAAAGAAGTGATAAAATGTTTTTAGCCAATTATATTTATGAGGACGACTATTCAATACAATATATTATCATGTATTATAAGAATTGGGTTTTTTTAACTTTACCCACACCAGTTACTTATATCTAGAGAGTGATTCATCTTATTATTAAATTAATTTTAGTGACGAATAAACGATTAATGTAATATATTTAACAAGCTTCAAATGTAAACAAAAATGATAGTTTAATATACAGTTCAATGAATTATTCATTTAGGGGGCCAATATGCTTCTAATGATTTTAAAATTCAATCAAATATATCCTCGCTCTTGTATCTTCTTCTGTAAACAAACTCGTAAAGGTGAGTCTAGAAGGGCCTAAAAGGGTTCTTCTCGTTCCACATTCAATTTTGTTCCTTCTTTTCTTTTTCTAGCGAAATTTCGTGGTTGCATAGCCATTCCTCCAGGCATAAATTAAAAAAATACATTCCCTCGATGATAAGTTACAATGATTGGGCCAAGTACCTTTATAACCACCGATTTCCTCTCTGCAACTGCTCAAACTGCATCTACTCGTAAATGCTGGAGATCTTTGGTGAAAAGCAAGCTTCATAAAGTGTCCTTTTCTACATTTCCGTGTTTTAGGCAATATTCTGAACCTTTGAAATGTCTATAGGGGCTACTTCTACTGATTTAAGAACGCTTCTCAGTTGTATCAGATTCATTATTAACAAAAACAACTTCATAGTTCCTTAAAATCTAGAAGGTAATAGGTATGTAACCTCCATCAAATATATATATATCTTCCCTTTAAAATAGACCTATGCTATTAAGTAACGGTATGATAAATCACTAATAATAACAACAAATAACGGGTGTGACTAAAGTAAAAAAGGCCATAACAGTTCATATTTATTTTCAGCTGGTGGGGGAGGGTGATGAATCAGGTTAATCAGAAACACTTTTTTTTGGCTCCTCACAATTTATTTCTTAAAAACGCTTAGCGCTTTTGGGAATTAAATTCCCATCCTCAGAGCTACAAACAATAAAACACCATACTTAAGGAGTCTAAAAACTATTTTTATTTTTTTTTACATAGTTGGTCATATAACAATAGCACATATTTAAAAAACATAGTTATAATTAAAGTATAATAAATTGTCTTATTTACTATTTAAGCATTCAAATAACAGTTTGTAGCTCTGAGGATGAGAATTTAATTCGAGAAATCGGTAAGCGTTTTTAAGAAATAAATTGTGAGGAGCCTCAAAAAAAGTGTTTCTGATTAACCTGACCCTAACAATTATTTTTTTAAATAGAATTCATGGCTAAATAACTCGTTAGGAATGAGCGGTGGACACTCAAAACGCTTCGTGAATGAAATAAATCTGAAAAAATATGGAGAAATTATTACTTTTCTGACTTTATGGCTCCAAAAACTACCATAAATGAAATACGTAAATCTAAGTTATTATTTTTTTTATTTATTAACACCCATTTGTTGCTTCTAATGATAATTGGGGCGATTTATCTACAGGTTGCCACCCTTTTCTAGACTGGGTGAGATCAAAAATTTTATTTGAGTTCGTCACTAAATAAATTCATATTATGAGGGAATCGAACTCGCCACTTTCGGTTTACCGTGTGAGATTAAGGCCAACGCTTTAACTCACGTGGCTGAACTGAGCTCCCTGAGTTCTACTTTTTACCCGCATTATCGACTGAAGAGGAGTGCTCTGTTATGTCTTTATCATAAGAGAAACTGCTATATTGACAAGATTTGATTGTTTGATGATGCTCGAATATGGTGAAAGAAGTTTCGTTTTCCTTTAAAAAGATATTTGATATCTCGAAACGTCCACAACGCAGTCATAAAACAATAGCAACAAGAACATTTTGTAGCTACATAGCAATGCTCAACTTATAATATAAATTTGCCAATTACACAACAAACCAGAACTAGCCATTCAGCTAATTTCATCAGTCATATAAATTATATCTTTGGCAATATAATTATATACTGAATAGCGTGTGGGATATGTGATAAGAGATAAACTTTTATGCTTACCCTTGGCAGAGCACTCGTAATATCCGTAACAAAATTTATTGGCGGTTGTTGCGAGAATATGGAGATTATATCGACTCTAAATATTATATAGTATACCATGAAGGAACGGCCATCAGTAAACTAACCTACAATTTTTATAAACGAGTCGGCATCGATCGGGTTCTTGTCAGATATGAATTTCATATTGTTAGTTACTCCATGAGAAGCAGTTACATTGAGCATTCAATTACCAATTTTAGGGACATGGGTTTATATTTGTATATATTCAATTATTTTAGCAGATTTCCCTTCAGGGAAATCAGCTATTGAGGTCATACTCATGATGCGAGTTTCGAAAAATTTCTTCAATTGTCCATCGATCCTACCCAGGAGATGACGAAAATGAGGTCCGTTCAAATTTATATATATATATATATATATATATATATATATATATATATATATATTTGTCTGCTCTAGCGGTCGCAATTTTTGTTTTATCGTTACTAAACTCGGAATTTAATCGTTTTATGCAAAAAGGAAGATCAAGTTCGTTAATGGCTGAAATCGGACCAGTGGGAGAGGGGGTTTATGGAAAATTCAAATTCCGTTATTATGCGTCGGATCGAAAAAGTTTATAGAATAAATCTTATTGAAAATTAAATTTTCTATAAATATTATCCTATACATTTATTCTGAATCTTGAATATTAACCGAGATATTTGTATTTGTATTCTACGTGTGGTCACCAGGAATGGCTATGTTCGGACTTTCCGCCGAGAGCTCTGGCGGCCGTTTCCACAACTATTCGTCCCTCGTGAATAGGTTTAGAGAGGTTAGGTTAACTGTTTTTTGGGGCGAGAAACTACTGGGTTATTACGCCCTAAATAATGTTTTAGGTTTAGAGGTTTCTTACTACTACAGTTGTTATTAGGCAGATTTCTCTATTGTAAAACTTGGGACGTGGGAAATCTGCTTAGTTTACGCAGCCCCTGCGTGATGGACTTTTAATTTTTGAGGCTGCATCGCTGGGGAGTATTATCATTGTGAGAACCTCGGCTGTCTGCACCAGCCGTTGGAATTTTCGTTGTTCTTCGTCAGGCAATTAATTTAATTTAATTTAATTAATTGCCAGACGAAGATGGACGCGTTTCCATCGAAAATTTGCAGAACAACGAAAATACCAACGGCTGGAGCACACAGCCGAGGTTCTCACAATGATATTCAATTATATTCATAAATTAAAGATTTAGTGGTAAAAAAGACTAAGCATTCTCTGGAAAGTTTAAAATAATATTTTCTGTTATAAAACAAAACAATCTTTTTAAGATCTGTGAGTGCTAAAACGGTTAATTAAGACGGTGCTGTTAGGGTTTTATTTTTAGCAGATTTCCCTTGAATGAAATCAGCTCTTGAGGTCATACTCATGACGCGATATACGAAATTTTTCTTCAAATGTCCATCGATCCTACCCAGGAGATGACGAAAATGAGGTCCGTTCAAAACTATATATATATATATATATATATATATATATATATATATATATATATATATATTTGTCTGTTACCACTCTAGCGGTCACAATTATTGTTTGATCGTTAACAAACTCGATATTTAGTCATTTTGTGTAAGGAGAAAGAAGTTCGTTAACGGCTGAAATCGGACCATGGGGAGTGGGGAGTTTAGAGGGCAGAATTTTGAACATTCATTACAATGCGTCGGATCGAAAAAGTGTTTATAATAATTCTTACTGAAAATTAATGTACTATACGTTTATTTTCTATCTTGTATATTAATCGAGATATTTGCATTTTCAGTTTTCAGCCTTCAGGAAACCCCCACTTATGTTACATAAACAATACCCAGCTATGTGATAAACCACATTATTCGAAGCTTAATTACCAAATATTGTTTTTAAGAGACCTTTATAATACGAGATACATGCAAATATGTTCTGATGACACCCACCGTCTTAAATTTGTGGACCAGAAAATGGTTTTAAAACAAATTAATATATTTAGTTTGATATATTTCATTAATTGTTTTTCTTTCAGGTGAGAAGTTATCAGACCTGTTTTTTTATATTTCTGACGCTTCCCGTCGGAATGTTTCTTATTATCGTCTGTATTTATTCACTTAATATTCACGGTGGTGTTGCCATTGTTCCCAGTATGTTGATTTATCTATTGTTAAACTTCACGAGGGAAATCTACTTAATTTCCGCAGCCCCTGCGTGACTGACTTTATTTTGTAGAATTACCAGTGTTTTGTATTGAATTATTAGCAGATTTCCTTAAAGAAAATCTGCTATTGAGGTTGTTCTCCTGATTCCAGGAATAGGGAGGTTTAAAAGCGAGGAGAGCACAAGTATTCAAACATAGTTATTAGCCGGATAGAAAAATATTATTAACGGAGGGTGCTTAGACTTAAGAATTGCCTTTAATCACACTTGGTAAACATAGAGTATCGAGTTCGATTCCCACCTGGGTTATAGGAATTTATTTAGTGACGAACTCATTAAATAAAATCCTTAGTAAAATGAGCAGTAGTAAAATGAGTTCGTCACTAAATAAATTCCTTACTTTTTTCACCCACATCCCAATTAGCAATAGTAGCAAAAAGTGGACCCGCAATAAATAATAATAATAATGCACGCAATCTAACTCCAAATTGGGCATTATACAACTTCTTTTCTATTAAATAATTTTCTCTAGTTCTAATGTTAACCTGCAATGGTATTTGCACTTTTCAGTTTGTTTTTACTATAATACACAAAGTGTTATTATACAAAATTATTATATTTTGTTTTGAATAGTTTTGTTTCAAAGTCACCAAGTTTTCTTTTCACTTATTTATTTACCACCTGTTTTTAGTTCTATGTTGTGATCGTGTTTCTTGTTCTTTTGTGTTATTTTGTTTACACGTTTCTTGTTATTTTGTTGTGTTCGCGTTTCTTGTTTCTTTTGTTTGTTTGTTATTATTTCTTGTTATTTTGTTTACTTGTTTTTTTATTTTTGTTTTGTTTTCCCCTTTTTTTAAGAAGAGCCAAGTCGCCACAGTTGCGGAGCTCAACATAATAAATAAATAATAAATAAAAATATTATATTTTGGTACAACCTTGGAGTTCCCGTACCACACAAATATCAAAAATAGCTTATAATTTCAAGCTTACTACAGAAAAAAATTAGAACAGATGGTGACATCATCAGCTTGACCTGAACACGGGAAATCTGCTTTTTTTACGCAGTCGCAATATGGCGCACTTTATAGAATGCTTTAATATGTTTAATGCTTTTAATGTTTAAAACGTTTTAACCCAATTATTTTAGTATTTTAAATCATTAGTTTATCTTGACAAGAATAATCCGCATGTTTACTGAATTTAAATTGGTTGAAGGTTGATTTACACTCATCACATCAAATATTCAAACCAATTATAATAATGTAATTATATATTCATGTATTACAACTAGCTTCATTAAATATTAATAAGTGCTATCAGTTACACTGACATTAATTTTTCGTTGTACAAATCTTTCTTATATTCGGTAAACGCCGTCAAATTGTTCCTAAAAGTTTGTTATCTCTAATTTTGTAAATGTGATAATAATTGATCATTTTTCATCTTGTTTTTCTGTGAAACACGGAAGTATCTTGTATTATCCTGTATTTATGACGTTATTGAAGCCAAATATGAATTTAGCAAATATAACATATCCATTGATTTCTCAGCCTTCTATAAATTAGATAAGTTCTTGTAGTTTCTGAACTGTCAATCGGTGATTGTGTGAATTCTATGGCGTACTCAGGACGGATCTGTGTCTTGCGTAGTTATTTCTAGCATGTCGTCATCTAATTTCAGAAACTCTAGGAGAGAAGAGTAGTTCTCTCGAGACTTAGAATTGGTCACACTAAATTAACACACTCATACTTAATGACAAAGACTGACAGAGCTACTTGCTCAACTTGTAACATTCCCTTGACGATAAGGCGACAGCACCAGGGCTTCCCCTACGACTTACAAGAACTTTTGACGGAAGGCAGCCCATACATTAATAACTATTGTCATACCTACGTGAAGTTCAAATACACAACCAAATTTAACATACGAATTAAGTCCGTGATTTGCAACAAGATTTCAAATTATATCTATTAAATGTATTATCTGCGTTTGTACACATGTATATGTTCACTAGCAAAAGTACCATTTTCAGCCATTCATTTCCTATTGATCATCCACCAACTATGCTCATCACCAATGTTTTATTTTATGTTCACTTATAAAATGTTCATCTATTTCACTTTTGTTATTTGTCCTTGTTTTTTTTGAAATTGTAATAGTCACTTCTTGTTATCACTTATCTATTTTACTTTTGTTATTTCACTTTGTACAGTTTTTGACTTTTGAAAGGGCAAATCACCATTGATGTGATGCCCATAAATAAATAAGTAAAATAATTAAAAATATGTCACGTACAATAAAGACTATCGATATTTCATTGAATTGCGACAACTTCTCACACTAATATTTATTGTGCTAACAAATATCTTACAATAAATCGACCATTTTCATAAAGGCATATTTCAATTAAGGATATCATAGACCACAAATCATTCATTACAGATAACCAATTACTATTGCAACCGAATATATTTCATGGATCCAAAAAGTAAATGCTTATTATATAATTTAATTAATTTCGAATTCATTCATCATTTATTTTTATGTTGTACAGTAATCCAATTGGAGCCAAATAACTTTATTTTATTTCCGAAGAAAATCAAGAAAGTAATTTTATTAAAACTGATGAACTTTATATTTTATTTTTAATCTGTTTTATTACTATGGTATACTTTTTTTTGTCATTATTTTTACTTTGATGTTATATTGATATTGATATTAGATGTCATTTTGATAAATTAAAATTTATCAAAAAATGATTAATAAATATTAATTGATAAATTTATTCCTTATTAAAATGGACGTTTTAAAAACGATAAGTTAATTGGTAATTGTCAAAACATTCCAATAATTAAACTAACATCGTTGAATTTAGATCAATCATATTCAATTAAAGAGTTTAAAGAAATTAATACTAAATTTGGAAAACGTATAGTTGTTATATTAATAAATGAAGAAGATAAATTACAAGTTTTTCCCCCAGAAAATGTAATGAGAAATTATCAAAAAAATATACTTAATCAATAATTACACAAAAATTATCATTTCTTCGTAATGAATTAAAAGACATAGGTCAAGAAGATTCATATTATTGACTTTCTAGAAAACAAAGATGTAGTAAAGAAAAGGGTACGCAAATCTAAAAAAAGTGAAAGCGATAGTGATGACTAATTAATTGAATAAATGTTCTTATTTTAGGAGGGGAAAAAATTGTGTTTTACGGATTTTTAGAAATATTTATGATGTAAAATGTAAGCTAGTTCGTTTCCCTTTTTGAGGGATTTTGAGGGTTGCGCTAGAAAACCCCTTTAATATCTACTAACGTAGAAAGTTTTTCATTAAATCACCTATTTTATTTTATTTTAGCAGATTTCCCTTAAGGGAAATCAGCTATTGAGGTCGTACTCATGACGCGAGTTTTGAAAAATTTCCTCATATGTCCATCGATCCTACCCAGGAGATGACGAAAATGAGGTCCGTTCAAAAATATATATATATATATATATATATATATATATATATATATATTTGTCTGTTAACGCTCTAGCGGTCGCAATTTTTGTTTGATCGTTACTGAACTTCATATTTAAGCGTTTTACGTAAAAAGAGAGATCAAGTTCGTTAATGGCTGAAATCGGACCAGTGGGAGGGGGGGGGGTTTAAAGGGGAGTATTTTCGAAATATCTCCGTTACTATACGTCGGATCGAAAAATTATGTAGAATTAATCTTATTGCAAATTAAATTTACTATAAATAATGTTATATACATTTATTCTGTATCTTGAATATTAACCGAGATATTTGCATTTTTCTGTTTTCAGCTTCTGAGATGAGATTGGCTAACTTCGGGTCTAGTCGTGAGTTTCCGTCAAGAGCTAGTTCGGGCCATTCCCGTAACTGTTCGGCTCTCTATTTTGAAATTTCTCTATTGTAAAACTTCACGTGGGAAATCTGCTTAGTTTACGCAGCCCCTGCGTGACGGACTTTTTTTTTTATTTGCGTTTATAGTTGCACTGACTTGATTTGTATTATTTTATTTGTTTATCAATTTATGGAAGTGTAGTTATGTATATATGCATTTATTTTTAGTTACTTGTTATTTGTATTTTATTCTCCAAACTAACTTTAAAAATATTATATTAAGTTGATTTTTTTTTCAAAATGGAAATCCTGGCAGTCTATTTATCTACTATTTCTTCAGCTGTGATGTGCACCGATCTGCACAAAGATGCATGAGAATTCATATTTCTGTATTTCAATTAATTCTCTTCAATTTATTTTCTCATGAGAGGCATGGTCCTATATTGAACTCCAAATGTCAACATCACGATATTGCCCTTTTATATATTGTTCCCAATGTTCAGGATTTAAAATTTCATGCCTCTCTGGGAGTCATATCTTATAAATTTTGTCAAATAGACTATTTATCTATCTCGAATAACAATCAAGATATTTGCATTTTTTTTTTTTTTTTTCATTTTAAGCCTTCAGTAATCCCCTACATAAGTCATCGCAAGTTAATTATAAATATACCATAAAACATCTTATTTCAAGCTTAAATATCACATATTGTTTTCAATTGGCCTTTATTATGTATTTTACATACGGAAGTTTGTGCATAACTATGTCGTCGCTGTTGTAGTGGTAAAGTGAATTTACGGGAGTAATTTTTTCACAATTTCTAATTAAGCCAAAAAAAAAAAAACCAGAACTGTAGTGTGCAGAAAGTTCTCAAAATAATAATATCTAGAATTCGCAGTTCATTACACGAAATTATTCCAATCGGTTACAACACACTATTGATTTTTGTTATGACAACTAAAATTCCGTAAACTTCACATTTATTTGACTAACTCACTCTTAAATTTCTATTACATCAAATCATTTCTGAAGCATTGCTTCACTTGGGGAGAAATTTCAACATTCAATAAAGAGATGTATTCATTCGAACTTTCAAGCTCTCTTCTATATTCTTTCTATGTATTCTATATATGTCTAGAGAAAAAAAAAAGGATTTGGGATACACATAGTTAGAGAGAATCTCTCTAATAAATACACTGGATAGAAATCAATAGCCTCTACAAAATATTCATTAGCTTAATGAATTTTAATTTCAATTGAGGTCTATACATTGATGTTCTTTGAAACAGCTTATCAGTTTGAAACAGAGCTGTTCAAAATCAACGCTTCCAATATATCTGATCACTATATGATGTTTGTATTTATTAATTCATTCTTTATATGCCATTTTGTAATTGCTGAAATCCTCACTTTTTTTTCACAAATGTTAATTACTACAATAATGAACACGATACGGATTTCGTTTCATAGATTTCCCTTCAAGAGATAGAAGAACCAGCTAATTCGTGGAAACTGGAAGCCATAACTACTGTGTAAACGACCGTGACAAAGATACTATGTGTTAATGTAATAATTGTTGTGGTTTTCTGAAGTCCGTCACGCAGGAGCTGCGTTAAATAAGAAGATTTACAACTTCAAATATTTGCATTTATCTCACAACGTAAAAGTTAAATGAGAACAATATTTGGTATTAGGCTTCGAATTAAGTGGTTCATGATATAACAGCTTACTGTTAATATGAGTAGGTCCGGGGGGTTTGATGATGGGTTAAAACTAAGAAGTGCATTAATCTCGGTAAGTATTCATGGTTGAGAAAACATGTTTATAATAAAATTTGTAGGCAATAAAATATGAAAGCAGATTCATCAAAGTTTTAGATCTGACTTATACTAAGGGGGATATTTCGAATTTTCGAGAGTCACCCCTATGAATCCTTCCCTTATGCCGTCCGATTTTAGCCGTTAACTAATTTGATCTTTAGTTTTACATGAAACGCTTACATTTAAAAATCGGTAACGATAAAACAGAAATTCCCCCCGCTTGGGCGGTAAAAGACAAATGTAGGCTCATGCATATATACACATATAATTTTGAAGGGACCTCATATTCGTCATCTCCCAATTAGGATTGATGGACATTTGAAGACATTTTTCAAAAACCTCGTCATGAGTTCAATCTCAATAGCTGATTTATTTCAGGGAAATCTGGTAATTAATAAGTTCCGTAAAATTAAGCGAGCAAGATTTCTCAGAGGGCTGAAAAATTGTTGTGTACAAGAAGGGCTACTATTTTTACCTAATTTCATAATAAAAAAAAATAACTGTTATCTTTGTCCCTAGGCAATGTTCTGCCGTGATATACTTTAATACTGTTAGATTACAAGGGATTTCCTTTTAATCCCTGGAAGGATATTAGCTTAAAAAATTATAATTGGCGTAAATAAATCAGCGCATTCTATGGTACTTTTAGCAGATTTCTTTTAAAGGTTGGATGATATCACTAAATCTCTCACGGGCAGCATAGATATCAAGTTTGGTTTGCATAGAGTTTTGCAACAGGAGCTATATATATGGTGCCACAAATAAAGACAACATATCAGCTCGGGACTTTCCTTCCCGAAGGAATTCCAGTTTCATCGTTAAGAGATTCGAGACCGTAGATCTTGTTAAATTTACATTTGCAAACATCTTCCAACCAATCTGTCATTGTTTTTTCAATACATTTCCCTTCCAATTAAATCCAACATAGTTCGTTGATTAAGCAGATTTTCAATAAAGGAAATTAGATATTGCGGTCGTACTCATGACGCGAATTTGAAACATTTCGTCAAATGTCCATCAATCCTACACAGAAGTTGACGAAAATGAGGTCCGTTCAAAACGGTATATATATATATATATATATATATATATATATATATATAT
The DNA here is from genome assembly GCA_019009955.1 of Riptortus pedestris. NCBI lineage: Eukaryota > Metazoa > Arthropoda > Insecta > Hemiptera > Alydidae > Riptortus > Riptortus pedestris. Next base: position 122,116,261 of record CM032232.1, read on the forward strand.
ATATATATATGTGTGTGTGTGTGTGTGTGTGTGTGTGTGTGTGTGTCTGTTAACGCTCTAGCTGTAGCAATTTTAGTTTGATCGCTACCAAACTCGATATTTAATTCTTTTATGCAAAAAGATAGATCAAGTACTTTTACGTTTTGAGATAAATACAAATACGTGGCGCAAGCGGAAAATCTTATAGTTAACGCAGGCCCTGCGTGACGACGGACTTTTGACTTTAAAAAGTCGATAGTAGATATTTGGCAGTGTCTCATTGGTTGTCTGTATGCCAATTTTAATTTCACGTAATAATACATATATGGATGATTTATAATAGAGAAACTACCTCTTAACCCAGGACAGACACTTCGTATTAGCCCTTTATTCTTCTATTTCATTGGGCATTCCTGAGAATGTATAGATTTGAAGTTAACGTTGGCCTCTGGTATTATTGTAGTACCTGCTGTGATGACAGAGAGCATTGTTCGTGTTCAATGCTTGCCGGAGGTTTATTAAAGCAAAACGGGAGAACAAGAGGAATCAGGGCAACAAGACAGAACCGACTAGCTAACTGTCAGTAGGTCTGTCTTGTTACACGATACCTTGCTTGCACTCTGCTCGCATTCTACCTTTCAAAGCTTGTTCTACAACCTTACCCCTTTAACGCTCTGTCATATTGTACCACACGACTGCTTGAATATATCATATTATGAAGCTTGTGTATGAAAGCGTAATTGGATATCCTTTTAGCATAGTTGTGGAAAATACTAAATAGTATCTATATGAATTAACAGAAATTCAGGGAAGTCCTTCTTGCAGAAGCTGTCTAAACTGAGGAGATTTCCCTCTTGCAGGAATGTAATACAAATTACGCCATGTCATAGTGTTTTCTCAATTTCTCTTTCTTTTTGGATGCCTTTATCAACCAGACTTAGAAAGATATTGCTAGTGTCTTTAAATAGACATTTTATGAGTGGAAGTAGCCGTTTACCGGCGTTCAAAAACGGCCCGTCACGCAGGGGATGCGTTAACTTAGAGGGTTTCCCACATATTTGCATTTATCTCAAAACGTTAAAGTTTAATGAGAACAATATTTGATATTTATCCTTCAAATAAAGTCTTCATATTTTATGACAAAGGTCTCCAATAAAAAACATTTTTTTTTTTTGTACAAACTTTATTCAAACTGCCCTACATGTTTCGTGGCTTATTTGCCACCTTTTCTTGATGTTCTCACCCCTAGAACTTCTCAGTATAAACTACTTCATCTGTGAGGACATTAGCAACGAATTAAAAGCCCGTCACGCAGGGGCAGCGTAAACTAAGCTGATTTCCCACGTGAAGTTTTACAATAGAGAAATTTCACGAGAGCCGAGCCATTCAAAGAAACGGCGGAATTAGCTTTTGGCGGGAAAGTAACTCTCGTCCGTTAGGCGCCCAGATTTTATAAAAATGCAAATATCTCGGTCAATATTCAAGATAGAGAATAAAAGTATATAACAATATTTATAGTAAATTTAATTTTCAATTAGATTGGTTCTATAAAAGTTTTCGATCCGACGTAAAGTAACAGAGATATTTCGAATTTTCGAAAATCCTCCCCTCTAAACCCCTCCCCTCCCACTGGTCCGATTTCAGCCGTTAACGAACGTGATCTTTCTTTTTACATAAAACGACTAAATATCGAGTTTGGTAACGATTAAACAAAAATTGCGACCGCTAGAGTGGTAACAGACAAATATATATATATATATACAGTTTTGAACGGACCTCTTTTTCGTCATCTACTAGGTAGGATCGATGGACATTTGAAGAAAAATGTCGAATATGGCGTCATGAGTACAACCTCAATAGCTGATTTCCCTTCAGGGAAATCTGCTAAAATCAAATTCTAAAACGAGTTTATATTGTCAAATTATTCGATTTGACGCATCGTCCATAAAATGCTCAAATCTTTATTTCAGAAACGCCACGTTTTATTGAAAAATGCTTCTATAAAAAGTTGTAGCCATCAAAATTATTTTTGTAACCAGTCTACGGGAAAAGGAATGCCTCCTGAAGAAAAAAAAAAAGTATTTCCCTGGAAAAGACCGCACAGTTATTCTTTTAAATGAAACTATGCAGGTGGAAAATATATTACTTTTACAAATAATTACTACGTAATCAGTTTGAAATTAATTAATTCTAAGAGCGTTTTTCTGTTATACTGATGATTTTTGAAGCGAGCATATCTTGGATTCATTCAAGAGTACATTTGCGTTTTTTCCTTTTTAAATACTTGTTTTTTTTTATTTATAATCAGCTTTTATTAATACAATTAGTGATTTTAAGAGGGTGATTTACGGGAACTTGGTACACCCTGTATATGTCTGACAGATCTTCGGGGTGACTAAGGACTCTGACTCCCTTAGATCCCGTCCATTAGCAGGCAGAACTGACCACTGACCTACTACCTACGTCATCCGACTGGACACAACTCATTCAAGGCAGTTATACGATCGCTCTTGCGTAGAGTATGATCAGGAGACTCGATTAGAGGCTGCTAAAGATCTCTAAAGTCTATAGATTTACATTTTACAAATAATATTAAGAAAACTGTGATTATGTCCAAAATCTCATAAATCTTTCAAGACAGATGTTTACGAAGCGATCTGGGAAATCAACTTCTAGTTACAGCACATTCAATTACGTATCTGGTACAAAGTAGCTTCCAGAGACACACAAGGAGGAATAATAACCAAACATTCATATAATACACTCAGGTCTTTTATAAATGTGGGATACATATCATTACGTTTGGAAATATTGTCATTTGATTCCTAACTTGAACTTGACAACAAGTTTTGTAATATCAAGTGGATTGATTGTCAATCAGGTTGCTACTGTTTAGAACATTGGTTAAATCCGCTCATTGAAATTCGTGGCGCTGAAACTGGGCAAAGTTAAGCCGTTACCAAACTCTCGTAATGGTTAACAAATATTGGTATCGTCAATATGCTGTTTTGGTAACAATACTCCCAGCAAGCCATGGCTAACATTGGATGACCGGTACGAGGACTCTATTGTGTTGGGTTTCATGTACAAAGAAAGTTGGTTCGTAACAACACATCCCGTGTAGAAGTATACGTGTATTGGCGTTTATGTAAACACCTAATTACTCTTCTTTCACATGCAAAGCTGGTTGAGTCCTTGAAATGTAAAGTTTTGAAGTTTTAGCAAATTTCCCTTAAGGGACATCAGCTATGGAGTTCGTACTCATGTCGCAATTTTCGAAAAAATTTCTTCAAATGTCCATCGATCCTACCCAGATGACGAAAACGAGGTCTGTTCAAAATTATCGACAAGTCGATAAATATATATATATATATATATATATATATATATATATATATATATATATATATATTTGTCTGTTACCGCTCTAGCGATCGCAATTATTGTTTAATCGTTACGAAACTCGATATTTAGTCGTTTTATGCAAAAAGCCAGATCAAGTTTGTTAATGGCTGAAACCGGACCAGAGAGAGGGGGAATTTTCGAAAATTCGAAGTATTTCCGTTACCATACGTCAGATCAAAAAAGTGTATAGAACCAATCTTATTTCAAATTAAATTTACTATAAATATTGTACTATACATTTATTCTATATCTTGAATATTACCCGAGATATTTGCATTATAATTAAATGTTGGCCGATAACCGACTAGCGAGTTTCCCGCCAAAAGCTAGTTAGGCCATTTCCGTAACTGTTCGGCTCTCGTACGGAGATTTCTCTATTTTATAACTTCACGTGGGAAATCTGCTTAGTTTACGCAGCCCCTGCGTGACGGACTATTCAAATGTTATTGTCGATTTGGATAATGCAAGGAAGTCAATATTACTCATATTCTCAATGAATAGTCATTAACCAGGACCATATTTTATGGGTCCGATTGATCGAGAGTTGGTACACTTTAAATTCTCCCACTTATTATAGGTACCCATCTTTGAACCATGAACTGACATTGCCTACTCTTCAAAGACTTGGGCATTTCCTTAAGGGAGGTCAGTTTCAAGAAATCGACAAGTCGATAAGGGAAATCAGCTATTGAGGTCGTACTCAATGACGCGATTTTCGAAATATTTCTTTCAAATGTCCATCGATGTTACCTAGTGAAGATTAGAGAGGAGGGAGGTGATGGGGAGGAAAGCGAAAATGAGGTCTGTTCAAAACTCTATATATATATATATATATTATATATATATATATATATATATTATATATATATCTGTTAGTTATTTTTGATGGCTACAACTTTTTTTAAAGAAAGCATTTTTCAATAAAACGTGGCGTTTCTGAAAATAAAGATTTGAGCATTTTATGGACGATGCGTCAAATCGAATAATTCGACAATATAAACTCGTTTTTTAGAATTTGATTTTAGCAGATTTTTCCCTGAAGGGAAATCAGCTATTGTGGTTGTACTTCATGACGCCAAATTCGAAATTTTTCTTCAAATGTCCATCTATCCTACTAGTAGATGACGAAAATGAGGTCCGTTCAAAACTGTATATATTCTATAAATTTGTCTGTTACCGCTCTAGCGATCGCAATTATTGTTTAATCGTTACCAAACTTGATATTTAGTCGTTTTATGTAAAAAGACAGATCAAGTTTGTTAACGGCTGAAACCGGACCAGAGAGTGGGGGGGGTTAGCGGGGAGGATTTTTGAAAATTCGATATATCTCCGTTCCAATACGTCGGATCGAAAAATTGTATAAAGCCAATCTAAGTGCAAATTAAATTTACTATAAATATTATAATACTCATTTATTCTGTATCTTGAATATTAACCGAGATATTCGCATTTTTATTAAATGTGGGCGGATAACGGACGAGAGTGAGTTTCCCGCCAAAAGCTAGTTCGGTCGTTTTCGTACCTGTTCGGCTCTCGTGAAATTTTTCTATTGTAAAACTTCACGTGGGAAATCTGCTTAGTTTACGCACCCCTGCGTGAAGGACTTTCTTCATTTGTAAGGAACCGGGATAGTCGATTTTCAGTCCCGGTGATATTTATGCTTGTAAAAAATGTTTTAATTATTAATTTAATTATTCCGTTTCTCCTTATACTTTTTCCCCATAATAACTATAATATTAATTGAAGTTTTTTTGTTGTGTATTATTATCAATCTTCATAAAACTCCCCCCACTCCAGTAAGTTCCAAACGGTCTTATTTCAAGCTTAAATTCGATTAATTGTTTTCATTGGTCAAAAAAGAGGGAGAGTTTAAAGAAGTGGTAAAATAAAATAGGGGAAAATACTTGCATAAGAACATTACTTTTGCAACAAGATTGGTTTTACTATTTTTCGATCCGACAGATAATAACAGCGATTAAGATTTTTCGAAAATACTCCACTCTAACCCCCACTCCTCCCACTGATCGGATTTAAGCCATTCACGATCTCGATGTTTCTTTTTACATAAAACGATTAAATATCGAGTTTGGTAACGCCTAAACTAAAATCAGAGCAGTAACCAACCCATATATATATATATATATATATATATATATATATATATATATATATATATATATACATATTGAACGGATGTCATTTTGGTCATCTATTAGGTAGAATCGATGGACATTTGAAGACATTTTTAGAAAATTATGTCAAGTACAACCTCAATAGCTTATTTCCCATAAAGTAAATCAGAATTGGATTCTAAATATCTACATTATTATGATTTGGAAAGAAAAATGTTTTATAATTAATCTCGTTTGAAATATAACATTCTAAAATTGATAACAAACTCAAATATTGACAGAGTTCATTCTATTTTCTGAGCCCGCCTACTTTTGCCCTTAATTCTACTGATGTGTAAAGTGAAGTGATAGCAGTGGCTATTTCCTTATCAAGTGCCATTCCTCCTTGACTTCCTTGCCAGGCAGGGAGAGGCTGCTCCTCTCATTTTGCTGAAGGGGTGTAGCTTCTGACGAGAGTGATGGAGGACGATTGTACCATACAGTAACACATTACCAAATGCATTTAAATGCAGAATGTAATATTCTTAATAAAATAAAATAACTTCTACTGATGCAAGTTCACTTAAAGCTACTGTAAAAATAATCATCTCATGCTCGCCTTAAAATTCAAGGCGTGTTACGATAGCCTTCTTATAGAAATAGAGAACAGAATGTGAGATTGATTACGTCTTTAGTAAGTCATTGAAACACGTTTGAAAAGTATTTAATTTTTAGTTGCTGCTGGGTTTTAACATATAAATAGCGCCTTTAAAGGGATAATTATTTCTTTTTAGACGAATCTGAATTTCATTCACGAACCTTTGTGTTGAGCTATGCGGTATAGAGTATGTACCTAGAGGTTCATTGGTTGTCCCTGTATAGGTTCATGGGTTGTACCTAGTTAGGTTCTTGGGATGTGTGTATATGGAGGATCTCCTTTAACCTAATATAGTTGGAGAAGGTACTTCATAAAGGCGAGGAAATAGGAGTTTTACAGCCACTACAGGAGATGGGGTGCCTTGCACAGACCCCAAATGGTTCCAGGTATTATTTATTTACAGGACGCTACCACTACATCTTCCTACTAAGGCCGATCGGGATGGCCTGAATAAAGGTTACCATCCTCTTCAATCTAAGGCGAGAGTGATGTAGGCGGATTTCCTTGAGGAAAACCAGCTGTTGAAGTTGCACATGTGAAGGGGTTTACGAAAACTGCCTAGAAATGCCCATGTATGTAGTATAGAAAGCATAGCAGATGACTAACAATATTGATAGTCTTGTAAGCTGCTTCTCAATAAATTAAAAAAAATGGCTCTTGAAATTTCAGTGGCCTTTTAAATCTGTAAGTCTATTTGAGAATACGAATTTTCAACTACGAGTCCACTTTTTAAGAAGTCAGAAATAATGACTTTTCTCTAAATTTATAACGTATGTACCAAATTTGGTGTAGTGATTTGCGTTTAGATATATACGTGTGATGCAATGAGAGCGAGCGAGCGGGAGAAAAGGCAAAACAGACTGCTGACAATTGGCTACTGGAAATGGGGGCGCATTCTGTCCGTTAGCTGGCTGAGTGTTGAGGGTTTCTTGATATGCTAGTGCTACTCTGTATGTTGCCTTGGCCCCCAGCGGTGTTTGTGTTCTAATGTAATTAGCATTTAGTCTTAGTATATGTTGTAAGTCGTAGTATAGGTATATGTATTTATAACGTAGATATAGGATAGTATATAAGTTAGCATATATGAATATATTTTATAAATATATGTTTTGTACCAACCAGCCGTTTGTGTCCCATTTCCGTTTAGCCAACATCACACCAAACAATATTATTTGTGGTAGAAAACATAAATTTCTTTTATTGGGTTGTAATATAAGTTTGTAGCGTTTATCAATACTTACTTCAATTTAATCCGCACTGCGTTCATAAAGTCATGTTTACTTGGCCAACAATGTTTACATATTCTAAAGGAGGATTAGTTAAGTTGCTTTTAGGCATCTGTTTTAACCGAGATTCCTTATCATTAAGTGGTATGCTTTCTTAAAATGGAAGAAAAAAGCAAAGGCATAGTTTTCCTTCACGATAACGCCCTCAGGTGTCTTTTCAGGCCCGGTTGAAATTATTGGAGTTTGGCTGGGATGTGATCCCCCTATTTACCAGACCTTGTCCCAACAGATTTTCACTTATTTCGGGACCTTCAAAACTGTCTTAACGGGAACCACTTTAATTCGCTCGAGGACTGCAAAACGTACTTAGAGGAAATTCATTGCTCACAAATCTGAGACGTTCTTGGAGGACGGAATTAAAACATTACCTGAAAGATAGTAATAGATCAAAATAGGTAATATATTATTGTATAAATATATCAAAAATAATCTGAAGTTTTTATTGAAATCACCAGTAAAAGACGCTACGAACTTATTTTACACCTATTACGAAAGTAGTATAACATCTTAGAACAAGATACAAGAATATGCTTCAAGCTCCTAACCACAAATATAAATATTTCAAGAAAAGCTTATCATTTTCAGTAGTAAAACTCTTTAATACTGTCCGAATGTATCAAATCTACGAAATAACCCTCTTTGTTTAAAAAAAAAAATGAAAGAACTTCATGTATGACTGATGTTTTCATACACAAGATGAATGATTTCAAAATTGTTCAATTATTAAAGAAAACTACTAAATATTTGTCATAAATATGGGTCTAAAATGATTTGTGCACAGGTACAAAAAAAAAAATGTATGTTTTTGAGTTGTAAAAGATGAATTTTATGCAATGTATTCCTAAAGTTTGACCTATTTCTTGAACTAGTGTGTTATAAAAGTATAAATGTAATAGAATAATTTGTGCAGAATTTAATTGACGTAATATTAGAAAAATGTTTATAGAAAAAATTATTAGATATGTCCTAGTATGTTATGATAACATTTAATTGAAATTAAACGCATTTCATTTCAGTGTTTTTTGAAGTGAAAACTTCTTTAGGCACGTTGTGCACCCCGTAAGGAAGCATTTGCGGGAGAGGAAAAAAGTATGAAATCGCGACACCGCCACCGCCACCGCTAGTACTAAGGTTTAGAAATTTTTTATCACTATTATTTTTGTCATTTCATTTTTTCATGTAAAATAGAACATAACTGTCACTTATTGATAAATAACTAAAAATATTTTTAAAATAAGACTTCGTAAAAAAAATTTCTCAGCAATGCCAAAATTGACCGGTCAAAGCTAAAGGAGTTTTCACTTCTACCGGCAGTCCCCCGACTGCTTATTTTTTTTTTTTTTTTTTTTTAATTTTACGTCAAAATATTTATTCGTCATCTCCATCTATCTAGTCTAAATGTTAGGCCCTGGAACTTTAAATAGATTTATGAATCTGAAAATATTGGCAGATTTCCGGCTTCTGGCTACCAAATTCAATTTATTAATGAGAATAGTTCCGTGGAACAAAATAATAGGGTAGATAACCTCGACTGGATGCCTGTGTTTTGTGTGTCTCAGCATGTTCGGTGCAGAATTTATCATCAGGATCGAATAGAAAAGAGAAAATTCCACCCTTATGAAGTGAGGAGATTAACATAGCTTATAACCCTCAAAGGGATCTTGTTACCTGATAAGCTATGTCGGATACATCAAAGGCAGGTATTAATAACAAATATTCCTTGCCGTCAACAGGCTGTCTCGAGAATGTTGCTTCTTAGGCCTGAAATGAATTAAGACAGTCTACCAGAGCTTCGTTTATATCTAGCTTAAGAAAAAAGGCTGAGCGTTCCAAAATCGCTAAATTGTGTCTGGGCTTTGAAAATATCAGTTCATAGTGCCCGAGAAAAGTTAAATAAATAACGATCTTCAGCGGTATTATTTGTACAGAAAATACTTCCATTAGGTGTTAAATCATATGTGTTCAGCAACCGGCCAGCGTGCCGGATCCGACCCGCGAGACATTTTTAAAAACCAAATGAAACAAAATATTACACTACTTACTCCAAATGAGGAAGATGAGGACAGATTTGTGCGTTTGGCAGTACTTTTAAATGCGAACAGTTCTTTTCAATGACGAAAGTTAACAAATAAAAGTCCGTCACGCAGGGGCTGCGTAAACTAAGCAGATTTCCCACGTGAAGTTTTACAATAGAGAAATCTGCCTAATAACAACTGTAGTAGTAAGAAACCTCTAAACCTAAAACATTATTTAGGGCGTAATAACCCAGTAGTTTCTAGCCCCAAAAAACTGTTAACCTAACCTCTAAACCTATTCACGAGGGACGAATAGTTATGGAAACGGCCGCCAGAGCTCTCGGCAGAAAGTCCGAACATAGCCTACTGATGGCCACACGCAGAATACAAATGCAAATATCTCGGTTAATACTCAAGATACAGAATAAATGTATAGAACAATATTTATAGTAAATTTAATTTGCAATAAGATTTATTCTATACAAAGATCCGATGCATAATAACGGAGATATTTTGAATTTTCAAAAATCCCCCCTCTAAACTCCCCCTCCTACTGGCCCGATTTCAGCCATTAACGAACTTGATCTTCCTTTTTACATAAAACGATTAAATTCCGGGTTTGGTAACGATCAAACAAAAATTGCGACCGCTAGAGTGTTAACAGACAAATATATATATATATATATATATATATATATATATATAGTTTTGAACGGACCTCATTTTCGTCATCTCCTGGGTAGGATCGATGGACATTTGAGGAAATTTTTCGAAAATCGCGTCATGAGTACGACCTCAATAGCTGATTTCCCTTAAGGGAAATCTGCTAAAAACATCGTACAAGGCTGACTGACGATAATTTGGAAAATTCTTTAGGTCTTTGTTTCAGTGGAATTAATCCAAACATCGATGGTTTAGTTTCTCAAATCCAAGCTCAAGTTTGTCATTGATTTCGGTGTCGCTATTTAACTTTCGTTGTTCGTATTAATTCTAAATTTTACGATTTAATTATAATGTTGTACTTTTTTTTTTCATTTCATTTTGTTATTTTAATAACTTGTATTATAATTACATTGTCATATAATTTCATGTCTGATATCTATCGTTAAAAATTATCAACACTACTTTAAAATCCCTTACTTTTAAAAGCGGAGCGCGAACGTATTTGCACACTAATGTTTAGCCCACAACATGTCAAAGGTTACCCACACCTGTTTTACGTTCTTTGTACAAAGAAACAATGAGGCATTCAATAAATGAAATTTAACATCATTTTCAACTTATTTTCTAAAAATGTGTAAAACCAAATGGTCATAGTATATTAATATAGTGATAATAGTAATTATGGTGGGCTACTTGTCTACATGGCGTATGGTGTGGTGGGTATTACTAAAACACTTTTTACGGATTATCCAATTTTTTTTTTGTTAGCAGAGAAAAATATGGTAGGATATATTGAAAGTATAGGCCTCCTCTCCTGTAGGCAATGGATGTGATTTCTTTCTTAAAATTTTTAATGAATTCCCTTTTCTAAACTGTTAGAGGCCACTTCTTTGATTTCCCATAGTTAAAACGTTTTACAGGTGTTGTATAAGAAATGTACAGCGGCTTTACTTCTGTTAGAAATATGTATAAGTATTTTGACATTTCTTTCCTGTTGTTATATGGTTTAACCTGTACCGAACGCTTTACTACTTCATCAATTAGCTCTATTAATCCAAGAGTTCCAATCTGGAGGCCTAAGTTTTTTGCGGGAAGACGGGCGTTGGTCCAGTGGTAAAGGACTTGGCCACTATGCTATTAGTTCAAGCTTTAACCCCTGTATCTCACAGGACATGTATCCATTTTTTCGCTCCTCTCCTAGCACCGAGAGGAAATTGAGTAGCTTCGGTTACTAAGAACTATTCTATTATTTAAAGCAGCAAACCGATTTCTTTGAAGCTGTCTAGATTAAACCGCTGGGTGGATTTTCGAGATTGAGGTACCGTTTTGTTCCTCAAGGTCGCATTTTGCTATGAAAAATTGTCGAATTTGAGCTATCCTCAGTCCCGGTGAGATAAGCCCTTCCAATATGTTTTATTCCGAACCTTTCCTCGACACATCTCACCTGTTTCTAGTATCGCTTTACCGATCCGAAGGTAAACTCTCGGATATATTCCTGTTCGATCGGCACCTTCAACTGGAAGAACCACAGTCTGCTCGAGAAGTTACGGCCGAACTCGAAAGGATACCTAGGTTTTAGCGCACCATGATTCGAGCGAAGGGTTTAGGTACCCACCCAGACGATTTCACGTACCGCAGCCTATACGGGCCCTCCAAAAATGATTCTCCTAAAACTCTTCCAATTCTGACAATCTCCCTGCTCTCCTGATGGGCCAACGCCAACGGCGATTTCTGCCTCTTCTCTGACAAATACTCCGCTACCAGACCACCTCGGTCTCCGGTCGAAAGGCGAAGATAATGGAAACGTAATGGAATGTTTATATCTTACCCAATGTACTCGTATGCCTTCGGAGTTTTAGTATGCCATCTAAATAAAGCTCGAATAAGCTTTATTTATTGCTCTGCTATGTTATTCTTACCAAAATTTCCTTTAATTCGATTAAATGTTGAAATTCTTTCTAAAAGAGATCGTTAGGGGTATATATATATATATCCCATTTTTTTCATTAAAACTACCCTAAAAGCTCACGTCCCTTAAGGAAAGTTAAAATTAAATGAAGACCATATATGGGAAGATAAAAATATATATATAAAAAAATTTAACAAAGCGTAAATTTAGCAATTCGAGTAGAGTTAGTGCTGAATGCAAAAAAAAAAAAATAAGTGAGGCGGTGAGATGGCTATAAGACAAAGAGAAGGGCGATAAAAAACAAGTACAAGAGTGGCTACAAGACACAGGAGCTGGAAGGGATTGTGCCCGGGATAAGGCCGGGATAAGTCAGGATCCTGGGGAATCGCCTCTCTAAATAGGGGATTCCAGCCAGCTCACACTTCCAGGGATCAGACAAACTCTTTTATCTCCAGGGGTCTACTTCTATCCCTCTCACTTCTAGAAGGACTTAACCTTTACTCTATAAACACACATAGAGAAGGCGAGAAGATATTTGTGGCATTCATAAATTAGAAATGTAATAGTAAAGGACTTATTAAAATAAATCATAGTCCAGAAAAGAATATACAAATTAAGAAAAAAAAATAACTGTGAAATCAAGATGCAAATGGAAAGCAGGAATCTTAGTTGGTATTCTGACCGGTAGAAGTGAATTATATTGCAGGTTGATATTTTGCATTATATTTTACGTAACAACAAAGCCCTTAAAAGAAAACCTCATGATTATTAGTAAGGGTTCACTCTCGTGAAATTACCACACTCGCTTCGCTCGTGTGGGTAAACGTTTCACTCGAGTTGTAAAATGATCTACTTTCGTCACTTGTATAATAAATAACTATATTATTCACATTTTATTTTCGGGCAAGGGTCTCCAATAGAATTTTTTTTTTCCGGAGCAAACTTTATTGAAACTGCCCTTCATGTTTCGTGGCTTACTTGCCACCTCTTCAGGGGCTATGTCGTTTCAAACAAAATATAAAAAAATAATAACATTAATTTAATGCATCCCTTAATAATTCTTTTGCTAGGCTTCTTATTAATTGATGTGTTAAATTAATGTTATTAATACTTTATATTGTTTATGAAAAGTTACAGCCCATGAAGAGGTGGCAATCAAACGACGAAAATGTAGGGCAGTTTCAATAAAGCTGGCACAGAAAAGAAAAATGTCTATAATTGGAGACCGTTGCCGTAAAATATGAGATTATATAAATAGTACTAGGTCCAGAATAAGAAGAAAAATAGTTATTTATTATACAAGTGACGAAAGTAGATCATTTTACAACTCGAGTGAAACGTTTACCCACACGAGTGAAGCGAGAGTGGTAATTTCACGAGAGTTGTAAATTCTACTTTCGTCACGAGTGTAATATTAAATTTTTTCTGTAATCGTGTAATACATGATCAGATCTAACCAGAATATGAACAAAATTAGGATGTTGTGAAGATTATGGTATGTTGTTGGTAGGTTATAAGCATGGTTGTGAAAGGCTATAAGCATAGTTATAAAACAACTAGTGATGATTGTGAAGTAGTGCAGTTATAAACAAGTGCAGGTTATAAACAAGAAAGGTAATTATTATTATATTTAAATTTTAAAATATATTGATTATTTCCACCAATAATTCATTCACATTTCAATTTATTTTGTTAAAATAAATTCTTACAATGTTAAGAAACATTTAAAAGCATGTAATTTCCAACTTCAAATTATTTTTTGATTTATACTTATTACTAATTAAGAAGACAATTCACTTTCTTCACTCTATTGCAAAATGTTTCACTTTCTTCACTCATTTCAGTTTAGTAATGTTACCATTATTCAACGATTACAGAAAAAATTAATTATACAACAATTTTCGATCTGACGCTGATCAACGGTAATATTTATGAATTTGTATTTTGACAGTTCATTAAACAACCTCTCCTCTTAGTCAGATGAAGACCAATAACGAACTTTATCTCACATCGAAGCGTTTACATACCGAGTTTGGTAGTGATTAAAAAATAAAAGTACACTATATCTATATCTATATAAATGATAACAAAAAAAAAAAAAGTCCGTCACTCAGGGGCTGCGCAAACTGAGCAGATTTCCCTCGTTAAGTTTTATAATAGTGAAATCTGCATACTGGTAATAGTAGTCTCTAAACCAATTTCAAGAGAGCCGAACAGCTACGTAAGCGGCCAAACTAGCTTTCGGCGGAAACTCCAAAATAGAACTGACATCAGCCGATCTCATCTCGTCCGTTATCACACACAAACACAGACTTAATAAAAATGCAAAAATTTCTTTTAATATTCAAGATAGAGAATAAATGTATATAACATTATTAATAGTAAATTTAATTTACAATAAGATTTAGAACGAAGATCTTTCGAATTTTCGAAAATCCCCCCTTAACCCCCTCCCTCTCCCACTGGTCCGATTTCAACCATTTACGAACTTGAACTTCCTATTAACATAAAACAATTAAATAGCGAGTTTGGTAACGATCAAACAAAAATTGTGACAGCTAGAGCGTTAACAGATATATATATATATATATTGGCAAAATAGATCTCTAAGATCATTAACTACCACTTTACAAGGCAAGACTAAGAGGATCAGAGTTCTTACGTAGTGAGTGATCAACTTCATGTACAGACCCGGTTAACCAAGGAGGGTCTGGAATAACTTTTCTCCAGTAGAGTGGTGGGCTCCATTTTAGCCGGAGAATCTGGTGCATTTTACGTTGTCAGCCTGCCTGTGGAAGGGAGCTAAGAGTTTCGTAATCGTTAATAATATACTTGTTAGGCTTTGAACCATAAGCACCGCGGATTTAGTGTGTTTTGGTGGTGAACTCGTGAACTAATGTTCTCCTTTGTCGGGGATGAAACCTGGATTTTTACCTGACGGTTGATAGATATACCCAATAATCCGCACACCACCTGGAGTATAATTTTTGGTATATATATAATATACATATATATTTATATATATATTATATTATATAATACTACAGGACAAGGGGGTTTACCTGTTGCCGTGTGAGTGTGGTTCAGTTTATGTGGGCCAAACCGGGAAAAAGGTCGCAACAAGAATCGGGCAGCACACGGCCGACTACAAATACGACAGGGCCAAGACTTCGACCGTTGCTACTCACGGCTTGTCATGTGGAGGACAAATGCTCTTTGACCGGGTCAAAATATTGTCTAGAGAGGGGCACAGAACAAGGAGACTAGTGCGGGAAGCAGTGGAGATCTTCAAACGCCCGCTGAACTTTAATAAAGAAGATGGGTTCTCCCTGCCCGCAGTCTGGAGAACTCATCTAACTCCGAGAAGACGCTCCGACGACTCGCAACACCGTGGCGAGCCAATCAAACCGATGGTTGAAGGTCCCCCCACCACCAGTGAGGGCAACACATATAAGCACCGCGACACGGCAGACCTATCATTAAGAGCTGCCACAAGCACACCCAAAGTATGACCACCATAAGAAGCCGGTTGGAAGACCGGCGAAATAGCGTGGGCCACCACAACGTAGACACCGCTGGAGATATGCCGGAAAAGACAAATTGAAATAGATTCCCAGCGACGAAGTTTAAAACAACGTATTATATAATACTGTTATTAGTTTGTTCCATTTTTTTATTATTCATTCCTACGTTTGTTTGTTTTTCTATATGCATATTCTTGTTTGTCTATTTAATTATCTTTTGGCGAAAACTAAAAAATTCTAATTTATGAAATTATTAAAATCAATTTTTTGCGAATACGCAAGTTATATACTAATTGTTCAGCACTTGGAATAAACAAACGTACTTTGACAGTAGGTAGTTTGTAGAAGTGAAATGAACTGAGTAGTTGCTGAATAATTGAAGTGTCTTTTGTAAATCAGTTTTAGAAAGTTTGTTTTTTTCATTGCGTAGACGCTTACGAACCTGTACAGATGAGCTGTCCGTCCGTTTTAATTTGATGTACGTGACTTAATTCAATGAAGATGAAGAAGTCCCGATGACATGCTCGATCAATTTTTGGCAATTTAACAATAAGCTTCAGGTTTAGGCCAAATGAAAACGATTAAGTTTGTTAATGGATAGAATTTCTTCATGACTGACGACTCCCACCGTTAGGTTTATAATTGAACCAAAAAGACAGACCTCAAAACATTATTCCTAAAGTGTGTCGTACGCAAAGCAGACATAAATCAAAATCACCAAACCATGATTTTGGAATCTTTCAATGACTTTAATGGTTAAGGAGTTACATTAGCTAAAGGAGTTGCTCCCGGGGTAGCCCAAGAAGTAACCAATAAAAATAAGCCTTTATTGTAGGCTACCAAATCGCGTCCATGCTTTGGGTATCCCCAAAATTCCTTCTGTTATAAATATAGCATTCATTGGTAGAATACAAAATAGGAATTTATAGCGTAGCGAATATATATTTGTTTCAGTTGTAACTTGTATTTTCATATGAAATGCTGCTTATAACTCAGCTCCTCCGTGACCGTTTTTAGCCATTAAGGGAAATCAGTTATTTTGTCGCGTTTCGAGGTCGTACTAAAGACGCGATTTTCGAAAACTTTCTTCAAATGTCCGCCGATCCTACCCAGGAGATGGCGAAAATGAGGTCTGTTCAAAATTATGCTGTTAACGCTCTAGCGGTCGCAATTTTTGTTTGATCGTTACCAAACCATATTTAAACATATTTAACCGTTCTATGTAAAAAGACAGATCAAGGTCGTTAATGGCTAAAATCGGACCAGTGGTAGAGAGGGTTTAGAGGGGAGGATTTTCGAAAAATCGAAATGTCTCCGTTACTATACGTCGGATCGAAAATTTGTATATAATCAATCTTATTGCAAATTAAATTTATTATAAATATATTTATATACATTTATTCTCTATCTTGAATATTAGCCGAGATATCTGCATTTTTATTAAATGTGTGCGGATAACGATCTAGAGTTTCCCCGCCAAAAGCTAACTGTTCCGCGCTCGTGAAATTTCTCTATTGAAAAAATTCAAGTGAGAAATCTGCTTAGTTTACGCAGCCCCTAGGTGACGGACTTTTTATACATTCATAGCCGGGAAATTTCTTTATATTTGTCGTGACCTAGAGCAAGTCTGTTCCCTAGCCATGGATAGAGGAAATCGATGAAATTCTAAAGATAAGATTCTTTATTCTTAGCTTATCAGGAGAAGATAGCCCGAATGAAATAAGAGAGTGGACTGAGAGAAATAGAAATGAGGAGAAAGAGAGAGAGAGAGTAGGGATAAAGGAGGAATTAGAAGGAGATAGTGGTAAGTGGGGCAAGTGGGAGGGAAGTAACGAGGAGCGGGGGGGGGGAGTCTGCCGATTAGAAAAGCCAGAGGCTAATTTAAAAGGCTGTGGGAGGAGAAGGCAGTGGTAGGGGTGGGGAGAAGGTAGTGTGGGGTTATAGGAGGAGGTAAGGTTATAGGGGTCTCCCCCCTGATGGCTGGGGTCACGACACAGTCACCACCAAGTACCTTTTTATATAGGCTGATAGTACCGCTCTCTATAGGCCAGCCTCGCAACACTAGCCAAGCTCAACTTTCTCCTTCATTTAAGCTTTCGTCTTGGAATTGGATCCAGTCGCTTTACGCACTACTCCGGTCTTAAGTAAAGCCTCCTGGGATTTACGATGTTAAACAACCGTTCCATTCAGTCTGGTTGATTCCTTTGGAAATGCCTTTATAGACAATAGTTATAAAAACAATCCTGCATTAGAGGAAACATGTTACATAGTGTATCATAAAAAAATATGTTGGGCACTGGCGAAAAATATGTTCAGACAAGCGAAAAACGGTCAAATTAAACATTAATATAGCAAATATTATGTTACAATGAATCCGTCTTACCTCTGAATTATTTACACTCAAGGAAACGGCACTAAAGGGTGAGAAAACAGGAGAGGGAAGGACAAGATCTAACGGGATAATAAGGCCCCTCGCCAACCCTTGTCTTAACTTGCTAAAGAACTACAAACATATATGTAAAGGAATACACCAGCCTGAAGTCACATCTTCTCCTCAATTGTAAAAAATACGATCTTCCAAGAAGAGCTTTGAACATTAAATCGAACTTAAGAGAACTCCTTAGAGATGCTGAAGAAGGCATAAAAAGACTTCTTGCATTTTTAACTGAAACTTCCAAGGAATATAAAACCACCTACCGCTAATGACAATAATAGATTCGGCATATTGTAATAAATAAATAAGAGCTAGATTTCATGGATGTAATAGTACCTTAGAACAAGTTCAGCATGTAATGTCAAGGGAAACGGATTCCCAAAGAATAAGAGATGGCACCTGCAAAACAAACAAAACAAAGGATCGGGACACATGGATATAACAGGAACGTATGTCGGGGGTCATTGAGAGCGAAGGGTCTTGTGGTTTCTAAATCGAAACAGCGCCAAATTGAAATTTAAAGTGCTAAACGCATAGCTGGAGTCCATTTGATTGTACTCACAAATAATTATCCTAGGCAATGATGAATATAACAAATATTTTAATTAGCAAAAAAATAAGAAACTTTAATTTCTAAAGTGGCCCGCAGACCACAATACTAACACATAAGACGCAGCCATAAGATGCAACCGCAAAGATCAAATAATACCCGGTACACTATACTAAACCAGTATTCGGGCGTTACTTCCAATCTTCCTTAATGTAATATTCTTGTTGACCGTAAGAGTGAGCACTTCTTTCTTCCTGAAGGTGCTTCAGAAAGAGACATAGAAGGGTTTTTTGCAGGGCATATAAGCATTTGGTCTTCTCGATAATCGACATTGCGTAATTCGGGTTTAATCTCCGCTTCTAACCCTTTCGGATACTTGAAGAGTCAGAGGAACCTTGGCGGTCTCTTAGTTTCATTACTTACCAATATTCCCAAAATCATACAATAAAGATCTCCCTTGACACCATCTCCAATTCACTAGCTCTACGAACCTGGCGGATTTCTACACGATTTTTTTATAGAGAATGAAATTTCAGCATTTTAGTCTTCCCCAGCTTTCTCTACTCAACCATTTAATTTGTAGTTAAACATATTAAGGTGGATTTACAGTTTTTTTCAGTCTTTTAACTACAATGATATATGATGGCATCACAATCCTCATGAACCTTTTACCTGTTGGTCAAGAAAAAAACTCAGTTTTCTGTGTTAATTTAAAAACTTCATCCATTCAAAGAAATTAAGGAGTTTCGATGCCGTTGAAAACTCCAGCAACTCCTAGGGGTCCTTAGCTTCAGAACATTTTTTCATAGTCTTCTTAGCATTCTTCAGTTTTAAGACTGAACATTGCATACAGTACCTGCTTTCTTTTAGAATATTTTCAACCAAGTTCGTCTTTTACTTTATTGTCTTTGCATATTCATTCTGGAAACGAAAGTGCTTACCCATGCCCCCCTAGATTGCTTCCCATGTTTTTCACTAACAGCGGCATCTCTGCACTTCGCGGAAGTTTCACTATTCTTGGAGTTTTTATCTGTAAAATTTTATGACGAAGTCGTCTGCACCAAAGAACGTGCTTCGTAAGCAAAGCAGATTTTTCAGGTGCCGAAATGAAAGGCGGATAACGCCTATCTGTATAGTTTTCCATTTCATGAATCCTGTATCATTTAACTTCATATCGGGGCTCAGGTTGGCCATATGAGTTAAAGCCTTGACTTTAATCTCACATGGAAAACCTAGAGTGGCGAGTTCGATTCCCGCCCTGGGCAACAGGAATTTATTTAGTGACGGAATTCACTAAATAAAGTCCTTAGTACCACCTTGGCTAGAAAAGGGTGGTAACCTGTAGGTAACCCGTCCCAATTAGTCAAAAAAAAAACTTCCTATCAAGTGCAAGCTTGAAAAATGTTCCAAAATACAACAGATGGTCGTAGATTGGAAAACATATTAGGATTGCCTATCGCTCATATAAATATGTTTCTGATATTGAGTTTATTTGTGCAAGAGAATAAAATTAATGAATTTATTATTAGTTACATTTGTCAAATCTGATCTGTCTACCATCTCTTATTTTATCTAAGCCATTGAAATCTAACACGACCTCAATCTTTTGGTGAAACATAAACTGACGGAAATTTATTAAGTGGCTTCTCCCAGAGCTCAAAGTAGAGCAAAGTCTACAGTTCGATCTATAATCCCTTCCCTCCCTGTATACCAACTCTGCCAAATACTAGCTTGAATCACACTTTGGTATTTATCTAAGTTCTTGAATAGAAGAAACCTCTAACTTACTCTACAATAGTCGATTATATCTTAAAGCACATATAAATATTTTTTAGAAATACTTTTATTTAAATGGCAAAGGAGTTTAATTACTTTTAAATACCATTTACGAAGTAAATGTGTTCCTTGGAAATATTAATTAATGCTTTTCTAATTTATTTCACAGTGCGTGGAAATTTTATATTCATTTAACTTTAGAATTTAAATATGAAAGCAGGTTCCTTTTTTTTTTTTTTCATCTTTTCTCTGTTTCGTTCGAAAAGGTAACAATCAAACCGACAGACGCCAAAGAAACAAAATGCAGTTATGGTGTCTATGACATGTTAAACGAAAAATTATTGTGAAATTTCGAGAAAACAAATCAATGTACAGACAGAAGTTACAATTTTATATAAATACTAGCTAAGTTACCCGGCGATGCCCGGGAAATCATTGTTAACTGACTAATGATATGATTGTTTTTTTATAGCAAGACTTAAATGTCTACAATTACACTTCCCTCCACGACGTAATGTTTTTCCGAAATAGCCAATCCTAAAGGGTGTTCCTAATCTATCCTTCTACACTTTTAACTCACCGTTTTTGAATAATTTAAACCATAATCATGAATATCATTTATTTCAATTAAATATCATCTACAATAACCTATTTCCTATCATAAATCAATCCGAGCACATCTAGCTTAAGCATCGTTTTGTACGTAAGATTATACTCGTAATAGTAAATCTCAGTGAGAATCACTTCTAGTAATGCTAGCATTTGACAGGAAATAAGTAAACTCAATTAACTGTTTTAGCCTCCCGCCATCATCAAGTCCCGCATGAGATTATGAACATTCCTTTCCTTAAATTATTGATTCAAAATATTATTTTAATAATTTACCTACCTGATAGAATTTAATAATAGTGGTACCCTAAAAATAATTTCATTTATATTCAAAAAGCTAGGTGAGGAGAAAAGATCGTATTCCTCCCTGTTACTAAGTAATTATTTAAACAAACATAACGAAATTAAACGCATATTGTCTTTTGTCATAATGAAACTATTATTAACGTTAATTGAAATGATAGTACATATTTGTTTCAATAACATCAATATATTGGAAATAATATTACCCTAAACCTTTAACTTACTCTACAATAGTCGATTATATCTTAAAGCACATATAAATATGTGTGTTTTTAGAAATACTTTTATTTAAAGGATAAATGAATTTAATTACTTTTAAATACCATTTCCTGTGTAAATGTGTTCCTTGGAAATCTTAATTAGTGCTTTTCTAATTTATTTACCCGTGCGTGGAAATTTTATATTCATTTAACTTTAGAATTTAAATATGAAAGCAGGTTCTTTTTCTTTTCTTTTTTTTTTGCTCTGTTTTCGTTTTGTTTATACACTCACGTATACATCTTGAGTCATACAATATTTAGGGGGGCTCTCAGTTTCTATCCGCAGGTGTTGTATGATGATAAGGTAAATAAAATATGAGCTTTATGTTGAGAGTTGAACCTACCACCGCTTGAATGTATAAACTTTTAACAACCCTTCACTGTCTGGCAAGTCCTCTTCATTACCTCAAGCCCCTCATCCGAATACTCCACGAACTACTCCAATCCTACGGGCATAATAAATGAACGTAGTTTATGTTTATGAAGAATATAAAACAACCGTGAACCAGAAAAAAATAACAAACAGAAAATAGCAGCCTTCGCCATCTCTAGTTCATATATTTCTTTTTGATTGGTCTGCATTCGTTTTCGATTATAATTTATGAGCAAGTAACACCTTCCCGACTTGAAACAAGTTTGTTGCGATCTGGATGCGGCTATAGGCAGCGGAAGCTGTAAGAGATGATAAATCCCACAACGAAATCACTAACAAGAATTTAGGAAGGGTTCACCAAAAATCGACTCAAGTCAAAATTTAAATATACATATGTATATATAAATTCATTCATAATTAAATCTACACCAATAATAAATATCAAATAAAATGAAGAGGCACCTTTTAATAATATAAAGGGGGACACTTATCCTAACTCAAACTATATTACAATTAAAGCACTTAGCTGTTTTTATAGAAGTTCTCTATCAGACACTGACGTGAGAAATAGTGCAGGCGAGAAGTGTTCTGGCTAAGGCAGGCTGGAGCAAAGCTGAAGGATTAACAGGGTGCCCTGAACCGAGGTTCTAAGAGTATCTGAGATATGACTGTCTTTAATCTTTCGCGACTACGTCCTTATACAGGCAGAGCCGATGTCGCTCTTTGACCCCGCCGATCAAAATATGCTCAGAAAGTGTATTTAACGGGAAATTATTATCGAAATTCATCCGTAATATTAATCAGTGTATCGACGTTTAGAGCTGTGAATGTTATTATAAAAATCCATCGGTGTTATCTACTAAAAAAAGTCCGTCACGCAGGGGCTGCGTAAACTAAGCAGATTTCCCACGTGAAGTAATACAATAGAGAAATCTCCATACGAAAGCCGAACAGTTACGGCAAAGGGCCGAACTAGCTTTTGGCGGGAAATTCAAAAATCCGCTATCGGCCCAAATTTAATAAAAAAAAATGCAAATATCTCGGTTAATATTCAAGATAGAGAATAAATGTATATAACAATATTTATAGTAAATTTAATTTGCTATAAGATTGAATCTGTACAATTTTTCGATCTGACGTATAGTAACGGAGATATTTCGAATTTTCGAAAATCCTCCCCTCTAAACCCCCCCTCCCACTGGTTCGATTTCAGCCATTAACGAACTTGATCTTTCTTTTTACATAAAACGACTAAATATCGAGTTTGGTAACGATCAAACAAAAATTGCGACCTCTAGAGCGGTAACAGACAAATATACATATACGAGTACATATCCGGACCTCATTTTCGTCATCTACTAGGTAGGATTGATGGACATTTGAAGAAAAATTTCGAAAATTCCGTCATCAGTACAACCTCAATAGCCGATTTCCCTAAAGGGAAATATGCTAATACGAGAGCACATGGTGATTTAACTACAAACTGGATGAAACCCTTTTTTAAAGGTAAAAATTATACACTTAAGTATTCATAAAAAATAATCTTAATGTGCTCT
Source organism: Riptortus pedestris (assembly GCA_019009955.1). Classification (NCBI taxonomy): domain Eukaryota; kingdom Metazoa; phylum Arthropoda; class Insecta; order Hemiptera; family Alydidae; genus Riptortus; species Riptortus pedestris. The sequence goes on from CM032232.1 coordinate 122,139,672, forward strand.
GTGCTTGCATTATTCAGAATATAAAAAAGTCCGTCATGCAGGGGCTGCGTAAACTAAGCAGATTTCCCACGTGAAGTTTTACAGTAGAGAAATCTGCCTAATAACAGCTGTAGTAGTAAGTAACCTCTAAACCTATTCACGAGAGTGACGAATAATTACAAAAACGGCCGCCAGAGCTCACGGCGGAAAGTCCGAACATAGCCACTGCTGCCGAGCACATGCAGAATACAAATACAAATATCTCAGTTAATATTCACGATAGAGAATAAATGTATATAACAATATTTATAGTAAATTTAATTTGCAATAAGATTGATTCTATAATATTTTTCGATCCGACGTATAGTAACGGAGATATTTTGAATTTTCAAAAATCCCCCCCTCTAAACCCCCCCTCCCACTGGTCCGATTTCAGCCATTAACGAACTTGATCTCTCTTTTTACGTAAAACGCTTAAATATGAAGTTTGGTAACGATTAAACAAAAATTGCGACCGCTAGAGCGTTAACAGACAAATATATATATATAGATACATATATATATATAATTTTGAACGGACCTCATTTTCGTCATCTCCTGGGTAGGATCGATGGACATTTGAGGAAATTTTTCAAAACTCGCGTCATGAGTACGACCTCAATAGCTGAATTCCCTTAAGGGAAATCTGCTAATATATGGTCATATGTGATGGGTTCATGCAATATCAGATTCATTACAAGTTCCATTTCTTTTTTCAAGGAGGATGGCTGGCTGTATTAAGGAACGTTGTTCTATTGGAAAAGCGGTCGCCAAATATGATGTAAGTTCTAGAATCTCCTGGTTGGTGGAGAGGTTGATGTATACATCCGTCGTTGAAAAAGTCCGTCACGCAGGGACTGCGTTAGCTAAGCAGATTTCCGACTTGTAGCACGTATTTGCATTTATCTCAAGGCGTAAAAGCTCAATGAGTACAATATTTTGTATTTAGGCTTAAAATAAAGTACGTCATAGTATAACAGCATATTGTTAATATGACATGAGTAGGAGGTGGGGTTTACTAAAGGTTCAATATAATTTTCAAGATTCCCCCCCTCTCCCCTGTGGTTAAATAAAAACCTCTCTCCCTGTGGTTAAATTTCTGCCTTAACGAACTTGAACTTTAGTTTTCATAAAAAGATTAAATGCAAGTTTGGTAACTATAAAACGCAAATTGCGACCACTAAAGCGTTAACAGGTATATATGTATATATATATATACATGCAGAGTGTCCCAACTTCCCGTGCCATCCCCCCTTAAAATCTTAAATTATTTTAATACAAAGCTTAGACTTGGTGTGCCATAATTGGGACTCCTGAAGAATCCTTTCAGTACATATTCAACCTCGTATCCTAGTCCAGTACTTCTCCAGCGACCATACCCGTATCTTTGGAATTTACAATGGAATGTACTGATGCCGATAACTAAAAAAGTCCGTCACGCATCGACTGCGTAAACTAAGCAGATTTCCCATGTGACATTTTACAATAAAGAATTCTGCATACTGGTAAAACAACACCACGGTGATTAAATACAAACGGTAATGAGAAATCTTTCAGATAATTACAATAAATTCCCAACTGAAACGGCTTCTGAATTGTAAGAATAATTTATATTTTAATATCTCAAATTTTAGTAGTCCAAGAACTAAAGAAGGGGGGGGGCAGATGAACAGAACGTATTTGCATAAATCTCACAAAGTAAAGAAGGTAAGGTAAGGTTAGGAACGACAGGTAAGGTTAGAAGTGGCTTCCACCTGAGCCGACAAGTTACGAAAATGGCCGTCCTAACCCGAACTATACCCGACCACAGACTTCATAAAAATGCAAATATCTTGGTTAATATTCAAGATAGAGAACAAATGTATATAACAATATTTATAGTAAATTTAATTGAATTTTCGAAATCCCCCCCCCCCTTGGTTCTATACAATTTTTCGATCAGATGCATAATAATGGAAATATTTTGATTTTTCGAAAATCCCCCCGCTAAATCCCCCCACCCTCTAGAACGATTTCACCCATTAAAGAAATTGATCAGACTTTTTAAAAAAAACGGTTAAAAATCTAGTTTCGTAAAGATAAAACAAAAATTGAGACATCTAGAGCAGTAACAGACAAACATAGATATATATATATATATATATATATATATATATATATATATATATATATAATTTTGAACGGGCCTCATTTTCGACATCTCCTGGGTAGGATCGATGGACATTTAAAGAAATTTTTCGAAAATCGCGTCATGAGTACGACCTCAATAGCTGATTTCCCTTAGGGGAAATCTTCTAAAATGCAAATATCTTGGTTAATATTAAAGATAATGAAAAAACCCACATAACAACATTTATAGCACATTATATTTTCAATAAGATGGGTCTATAAAATGTTTTGATACGACATATCATAACGTAGATATAAAGAATTTTCTATGAAGAAGAAAACTAAAATGTGGAAACATCTCGGTTAATATTCATTATAGAGAAAACACATATATAACAACATATATAAACTTACATTTATTTAACATAGATATAATTAAATTTACTTTTTCGATCCGATGTACAATAGCAATGAATTTTCGAAAAACCCCTCCCCCCCTTCCAATTTCAGTCATTAACAAACGCGATATTTATTCCTTAAAATAATCAACATCGAAAGAATTATATTCCAAAAATCTGCCATGTACTTTCCGATTTTAATTCAAGAAATAAACCAAGCCTGACACGAATCTCTGAAACGTATAGGAGGAAACGTTTCTAACAATCTTTATTACTGATGTGCTTTCAAAATAATCAAAGTCTCTGTATTGTTTGTATGTGAATTTTATGAACGACTCTCATTTTCCTCGTTCGTCCTAATACACGTATACGTACTACTGTTGTGAACAAGAAATTTCAATATGAATTCTGTGTAAAGGAATAAGCGTGCCTCCTACACAAATACGTTAGTATGAGACAACATTCTTGAGAACCTCTCAGTAAAGGAGGAAAATCTTTCTAAAAATATTCTGAGTCTTAACAGAACTCCAGAAATGAATATAAACTAAACTTTAAATAAAAGCTTTGCACAATATTTCACATGATACAGCATGAGGAAACATCGTCTCAGCATTTGTCGTTTTATATATTATTGAACACTCCACAGATTCATAGTCACAATTTTTGTATTTATGATCTTGTCTAAGGTCGCACAGTTTACTGGATAATACTGAGGTGAGGTCATAAAAATACATTGATTATTTGTAGAATATAGTAAAAAGGATTTTGTTGCCCTACTTAAGGATACGTGAAAAGTGTAATACCTAAAATACTATTAATTTGTCGTTTTATGATTCGAGCACGCAATCTTTGTGTTTCTGAAAGTCTACATGTGAGTGTGCTAGAGATTTTAGAATTTCATTTTCTTTAAGAATCCGTCAAAAAAAGTACTTCATGTAGAGGCTGCGTTAACTAAGCAGATTTCGCACGTGCGTCTCGTATTTCCATTTATCTCAAATCTTAAAAGTTCAAAGATAACAATATTTTGTATTTATGCTTCAAATAAAGTGCTTCATAACATAATAGCGTATCGTAAATATGAGATGTGTATGAGTGGGGGTTCTCAAGACCGAAAATATACAACGATCTCGGTTAATAATAAAGATAATGGAAAATTGTACATAACATCATTTATAGAAAATTACATTTGCAAGAAGATTGATTCTATATACTTTTTCGAACCGACTCATAATAACGGAGATATTAAGAATTTTCGACATTCTCTCCCCCTAACACCCCCCCCCCTCCCCCTGGTCCGATTTCAGTGAACAAACATGATCTTTCTTTTTACATAAAACGATTATATATCAAGTTTGATAACGATAAGACAAGAATCGCAACCGCTAGAGCGGCAACAGACACACACACACATATATATATATATATATATATATATGTATATATATATATATATATATATATATATATATATATATATATATACTAGCTCAGATACCCGGCTTCACCCGGGAATTCATTTGAGGCTGGATGGTGATGGTATTTTTTTGGCTAGGCTTTACTTTGCACAATATTTTGACATTTACCCGTCCCAGTGTTTAGGGTTAATACCCGTCATTTCTGTGGATTTGTTAATAATAAAATTTGTAAATTCAGGCCTCCCTAACAACCCCCACTCCTGCCCGTCCCTAGAAATGTTAGTATGGCTTATTATAAGGAAGGCGTTAGTGCTAATGCACATACCAAGTGTTTTATTTAGCTCGGTTGAGTCTTTTGTGCCGAATAAAGTTGTTGACTCCCGCTATAATTTTTAGCGTATGACGCTTTAAACTTCGGTATACGACGATAGTGTATAAAACAAAAGTTTCTCTAAATGACAAAATAAACCACTTTAGTTATGTGCATATTTGCCGAAACCCCAATAGGAAACGAAATATCACTATTTTTAATTTCAGGCCTCCCTTATAACCCCCACTCCTGCTCGTCCCTAGACATGTTAGTATGGCATATTATAAGGAAGACGTTATGCTAAATCACATACCGAGTTTGGTTTAGTTCGGTTGAGTTTTTTGTGCCAAATAAAATTGTTGACTTCCGCAGTAGTTTTTAACGTATAACTCATTTATACTTAGGTATACGACAAAAGTGTATATAACAAAAGTTACTCTAAATAACAAAAAAAACAATTGTTGTTATGTGCATTATTGCCAAAAATGCAATAGGTAACGAAATATCGCTATTTTTAATTTCGGGCCTCCCTTATAACCCCCACTCCTGTTCATCTCAGAGAATTTTATTATAGCCTAAAGTCTAAGTTGGGTTAGTACTAATATACATACCAAGTTTCATAAAATTCGGTTCAGCCGTTTATGCGTGAAAAGGTAACAAACAAACAAATAAACAAACAAACAAACAGACACCAAAGAAACAAATTGCAGTTATGGTGTCTAGGACATGTGAAACGAAAAGTTATCGTGAAATTTCGCGAAAAACATCAATGTACAGACAGAGGTTACAATTTTATATATATATATATATATATATATATATATATATATATATATATATATACATATATATAGATGAGTGTGTGTGTGTGCTTATGTATAGATAGATAGATTGATCGATCGATGATCGAACTTGGGATACCATGTATATGTTATATATATATATATATATATATATATATATATATATATATATATATATATATATACTAGCTCAGATACCCGGCTTCGCCCGGGAATTGATTTGAGGCTGAATGGTGATGGTATTTTTTTTGGCAAGGCTTTACTTTGCACAATATTTTGACATTTACCCGTCCCAGTGTTTAGGGTTAATACCCGTAGTTGGCATTTGATAATAATAAAATTAATTTTTTATGTAAGTCTTCACTGTCCTCCAAATATTCATATTTCCCGTCTCCTGTGCATTATGCATAGATTTCAGTTATTAAGGACAAAAAATTACCATAAATTTGAATTAATTTTTCCAGGTGAGGTAACTCATAGTTCAAATTGGAATGAATTGTTGAGCATATGAATATTTCTACGCAAATTACTTGCTCCACACATTGTTCCTGGAGAAATGTATAAAACAAAAGTTAATCTAAATAACAAAGTAAACATCTTTTGCTATGTGCATATTTGTCGAAAAACAAATTGAAAATGAAATATCGCGAATTTTTATTGCAGGCCTCCCTTATAACCCCCACTCCCGTTCTAACCTAAAAATTTTAATATACCTTATAATCATGGAAGAATTAATGCTAATTGACGTACCCAGTTTTGTTAAGTTCGGTTCAATCGTTAGCACCCAATATAATAGTTGACTCCCGCTTTAGTTTATAGTGTATATCTCGTTTATACTTTTACAAAAAAAGTTACTCTAAATAACAAAATAAACAACTTTTGTTATGTTCATAGTTGCCGAAAAACGAATAGGAAACGAAATATCGCTATTTTTAATTTCTGGCTTCCCTTATAACTCCCGTCCCTAGAAATATTTGTATGGCTTGTTATAATGAGAGCGTTAGTGCTAATACATATACCGAGTTTTATTTATTTCGGTTGGGTCTTTTGTCTCAAATAAAATTGTTCACTTCCGCTACAGGCTTTAGCGTATATCACGTTTATAATTAGGTAAACGAAAAAAGTGTATATCACAAAAGTTACTCTATATAACAAAATAAACAACGTTTGTTATGTTCATATTTGCCGAAAAACCAATAGGAAAAGAAAAAACGCTATTTTTAATTTCAGGCTTCCCTTATAACCCCCACTCCTGTTCGTCTCAGAGGATATTAATATATCCTAAAGTCTAAGTTGGGTTAGTAGTAATATACATACCAAGTTTCATAAAATTCGGTTCAGCCGTTTATGCGTAAAAAGGTAACAAACAAACAAATAAACAAACAAACACACACCAAAAAAACAAAATCCAGTTATGGTGTCTATGACATGTGAAACGAAAGGTTATCGTGAAATTTCGAGAAAAAAATCAATGTACAGACAGAGGTTACAATTTTATATATATATGTGTGTGTGTGTGTGTGTGTGTGTATATATATGTATATATAGTTTTGAACGGACCTCATTTTCATTATCTCTCTTGGTAGGATCGATGTACATTTGAGGAAATTCTTCAAACATCGTACCATGAGTACGACCGCAACAGTTGATTTCCCTGAAGGGAAGACTGCTATTAGTAAAATTAAAACACTTTTTCTCTGGATTGTTTCCTTAGAATGGTCGTTGGTTTGGTTGGAGACCATCCATCCCACCTTCGCCAATGTGTACCTCCTAGAAATTTGTGACCATTGCCGTTCTGTTAATGTTCAAGTTTAATCTATCACACCAAAATGGACTCTGGTTTGCTGTTTTTTTCTATACATAACGTCTTTTCGGAAGATCACCACAGCATATGTGGTCCCATCATTCATAGTAACGGGATCAGCTGAGCTCCTGGCTGAGGGGCCGATCGGAACTAAGCTATAACGACCCGACCAACCCAAATCGAATCGATAGGCCACAAAACAGTTATTTACTAAATAAAGTGTTTGTAACATAATATTTTGACGAAGACTAAACTGTATAAAGCAACTAGCCATACTTTTATTGGAGTTGTTTGACATTGATGGAAAGCCATTCATCAAAGACTGCTGAGCATTAAACAGGGACTTCTGACAGCTTGACTAATGGTCTAAGGATCCAACAACAAAGGATTCAATGTCGATTGACTACATATTGTAACAATGGCCCTGGATAAAACATTGATCTCATATCAGTGGGGGTGTTTTTTTCTTTTTTTCCCAATTTTTGGTAGATCAGTTTCTCATTAGCATATAATTATTACTGACGATAATAATTCGACTTTAGATGAATTGGAAACTGTCTAGTCACTTGGTTGTCAAAGAACGCCAACAGAATTTAAATAGAGAAGATGAAACGGAATGGGTTGTGTATTTTATAAGAATTTTCTTACAGGTAAGCTAGGCAGTGCAAGAAGGAATCAATCTGGATGTACAATGTAGGCCTGTTTCCCTCTACAATGCGTTTATTATAACATACTGCACTTTTAGAGCAACAACCACAACTTCAGTACACACAAACAGGAAACCCTATGAAAATCCAGTAACCGACAGTATTTAAGTTATTCAACAAAAACAAAAAGATCATAAGCAAAAAAAAAGAAAGAAAAACCAAATTAGAGTTAAAGGCCAACATTAAGAGTTCTAACCGAATACACTATAAAAATATCTCAGCAACTTACTGATCCGTCGCAGGCGTTGCAGTGAAAAAAAGTAGTAGAATTGAACATTAATTTTGCTGTTAAATAACATTAATTTTGATATTCACTAGCCATCCGTCGTTGATGGGTTGAAATATAAATGATCACCCATGGAAATATAATGATTTGATACAAAAACCATCCCGTTATTTTCATAAATAACAGAAGTGCCCTGAACATAAAAAGTCCGTCACGCAGGGGCTGCGTAAACTAAGCAAATTTCCCACGTGAAGTTATGCTATAGAGAAATCTCCATACGAGAGCCGAAAAGTTACGGAAACTGCCGTACTAGATTTTGGCGGGAAACTCGCTCGTCCGTTATTCGCCTATATTTAATAAAAATGCAATTATCTCGGTTAATATTCAAAATAGAGAACAAATGTATAAAACAATATTTATAGTAAATTTAATTTGCAATAAGATTGGTTTTGACCCAAAACGAACTTGATCGGTCTTTTTGCATAAAACGTTTAAATATCGATTTTAATAACGATCAACCAAAAGTTGCGACCGCTAGAGCGTTATCAGACAAATATATATATATAATTTTAAACGGACCTTATTTTCGCCATCTCCAGGGAAGAATCGATGGACATTTGAAGACATTTTTGAAAATCGTGTCATGAGTACGACCTCAATAGCTTATTTCCCTTGAGGGAAATCTGCTAAAACCAAAAGTGATGCCATTTATTTCTTTTTTTAACCGAAATATAACCAGTTAGACAAATGTATTATTAGAATTGTTGTTATCAAGAAAATAATTAATTATTGGATAATGTAAGCACTAAATAATCCATTTATTGCAGTGAAATTATTCATCTTTATAGTTTTGAACATGAAGCCTGCAGCTCTATATCTATTGGTCGAATATTGATGAACTTTTTATAGTTCTTGGGACCAAATAAATATTGTTTCCAGACAAAATAAAACTATTATATTATCTTGGCATACGGAGAAAGCATTAAATTTCGGTCAGGCATTCTGTTTTATTATGAAAGAAGAATACCGATGAGGTATAAAGTATCAAAGTATGAGGAGAAAAGTATCATATTGCTCATATTAAAAATACTCATTCCCTTTATATGACAGTTTTCTAATTCTATCCGGGCATTTTCATGAAAATTCATAAATGTAAATAACAATTTTGGACCAAAATCGTTAGTTGAAGCGCAATTTGTTCTTTAAATTTTTTAAATAAAACCAACGAGAATTTTCAAACGTAGTAAACTCCCTCCTCCCTCCTATCGGATAATTGACTCGAAAATATAAAAAAAAAGTCCGTTACGCAGGGGCTGCGTAAACTAAGCAGATTTCCCACGTGATGTTTTACAGTAGAGAAATCTGCCTAATAACAGCTTTAGTAGGAAGGGATCTCTAAACGAGGGACGAATAGTTCCTGAAACGGCCACCAGAGAGCTCTCGGCGGAAAGTCCGGATCATGGCGGAGACCTGCCGACCACACACAATACAAATGCAAATATCTCGGTTAATATTCAAGATACAGAATAAATGTATAAAACAATATTTATAGTAAATTTAATTTGCAATAAGATTGGATCTGATCCGACGAAAGGTAACGGAAATATTTCGAATTTTCGAAAATCCCTCCTCTAACCACCCCTCTCCCACAGGTCTGATTTCAGCCATTAACGAACTTGATCTGTCTTTTTGCATAAAACTTTTAAATATTGAGTTTGGTAACGATCAACCAAAAATTGCAACCGCTAGAGCGTTAACAGACAAATATATATATATATATATATATATATATATATATATATATATATATATAATTTTGATGGGACCTACAGAATAAATGTATAAAACAATATTTATAGTAAATTTAATTTACAATAAGATTGATTCTATACAATTTTTCGATCTGACGCATAATAACGGAGATATTTTGAATTTTCAAAAATCCCCCCTCTAAACCCTCCCTCCCACTGGTCCGATTTCAGCCATTAACGAACTTGATCTTCCTTTTTACATAAAACGATTAAATTCCGAGTTTGGTAACGATCAAACAAAAATTACGACCGCTAGAGCGTTAACAGACAAATATATATATATATATATATATATATATATATATATATATATATATATATATATATATATAATTTTGAACGGACTCCATTTTCGTCATCTCCTGGGTAGGATCGATGGATATTTGAAGAAATTTTTCGAAACTCGCGACATGAGTACGACCTCAATAGCTGATTTCCCTTAAGGGAAATCTGCTAAAAATACGTAAAAATAATCCTTCCAAACCGTTTTTGAGTAATCGAGTAACAAATGGGCGGCCGTATCGCCAAGGCATTTGCTAAAGTAATCATCGATACATAAAGTACGGAAAGTCCAGTACATTTACATACATAAATTGAGGTGTACGATAAGTTAATAATAGATTTTTCGCAAATGTAAGCTCAGCTTAACAAAACTTCATAAATAATTTTAATAGACAAGTGCTGATTTAGAACAATTTTCTTTTTCCCCTCAACAGTACTAGGACTGTTTTATTTGGGAAGCTAAAATTGATGAGTGAAGCACTTCATCATTTCATTACGTAGTGAAATATTTGTTTATTTCTATTTGTTCATACTTATTTTTACCTAACAGAATTTATTTTTTTTAATTCGAATTAATTTAAAGTTATAGATTTAGTTTCTAATCCTTAACTGTCTTGGAGAGAGAATAACATTTATTCGACATAGCTGAAATTTGTCGCGGGAAGATGGTGAAGTCAGTTAAAAAAATAAAATACTCCGATTATTCATTAAATGGAATATCCTAGACCAGCATATCCTTTTTCAACCTAATTGGAAAAATCCTTGTTCCCAGTAATGCTTGTTAATTAGTTTCATATTGAATATAAACCATTTTAAAAAAAAGAAATAATTGTCTAAAGCATTAAACAATACAATCTCTGCTGAAGATTCATCAGTATCAAATAATTGGCAGGACATATATATTTTTTAATTAACCCAACTTATTTTTCCCCCTCGTTTAGTATCCATTTAAAATGGGAGTTTGTGTATTACTTTCAGCATTTCCTCCGGTACTTCCGACCTATCGATATTTGAAATAATCATGTACAGCAATAATAAGGGCAATTTAACTGAAATGCGATTGTGTTCTTTAACAGCTAGTAACATTATAAGTGAATGTAATAATTAAAAACGTCCAAAATAAATATCATACCACAAATCATTAAAATAATAATGAAGTATATCAAATTAAAAGGAGAAATATGAAATTTCAGTATTTAATAAATTACTTGTACGAATTAATCTTTCTCTTAATCTTAAAAGACAATTTTCGAAATTTCAGAAAACCTTTTGACATAAGAAAAATAAGGGATGCACACACATTTTGACAATATTTGTTGACATTATAATGAAAAAGTAAATTTGAAGTCAATGTGGGGGAAAAGTTACTTTTCGATCGTGAACATTTTTAATTCATGTTCATTCATGCTTCTGCAACTTTGTAGTTCTTGATTGTCGTCATGAGTACGACCTCAATAGATGGGTTCCCTTAAGCATTTAACAATGATGTGACCGAATTTTATATATATTACACTTCTTTATATATATATATATATATATATATATATATATATATATATATATAATACACACACACAATACATGGTATATATTAATAAGGAACATATTGCGCTCTAAACATTTTATTAATTAATAGGGAGAGATATTATGCCTGTGAATTTCAATTTGTTTTGCTCTAATATGCTTGAACTTTGTAAACAATGCTCTTGTTCTAGGTTTAAATTCCTCTCTAGGGGATTGTCCAGTTTGCAGTCATTGTCTTGCCATCTTGATATTAAATGTGGGGAATAATTCTCTAACCACTAAAAACACAATGTAAAATTATATTCGGCCTCACGCCAAAAATCTGATGATCGCCCAAATTGCCATGAAACCAAATGACTAATGCTGGCACTAAGATCAAAATAAGTACTAAGATACCAGTGCTAATTTGATCAGGGATTAACATAGAGGTTAGACGAGGATAAACAAAAAAAACCTACATAAGCCTCAACAGGCTGACTACATTGCACCCATTGTTTAAAATTTGTTTCTTAAAACATAAATATATCGCAATGTACCCAAGTCCATGATATAGCATGTCTCGTTGGGCAAGGAACCAGTAAACAGAAAATTACAGATTATTGGTACCAAAAGTTATTTTAAATGTGCCTTGGTTCGTTAAGAACCAACACCGAGCGAGCTAAGGGTTGAACCAATTGTTCCATCTGCATTTCAAACCCAACATTTGTTTTTGAGATTGTTCTGAAATCGCCCCCCTCCATCAAAAAAGCTTTCTCTGAATCAACCAAAAATTGAATATTTACATTATGAATTACTTTAAGAATGCAATAGCTTTGGAACAAAATGATGTATATTTCCTTCTTCTAATTAACTGAAGTGGTTGTTTTTATCATGTTAATTAGTTTTTATCCTTCATTTTCTAAATGTACTTATTATTTCCTTAAGAAAAGAAAAGCGAATGTTTGTTTTCCCGCTTAAACCAGAAAAGCCGATAGATTTTTCTCAATACTGATTTCAATTTTTCCATTAATTTCTATCGTTTTTTTTTTCCTTCATTGGTTTAACTTAATTAAAATTCCTCCCCTTATTAAGTTTCCTTTGGCGAGAAAGGAATTCATTATTAAACTTCAGACGCCATCTCTTTTACTTCGGCTTCCTCTGCTTTGTTACTACTCTTTGTGACTTCGTCAGTAACGCACTTTCTTTATAAAGAATTCATTTAAATATAATTGCATTTGGTAATTAATTGTAAGTCTTAATGATCGTTATTTCATAAAATAATTAGGTCAAACTGAAGGAAATAACTGTGATATCAGTAGGATTTTTAGAAAAAATGAATTTAGAATGAGAATATATTTGAAACGCGTTGGATTTAGAACGCAAATAAAGAACAAAAACCTTTTTGTCCGTTTTCATTTGGCTGTGCGAGTCTTTTTCGGTTCTTCTTCTCCAACTATTGATTACTGACCCCCTTTTTCAACAATTAAGGAAAAATATATATTTTCTATTGGTTTTATAAGGATTTTTCGACGACAATTGATTAACCAGGATGCCCGGAAACATAAATAACATACGGAATGTATAGAACAACAATTACAGTGAAGTAGATTTTCGACACGATTATATATAAAATAAACCATTTTTATCCATAAAACAGAGTAATTTTGAATTGTTCAAACCCACCCCCCTCTAAACCCTCATCCCGATTCACCCCTTTAACGAACTTGATCTTTAGATTTAGGTTTGAATATCAAATAACTTACGGCCTTAAATACAAGTCGGTCACGGAGAGCCTGGTTTACTGAGCAGATTTCCCACGTACTTCACGTATTTGCATTTATCTCAAAACTTGATTTGAGGATTTTTTTTTCTTCAAAAATCGCGTTATGAGTTATTATCTTAGTTAAATAGCTGATTAGATGACATAACACTAGTCATAGTGCAATAACCATGTATAATAGTTCATAGGTATCTTTAGTCTTGCCCTGAAGAATTGAAAATAAAGATTCTCGAAATATCGGCATAAACTAAGATTTATTTCACCAACATTGACCAAAACTCCGAAAAGAATAACACACCACACACACACACCCACACACACACACACATATATATATATATATATATATATATATATATATACACATATCAAACCAATATCAATCAGTCAACTGAAGTGGACGAGGAAAAGAAGAGGATTTATGAAACTTGCTGTCTATACTTCAAGGAAAAATACGCTATTGAAAAATGGCGTGAACGGGGTGTACTAAGTACAAGAGGTGTCACATCCAAGATAACTCCTGAAGATCCATAAGGACTGGGATTATCCACAGGATTTATCTATTCTGTTCTATGCTGGTTATCAAGCATTAGGTAATCGACCTTAATTATCATTTATTTAAAAAAAAAAATACAGCTGTTCTCGTCCCCATGGCTCACTTCAAAATTTAATTGTAATTACTCTTTCTAAAAATATAAATTGAAATTTTGAATATTGCCCAGTTGGCCCTATAAGGGTGGCAGCTGGTTTTGTTTTGCTGTTTGTATATATTTTTGTAGGGACGCTATTTTAGCAGATTCCCTTAAGAGAAATCAGCTATTGAGGTCGAACTCATGACGCGATTTTCAAAATGTTTGTTCAAATATCCATCGATCCTACGAAGAATATGGCGAAAATGAGGTAAGTTCAAAATTGAATATATATATATATATATATATATATATATATATATATATATATAGATTTGTCTGTTACCGTACCGAGAAAGATCAAGTTCGTTAACGGCTGTAACCGGACCAGGGGAAGGGGGGGGGGTTTAGGGGTGGAGAATTTCTAAAATTCGAAATATCTTCATTATTATACGTCGAATCGAAAAATGCATAGAAACAATATTACTTTAAATTTAATGCACTATAGATATTGTTATATAAATTTATACTTTTTCTTTAATATTAACCCAGATATTTGCATTTAACTGTTTTCAGCCTTCAGCAAACCTGCATTTCTACCCATGTTACATAAATACTTTGTTATACAATAAACCACATTATTGGAATCTTAAATACCAAATATTGTATTCCATAGACTTTTATTATACGACATATATGCAAATATGTTCTGGTAACCCCGTTTTAAGTTCTTGGATACGTCAAATTTGATTGTTTGAGGTAAACATTATTCTGATTCATTATAAACTATAGTACTAGACATACGAGTAGTATATAGCTTTCAATAAAATTAATATTTTATATTCTGATCTAATTCGATAATTGTTTTTATATCCGGTGTGAGTTTGGCAGACCCGTTTGTTTACGTTTCAGACGCTTCCCGTCGGGAGGTTTCTTCTCATCGTTTGGATTTATTAATATTCACGGTGGTGTTTTGTTACATGTAGATAATTATCAGTTATAATGTAGATTTATCTATAATTTCACGAAGGAAATCTTCTTAGTATACGCAGTCCTTACGTGACAAACTTTATTTCTCATCTCCTAGACTGGATGGGTTGACATTTGAAGAAATGTTTCAGGAAAATCGCTTCACGAATACGACCTCATTAGGTGATTTCCCTTAAGAGAAATCTGCTAAAAAGCACGAATTTAGTACAGACAAAGCCATAACTCTGTAAAGCTGTCACAGGAATGCGAATATCACCTAAGTTTAGTAGCGGTATAGTGTTACATATATTATTATGATGTATAATGCGATTGAGAAGATAACGGATTTACTCGGGCGAATGCAGTAAATTACTTTTACAATAAACTAAGTTAGCAAACTAAGCAGCTCATTAGAATGTTTAAATTTACAACACAAACTTCATACAACCTGGCTAAAGGTAACTCGAACTTTTGAAGATAAGTTATCAAAACTCACATGAAACTTTGAGATTAAGCTTTGATTAGACCTGACAAAAATTTTATTTCTGAACCAAAAATATTTTATTTTACTAAATTCACTAATTCCATGGCAATTTACTCACTCAAGATATATTTAAGGTTAAAATAATCAGCATGAAAGACAAATGTGAAATTCTTCACTAGATTTTTACTTACCAAAATTCGTTTGTGAATTAAAAAAAAAAAAGTATAAAATAAAATATGATACTGGAAAATGTATAATGTTATTAATACTTCATCCATGAACATAAAGTAGAGAAAAAACTGCACCCTTTGTGCGTGAAACAAAAACGTCAAAATTCCATATTTATATTAATTTAAGAAAGTAATTCTGTCAGAATTTTATTTACGAAGCAAATATTGAACTTAGTTGTTCAAAGGAACTGGAAGTAATATTAATAAAAAGTTCTTTGAAAGTTCAACAGTTTTTTGGGGAAAAAACGAAATAATTAAAGCCTAAGAGATGGTTTTCTTTATTCAGTCATAGAAAATATAAACCGGAGGGGGGGGCAGTGTTATTAACATTTTGGGAATAATTGAAACCTTTATAAGAAAAATAGCGGTCATAACCTTATATTTGTCAAAAATTCAATATAACTCCCTAATTCTGGAACGGTGAATGAATGAGTAGGTGCCCACTACGATCATTTCTGAATGAATTGAAAGTCCATTCATCTGGATTCTAAGTCAGACAGAATACAACGTCCTCCACAAAGGGGCAGCGTAAACTAAGCACACTTCCCACTTGTTGAAATGACTCATTACTGATTTCATCTCACCATGTATTCTCTATTTCTTAAAAAAATGAGATGAGTAGAAGAGGGTGGTCAATAAAATATTAATTGTACGACGAAATAAAGCTCCGTTGAAAATAAAATTGGATATTTATGCTTATAATAAGATGTATTCGCTTATTTTTATTTTGCGATGGCTAAAGATGAGTTTTAAACTCATTGATTAACATCTTAGATACATATACCATTTTATCTATCAATTTATTTATTTTATTATGTTTTGTTTAATATTTTTTATTAGATTTCGCTATTATCCAACGTCACTTATGTTTCGTTTTTCAATTCTCACGTTTCAGTTTTTGTTGTTAGTTATGGATTCTATCTTTTGCTTGTTCTTTTGTTGTGTTCCTTTTCTGTTTTTTGTTTTCCATTTTGTCTTTGTGTTTTCCATCTCTGTTCTTCGTTTTCAGTTCTATTTTCTGTTTCATTTTTCTTATCTATTTGTGTTTTGTGATCCATTTCAGTGTCTTATTTATTTTTCCGTTTTTGTGTGTGTGTGTGTTTTTGTTTTACATTTTTGGTTTGTATTTTATTTCTTTTTTTCGCGTTCAATTTCAGTTTTGTGGCTTGGTTTACGTTTAAATTAATTTTTTTTTCTGAGCAAAATCGCCACAGCTGCGAAGCTCCAATAAATAAATAAAGATGGGAGCCAACCGAAGACTGAATTAAATTCCACAGGCTGAAAAATATAACTAAAAATTCGAATATCTCGGGTTTCATATTGAAGATAGGGGAAAAAATGCTTAACACCCTTTATACAAGATTTAATTTGCTATAAGATTGGTTTTATAATGTGAGGCATGATAACAGAGATATATTCAATTTTCGAAATTCCCCCCCACTCTATTCCGATTTTAGCCCTTAACGTACTTGATATTCGTTTTACATAATACGTTTAAATGTCGAGTTTAGTACTGATATATATATATATATATATATATCTTATTCTAAGCTTAAGTACGAATATTGTTTGAAACAGATCATCTCTACCAGATGAACTGTGTATGTTATTTACTAAATATGTATTTAACGTTAAATACTCCAACATTTTTATTTAATCAATCGCATACTCAACATTGCAGGCATTTTATACATTTCTACAAGTCATACTCACTAATGTTAGAAATTTGACCAAGACAGAAGGGGGTTTACTGGGAGTGGAATAGAAAATTCCCAATAAATCCGATATTTGAGTTGAAGCTGATGGAAACATATTATATCGTAACAATGCCTTAAATTTAATTATTTACAACTGTTGTGTTATGTTTTACCTAACATTAAGCAGATTTCCCTTGAGGGAAATCAGCTATTGAGGTCGTAATCACGACGCGAGTTTTGAAAAATTTCCTCAAATGCCCATCGATCCTACCCAGGAGATGACGAAAATAAAGTCCGTTCAAAATTATAATGTATATATATATATATATATATATATGTAATTGTCTGTTAACACTCTAGCGGTCGCAATTTTTGCTTGATCGTTACCAAATTTCATATTCAATCGTTCAATGTAAAAAAAAGATCAAGTTCGTTAATAGCTGAAAATGGACCAGTGGGGGGGGGGGTGGAGGGGGATTTTCGAAAATTCGAAATATCTCCGTTAGTATGTGTCGGATCGAAAAATTGTAAAAATTCAATCTTATTGCAAATTAAATTTACTATAAATATTTTTCTATACATTTCTTCTGTATCTTGAATATTAACTGAGATATTTGCATTTGTATTGTGTGTGATCGGCAAAAGTCGGCTATGTTCGGGACTTTACGCCGAAAGCTAGTTCCGTAACTGTTCGTCGCTCGTGAATTGGTTTAGTATTACTGTTATTATTAGGCAGATTTCTCTATTGTAAAACTTCACGTGGGAAATCTGCTCAGTTTACGCAGCCCCTGCGTGACGGACATTAATTTATTTTATTTTGTGTTGAATTAATGCTCAAACCCTCACGTCTACTCTTATGATATTGACTTTGAGCATATGAGCCACTAAACATCTCTTCTCAAATAACATTTCAATTCCTATTATCAAAGGCAACTTTTCTGTACAATATACAACAGGTGGTAACGCGCTAACATGAGAGAAATCCGCTTAGTTTACGCAATATCTGCATGGCGGACTTTTTTATTTATTGACCTTATGCCGTTTCATCAATTTTAGAGTATATATATTTAACACTTTCACCCCACACTAATAAATGAGTGTGCGTAACCCCTCAATTTAGCCGCATTAACCTTTTGGGGCCACACAAAGGCACAATTATCCCTACGACTTCAGACAAACTGTGAACCAATTATTCTCCAGTGCATTAACCTTTTACCTCCCCCTCCATGACATTATCTCCACTCCGCTTTGCCCCTTTACATTAAATGCCATCAAAGTTTTTGATCACAGAGCTCGTGACAGGGGAGCTATGAGTTTTCACGGTAAGGATATACCATATTTTCATTAGAATCTACATGAGCTTTTCATTTCATATTTTTTTTAGCAAGCCATACATTTTCAACAAACATAATTCTTTTGCCAAATTCCTCATGACTATGGTTATGCTCTCCTTAACTCATTGGCTATTTAATGGACGGGTTATTATAAAAAAAATAAAAGTCCGTTACGCAGGGGCTGCATAAACTAAGCAGATTTCCAACGTGAAGTTTTACTCTCATCCGTTATCCGCCCCGATTTCATAAAAATGCAAATATCTCGGTTAGTATTCAAGATAGAGAATAAATGTATATAAAAATATTTATGGTAAATTTAATTTGCAACAAGATTGATTCTATACAATTTTTCGATCCGACGTATAGTAACGGAAATATTTCGAATTTTAGAAAATCCTCCCCTCTAAACTCTCCCTCCCATTGGTTCAATTTCAGCCATTAACGAACTTGATCTTTCCTTTTACATACAACTTTTAAAAATGGAGTTTGGTAATGACCGAACAAAAATTGCAACCACTAGAGCGTTAACAGACAAATATATATATATATATATATATATATATATATATATATATATATATATATATATATATATATATATATACATATATGTACAGTTTTTTTGAAGGGACCTCATTTTCGTTATCTACTAGGTAGGATCGATGGTAATTTGAAGAAAAATTTCGAAAATTCCGTCATGAGTACAACCTCAATAGCTGATTTCCCTTGAGGGAAATCTGCTAAAAATAAAGACACCATAATTTATATTAAAATAAAAATTAACACTTAGAACGAAACTAAAATATGGATAAAAACATAATAAATAAATAAAGGAATAAAAAGTCATTCACACTTCAACCATCGAAAGCGGCTAGGAGGGATTATGTAAAATTGGCGTGGAGGAATATACGGTTTTTTTAGTACATAGGTAATTCAAGTTTACAGAAAAACCAAAAAGGTGCTTAAAAATAAAATAGTTTATATATATATAATAAAAAGAAAAGCACTAAAATTTATCTAGCGGCCCACTGTAAGAATCCGAGTCTATTGTCAACAAATAAAATAATTCTGTTCTTAGCACTAATATTCTTTAATTAGTTAAGAGAAGAATAAAGAAGCAATTGGTAAATAAAAATAAGAAACCCAAAATATGTTTCAAAATTTACTTCTTAAGTAATACAAAAACATTTATTTCTTCTAGAACGATGCTCCATGTCAAGTCGTATTTTTTTTCCAAAAAAAAGTCTCTCATGCCTGGTTGTTATACTGAGCAGAATTCGTGTTGGAGTGACCGACTGGTAGTCTGACGCGTTTAGAACACAATATTTGCGTTGATAACAATATTTGTTATTTAAGCTGGGAGTAAGACGTTTCCTAATATATTGACTTATTGTTAACTTGCTATGACTAAAAGTGGGGGTTTTGATGCATATATCTCAGTTAATAGTTTTGATTGAGAACAAAAAATAGTTATTTATTATACAAGTGACGAAAGTAGATCATTTTACAACTCGAGTGAAACGTTTACCCACACGAGCGAAGCGAGTGTGGTAATTTCACGAGAGTTGTAAATTCTACTTTAGTTACGAGTGTAATATTAAATTTTTCCTGTAATCGTTTAATACATGATCAGATCTAACCAGAATATGAATAAAATTAGGATGTTGTGAAGACTATGGTAGGTTATAAGCATGGTTGTGAAAGGTTATAAGCATAGTTATAAAACAACTAGTGATGATTGTGAAGTAGTGCAGTTATAAACAAGTGCAGGTTATAAACAAGGAAGGTAATTATTATTATATTTAAATTTTAAAATATATTGATTATTTCCACCAATAATTCATTCACATTTCAATTTATTTTGTTAAAATAAATTCTTACAATTTTAAGAAA
Organism: Riptortus pedestris; assembly: GCA_019009955.1. Taxonomy (NCBI): domain Eukaryota; kingdom Metazoa; phylum Arthropoda; class Insecta; order Hemiptera; family Alydidae; genus Riptortus; species Riptortus pedestris. The sequence goes on from CM032232.1 coordinate 122,160,074, forward strand.
CATTTAAAAGAATTTAATTTCCAACTTCAAATTATTTTTTAATTTATACTTATTACTAATTAAGAAGGCAATTCACTTTCTTCACTTGTGAAGAAAGTGATTACTTTCTTTACTCTATTGCAAAATGTTTCACTTTCTTCACTCATTTCAGTTTAGTAATGTTACAATTATTCAAGGATTACAGAAAAAGATAATTATCTACACATTTTTGTAATGAACTCATAATAACGGGGCTATTTTGGATTTTTGATTTTCTTCATTTTCTAAACCCTCCCTCAACCCGTCATATTTCTTCCGTTATCGAGCATGATCTTCAGTTTTATATGGAACGCTTGTATATGATTTTTTTTTAATGATCAAACAAAAATTGCGACCCCTAAGGCGGTAACTGACATCTCATTTTTGTCATGTTCACCGTAAGGAGATGGGAATTGAATTTTTTTTTTAATCACATAAGATTGCAACCTTAAATTTAACTATTTTGTTTAAACTTGGTACCGTAGTAGTAGAAATAGGGCGTTAATAAATAACAATCAATATTAATTACATAACTATGACAATGGAATAAGACAAATAAATAGTCATATTTTTCATCAAGAAGTCCATGAAACCATAAACATTCATGACAACGAAGCATGGATAATATGGGAATCTTGGTACCAAATTGCTGTAGCAGATTTGCCTTAAGGGAAATCAGCTATTGAGGTCGTACTCATGATGCGAGTTTCGAAAAATTTCTTCAAATGTCCATCGATCCTACCCAGGAGATGACGAAAATGAGGTCCGTTCAAAATTATATATATATTTGTCTGTTAATGCTCTAGCGGTCGCAATTTTTGTTTGATCGTTACCAAACTCGGAATTTAATCGTTTTATGTAAAAAGGAAGATCAAGTTTGTTAATGGCTGAAATCGGACAAGTGGGAGAAGGGGGTTTAGAAGGGGGGATTTTTGAAAATTCAAAATATTTCCGTTATTATGCGTCGGATCGAAAAAGTGTATAGGATAAATCTTATTGCAAATACAATTTACGATAAATATTGTTTTATACTTTTATTCTGTATCTTGAATATTAACCGAGATATTTGCATTTGTATTCTGCGTGTGGTCGCCAGTAGGCTATGTTCGGACTTTCCGCCGAAAGCTCTGGTGGCCGTTTCCATAAATATTCGTCCCTCGTGAATAGGTTTAGAGGTTAGGTTAACTGTTTTTTGGGGCTAGAAACTACTGGGTTATTACGCCCTAAATAATGTTTTAGGTTTAGAGGTTTCTTACAGTTGTTATTAGGCAGATTTCTCTATTGTAAAACTTCACGTGGGAAATCTGCTTAGTTTACGCAGCCCCTGCGTGACGGAATTTTTTTCATTGGTTTAAGAATTTATTTCTTCTAAGGTTTAGTTTTTCTTTATTCATATTTTGCATTATTTAAATTTTACATTAAATATAGGTAAAACTCATTGAATGTCAAGGTATGCGCTCTTCGTTTAATTTCTATTATAAATGAATTCATTCCTCAACAGTATCTGAAAAATGATAAAATTTACGTTAATGTTTTATTGAATTGCATGACAAATGTCTTACTGTGTGTGGGTTCTTATAAAAATATTGTTTTATAAATGTTAATAGAAATATTATTATTATAAGTATCATGAAATAGTTAGATCCAAATTCCAACTCGAATAAAAAATAAATAAATAACTCAAGAGTTATTCTTAGCAATTGACTTACCCTAAATCAAGACCATTTTTTCTGAGAATTTTATATTATTTGTTTTCAGCAGCTCGACTAAGTTTGTTGATTTTTCCTGCAATGCCTTCTTTTTTTTTAGACTTCCCAACAAATGTTATACACAATTTAAATAGATCGTACATATTTAGCAGCGAATAAATGGCCAGCGATATTCCACTGCAATATTTTGTCAGAGAGTTTATGCTCTTACCTAAGATTAGGACACACCGTGAAAGCCTCAAAGCACAGAACTAATTTTGATTTATTTAAATATTTATTAATATCATCAGACCCCTACATATTTTTGTTAGGAATACTTCTTCGAAAACAGATATCTAAACATGATAGAGATTTTATAAAATTGTTAATAGATAAATAAAAATAATTATGTATTTAGTTTTTTCTTGTATTTACTAAAACAGAATACACGTATTTTATAACCCCATATAATACTGGCCAGAATTTTGTTCACCTAGACATGTCCAATCATACTACCAGAAACTTGAAGACACAGTTAATACCCGCTGACAACAGCAGCAGCTGTGCTTGACAATTGACAAGGACTGAGAATATCTGCATTATAAATATAAAATATACATACAAAATAATGTAGAACATTAATATAATATTATTATAATATCTTAGAATACAAAAAGTAAGTTGTTAATAGTTATACAATAAAAAATAAATTACCTTTTTGCTTTTCAACCGTCTGAAACAACTCATTTCTTTGTAGCTCCACAAATGTCTCCTTATGAAGACCTGAATAACGTATGAGGAGATAATTTGCCGATCATGAAAGCTGTGGCGGTGGAACGAAACGTTAATGATGGCCGAAGACAGATGGCTCATTGATGGGCCATTCGTGCCAGGTTAGACAACACGACCACCACTGAGCTAGACGGATAGGGCAGCCAACCCCACAACAACAGGAGAGCGAGGGGGTGGGGAGGGAAGAAAAAACCCCTAAACGACCCCCATTAACACATGAGGTGGGAGTGAGAGGGTGGGGGGTTGCTTTCTCCCCCCTCCCCCTAAAAGGGCTCAACTAGATTGCCCCTTCCACAGTTAATTTACCAAGGGCGTAAATCTTGGTGAGGCATACCGTGAGTCTCAATTTATAGAGGTCTTCTCGGGGAAGGGGGGGATTCAACAGACCTCCCCCTAGCACCTTACAACAACCCCCCTTCCCCCCACAGCCACCTTCCGACAATTAAGAAACAAACTTAGACGTTCCCCCTTGGGGTGTATTAGCAATTAAACTTGGGCCAAGAAAGAGGCAGGGCATCGCTCAGCTGACCCAGAGCCTCTCGTTTATCAGAGCTAACTTGGGCCAACATGACAAATATTGCCCGCCCCATCAAGTCCCAATCCGCGGGGCTTATGCTAAAATATTACTTAGAACCGTGACTTCAATCTTAAGTATCCTGAGGGGGGATGTTCTGCGGTTAGAAATAAAAATAAATGGTCTTCCTTAGAATGAGCATTAACTAACTACTTCCCCCCGTATGTAACCAACTTAATTACTTACTTAATTATTATCAGAAAACTGTAAATAAATATATTCTATATTTTAAATACAGCTTAGTTAGAAAAATTCCCTATCGAAAATTAAATACGATATTTTGTTAGGCAGTTAAATGTCAACTCTTCTCCAGATCGTCACAAATTACTACAGAATGCAAAATATTTTTAGTGGGGTTTCTTTAGAAAAATGAGCTATTGTGGTTCCTCGCATGACAAAAGATCAAAACAATTTCTTGAATACTTGAGATGATAGAGTAGGAATGTCAAAAATAATATCAATTTGAACTTGGAAATTTTATGTCTACGTGCATGACCATCTATAGATTGTTTGACCATTTGGCCCCTAGGGTTTACTAATTATGTGATATTCAAACCAAAACTTCATATCTAAACCCTGGGAGGGCATAAGAAGTTAAATAAATAATTATTGATATCTCCGTAATTATGAGTCAGATCAAAACTTTTATATAGCCTGATTTGTTGAAAATAAATGTACTTGAGTTTTTTATTGTACAACTAACGGTTAACAAGATACGGATGCTTTTCTGTCTTCCAGGGGCTATCTATTCCAGAGGTATTTTTGTCCATTGGAGAACTATTTTTTGGCAACTATTCGGTTGGCTTCTAGAGGCTGGTCAACGATTTTAGTTCGAAACTGCCACCAAGCAATTGTAGTCCAGCCTGATCAAAGCTAGGGAAGAGTTGACAAATATTAGCTTTCCTTTGGTCGAGAAGAACGCTGGACCAGAATGTTGGTGCAAGTCAGAAGAGCAGTTTGGAAGTATGTGTGTTCTATATATCTGAATACATTTTGTTGAGTCAGTTATCAACTTTTGTGTTGTGAGCTCGTGATCAATTATTAATGTACCTAACTAGTAATTCAAAATACCTCGATAGTAATGATGTATGATAATCGTGAACACATGAAACTAATTAATGATCAAATTAGAGAACTATAAACACAGGCACCAAGATAATATTACAAAACCTATTGAACACAGACATACATGGCCCATTGATGAAGCAAAGTAGTCAACTAATTACAGACATTCAATGTTGCAATACTATAATATATTTGACTTGGATCAAGACACGCGCTGGAATCTATAAAAACGAATTAATTGACAACATTTAAAAAAGTATATCCAAGGACAAAATTATTCCCATAACTACCACTAACTTAACGAAATTAAGTCTAAAGTAAACTGTTTTATTGTGTCTATACGTAACATAGACACAATAAAACAGTAGCAGGAACGATGGGATAAAACAGAAAAATGTTTGTTTGTTGCATTTCCAGCAAAAAACAGCAAGGTCATCAACACTTATCGCACCGTATTTGAGTTCACTGACCCCGGGAAATCGCAGACACATGCACATAAGGGCAGTTGTTGTTTTTTTTTATTTCCTTTTTTCTCTTTATTTATTCTTTCATTTTACTTTTTTTTCAATATTTCTTTTTATTTATTTTTTTATCTTTCCGTTACTCTTATATTCTCTGTTTCAACCCCGCCCCCTTTTCTTTATTTTTTTTAAACAGGAAACGCCATGCATTTAAAAACGTTCATTCCAAATCATGATACACCTGTCCTGTCACTGGCTGTTCAGTCGTCTTTCCCGCGCTTACTTATTTCACTAATCGGCCGTACATCCGGAGGTCGTCGTAGGCGGTGGCCAAGAGCGGAAACTGCAGCGCTAGCGTACAAGACGCACCACTCGTTTTATGGCTGGGCAGCCATTGCTGATTCTATTGTCCCTTCTATGTGTGCAAAAAGGTGAACATTGTTGGGCTCCCGCAGCTTTTGTATTCAAAAAGGATTCCCGCACCAAAGATAGAGATCTCCGAGAAATTAGTCTCATTCGGTTATAATCGCTCAGAAGGTTCATTACTATAAAGTTTATTTATATGGTATTTCTTATTCAATATATTTTTGATTCTTTGGAGAACTCAAATAGTAGCTTGTGTTATTTAACCCTCATCTTTCCCAGAGAATAGTAAATATAGTACTTCTGTATAATCAAGATGAGGAAATTATCTCTTTTATTAATTTTACTTCAGTCTAATGCTTTCTTATTAATAAAACAAAGGCTAACCGACTATTATTAGACACATGAACTCACTGGACACGGGACAGTTCAGTGCCTCTGCATAAGAGTAAGTGCACATAGAATAGAACACTCACCGGAGATTAAAAGAGAACCATTGGTTTTAACAAATGTGTTCAGGAACACTTCAAATTTCAAATTTAGGTAAAACAAAGTGGCACACGGTTAAATCACGATTGGAAATCTGGTGGCAGTGAAAGTGTTAAAAGGAAACATATATGAAGCTATATACAATAGAATATACCACTATATATAATGGTCGTAATTCAGCACTAATGAAATACGATTAAGATTGTTATTGTAGATATAAGAATATGAATTACAAATTATAATAATTACATCTATTGAGTTACCAGTAGGGTTCACTATTTCTCCTGCTCTTGAACCACTTGGCCTATATATATAGTTTGCTAACATAGTATTGTCAAACCTGGCACGAATAGTCCATCAATTAACATCTCCTTAAGACACTCATCAACAAACACTTCCACGTCAAAGCCTTGTTAATCGCTGATTGGCTAATTATCTCCCCATTCATAATGCAGCTCCATTCATAGGAACTCGGCATGATTGGGTGAAGTTCATTGGAAATCTCTCTCTCTCTCTCTCTCTCTCTCTCTCTCTCTCTCTCTCTCTCTCTCTCTCTCTCTCTCTCTCTCTCTCTCTCTCTCTCTCTCTCTCTCTCTCTCTCTCTCTCACTCACTCTCTCTCTCACTCTCTCTCTCTCTCACTCTCTCTCTCTCTCTCTCTCTCTCTCTCTCTCTCTCTCACTCTCTCTCTCTCTCTCTCTCTCTCTCTCTCTCTCTCTCTCTCTCTCTCTCTCACTCTCGTCTCTTTCTCACACAAACAGGGCTGGAAGCGTGAACTGGCCACAGACCATCCGGTTCAATGGGGCACACAAAACTACGAGAGACAAGTCATTCCAGGGCCCCCTTGGTCAATGGGGGTTTACATCGAGATTATCACTCAATCCGAAATAACTTTGAAAACGAATCAATCGAGTCTTGCTAGTTTCGGCTATAATGGTCTTAATTAATATAATAGTCTTAATTAATATAACGGTCTTAACTATTAATCAGTTGTTCAAATGATAGTGCTTGTCAACAAATTATGAATTAACGTACATTCTTTGAATACAATGTTTTTTAAGACCCCCATAAGTCATTAAATTTTTGAAAAGGAGTATTCTTCTCTTAGTCAGTCGCGTGGGGGCTAATGGACCCCGGGCACCAAACAACCACATGCCAATCACCAATGTATGAATTGCACCCCCCCCCCCCACCTCTGCTAGCTTCCTGTCTCCGTAACGTCTGGTCAGTTGCAATTGTCTCCCTTCCGTGATCACATTACTAGATAAACTAGCTTTGGAGTCTACCGGACCCCACGCGACTGATTACGTAGCAAGTCTAAAAAACTATTAGTCAACTCTTTGCGGCTTCCGGACAAAGATGAATGTGCTAAAATTACACAGTTACTGAGGAAGATATTTTTGAAGAGGCAGGAGAAGTTTTTGGAGGAGATACAGACTCGGTAAAACTGAGGACATGGTTCAGGAGCGTGAGGATGACTCGAATACTGAGGAGAGCGCTGGTTCTGAAAATGAAGCAGGAACTTCATTTTTTTTACTCCTTGTGCAGAACTTCTTGTGAAAGGTAAAAATGGGTGTACATGGTCAGTAAAAGAACCAAAGCGTTCAGTAAGAAACGGACAGCGCTGCGAGATATTCAGCAGGGAAAAGGACCGTAAAACAAATGCCAGGTGTTTTTCATGCTCTAAGTTTGTATGTGGAAGTCACCATAAATTGTTAAGCGTCAAGTGTTGGGAATCATAATTTACACGTTCCATACTGCTTTAAATAAATTTATTGTTTTGTCAAAGTGTAATATATAGTTAATTATAGCAGATTTCCCTTAAGGGCGAAATGTATCTTCAAATGTCCATCGATCCAACCCAGGAGATGACGATAATGAGGTCCGTTCAAAACTGTATATATATATATATATATATATATATATATATATATATATATATTGGTCTGTTACCGCTCTAGCGGACGCAATTTTTGACTTATCGTTACCATATTCGATATATAATCGTTTTATACCAAAAGAAAGATCAATTTCGTAAACGACTGAAATCAGACAAGGGGGAGGGTGGGGGGGGGTGGTTTAGAGGAGGAGAATTTCTAAATTTCCTAATATCTCCATTATGATGCGTCGGATCGAAAACTTGTATAGAATCAGTCTTATGGCAAATGTTGTTTTATATAAATGCTGCTATGTACATTTTTTCACTATCTTGATTATTAACTGAGATATTTGCATTTTTAGTTTTCGATCTTCATTAAAGCCCCATTCCTACTTATCTCATATTAACAATATTCTATTATGTTATGATGCACTTTATTTGAAGCTTAAATACCAAAGTTTGTTCTAATTGAACTTAAAAGTTTTGAGATAAATGCTAATACGTGGCGCACGTGGGAAATCTACTTAGTTTACGCAGCTCATGAGTGACCGACGTTTTTCTTATTAAATACAGATTTTCTTCATATAATACAAGTTGATTTTTAGTTTTTTGTAAGTTGATATATATTGTTTGAAATACATTTATTTCTTAACATTTTGTACGTATTAATAAATTAAATATATATGACATTAAATTCAAGTAAAAAAAATACCCTACCTTAATAGTTATTGGGAATATAAAAAAGGAGAAACAGTTCGGGTTCTAACAACTTTGGCGTTTTCGTCCTCCAAGAAACACACCTTTCTAAAACCTGAGGAGACGTTGCAATTGTTAAAAATAATCTTTTTAATACAGATTTTCTTCATATAATACAAGTTGATTTTTAGTTTTTTGTAAGTTGATATATATTGTTTGAAATACATTTATTTCTTAACATTTTGTACGTATTAATAAATTAAATATATATGACATTAAATTCAAGTAAAAAAAATACCCTACCTTAATAGTTATTGGGAATATAAAAAAGGAGAAACAGTTCGGGTTCTGTTGGACCCCACGCGACTTATTACGTTAGTAAGAGGGGCGCGACTGACTTAGGACTAAGGATAACAACTTTGGCGTTTTCGTCCTCCAAGAAACACACCTTTCTCCCGATAAGCCTGCCAATCCTCATGGATATACCGTTTATAGAAAAGACGGATTATTAGGAAGAAAAACCTGAGGAGACGTTGCAATTATTGTTAAAAATAATCTTTTTAGTGTACCAATTCGGCTTTTAACGACCCTCCAAGCAGTTGCTGCTTCAGTTTACTTCCCATTTCGTCTAACCATTGGTTCCTTTCTTCTTCCGCCTAAAGAACCTATAGACACACACTTATTGACTGACTTACTGTCCCGTCTATCTCCCCCCCATTCTCAGATTAGGAGACTTCAATGCACAAGGTAACGGCATGTAATACTCAGATCCCAACTCACTTATGCCCACGGACAGGTACTTAGAATAACTTAGACATGTCAGCTACCTCACCCTACCTTTACACACGACTTACAGGGGAGGTTTAAAACGATACGTGTGGTAGTGGAGAAGACGAACCCTACTGCCAACACTGTAACTGTAGGCTTACTATAAAGCATATATTAACTGACTGCTATGTAAGGACTCACATAGACCTACCATACACTTTGACTGAACTACTACATGACCGTAGCCAGTATATAGACCGGCAAAAAAAATTAAAATATAAAAATATTTCAAAAAAATTATAATGTAGGGCAATAGTGAAATATTTGTAGAAATGAGCATACTTACTTAAATATAATAAAGTGATTATATATGTTAAATAAATGATTCGTCGTTAAATCGGCCCAGTCCAGAAATGCGATTATTGTAAGAATAATAAATAATAGGTTTTATATATATATATATATATATATATATATATATATATATATATATATATATATAGAGAGAGAGAGAGAGAGAGAGAGAAAGAGAGTAATAGTTGAAGCGTTTAAAGAGTCATTATATTAAACAACATGATTGAATAAGAGCTTCGAGACGAAACCTCCAAAAGGATTTAAAGGATTTTTTTTTTTTAGTGAAACAAGCTTTTTATAGGCAAATCATTTCTTTTGCAATGAAATTTTATTTTATAAACTACTGTAAAATATTTTTCTCACAGTAGACGGTGACAAAGAAGAAGAAAAAAAATATAAGAAATTAAATTATAAAATATGGTTGGTGATAAATTATATTTTTACGATAGAGGCAGTAATTAGGACGTTCATTAAGGAGCTGAGAGAGGAAGATAGAAGGAAAAGAGTTTAAAGGAGCAAAAGGTTAATAGCACTAATGAAATGAGTTTTAGGGCCTAAAGAAGGGCTTAATTGATGGCCCATTTCCGCCAGGTTCGACAACATTACCACCTTAAAAAACACACATACAATCCTACCAATATATCAACCCTTTTTTTTATTATTATTATTCCCCTATATGGCTTTCTTTCCCTTTCTTTTGTTCTTCCACAAACAAACATCTGTAAATCCAGAAGTTCATGTATCTTTCTGAATGTTTGATATCCTGCGCTACTGTGGAATTTATTATTTTATTTAATGATTTCTGAAGGCTTGTCATCTCTCACTGAATTTATATGTTAGCTGTCCCTCAGCCTAAGGTACTTTGGAAATTCATAGCACAAACGAAATGTTTCTCAGTGGTGTTGTTGAAAGTGAAGAATATTGTCTACTTGGAGAGAAGAAGATGCAAAGCGAGTGACTCCACACTTAGGGACCATTGGGTGGTGTCTTTCCCAATGAGTGCATGCAAGAAGCTCTGAAGATGGAGACAGTAGTCTTTGAAAGAGTTTAACGCTGAAATAAAATTTAAGAAATAAGATAACAGAACGCTTTCTTCTCACCAATTACTAACGAATAGCTAATTTGTTCGGAAATTTTCTCGAGGTTCGACAACATCAACACTTAAAAAGTCCGTCAAGCAGGGGCTGCGTAAACTAAGCAGATTTCCCACGTGTAGTTATACAGTAGATAAATCTGCCCAATAACAACTGTTGTAGTAAGGTATCTCTAAACCTATTCAAGAGAGACGAGTAGTTATGGAAACGGCCGCAAGAGCTCTCGGCGGAACGTCCCGAACATAGCCGACCCCTGCCGATCATACACAGAATACAAATGCAAATATCTCGGTTAATATTCAAGATAGAGAAAACATGTATAGAACAATATTTATAGTAAATTTAATTTTTAATAAGATAAATTTGGTACAATTTTTCGATCCGACGAATAGTAACAGAGATATTTCTAATTTTCGAAAATCCTCCCCTTTAAACCCCCCATTTTCGTGGTCCAATTTCAGCCGTTAACGAACTTGATCTTTCTTTTAACATTAAACGACTAAATATCGAGTTTGGTAACGAACAAACAAAAATTGCGACCGCTAGAGCGGTAACAGACAAATATATATATATATATATATATATATATATATATATATATATATATATTTATATATATATATATATACAGTTTTGAACGGACCTCATTTTCGTCATCTACTAGGTAGGATCGATGGACATTTGAAGAAAAATTTCGAAAATTCTGTCTTGAGTACAACCTCAATAGCTCATTTTCTCTTAAGGGAAATCTGCTAGAACCACACAGACAACTCTCTGGACGTATTTTTTATTTTATTTTACCCTTATTTATCTTACACCCCTCCGTTTTATTCCTAGTTTACTAAAACACATCTGTACATCCAGAAGTTTCAGTAGCTTTCTGAAAGAATCCTGACTACCGCGGAGTTAAACATCAGGATTTCTTCATCAGGAGGCACACTTTGTAGCAAGAGAAGAATTAAAGTATAAGATAGGAGTCAATAATTTATTAATGCTTGAGGTCTCTTAGTGAGTTTATATGTGATCAGTAATTTTTCCTAAAGCACTTTTGAGTTTTATAACACTAACGAAATGAGTTCTGCGGTCTAAAGAAGGGCTTAATTGATGGCCCGTTTCCGTCAGGTTCAACAACATAACCATCTTAAAAAACAAATACATAATCATACCAATATTTTAAGTCTCTTGTATTTTTTTTTGACTCCTAGATAGATGGCTTTCTTCCCTGCGTTTTATTCCTCCACAAATAAACATCAGTAAATACAGAATGACTAGTACCTTCTTGAAAGATTGATATCATGAACTACCGTGAAATAATATAACTTCTGGAATACTTAGCACACCTTGTAGCAAGAGGAGAATTGGAATATAAAAAAAAAAAGTCCGTCACGCAGGGGCTGCGTAAAATAAACAGATTTCCCACGTGCTTGTATAGTTTATTTGTGACCTCATCTCACCACTAATTATCTATTTCTATATTAAAAAGTCCGTCACGCAGGGGCTGCGTAAACTAAGCAGATTTCCCATGTGAAGTTTTACAATAGAGAAATCTGCATACTGGCAATACCACCGTGATTAGATAATGAGAAATCTTTCAGTTAATTAAAATAAATTCCCAACTGAAAAGGCTTCTGAATTGTAAGAATAATTTATATTTTAATAACTCAAATTTTAGTAGTATAAGAACTAAGGAAGGGGGAAGGGCGGATGAAGAGAACGTATTTGCATAAATCGTACAAATTAACGAAGGTAAGGTAAGGTTAGAAACGACAGGTAAGGTTAGAAGAAGCTTCCACCTGAGCCGAGTACTGACAGAAATGACCGACCACAGACTTCATAAAAATGCAAATATCTCGGTTAATATTCAAGATAGAGAATAAATATATATAACAATATTTGTAGTAAATTTAATTTGCAATAAGATTGATTCTGTACAATTTTTCGATCCGACGTATAGTAACGGAGATATTTTGAATATTCGAATATCCTCCCCTCTAACCCCCCCCTCCCACAGGTCCGATTTCAGCCGTTAACGAACTTGATCTTTCTTTTTACATAAAACGACTAAATATCGAGTTTGGTACCGATCAAACAAAAATTGCGACCGCTATATATATATATATAGTTTTGAACGGACTTCATTTTCGTCATCTACTAGGTAGGATCGATGGACATTTGAAGAAAAATTTCGAAAATTCCGTCATGAGTACAACCTCAATAGCTGATTTCCCTTAGGGGAAATCTGCTAAAGCCAAGATGTAGAATTCGATATCAGCCAATAACAAGTATCATCTTCAGTGTGTTCATACAGAAAAGGTTAAATATCCAGTATTGTATAGAACAAATTAACATTTTCGAGTTAGAACGTAAAATCTTAATAGATAATGTCATCAGACAATGAATTTGCATGTATCTTCCAAAATAAGCGGTTCTTAAAAACTATATTTGGTATATAACCTAATAATAAAGTATTGCATTATATTAAAAACTTATTGTTAAAATTATATGAGATGGGAGTGAGGGTTTACTTAAGGTTGAAAACTAAAAAAAAATCGAAATATCTCGGTTAATCTCAGGTAAGAAAAAACGCCTCGTTCCTTCACTATTCTTTATTCGTTGTGACATAGCGCTTTCAGAGCATACGCTCCATCATCAGTGCCCTGCTGGCAAACAAATACCATAAAAACGTTGTACAATATGTCATTTAATTGAGAAATTTAGAAAATATATGTACATGTCGATGGTCAAGAGTTAAAACATACAACTTTAAATTACAACCTAAAAATTAGTGTCCCAGTGAATATTTACAGAAATAAGAAAAACTATTTTCACAGATTAAAATTAAAAACTTGTCAGTAGAATATATACACAGTTTCAATAAATAGTTAAAATAAATAAATGAATATTTACAGTTAAAAAGTCTAAAATAGAATAAATAGTAAAACACGAATAATCCAATTAAAATCAAAAAACCAAAAATGAAAAAATGAAGGAACAACCACCGGAGGAGCTACAGAAAGCAATACATACAAAAAAACATAAATCTTGACCATCGACATGTACATATATTTTCTAAATTTCTCAATTAAATGACATATTGTACAACGTTTTTGTGGTATTTGTTTGCCAGCAGGCACTGATGATGGAGCGTATGCTCTGAAAGCAGTCTGTCACAACGAATAAAGAACAGTGAAGGAACGAGGCGTTTTTTCTTACCTGAGATAATAATTCCTTCAATATCCAGCACCTCAAAAATGGATCTCGGTTAATATTCATGATACGTAAAATATGTTTATAATAATATTTATAGGCCATTAAATTTGCAATAAGATTGGTTTTCTTAAATTTTTCGATATGACTAATAATAACGAAGATATTTTATATTTTCGAAGTTCTCCCACTCTCAAACCCCCACTCATCCTATTTCTGTCATTAACTAGCTTTATCTTTCTTTTTACACGAAAAATCTCGAGTTTGGTAACGATCAAACAAAAAGTCCGACCTCTAGAGAGTGACTGTAACAAATATATATATATATATATATAATTTTGAATGGAGTTGGTTTACGTTATCTTCTGAGTAGCATCGATGGATATTTGAGGATTTTTATCGAAAATAGCGTCATGAGTACGACCCCAATTTTCTGCCTAAGGCACTTTTGAGATTTACAACACTAACAAAATGTTTGTTTTTTTTGAGGGGGGGGGGTTAAGGGATCGATATGAAGATATCATTCGAAAATAGCGCTACGAGTACAACTTCAATAACTGATATTGCTTAAAGAAAATCTGCATTCAAAAAAAAAATAAAAAAGATACAATATGCTTCCTTTCGGTAAATAAGCTGAGAGTTGACAGCTGTAGGAGGGGAAAATCCGGAAAGACAACATGAGCAGGATATCCGCAAACAAGAACTACTTAGAACATGCCCGCAAAGGATGTGACTCAGAGGAAGATGTCTGGGGGTTGTTTGTCTAGACTGACTCAGTCTCTGCTAAGGGTTGTATTTCTTCTCTCATAACTCAAGGATATATCACTCTCCAAGTTTAATGTGGGTTGTGCTTGAACTTGAACTTAATATGGAGTCATGAATCAGACTTTTAGTTCATTTTAGCTAGTCAACCCTTACTGTTTTCTACTCCGATCAAACATACTAAAATTAGGTCCCTTATAATTTTCACACAAAGACGAATGTGTAGAGAAAAGAACAAGAAGCAATGGAAGGATTTAAAGAAGGAGACAAAATGTAAATAACATCGTTATTATTTCTGGGAGCGAAAGAGTATGTTTTAGCAGATTTCCCTTATGGGAAATCAGCTATTGAGGTCGTACTCATGAAGGAATTTTCGAAATTTTTCTTCAAATGTCCATCGATCCTACCTAGTAGATGACGTAAATGAGGTCCGTTCAAAACTGTATATATATATATATATATATATATATATATATATATATATATATATATATATATCCAGGTGACGACCTTGGTGAGCGATGCACATGTTGAGTCGTTCAAAAATGTTTCCGAAAACTCTTCTCAGCATATCTTCTGATAATCCAACAACGACATCTGTAATTGCCTCCTTAAGGGCTTCCAAGTTCCTTGGTCGAACTTTGTAAACCTCAGCTAGAGATAACCCCAAAGAAAAAAATCGCATGGGCTCAAATCCGGGGAGCGAGGGGCCAGGGAACATAGCCACGTGAGGAGATCAGGCTATGAAGAGGTCTTTTGTGAAGTCCACGATGAAGCGCATTTTCGCGCAAGGTCGTCACCTGGATGAACTAATTTTCAAAACCAAATGAGAATAAAATGGCATTGAATGTAGTTTTGGGAAATAAAAGCGTTTTGGGATTATCTTTATTTGTTCTTTCACAATTCATCCTTCAAATCAAGGAGTGCGCTAAGGAGTGCTTAGTTCGCTAAGTGAGTGTTTGAAACTAGGGAGTCCATTCTGCCCCACCCTGTATACGAGTATATACAATTTTTTAAAACTTTTTTTTTCTCTCTCTCCAAGTAAACCGATGTGAAGGGCAATTGAAATGTTAGCTAGACATGAGATGCTTAGTAACTTTGTGAACGAGAAGCTTCAAGCAAAGTTTGCATGATTTGAAGTGGGCGTTTACTGAAGGCTTTAACAAACAAAAATATAAATGTATCGCTTAAAATTGGAAAAAGAAAAAAAGTGTTTAAGAAAATATTTATACGAAATAAAATTATTTCAACATTTTTTGACCCGATGTATGAGATTTTTTTTTTTAATTCGCCCCACATTCCCTCTCCTTCCCTTGGCCCCATTTCGTACATTAACGAACATGCCCTTCAGTTTAACATAACATTTTTAAAAATCGAGTTTAGTAACGATCAAACATATATATATATATATATATATATATATGTATATTTTCCTTCCTGAAGTAACCCTACAGGAAGGGAGTTTATTAGCCGCACGTCCCGTACAATAATACATAACGTGTGCTTGATACATAACATTTTTTTTAATTATAAATAAAATAAATTATTTACAACAGAATGAAAAAGGAAAAAAAACAAATTTTGGATTCAATGATGAATAATTAATTAATTTAACTGTATTTAAGTTTTAAATAGTTTAGGTAGTTATACATTTCTTCAGCAAATTGTTTTAATTGTTTATTGTGTTTATAAAATAAATGTTTTTCCTCAACAGTCCAATTACCTTGTCGGCATTTTAATTGGGTTTTAAAGTCTTCTCTTTGTTCCGTTAGTAGTCTGCAGTCATAGAGCAAGTGTCTGTTCAGTAGTAAAGTCGCAGTAACAGTTTGGTCGATCTGTTAGGTGAAACCGATTAAAATAAGAATTTGTTGTTCCGTGTCCAGTTAATAATTGTGTCAAGTAAAAGTCGGTTGATATTACTTTTTGTCCTAAGTGCTCTTTAATGTCTGGAATAAATAGTTTTAGATGTTGTCCTTTCGTAGTCGTATTCCATTTCTGTTTCCATGTGTTAATTGTGTCAGTAAGTAATTGTGTTTTTGAGTGTGAATTTGTTATTTTGTTGTAGCACTCTGGAATTTTGGTATCTTCTGACGCTGATTTTGCAGATAAATGAGCGAGATCATTTAACAATATATATTTAGATTAATAGCCAACTGACATGACATGCTTCGAGAACCTCAGATTCAATAACCTCCCCAGTTCTGAATGCTCGTTTCAACGAGTGTAAGAGGGGACGATCACTTCGTAGATGTAAGTAAAAATATGTAGTTCTATTTAATAAATATATTATTTTGGTTAACGCTTATAAATGTTTTAATGTAGCAAAGTATCGCCTTAGGGGTAATATAAATTAATATTAATATTTGTAGAAAAGGAATGGCACTGAAGAGGTGTTATGTAGACCAAGAAACATTATTGTATATTTGAACGGACCACTTTTTCGTGAAATCTTGGGTAGCATAGATGGGCATTAGAAGAAAATTTTCGAAAATAAATTCACACTGTAAAACTTTAATAGTTGATTTATAACTAATAGGGAAAACTGTTAGTTATGTAAGCCAGACCATCGCTTCTATTTATAATCCGTGTGCTACCCAATCATGAGTGTCCAGAGAAAATTATTTAATTACAAACTATCAATTAAACTATATTGAAAACATATTTGTCAAAGGTCAATATATTTGATTTTCAATCAGGCTCGTATATGCTTTAATGGGGCGTAACTGAGGTAGATATAATTAGGGTATATTTATAGAAATGTTTACATTTCTCTTTAATCCATTAAGTTGGTTTTGAAAACAGCTCTAGCAAATGGTTGTAGTCCTTTGGGAGAGTTCCTCGAAACGCCCACTAATTTTAAACTCATTACTGACATTACTAATTCACTAACTAAATAATACATTTACGGGCGAAAATTGGACGTCCACTACATTAAAAAAAAAAAAAAACTCACAATTATTGTCGAAACATTCTACACAAGCAAAAGCCATCACAGCAAGCCATCGCAAACGTTTACAATATACAAATTAAATTAAATTATTTATTAACGTCCAATTTTTGCAACTAACTAATTGGGACGGGTTATCTACAGGTTACCACCCTCTTCTAGGGGGCTAAGGATTTTATTTAATGAATTCCGTCACGAAATAAAGTCCTATAGCCCAGGCAAGAATCGAACTCGCCTCTCTAGGTTTAGAATGTGAAATTAAGGTCAACGCTTTAACTCACATGGCTAACCTGAGCCCCTAAAATATCCAATCAATGATTGGAAAGAATTTGGCTAATAGTTATTATTATTATTTATTAACGCCCACTTTTTGCAACTAATAGTATTTATAGGAATTTTGCTATTATTAATAAGTAGAAGGAATTATTCTAATAGCAATATATACACGGAATTATACCAATAGCATTAAAGGGAAGTGTTGTTAATTCCAATATTTAGAAACAATTTTGCTAACATCAATACATAGAATGAGTTTTCAAAATAGCCGTATGTAGACATTTTGTGTTGCTAATAGTTATCTTTGGAAGGAATTTTGTTATACAGAAGGAATTTCGCTGATTGCAATAAATAAAAATAATTATTCTAATAGGAATTTATACATGTAATTTTTCTAATAGCAATACATGGACGAAATTTTGTTAATTGCAATATTTAGAAGAATTTCGCTAATAGCAATATATACATAGAATTATATTAATAGCAATAAATGTAAGAAATTTTGCAAAAAGCAGTAATTGGCGAGTGATAGTGTTTTTATTGCTAAATACAAACAAGAATTTTGCTGACATTAAATGAATTTTTAAAATAGCCATATATAGAAGGTTGTTTTTATTTATTTTTACTTTTTGCAAATAACTTTATTTTTTGAAGGAATTTTACATAAATTGAAATTTTTTTATCTCAACATAATGAATATATGGTTTAATGATGGCCTAAAACTAATATCTCGATTAATATTCGATATAGAAAAAATATAATCATAACATTTATATAGCATTATATTTTCATTTATTCTAGACGACGCGTAATGACTGAGGTATATTGAATTTTTGAAATTCCCCTTCAAGTCCTTCCCCCCGTCATGTTCAGATTTCAGCTTTGGAGAACTTGAACTTTAATTTTACATAAAACGTTTAAATATCGAGTTTGGTAACGATTAAACAAATATTGCGACTCTAAAGTGTTAACAGATATATATTTATAGATTCACCAACCGACCTCATTTTCGTCATCTTCTAGGTAGGGTTGATCGATGGACACTTGGAGAACTTTTTCGAAAATTACCTCATGAGTACAACCTCAATAGTTGACTTTTCTCTAAGGTATATCTGTGTTAAGTTTGCCATCTGAGCAAAAGCATTCATTGAAATCAGAGTTATGGGATCGCTGAGTACACTAAGGCCGCATTGAAATGAGTGGACTTCTAGAAATAGCCGGAGATTTAAGCCATGACTGCACTAGTTCCATAAGATAACGGCAGGTTGTACTTCTGCTGCAGAGTCACGCGAAGGGATCAACAACCCTATACTCTGCATAAAACAAACATCTAAATGACGAATATAATTTACTATCATCGTCTTAAATAAAAATAAAGCGCACTGATAAATGTGAACATTTGTGTCGCTTCGTTTTTAATTCCCTATCGCACGATTGACTACAAAAATGATTTTAAAAGATCATCCACACTTATACTGAGGTTCCATTATCAGAGCAAGGAATATTGGTCATCTGAATACATTAAAATATGGGAAGCAGTTACAACGGTCAAGCAGCGGGTGTGGGAAGAACTGGGTTACTGGGATTATGATAATATAAATTAAAATATATTTTAAATTATTTATTCACGTCCACTTTTTTCAACTAAGGCTAATTGGGACGGGTTCTCTTAAGGTAACAAAGACCAATTTCTAGCCAGGGTGGAACTTAGGATTTTATTTAGTGGGCTCCCCTGTCTAGGTTTGCAATGTGAGATTAAGGTCAATGCTTATACTCACATGGCTAAGCTGAGCCAGATGATAGTATATTGCCGTAGAATTGTTGTTTTTGGTTTCATGTTTTTAAACGGACACCAGTAGTTGACATGATTCAGGACAGGATGTTTGAAAAATGCTTTCAAATGTTCTTCGATGCATCCGTCCTACACAGAACATGACGAAAATTTTCACTCATAATGATACATATATTTTTAACTGTTAACGCTTTATTGATATTCCCACGAAACTTGAGTAGGGTCGAAAGATATATGTTTGGAAAAGAAGTTATTGAAGTAAAAATTAGACCTTCCTGGTCGAATTAGCACGCTCCCACAAACACTAAAAGTGTTGAAATATGTTAAACTTATAATATTAAATAATGTCAAACTGCCCAACCGTTTTTAAATATGGCAGAATTGAGGCAATAAGTAGGCTACCCTCAGTCAGTAGTTCGTTCAAGTCATGTGGAATGTTTAAGTTAGTTCGTAATCTGCATTCTGTTAGTAGGTGTTTTATAGATAGTCCAGTGTAGCAATGAATACGTACAGAAAGGCTTTTCTTTTTTGTTCTTTCTTTACTCAAACATCAAGTGATTTATTTTTGTACTTCTTTGTTTTCAAACTTCAGTTTAACCCCACTTTAAATCATTGGATTTTTAGTTGCAAATAGAAAATATATGGTGAGATGAAATCACTAATGTGTCATATCAAACAGTGGGAAAACTGCTAAGTTACTCAGCCCCAGTGATATGATCTTACATTATAAGTGTGCCAACACCAAGTTTATATTTCACGTCTTGCTTACACAGGATTCTCACTAACGTAGAATAGAATGTCTGTGTCATTCCAGGGCTTAGGAAAATCTGCTTCTTTTGATCAGCCACTACGCGATAGACTTCAGGTCATCGGCGAGTTGATGGACAGTTGGGATAATGTCCGGTAATCACGTTTATGAACATCCCCACTAGTTGATAACCCCTGAAAAGTCCGTCACGCAGGGGCTGCGTAAACTAACCAGATTTCCCTCGTGAAGTAACATACTAATAACAGGTAAACCTACATACTGCTAACACAACACTACCGTGACAAAATACAAACTTTAATAAGAAATCTTTCCCCACCCAGAAGGAAGCGTCTCAAAAGTAAAAAAAAAAAGGTCTGCCAACAGCACACCGGAAAGAAAAACAATTTATGAACTATATCAGAATATAATATATTGTTTTTATAAAAAAAACTAATGTACTATATTTAGTACTGTAATTTATAATGAATCGGAGTAATTTTTATTTTTAATCAACCAAATTTTAGCAGTCCACAAATTTAAGTAGGGGGGGGGGGTTACAAGAATGTATGTGCAATTATCTCGTTCAACAAAGGTTCCTGGAAAACAAATTTGGGATTTATGTTTGGAATAATGTGGTTTATTATATAACAGAGAATAAATGTATATAACAATATTTATATCAAATGTAATTTGCAATAAGATTTATTCTGTACACGTTTTCGATCCGACTTATAGTAACGGAGATAATTCGAATTTTCAAAATTCTCTCCCTCTAAACCACCCTCCCTCTTGTCCGATTTCAGCCGTAAACAAACTTGATATTTCTTTTTACACGAAACTACTAAATATACTATTATCGAATTTATATATACTAACTATCGAGTTTGGTAACAATCAAACAAACAATTAAATAATCAAATCAACTAAAAATCAAACAAAAAACCACTAGAGCGGTAACAGGCAAATATATATTTATCTCGTATAATAAAGGTCTCTGGAAAACAATAATTTGTATTTAAGCTTCCAATAATGTGGTTTATAATACAACAGAGTATTTTTTATGTAACACGAGTAAAAGTATGGGTTTACAAAAGGCTGAAAACCTAAAAATGCATTTATATAGGTTAATAATCAAGATAGAGAATAAATGTATATAACAATATTTATAGTACATTTAATGTTCAATAAGAATAATTCTATAAACTTTTTCGGTCCGACTTATAGTAACGGAAATATTTAGAATTTTCAAAATTCTCTCCCTCCTACCCTGGACATGACGAAAATGAGGTCCATTCAAAACTGTATGTGTCAATATATATATTTGTCTGTTAATACTCTAGCGGTCGCATTTTTTATATATATACAGTTTTGAACGGACCTCATATTCGTCATCAACTAGGTAGGATCGAAGGACATTTGAAGAAAAATTTCGTAGATCTCGTAATGAGTACGACCTGAATAGCAGATTTACCTTATGGGGAATCTGCTAAAATGTAGTTGTCTGCAATATAAAAATGTACAGAGGATCAAGATTTAAAGAAAGGAGTGGGATAGAGCCGTTGGAAGCGAGCAGACAATGTGTTAAGAGGCACGATAGAGCCCGTGGAGGGAGGTCACGCTATTCTATCAACACCTCTGAATCAAATGTAACATATAGGGGCTGCTGTTACACATACTCGCTTCGGCCCATCCGTGCGCCTTTATCGGCACACATATCTAGCCTTATCGCTCCGTCTTAAACGGTTCCGTCCTTTTCATGCCAAACGTACATTTGAAAACAGTTTATAAAAGAATTAGAGCAAAGAATGGGCTCGCCCTAGAATAAAAATTCCGTCGTGCAGGTGCTGGGTAAACTGAGCAGATTTCCCACCCACTGAAATACGATAGACCGATGATCTTATCTCACTATCTATCCTCTATTTCTACCGCAGGAGTTTATTGGGCATAAGATGTTTGGTCATTGAGTAACTTAAAGTAAAAATCGGATGAGTAGAAGTGGAGTTTTACAAAAGGCTGAACCTAAAAAATAATACAAATATCTCCAATAATATACCAGTCAGAGAATATATATATACAACCAGAGCTGTAGGAAATCAAAGTTCCGTTAATATTACATTTACGAACTTTTCCGATCCAATTTATAGTAACCGAGGTATTTCTAATTTTCAATTATTTTCACCACTAAAAACCCCTTCCAAGATCGATTTCAGCCATTACCTAATATAATCTTTAATTTTTCATGAATCGGTTAAACATGGAGTGGCCTGTTGATTAAATAAAAATATTTAGTTATATTCCAAAAGAATAATTTGTCTTACTCCATCTTCAATGATATATTGTTTCTTAGTATGGAATTCTAAATCGTAATATATATTTTTTCATAATTTAACAATTAAATGTAATAAATGATATGAACCGATGTATTAATGATATTACTAAGTGTTTTGAGTTATTTATATTATTTAATTTCTCAATACGAACAATATGAGCTGATTTTTTACCGAGATGTTTGATATTGTCACCACCCATTTCACTTGATATTTGAATAGGCGTCAGCAAGGAGGGAACCAACTAAATTATATGGCTATAAAGTGTTTTAGGCAATGACTCAATATTATATCAATTGACTATTTTAGTTATTCAAAGTTTTAAAAAAATTGTTAATGATGTTATTATATATTTTAAAACATTTTAGCCCCTGAAGAGATGCCAAATTAACCACGAAACGTGAAGGGTAAAATAAACAAATTGGAGATTCTGTTTTTATAAAGATAGATCCTTTGCCATAAAACTAAAATAGAAATTGTACGAGTTTTGGACCATGGGCGAAATTTTGAAGAAATTAATAATAGTTATTTATATTAGGCATTATTTTATGAATTGCTTAATAATGCAATATTCAAATTTAGGAATAGTTCAGTAGTCCTTTCACAATGTTATATGTTTGTGTTATCAATATTATCTTTTTATCCAAAAGTAGTTACGTTTTAGCAGATTTCCCTTAAGGGAAATCAGCTGTTGATGTTGTCCTCAATGATGCGGATTTTGAAAATTTCCTTCAAATATCCATCAATCCTACCTACTAGATGACGATATGAGGTTCGTTCAAAACTGTATATATATATATATATATATATATATATATATATATATATTTGTCTGTTACCGCCGTAGCGGTAGCGGTAGCAATTTTTTTTAGATCGTTACCATACTCGATATTTAGTCGTTTTAAATAAAAAGAAAGATCAAGTTCGTTAACGGCTGAAATCGGACCAGTTGGAGGGGGGGGGGGTTTAGAGGGGAGGATTTTCGAAAATACGAAATATATACGTTACTGTACGTCGGATCAAAAAATTTTACAGCATCAATCTTATTGCAAATTAAATTTACTATAAATATTATTCTATTCTCTATCTTGAATATTAACCTAGATATTTGCATTTTTATTAAATCTGGGCGGCTAACGGACGGGTGACTTTCCCGCCAAAAGCTAGTTCGGCCGTTTCCTTAACTGCTCGACTCTCGTGAAATTTCTCTATTGTAAAACTTCACGAGGGAAATCTGCTTAGTTTACGCAGCCCCTGCGTGACGGACTTTTTATCCAAAAGTAGTTATGTTTTATGTTTTCCAATAGTTATAGTTAAGGTTTAATTATTAATTTAATTTATATATTTATAACAGTTCACACAAACTATATCAATGTCCATCCATTTTATTACTTTAAATAATTTAATTTGCATAATGGATTGGGGCTTAATAGATCTAATATTAAGATTATTTGTTGTTACAAGCTACATATCTATTGTAATAATTATTATTTGTATTATTCACTTCCCGAAAATTGACCATTTCTACTAAATATCTACGTGCCAAGAAAATATGCTGATCAGCGTTATCTAATTTTTTTTTTTTTTTAAATCAATATGAAAATTAGGGTCACTGATATCCATTAAGAAATAAATTTCTGGAATAAGATTTGACAGGAGCCACCTTTTAATTCACAAAAACATATGAGATAAATTAGTATGAAAGAGCATAGTAGTGGATTAGAGATTTAGCGAAAGCGAATATTTTCCCCCAAGAGCAGCTGAGCAAGGGAAAGCATCCATGTTTGAGCTCCGAAGCAAAATGGTAATGCAAAGTAAATACACTTGTTCCTTCCAATAATGAATGGTTCGTTATGCTTGCTGATGGATTCAGCCATTCTGTTCAAGTCAATCAACTCTAATGCCAAGCTAAAGAAAAACCACCATATTTTCATAACCCCAATTATTTCTATCATTATGTACGTTAAAAAAAAAAAAAAAAACTAATAAAACGAGGTAAAAAGGGCTCGGAATAATATATCGATCGCCCAACCCCATTCTATATTATCATCTTATTAAAAATTAAATCTGTATCTCATTCAAAAAATACCCTCATCATATTATTTAGAGTACCTTAGTCATTTAATTTCAGACATAATTATGTACTGGAAACATTGAGGGAATAATTCAATTGCTGAATATACAATTGGGAGGGAAAAAAAAACATTAAAAAAGAAAAGATTTAGAATTCTTGTTTGCCCAATATAACATCATTACCCATTTAAAGTTTTCCTCGTTTAAATAAATAAATATAAAAAGATACTCGACTTCTTAATTCGAAAAGTTAAATTTACAAAAAGTATTATCAGTCATAACAATCCCTTCAGGATAATTCATTTCTGTGTAGAGTCCTCTTCAATTATGCAAAACAATGACCTTTATATGTTAATCTCATTAATTTATGCAAAATAGGTACATAAATAAACATTTCACAGACATTAATCTGATTTATAACTCAACGTTATATATAATGGTCTAACCAAAATTATTGACGCATCTTCACAACTAGAACAAATCTTAATAAATTAACAATAAATAAATAGTAATTTTTAACTGTAATCAGTGTTTTAGCAGATTTCCCTTAAGGGAAATCAGCTATTGAGGTTGTACTAATGACGGAATTTTCGAAATTTTTCTTCAAATGTCCATCGATCCTACCTAGTAGATGAATGAGATCCGTTCCTTACTGTACACACACACACACACACACACACACACACACACACATATATATATATATATATATATATATATATATATATATATATATATATATTTGTCTGTTACCGCTCTAGCGGTCGCAATTTTAGTTTGATCGTTACGAATCTCGATATTTAGTCGTTTTATGTAAAAAGAAAGATCAAGTTCGTTCATGGCTGAAATCGGACCAGTGGGAGGGGGTATTTAAAGGGAAAGATTTTCGAAAATTTAAAATATCTCCGTTACTATACGTCGGATCGAAAAATTGTACAGAATCAATCTTATTGCAAATTAAATTTTCTATAAATATTGTTATATACATTTATTCTCTATCTTGAATATTAACCGAGTTATTTGCATTTTTATTAAATCTGGGCGGCTAACGGACGGGTGACTTTCCCGCCAAAAGCTAGATCGGCCGTTTCCTTAACTGCTCGACTCTCGTGAAATTCCTCTATTGCAAAGCTTCACGTGAGAAATCTGCTTAGTTTACGCGGCCGTTGCGTGACGGACTTTTTTTAATGAGATTATAGTTATATATTACTTGAGATTTCTTCAGAATGAAATGAAACACAAGTCAAAATTTGTCTATACTTGAATTCACTTGTCTCTTGTATGTATTTTCAAAAACTCATTTAGTACATATATTGGGACCATTATAATTATTTAAATCCCCCAATGTAAAGATCTAGGAACTCTATGCAATATCCTTTTGGATGAAAATTTTGGAGTAGTCCAACGATTAAAAATATTGAAATTTTGTAATTGAACTTTTTGAAAATGTAGAAAATAAAACCAATTTGCATGCCATTTAGGACATTCTATCTGTGGTATGACAGGACATAATAAATAGTAAATAACTCTTCATTTTTTATCTTCATCTTGTCGGAAGATCACATAGCATTCTAAATTCATTCTATGTTAGTTTATTTCCGTAAGCGAGGAATTGCTTTCTTAAAATGTTGTCCAGGAAATTGTTTTACTCTTCAACTAATAGTAGTTCTTCTTCATGTCATTTATTGGTGATACGTATCATGCATGAGGCAAAATATAACCACTGCATATCCTTCTACAATTGTGTATCTATTATAAAATACTCACCAGAATTACTATGATTCATCTTCTTTTGTACTAATATATATATATAATCAACAATATTCACTATTTTGATCTTACTTCAGCCTATTTTCGGAACGATTCACAAAAAGAGCATAACAAAAATACAGCGGTTATGCTTTGCGCCTATCCGCCAAAAATAAAATAAAAATTAGTAACAAACGTTAAAAATATGTAACAGAAGTATGTAAAAACACACATAACCCGTCTCTTAATAATTACGGAGACCCTTTTATTACAGGCAGAGCACTTCTTGGACAACGCGCCCCATCGTCAGTGCTCCGTCTGTGACCGAAAAATTACAGGGATAATAATTAATTTCTTTCAAACACCTGAACAAATAACACAGCAAGTTAAGTGATAGGTAAAAAACCCTATATCATAGTTAAATTATTTAGGTTTGTTTGTTTATTTGTATGTTTGTTTGTTACCTTTTCACGCATAAACGAAAATATACGTTTCATATTATTATTTATTAAAAGCTTTTCTTTCACGTCAATCAAAATCCTAGTTGAGGGATGGTGTTACTTTAAGCAGTGAAATGACATGTTTATCACATAAAGTGGTTGCCTTGAACAGCTGTTCTACTGGTATCCATCTTCGCAAGAATCTGTCCCATTGACGGATCATGCGTCACTCTCTCCCATTCAGCCGAGACATTTTCACCCCCTTGGAGGAAAAGGGCTTTTCATTGGTTCCCAGATTCATCTCAACGACCAGCCATATATCTCATGATATCCCAATACTATTCTACTCTAGATAGAGATTCTAATGAACCGAATACGTCCGTTATGACATAAAAATAATACATTGGGGCGGGGGATAATTTACAGAACATTTTTTAAAAATGAAATTTCCTGTCATTTAGGGGCCGAATTTGAAGCAACTTGATACTCATTCATAAATCCCGCGTACGGTGGATTCCATTCTTTATTAGCAGATTTCACTTCTTTCCATGAATGGGTTGTATTCATGACGGGATTTTCGAAAGATTTCTTCAAATGTCCATCGATCCCTTGGACTTGACGAAAATAAGGTCAAATTTAAATATATATATATATATATATATATATATATACTAGCTCAGATACCCGGCTTCGCCCGGGAATTCATTTGAGGCTGAATGGTGATGGTATTTTTTAGCAGGCTTTACATTGCACAATATTTTGACATTTACCCGTCCCAGTGTTTAGGATTGATACCCGTCTTTGCCGTGGATTTGCTAATAAAAGAATTATTTGTTCGATAAGGCTTCACAGTCTTCGATATTTTTATATTTCCCGTCTCTTATACATGTAAATATAGTGAATTTTTATTTCAGGCCTCCCTTATAACCCTCCTCCCTTTCGAACCTAAAAATTTTAATATAGCTTATAATCATGGAAGAATTAATGCTAATTGACATACCGAGTTTTGTTCAGTTCGGTTCAGCCGTTAGTGCCCGCTAAAGTTTTAACGTATAAGTCATTTATACTTAGGTATACGACAAAAGTGTATATAACAAAAGTTACTCCAAATAACAAAATAAACAACTTTTGTTATGTTTATATTTGCGGAAATACCAATAGGAAACGAAATATCGCTATTTTTAATTTCAGGCTTCCCTTATAACCCCCACTCCTGCCCGTCCATAGAAATGTTGGTATGGCTTATAATAATGAAGGCCTCACTGCTAATACACATACTGAGTTTTATTTAGTTCGGTTGAGTCTTTTTTGGCAAATAATATTGTTGACTCCCGCTATAATTTTTAGCGTATAACGCATTTAAACTTCGGTATACGACAAAAGTGTATATAACAAAAAGTTACTCTAAATAACAAAATAAACAACTTTTGTTATGTGCATATTTGCCGAAAAACCAATAGAAAAAGAAATATCGCTATTTTTAATTTCAGGCTTCCCTTATAACCCCCACTCCTGTTCGTCTCAGAGAAAATTAATATAGCCTAAAGTCTAAGTTGGGTTAGTAGTAATATACATACCAAGTTTCATAAAATTCGGTTCAGCCGTTTATGCGTGAAAAGGTAACAAACAAACAAACATACACGAAACAAACAAAATGGAGATATGGTGTCTATGACATGTGAAACGAAAAGTTATCGTGAAATTACGCGAAAAAATCAATGTACAGACAGAGGTTACAATTTTATATATATATATATATATATATATATATATATATATATATATATATATATATCTTTTAGTGCTCTAGCGGTGGCAGTTTTTTTTTAAAGATATAAAACTCGATATTTAGACGGTTTGTGAGAAAACGAAGATAACGTTCGTTAACAGGTAAAATCGGAGCAGTGGGAGGGGAGGTTTAGAGGGACGAATTTCGAACATTCGAAATATTTGCGTTATTACGCGTCCGATCGAAAATTCGTATTAAACCCATCTTATTGCAAAGGTTATGTTTTATAAATGTAGTTATGTTCGGATTTTTATTATCTTGATTGTTAAACGAGATATTTCCATTTTTTAGTTTTCGTTAACCTTCATTAAACTCTCCCCCACTTCTACTCATGTCATATTAATAATAAGCTGTTGTATTGTGAAGCCCCTTAATTAAATCCTAAATACCAAATATTGTTTTCATTGAACTGTTACGTTTTGAGACAAATGTAAATACGTGACGCAAGTGAAAAATTTTCTTAGTGAACTTTGCCCCTGCGTGACGGACTTTTATTTTTACTAGAAACCCTATTTCATTCAAAGAATCATATGACTATCACACAGGACCAGCAAAAACAAAAACAAATCTAATCAAGTAGTTCCGTATGCTAATATAAATTATCTATAATGCATTTGTGCAACCAATGAGACATAAGGAATAAGCAGATTAAATAGAGAAAAATCAATAAAAACAATTTAATTAGAGAGAGTGCTTTTATTTAATTATCCTCCATGAAGTGATTGAGGGAAAAAGAGATTTTTATTTTCATTTGGAAAACCTATAAGTGACTGGTGCTTTTCTTTTTATTAAATTCTAAAATTTTACTCAAAGAGTTCATTGATAATCATTCTCGGGAAGCAAAAGCATTAATCTATATTGATCAACTGAATTTCTCTTGAAATATGATTTTAAACAGGAATACAAAAATGATAATCCTAATATGGTGTAGGTTGTATCCAGCCCATTTCCCCGCATTTATTCACCACTCGAACCTACCAGCCTAACTGGTAATTAGTCCATCACGCTAGGCTGCGTAAACTAAGCAGATTTCCTTTGTGCTGTTATAACTCGCGTGTGACATCATCTCACCACTTTTTCTCTATTTATATGTAAAAAAACGATGAGTAAAAGTAAGGTGGGAAACATCAAAGTACGAATTACTCCTTTAATACTTGAGTTACGAAAAAATGCATAGAACAACAATTGTAGAACATCAATAGTTCAACAAGATTGTATATGTAACATTTTCCGGTCCAACTCATAGTAACGTAGTAATATTGAATTTAGGAATACCCCACTATTCTACCCCTACAGTTCTGAATTGCTCGTTCCCTCTTACATTCGTTGAGACAGACATTCCTCCTGCAAGGTCATTGATACTGAAATTTCCGAAGGAGGTGAAGACAGCTGACTTGCACGTAAACCTTGAACTCGAGTACCGCTTCATAACTGGATGTATCAATCTGCAATTAAATTAAATAAATATATTATGTTTGTAGAACTTATAAATGCGCGATGTAGCAAAGAATTATCGTTCGATTTTTTGTTTTTAAATTGATGTTATTAATTAATGTAAAGGGATGGCTCCTGAAGAGGTGGTAGTTATGCCACGAAACATGCGGGACAATGAGAATAAAGTTTACGCCGAAAGAAATGTGTTTTATTGGTGACACTTATTGGTCATTAAACTGTGAAGAACATATAAGAATATTAAGTCCTGAATAAGAAAAATAAGATTAATGCTACACAATTCTTCAATACGACTCATAATAACTGAGATTTTTTGAAAATCTCCTCAACCCCTCCCCTTCCCTTTTATCAGATTTCACGAAAATTATAATGCAGTCGGTCTACAAAGTGCTTACAAACATTTACAAATTTATATCTTTTATCATATTCTAATAGGTAAAGAGAAAACTTTAGGTATTTAAGAGACTTTATTTTTACCAAAAAGTATGTAGTATCCGGTTTTACAAGACTGAGTAAAGATTATTATAAATAAAGGTTCGTCGTTACTTATCTCATGCTTAACCACCTTAGATATGGGGCATAAAAGAGATTAATGATGTCGAGTCATTGACTTAAATGTTAAAAAATTCAAAAGTTCATTACTTTTAAAAAAATTAAGGGAAACCTGAGAATAAGTCTCTGGCACTTCTTGAATGGTCGCCTAATACTATGGGAAATTCACTCCATTGACCCCATGAAACATGTACATCCGCGACTATAGTTTTATCTAACTACTACGAAGAACCAAAGTAAATTATAAAGAGCAGAATAAATTAATTCCTCTTCTTATCAGTAGGCCTCGCTCACGGTGCCAAAGATGTTTGGGAGATTTTTTAAACTAAGCCTGCTATTTATCCAAAGGCACAAAACAACAACATAAATAAGCATCGAGGAGGAAACATTTTATATAATATTGACAGAAAGCCCAAATACAAAAAGGGAGAATATGGCTTAACATTAATATATAGAGAAAGGTACAATAATATTTGGAAAGTGAAAGGAGAGTGTGAAGATTAGACTCTTGACACAATATTGGTCTCTATAAAAGGCTTGACGTGCCGATCATAAGGGCAGGACACCCCGCCACTCTCTTATTGGTTCTCACAGCCCCCTCCACGATTGGAGTGTCACTTGGCTGCTCCCTTATAAACTGATAACGCTTCCATTTCAGGATACAACTCCTGATAACATTCAATTCCACTCCTGTCCATGGAGGAAGCCAATCAATGCAATAACCATATTTATCTCTATGCCATGACAAGGATAACACTATCACATTAATTTCTTCCAAGACCCTAAACAAGTTATTATGTTTTTTTACATACATCAGAAAGATTAGCTCATACAGGTATCATTAAAAAGAGTAAAGTGATTGCTATTTGATCGTCCTAATACTTTTAGTTCTTACAAGGCACTGAATAATTGTGTACTCATGTTGTTTTGTTATTATTATTATTATTATTATATTAACGTCCACTTTTTGCAACTTAGGCTAATCGGGACGGGTTATCTACAGGTTACCACCCTTCATTTTGTTTTGTATTCACATCAGTATGATTAAATCTTACAGGCACAATTATCCTTTAACAATTGGAGTACCATTTGGAGGCACCCTTATAAACTGATAACGCTTCCATTTCAGGATACATCTCCTGATAACATTCAAT
Source organism: Riptortus pedestris (assembly GCA_019009955.1). Classification (NCBI taxonomy): domain Eukaryota; kingdom Metazoa; phylum Arthropoda; class Insecta; order Hemiptera; family Alydidae; genus Riptortus; species Riptortus pedestris. The sequence goes on from CM032232.1 coordinate 122,191,582, forward strand.
TCCACCCTTGCCCGTGGAGGAAGCCAATCAATGTAATAACCATAATATTTACTACTAAGCCAATGACAAGAATATCACTCGAACACTTTAAATTATTCCAAGACCCTTAACAAGCATGTCTTTTTTAACTCATACGAGAATGATTAGGTCTTACAGGTAGTATTAAATTGAGTAAAATGGTTGTTATTTGTTTACCCTAACTATTTTAGTTCTTCCAAAGCACGGAATAATTATGTATTAATTTGTTTGGTTCTTTTTGTTTTGTATTCACATCAGAATGATTAAATATTACATCCACAATCATCCTTCCACGATTGGAGTGTCACATGTAGGCCCCGTTATAAACTGATAACCCTCCCATTTCAGGATTCAACTTTCTTATAACATTTAAAAATAAATAACTAAGAAAAAAACTCAATTTTTCGATAAATCTTAAAACCTAAATAACTCAATATGTCACCAAAAATAAATTAAACAGTAAATGAAGCTTAATCAGATAAATCAATGTATTGTTAAAAGTTGAAGCATGATAACACTGCCCACACTGCTATTGTTTTGGTTTTTTTTTTTTCAAACAATCTCAAAATTCAGGTGAAAAATGGAAAAACTTTAATAGGAGATATTTCTTTCTAATATTACATCGTATGAGATGAATCGCATCCAAATTATTTTAAATCAGTAAAATACAAAGGCTCGGGAGCACATGGCTGTGTATATTACGGCAGGAAGTTAGTTTTAGCTTATAACTGACGTAATTAAAGTTATAGCAAAGTTAAGGGCTAGATGTAACATTTACGGCACTATGATATCATTTTATAACTTCTTGAGGCCGGTTAAACCATGTTAGATAGGTCTTCGCATACCTTCATCTTCTGTTTTAACATTAATTAAACTGCCAATGATAGAGACAAAAGATAAAACCTAAAACTAGAATTATGTTGGGAATTACTCAGAAACTTAAGTTAACTTAGTTTTAAACTAAACAAAGCATGAAAAAAAAATTTGCCACCGTCATAATGAACCTGTGTACTCCGAAACTCCCACGCTACTTTTGTGTATTTCTAATATTTCAATATTTTGGCAAAAATACGTTAATAACACCCAAGCATCAAAAAAATATAAATTAATGAGAATATAGGCATATGTGTGTATTAGTTTCTTAAAGGAACGGTATTATGTATACAGTTGATAACCATATGGGACTGTACTAAATGTAGGCTGAAAAACACGAAATCGTAAGTATCTGCACTTCTAAAACATGTTATTTATTTGTGGTAAACGGAAAAAAAAGTTCTATTCAATTTCTTTCTCTTTCTCTAATAAGTATGGTGAAACTTGGTAGTTTGTTTATTTGCGCACCTCTCAGCACCAATCCCCTCCCATCTCACGTGATTTAGTGGTTAATAACATTATATCTACTTAATTCATTAACCCTCATCTCCTACGGTTGGGTCGGATCCAACCGGGGCGCCGGTTCCCCCTTGTCTAAAAATCGCCTGGCTTCCCCGACTACTCCATGGTCCTAGGTACCCTCCTCTAGTAGTGCCTGGGAGGCTGACAAGTCCACTTCGCCAGGTAAGTGCCCTTTCCTCATTATTACCCATTCATAATTTTAATGAAATCAGAAGAAATCAGAATTTTAATAAATTCAGAAGAAATCATAATTTTAATAAAATCAGAAGAAATCAGAATTTTAATAAAATCAGAAGAAATCATAATTTTAATTACATCAGAAGAAATCAGAATTTTAATAAAATCAGAAGAAATCAAAATTTTTATAAAATCAGAAGAAATCATAATTTTAATATAATCAGAAGAAATCATAATTTTATTAAGATCAGAAGAAATCAATGTGTTTAATAAAATCAGAAGAAATCATAATTTAATAAAATCAAAAGAAATCAGAATTTTAATTCTACAAAACCATTATCATGAAATGGGAGAAACATGGTAGCGACTGGGCCACTGTATGTGTATACGAGTGTATGAATGTATGTACATACATATGTACGAATTATTGTCATTTTTGGGAACCACAAAACAGGAATGGACATAGAATAAACTTTTCGTAGAATGAGGACAACCTCAATATGGTTTCTCTTGAAAACGGCTGCTGCTTTGAACGTCTTTCAGTCCAAGTCCAACATAATCAATAAGGTGCCTCGAGCAAAGTTTGTGGCAAGTTAATTTCCGCCAAAGTGGTGATGGTGGTGGTGGTGGGGGGGCATCCTTGGAATGGAATGATCAACCATTGATGGGCATTAGGAGTCAGTTGTAACCAGTAATGGGAAGTGGGAAGTCAGTAGTTGATAAGCCCCACCAAACTTGGACAGTCCCACAACATTAGCGCCATATTTATCATCTGCCAGTGTATTCAACGCTTCTACTGTTATAATCATGACTGATAAATGATCACTCAACTTTACCCTTACGACAACCATCTTCTTTTGCACAGTTGTAAATGAAGTAGGTCACGTTAAAGCGATTAATCCACAATAATATTTGAAGTTCCTCGTTATTTGACTGTCAAGCGTTTGACTTTTCCCGCTTATACCTGTCTCTTATACTGCTAAATTATTTTCAGCCATGTATGGTGAGTATGGATTAATCAATTTTTATTTCGCAGCCTAGTCAGAGCGAATCAATTCAAATAAGATCTGTTCTTCTCAAATTAGTCCCTCTACTTGCCTTAGGATAATAACAATTTTTATAAAACTTTCTAATATGAAATAAATCTGTCTGTCGTAGGCAATTTTCTTGTATGTGATATTCCATCGGTAATACTATTCAAAATTTAAAAAAAATGTTCTTTTATTTTGTATATTTTAATTTAAAAAAACAAAAAAAAAACAACATAAAATTTAGACAGGTGTGGAATTTCAAAAAAATACAAACCAACCTCGTCTGGCAGAAAATACAAAGAGAATTAGGACCAACTACTACTGATAATGCCCCTAATATACTGTAATAAATGGTTCATATCGTCGGAGATAGTAATACTGATATCGTAATTTCACTAGTCTTCCTGAATCCTTGGTGATAAAATTTTGTATTCTTGAAGTTGAATAAAATGTGAAAAATTCATCTTTCCCACGTTAAAAAGTTAAACAAGTATTTTCAAATCTAGTCATTAAAAAAATTCATGTTTCAACTAAGCTAATGCTTTCCTTCAATTATTGGATTTTACAGTTTTTCTGTTCGAGGCTTAGGAGATGTATGTTTTAAATTTTGTAAATATCCATAATTGATCAGGTATCACCAAAAGTAAGACTGTAATTGATAGAATGTGTATTGCATAAATTGCGCGGAATTTTAAACAGGGTTAAAATAGTGCTATTGCCTTGTCAAATTTGGTATTTTTTAGTTAAGAGGTCGGTTCCAAAACACTAAGTACCTCAAGGCAAGCTCAGAGGTTTTGATTGATGGCTGAAAATCATAAATATTATTTATTATACACTTGAATTGTATTTCGATGTCCCGTGAACTTAATATTTATTTAATTGATTAAAATTCATTTTCCAAACCAGCTCCAATGCGTAAGAATTTTTTGTTTTCGTAATAAAATGTAAAAATCAGAATATAATATCGATTGTACAAAAACTTGTAGTGTTTTACTTGAGATATTACAACTTACTCTTGGTTAGGAAAATTTATTGATATCACGTTACAATGTGCTCCAGATATGGGTTTAAAATTGGGGCTATCTTTGTCGGCCTATGAAATGATGAATCTTTTGGCTTCCTTCAAATGTAGACTTACTTGGATTAATACAGAATATATATAGACTAGTCAACGATCCCAATTCTGAATGAATTGTGAAATAGTTCTTCCGTATAATGAGTTTATATATGCACATCTTGACATGCAAAGTTTTAGGTACTTGAAGAAGACCACTTAAAAGTACGGTTGAGATTTGAATGCATTCTTAACCCTCCGTCGGGCGCACCTCTGGACGAAACAAAATCGGGCGCACACGGCCTGAGAGGCCGCCCACATATTTTAGCCCCCCACTCCCCATCTAATTAATTTTAATTTAAAACGCTGGTAGGACAGAATTTGCTAGGATCTAAGGAAAGCAAATATGCTATTTAGTACGTAAAAAAATAACTTTATTAAAATAGAATGAAGCTTCAACTAAAACAAGTAAAATTGATAAGGCGCATTCGGCCTGAGAGGCCAGAGTTAGACTAGCACTTATTTTTCAAGATATCGACGAACTTCTTTACAGAATAGCATTAATCTTAGTAAAAGAAACGATTGCAATAGATATATCATGAAAAAACTCATCTTTGAAATTAAGGAGCAATTGGGCGCAGTCGGCCTCACAAGCCACCTAGGGACCAGACGGGCTGGATGAAGGATGGCAATAGACTATAGTAGGGGATTCTAAGCATGAACACAAATCAGGAAACTACTGGGAATGGCACCTCACAGAGGAGACAGGATGAGGCGTGGTATCAAAAAGTATGTTTTCCTGGCCTCTCAGAGCCGCTGCGCCCGACGGAGGGTTAAACCCTAACTCATATTTCAGTAACTTTTCAAAAAATAAAATAAATCAGATAATGGAATGCCGTATCAGATTAAAGAATATTACCATCGGGCATTATCATTTTGGTAATATATCATTAAAATTTGTAATAATATCTAATTTGACTGACGTTTACCAACAATATTCTTTAATTTTACTCATAAAGAGTTATTCTTCACCTATGTTCTAGTTATTTTCCTTCCCAAACCCCAAGCAAACGTTTAGACCCCGAAGCCAGAGTCTTCTGAATCTCTGCTACCATAAGTAAGCACTTCGGATACACGCTTAAAATTTAATACCATAATTCAGGCAGGCGAAAAAAGAGTTCAATAACAGCTGTTAACCTAGCTAAAAATTTCATGGCAATAAAGGGGTGAAAACTCATGAGTTTGGGGAGCATAAGTTATGAAAACGCGCTAAAAGCGATAAGGAGAATCATGGTAATGTTTGGATTCCCCTGTTGAGTCTATTTCTTCCCCGAGGCAGCTTTAAGGTGAGTTATTTTTCAATAAGCGGGATAAAAAGGCTTTTCTTCAAGAGAAGAACCCGCCTCTTTTCTGCCATAATAACTTTTTACCACGTGAGCCATGAGGCTTTTTAAATCAAATTTCTCCCTTAATCAACTCGACGCTTTTTATTTTCTCTTTTTTTAGGTTTTATAACTACATTATCCATTTTAAGAGGAAAATATGTGGGGAGAAAAAAGATATTTAAGCAGCTTTTGATATACCGGTAGTCCCAGGGGGATGTCAAGCTCGCTGAAGAAAGCGGACTTCTATGTATTATTATTAATACAAAAAAAAAAAAAAAAAACTACCAACAAAGAATTTAGTTAGCAAAGCAATTTTGAGAGGAAATAAGTAATTTTTTTCTCTCAATGACGTCGTTCACTGGCAGAGTGGGAGGTCGGGACCAATCAAGATGGTGTCTTCCCTTCGGCCATTGTAAATGATCGGTGGTCCAATATAACCAATACCGAATATATCGGCTTGAAATATAGAAAGTTGATATTCAGAAGAACGTTTAGCAAAAAGTAAACAATTACACCCATAAGCCTCATTGATATGAAATATTTGATACAAATGTGGTATTTCAAAATGACCGAAAATAATCTTAAAGAGAAATACTGATTGATCATTTAGTTTCTCTGAGAATTAATCGAAACGGTACAACATTAATCTTCATCAGAGAAAGTGTACCGTAGAAAACAGAACTTCAATAATTAAATGAAATAGCATATTTTATTGTCGAGACGTAGAAAGTCTTTAAAACTGCCATAAATTATAACAATACTCTATTAGATTATCTGAGGGAAAAAACTTATTATGTCTTGTACTTACATATATTTTGGGATATAGACTTCCAGAACTAGTTCTTACCTGAAACAAAATTAACATAGTAAGATGGCAATGAATTAGAAAGATTATTCTACGTGATATAAAATATACAATAAATATATCAAATGAGTAAGCTACGCTAGTTTCATCTCAATGAAATCATGTTGTTGTGTCTTCCTGAAAAATTCAACTTGATAGTTAGGTTGTCCATTTTTTAACTGAAGCCTAACTATTATTTGGTTTTGACATAAAATAAAGAATGAAATTTGGAAACCAGAGAGAAATGAAATTAATTCATTCATTATTTTTTTTGTAAGAGCTTATATATTCGTGTTTATTTTAACTGATTCAATAAGTTCTCTAGGAATAATATGTTTAAATAAGAAGACAATCGTGACCTTCTTCTGAAGAGAAAGAGGAAGAGAGAGAGAGAGAGAGAGAGAGAGAGAGAGAGAGAGAGAGAGAGAGAGAGAGAGTGAGAGAGAGAGAGAGAGAGAGAGAGAGAGAGAGAGAGAGAGAGAGAGAGAGAGAGAGAGAGAGTGAGAGTGAGAGAGAGAGAGAGAGAGTGAGAGAGAGAGAGAGAGTGAGAGAGAGAGAGAGAGTGAGAGGGAGAGAGAGAGTGAGAGAGAGAGAGAGAGAGAGAGAGAGAGAGAGAGAGAGAGAGAGAGAGAGAGAGAGAGAGAGAGAGAGAGAGAGAGAGAGAGAATTACTTACCGCTCAGGCGGTCGTAATTATTTTTTGATCGTTACCTAACTCGATATTTACTACACGTCGGATCGAAAACTAGAATAGCAGCAATCTTATTGAAAAATTAGCATTTTCATGAAGTGTGTGAGGATGAGACAGTGTTCGTGAGATTCTGTCGAAAATTGGATCTGCTGTTTTTCTGTCCTGTGAAGTATATGACTATCAATCTGTTCAGCTCTGAGTAATTGGCAGACGTGTTTGTTTTCAATTCAGAATCCCTTTGCGTTGGGAGCTTATTAAAATTAACTGAAAGATTTCTCATTATCGTTTGTATTTACTCACGGTGGTGGTTAATTGTTGCCAGTATACAGATTTCTCTACTATAAATCTTCAAGTGGGAAATCTGCATTGTTTACGCAAACCCCTGCGTGACGGACTGTTTAATTAGAAGTGTATAATAAATGATATGATGAGATCAATATCAATATAAGTATCAATACGAGTGTGTTATACTCACGAGTATGAAATTTGCTTCCTTTGCGCAGCCCCTGCTTGGTGGATTTTCTTTTTTTTATTTTTTGTTAATGCAACCTAATCAAATGAAAATGTAAACTAATCCTCCATTAATTCCTCACGTGACAACAGGGAGCGCTTTGTCATCAACATGACATACAGCTTGCAGGCATGTTTACAGGCTTGAATCTATTTTGTGTAACGAGGGCCGTGCAACACTCACAAGCCTTGTTCAAGAGGAAGCCCCATTGTCCGAATCCCGATCCCAGATTGAATCAAATTAAACCCATTTTGAATGGCTTTTCCACGATTCGATTAGTGCAAACGCTAATCCTGTGGTGCACTGCCTCTGGTTATCCTCCCACCTCTGCCTGGAACTGACTCTTCATCTTGTACGCTGAGTGCCGTAAAAAAAAATATAAGTGCTAAGTTCCATTCTTTCTACGTAGCGTGTAGACCACAGTCAGCTATTAACCCTCGGTCGGGCGCGTCAAGTATCTTCCGTCTTCGGGCGCGTGTATCTCAGAGATACAACCTCAACCGTTTTTACGGAAATTCAATTTTTTAATATATATTTTGCACTAAAATGTGCACTGTGTGATTAGAAACTATAACAGAGGAAGTATTTGTTTGAAAGAAGTAAATAATTTTCAAAATTGATAAGTATTATAATACAAAAAATCTTGGTTGATAAAATAATCAAGTTGGTTATAGATTCATTATTATTGAAACCGTGAAAGATGATTTTTAAAATATAATTAAAAAATACAAATATCGAACGAAATTGCTTAAATGTACATGTCTTAATCATACATAATTCATTTCAGTTTGTGAACAATATAAACAAATTATCTAAATATAACTTCATTCAAAAATAACTAAAACGAAATCAGTTTTAGATAATACTTATTAAAAATTATCTAAATTTTAATGCACCAATCATTTTAAAAATAGCAGTTTAATTATAATTTCTTTTGCAGAGCTGCATTACAATTAGGACAAAGCATGGAACTATGTTGTAAACAAATTTTGGCATCGCAAATCTCACAAGAGTAATTAGTAAACCTACATTTCTTTTTAGTTTCGCATGGTTCACATCATTTTCTTTTGTTCATTGTAGCGGAATGACTTTTTTTAAGCTGTTTTGTACTTGAGTTCAATGTATGGTCCAATGAGTCTCTGTACTCTTCAAGTTTCGTCCTTAGTTCAGGTGGTAAACATCTACAGTAGTCACTGCATCGTACAATATTTTCTTGTACAAGTTCTTTTGAAAGCTAATGTATGAGCAAAATAATAAAAAAATAGGCTTATATGATTCCTTTTAATAAAGAGAAACTTAATTGATCTATATATTTATGAAATACAGATTTCAAAAAAACAAACGAGATCGGGCGCGTGGTATCTAGGAGATACAACTGAATGACAGGTGAAACACACGACTCCATCGAACAAAGTGACAGAACTGACCTTGAGGGGGAGACGTATAAAGAACATAACTCGAAGCACAACACCATCACTTCTGCTAGGAGGAGTGGCAAATATTTATCTAGAAACTGTGTATCTGAGAGATCACGCGCCCGACGGAGGGTTAATAGCAGTAAAAATGATTCAGGTACAATTTAAAATGTCTGTTACCCAGGGGCTGCGTTAACTAAACAACTTTGCATTTATCTCAAAACGAAAAAGTCCATTGATAACAATATATGGTATTTAGGCTCCAAATAAAGTGCTTCATGACATAACAGCTTATTGTTAATATGACATAAGTAGGAGTGGCGGTTTAGAATGCCGACAACTAAAAAATGCGAATACCTCGGTTAATAATAAAAATAATGAAAAAAGTTACATGACAAATTTTATAGAACATTAAATCGGTAATAAGATTGTTTCCATACGAATTTTCGAGCTGACGCGTAATAACAGAGATATTAAGATTTTCGAAATTCTCCACCTCTAAACCCACCCCCACCCGTTTTTCCGATTTTATCCGTTAACGAACTTGATCTTTAATTTAACATAGAATGTTTAAATATCGAGTTTGATGACTATACGATCAAACATAGAGTGTTAATATATATATATATAATTGTAACCTCTGTCTGTACATTGATTTTTTTTTCGCGAAATGTTACGATAACTTTTCGTTTCACATGTCATAGACACCATAACTGCATTTTGTTTCTTTGGTGTCTGTCTGTTTGTTTGTTTGTTACCTTTTCACGCATAAACGGCTGAACCGAATTTTATCAAACTTGGTATGTATATTACTACTAACCCAACTCAGACTTTAGGCTATGTTAATATTCTCTGAGACGAACAGGAGTGGGGGTTATAATAGTATAATAGTGATATTTCGTTTCCTATTGGGGTTTCGGCAAATATGCACATAACAGAAGTTGTTTATTTTGTTATTTAGAGAAATTTGCTCAACAATTTTTTCAATATGAGCTACCAGGTACCTCACCTGGAAAAATTAATTCAAATTATAATATATTATTATAATATTTAGTCCTTAATAATTTAAATCTATGCATAATGCACAGGAAACGGGAAATATGTCAATATGGAGGACAGTGAAGTCTTACATAAAAAAATAATTTTATTATTAACAAATCCACAGAAACGACGGGTATTAACCCTAAACACTGGGAAGGTTAAATGTCAAAATATTGTGCAATGTAAAGCCTTGCCAAAAAAAATACCATCACCATCAAATGAATTCCCGGGCGAAGCCGGGTATCTGAGCTAGTATATATATATAGTTTTGAACGGATTTCTTTTTCTTCGTTAGTACGACCTCAATAACTGATTTCCCTTAGGGGAAATCTGGTAAAAGTTTGTCACGCATGGGTTGTGTAAACAGAGAAGATTTCTCCCGAAGAAAGAAGGCAACACAGACAGAAATAGGAATGAGATTTTTAGTGGCTCAGTTTCTGTGACTTTACTGAAGCCTGAATACAGACTTATACAAATAACTCAAACACAATGTACACGTATAAAACAATAGCTGTAAAAACAAAATCCGACTAATTTGTACGAATATGACACAACTGATAGTTATTTTCATCACTAGTACGCAAAGTGTATCTTTTCTGTACGAGGTCGAGTTTCACGTACGAGGCGAAGCCGAGTTTGGGAATAAGACCAAGTACAGAAAAGATACACTTTGCGTACGTATGTTGAAAATGACTTTTCATTATACTGTACCTATTCTTAAAAGGAAATAAGGCAAATATTTTAATATTTTTATTCTTATAAAAAAATCAGAAGATAAAGATATGAATTCTAAAATATGAAACATATGTTTATTAAACTGCAAAGGTTATTCAACAGATAAATAGAATAGGCAATATACCTATAATTTAAAATTAATATTTATTGTGCAATTTTTATTGTTACTTATATTAATACCTTTTTGCGGTATTGATTGCTTAATTATTGACAAATTTTTGTTCGTTGTGCATTCTACTACATCTTTTTCAACTCTAAAAAGGTCATCTACTGTGAAATAATCATCATTTTCTTCCGGAATTCTCATATCTTCCGGAATATTTGAACACGCACTATTATTAAACATTGTTTTGATTTAATAAATACAGGTAAGTAAGTATGCAATATACAATGAATGATAGTATAATGAGGAATATTCCAATAACAGCTGTTACTTTTCTGTACTAGTAAAGAAAAGTATCACTTTGCCTACTCAAACGATACACTGAAAACACATGTTATTTTAACAGTATAATGAAAAAGAATTTTAATCGGGAGTGAAGTATTCTTCATTATTATGTTTACTATTATTATTGATTTTTATTTACGTCCACATTTTGCTAATATGGCTTGGGACGGGCTATCTACAGGTTTCCAACCTTTTCTAGCCAGAGTGGGACTGAAGATTGTATTTAATGAACTTAATGAGTTTGTCACTGAATACATTCATATTATGGAACTCGCCACAGTAGGTTTACCTTTTGAGATTAAGGCTAGCGCTTGGCATACATGGCTAATCTGAAAAACATTTTAGCAGATTTCCCTTAAGGGAAATAAGCTATTGAGTTTGTACTCATGAAGGAATTTTCGACATTTTTCTTCAAATGTCCATCGTACCTAGTAGATGACGAAAATGACGTCCGTTCAAAACTGTATATATATATATATATATATATATATTTGTCTGTTACCGCTCTAGCGGTCACAATTTTTGTTTGATCGTTACCAAACTCGATATTTAGTCGTTTTATTTAAAAAGAAAGATCAAGTTCGTTAACGGCTGAAATCGGACCAGTGGGAGGGGAGTTTAGAGGGGAGGATTTTCGAAAAATCTTCGTTACTATACGTCGGATCGAAAAATTGTACAGAATCAATCTTATTGCAAATTAAATTTACTATAAATATTGTTATATGCATTTATTCTCTATCTAGAATATTAACCGAGATATTTCCATTTTTATTAAATCTGGGTGGTTTACGGACGAAGTGACTCCCGCCAAAAGCTAGTTCGGCCGTTTCATTAACTGCTCGGCTTTCGTGAAATTTCTCTATAGTAAAACTTCACGTGGGAAATCTGCTTAGTTTACGACGTCCCTGCGTGACGGACTTTTGTTTATTTAATTTATAAGGCGTTGTTCATTATCTCACATGGCATACCTAGAGATTCTTCATCTCATTTGGTTACACCCCCTGCCTTGGCTAGATAATCACTTACAACTTGTGAGTTGGGCAAGACTGGAGAGTAGATTAATGTTGTAGTCTGCATACTCATACTGGCTAATAGTCTATCATTAGTATGCTTAAGCAGATTACGAGAAGGGTTTATCCAGAGTTGGGTATCTTTGGCGTGAATGGAATATTCTACAAGGTGCTTCTCTTATTGAGTGGTATGATGCAGAAGGCGATGGGAAACCGCCGAAAGCCATTCTTACCCTCTCTGCATTCTCTAGTTCGTCCCTGTGAAAATCAGGTTATCCGACACGGGTTCAATCACCAGGTGCAGCTAGATTCTCACTAGAGTAATAACAATTCATTTGGTGACGAACTCATTGAATAAATCTAAATCCTTAGCGCCACCCTGGCTAGAAAAGGGCGGTAACCTGTAGATCATCCGTCCCAATTAGTCTTAGAAGCATAATGTAGACGTTAATAAATAAAGTGAAATTTATTCTACTAGGAGTACAAAGAAATCAAATGTCCTTAACAAAATTGTTTTATTATTATTATATATTAACCAAGGTAGTGTCACTTATTGCTACTGGTAGTAGTTGGTTAACTACATGTTACCATTCTTTTATAGCCAGGGTGGAACTGAGGATTTTATTTAATGAATTCTGTCACTAAATGAATTATTTTGCCCAGGGTGAGAATCGAACTCGCCACTCTAGGTTTACCATGTGAGATTAAGGTCAACGCTTTAACTCTCATGCTAAACATGAGGCAATTTTCTATTTAAAGTGATGGTTCTGGACTCTCTGACCTTTGAATGAGCTTAACATTATTGGGTTATTTTTAGGCGTCCTTTAGGAAACGTTAATATCTCAAGCGGCCACAGAAAATGTATTACGCGGATATAAAAGTATTACTCCATACATTTATGTATTTCTATCATCGAATATTCACATGCTCCGCTATCGGTATCCGGCGTACATCGGTAATGCATTTGACGGAACACAGAATCCCAGCTACCATTAACGGAGCTTTGGAGTGTCCCCCGCGTTCGGAGACAAATCACCCAACTCCTGTGTGCAGTGCACTTTTGTCCACGTTTCTCCTCTCTCTCCCTCTTAATTCTTTAATGGTTTTTGTATGTTCGCGTGTTTGTAAACTAATGGACGAACCAAGTTCTCGCAGTCACTTCAAGTTTAAATAGCGCTCGATATGTAATCATTCCTGCTATTCTTTTATTTCAATTTTTCCCCCTAAGTAATACCACTAATATCATAAAATGGTATTCCATGTATCGAATCGGAAAACGTTTTTAGCTAAAAGTTAGATATAGCTAAAATATGTTTACGGAAAACCACAGCCATTCTGGTTTTCCGCAAATATATTTTAAGAATCTCGTCCGAGGGAGCATTGACGAAAACTCAATTTTTAATTCAAAAATTCTGATTTGTGCACCATCTTGATTTGGTGCATTTTATTTGTAAGTGATATTCGTTATTTCTAATATAATTGAACGGTTCGAATAATGTTATTGATTGTAGAACGTAATTTATAGATGTTTTCATTTCAAACAAAACAGACTCTTTGAAATATTTTAGCAGATTTCCCTTAAGGGAAATCAGCTATTGAGGTCGTACTCATGACGATTTTGACATTTTTCTTCAAATGTCCATCGATCCTACCTAGGAGATGACGAAAATGAGGTTCGTTCAAAACTGTATATATATATATATATATATATATATATATATATATATATATATATATATATATATATATATATACAGGGTGGGGCAGAATGGACTCCCTGATTTGAAGGATGAATTGTGAAAGAACAAATAAAGATAATCTCAAAACGTTTTTATTTCCCAAAACTACATTCGCTGTCATTATATTCTCATTTGGTTTTGAAAATTAGTTCATCCAGGTGACGACCTTGGCGAACAATGCACATGTTGAATCGTTCAAAAAAGTTTCCGAAAATTCTTCTCAGCATATCTTCTGTATTCCAGCAACGAAATCTGTAATTGCCTCCTTAAGGGCTTCCAAGTTCCTTGGTCGAACTTTGTAAACCTCAGCTGTGAGATAACCCCAAAGAAAAAAATCGCATGGGCTCAAATCCGGGGAGCGACCGAGGGGCCAATGGAAAATTGCCACCTAAGGAGATCAGACTATGAAGAGATCTTTGGTGGAGTCCAGTGAAGAAGAGCATTTTCGCGCAAGTCGTCACCTGGATGAACTAATTTTCAACTAGACATGAGATGCTTACTAACTTTGTGAACGAGTATCTCCTAGCAATATATATATATATATATATATATATATATATATATATATATATATATATATATTTGTTTGCTACCGCTCTAGAGGTCGCAATTATTTTTTAATCGTTACCAAACTCTATATTTAGTCGTTTTATGTAAAAAGAAAGATCATGTCCGTTAACGGCTGAAATCGGGCAAGGGAGAGGGGGGGGGTTTAGAGGATTTCCGAAAATTCAAAATATCTCGTCGGATTGAATAATCGTATAGAATAAAACTTATTGCAAATTAAATTTACTATAAATATTGCTATGTACATGTATTCTATATCTTGAATATTAACCGAGATATTTGAATTTTTTATTAATTATAACGGTCGAGGTGAGATAGGCTGACTTCGGGTCTAGTCGTGAGTTTCCGTCAAGAGCTAGTGCAGCCGTTTCCGTAACTGTTCGGCTCAAGTGAAATTTCGCTATTGTAAAACGTCACGTGGGAAATCTGCTTATTTTACTCAGCCTCTGCGTGACGGACCTTTTATTTCTCTAATACGTAATGAGAAATGTGATTTTTTTCTTACTTTAACTCCCCTAACCCCCCCCCCTCACCACCATCCGCCGTCGTTCACGGATAAAATAGTTTAAATTCACTTATTAGGTAACACTTTTAATTATACTTTCATTGCTTACATGGAACTGGACTCTCACCCAACACAAAACAAACACCCATTTGCACAGATTCATATAAAGTTTACTCCAACCACTAAAGGACATCAACAATCATCTTCCAATCGCCGAGAAAATAAAATATGATATTCAGTACTACACACAACACTATGTTGGCTGCCAGAGCATCCAAAACTTAGGTATCAATAAAGAAAGACTTGGAAGCACGAACAATTAGGACTGTACATGAATAAGTAGCCGACCGTTTGCATGATAAATGACGTTAAAAGACGCCCACGAAAACAAATTATAGACGTTCGGCAAACAAACTGGACAAACACAAACACGAACCACAAATTACGATCTATAAAAAGTTCAATTTGCGTGTATCCATCGAGTTCCAGAAATTCTAAAACTGTTCTCCAGGCGTAGAATATGCCATACTAAATTAACACATGGATATTTATTTACAGGAAAAGACAAACACGTCTGACATAACATGATATTTGATAAATGGCAGCAACTACATAATCAAATATTTTTATATCTGAAAATGTTTAATAATCTACAAGGAATTTAAATAAAATGATAGATCTGTGGTGTATTTTAATCACTAACGAGCATTATGCAGTAAAATTAACGTTTTACTATTTTTATTTGCTGATTTCCCATAGGGGAAATCAAGTATTGAGGTTGTACTAAAATTCGAAATATCTCCGTTGTTAAGTGTCGGATTGAATCATGAAGTATCAATATTATTCCTAATGTGATGTTCTATAAATGTGTTATATACATGTTTTCTGTATATAGAACTACGGTACCTGAAGTTTCATTAGCCTCATTTATTTAGTAGTTGAAATCTAAACTCGTCAATACGGGGTAAGGTGATACAGTACCCGCAACGCAAAGTGAAACTATTGTTCCAGTCACTAACTATTGGATAACCACCATTGCCTGCATTAAACTTTTAATAATTTTGAATTTAATGTAAACAAGAATTGAGGGGTTTGGTGCAGAAACGGTGTAACCCACGTTTCCTGTTTTTAGAAAGGAGTAAAAGTTAAAGAAACCGTATAAATTAACTTATTACAAGTTACACCACTAATGTTTTATTCCTGAATGGCACCTGAAAGAAGTACAAAAATGATAGGCTATAAAAACAATATAATGAAGTAACAAAAAAAAGTCCGTCATGCAGGGGCTGCGTAAAGTAAGCAGATTTCCCACGTGAAGTTTTACAATAGAGAAATTTCAGGAGAGTCGAGCAGTTAAGGAAACGGCCGAACTAGCTTTTGGCGGGAGTCACCCGTCCGTTAGCCGCCCAGATTTAATAAAAATGCAAATATCTCGGTTAATATTCAAGATAGAGAATAAATGTATATAACAATATTTATAGTACATTTAATTTGCAATACGATTGATTCTGTACAATGTTTCGATCCGACGTATAGTAACGGAGATATTTCGAATTTTCGAAAATCCTACCCTCTAACCCCCCCACCCCCTCCCAATGGTCCGATTTCAGCCGTTAACGAACTTGATCTTTCTTTTTACATAAAACGACTAAATATTTAGTTTGGTAACGATCAAACAAAAATTGCAACCACTAGAGCGGTAATAGATAAATATATATATATATATATATATATATATATATATATATATATATATATTTACAGTTTTGAACGGGCCTCATTTTCATCATCTACTAGGTAGGATCGATGGACATTTGAAGAAAAATTTCGAAAATTCCGCCACGAATACAACCTCAAGAGCTGATTTCCCTTAAGGGAAATCTGCTAAAACACAAAAATATAATGAAATGGATATTTGTGGGTTACACCATTACTGCACCAAACCCCTCAGTTAAACTGAAATAACTCATAAGGATCAAATATTATTCAACAGCATTTATTTATATTTATTTTTTTACAAAACTATGAATATTCTATTATCCACTCTACACAATATTGACTAATTACTATGTAAATTTATTCAATCTGATAAGTGTATTCGCATACATTGATATCAATGCCGATTTCCCATAGCTGTGATTGTTCGAATTGCAGCAAATAAATAAATTATTACATTGCTAAATACATTTGAACAACAATGTCGCTTCCACTATGTTATCTGTATATTCAAAGTGTGTTACTTCAACAATTATCTTTATTGTAACCGTTGAATGTAAATAGTAGTGTTCTCTGATAAAAGCTTGTTTCACTACAACAAAATTCCATTAAAGTTTCGTTTCTATTTGAACAACCATTTTATACAATTAAAGTTAATAAGTTAATTTAATATCCCCAAATAACTCACTTCACTTACTAGTAATCTATACTACCAATGTTTAAGCTGATTTCTCTTACGGGAAATCGCTAAAATTTCAATTGATTCAAATTCTAACGAATGTACATAAATATAGGCATTTTGAGAAAATGTTACAACAAAGGACCGTTGATGGAAAAAACAGGTCCTAATAATTGTAACTTTTGAATGAATAATTGTGTTTATTGCTTTTGGAATGATACACAATTTTGTAGCAAGTGTTTGGCCATTGACATATATTTAAGAGTACATATTTTAATCATAAAAACGTAAACAGAGAATTTATTTTACTGTGCACAATAAATACTGAATAAAATAATAAACAAAAACATTTACTTCATTCTAATAATTATATTATTTGCACATTTTTGGTTCGGATGTTAAGATTTTTGTTATTTTTTATTAACGGGCACTTATTTTCTACTATGGCTACTTGGGACAGGTTATCTACAGATTACCACCCTTATTTAGCAGGGTGGGACAAATGATTTTAGCAGATTTCCCTCAGGGGAAGTCCGTTCAAAACTTTATAGCTATATATATATATATATATATATATATATATATATATATATATATATATATATATATTTTTCTATATATATATATATATATATATATATATATATATATATATACATATATATTTGTCTGTTACCTGATCGGTCGCAATTTTTGTTTGATCGGTACAGAATCAATCCTATTGCAAATTAAATTTACTGTAAATATTGTTATATACATTTATTCTCTATCTTGAATATTAACCGAGATATTTGCATTTTTGGAAGTCTGTGGTCTGTGATGCAAATACGTTCTGTTCACCCGCCCCCCTTTATTTAGTTCTTGGGCTACTAAAATTGGAGTTATTAAAATATAAATTATTCTTACAATTCAGAAGCCGTTTCAGTTGGGAATTTATTTTAATTAACTGAAAGATTTCTCATTACCGTTTGTATTTAATCACGGTGGTATTGTGTTACCAGTATGCAGATTTCTCTATTGTAAAATGTCACATGGGAAATCTGCTTAGTTTACGCAGCCCCTGCGTGACGGACTTATTATTTAGTGAGGTCTTCTCTAAATAAATTCCTATTGCCCAGGCGGTAATCGAACTCACCACTCTAGGTGTACTATGTGAGATTAAAAACCCTAAAGATATTTTATATAATAAAGTATATATTCATTTTTTTTTAATTCGTATTCATAATGCCAAAAAGAATCTACGCGGAAATTATATCATCTTACTGTGGAATGTTGAGGGATTTCTTGTCTGCTTTAGCAAAGTGGGTATGTTTTTTTTGTAATAAACGTATAAAAGGTCTTCCCAACTATTAACCTTTGATTTTTAGCGCCTAATAAATGTACTTGAGCAATTAGCTTAGTATATTGTTATTTATAGGTTTAGGCACTCCTAGCCTTTGCAAAAAGAGCTAATTCCTTTAAAGTCCTGGATGTAGGTGACTTTTAGAACTCTGAAAATATGATAATTATATGAATAAATGCTGAGCAGGACATAAGTAGGGATGTGAGCCAGTGACTAATGCTAAATAATCGTAATAAAATTTATTAAAATTATAAACTTAAACTTTATTATTCATTCTCTAATTTTAAAACCGACGTTCTATACATCCTTCAGCCTGAATGGCTTTGTAAGTTCCAGAAGAAAAGCTCTTAATTATTTAGTTTTATTTATGGAAAAGTAAACCAATGAAATTAATCTCAGGATAAAAGTTTGGTACTTAAGTCCCAAACTTAAATTCGAATAGGGTAATCAAGTTGGACTTGATTGATGGGGAAGTTGTAACTCCTTGGAAGTTCTTTGGAATTTAAGAGAATGAATATACTTTCTTTGTTTCTCGGCGAGAATGAATGCTTCAATAAAAATTTCCAATTAACTCTTATATTTTCTCGAGACTCGAGATTTGGGCTGGCTGGTGGAGGTCCATCTTCAACGGAAGGGTAAGAAGGACAAACCACCTCCACTCTTAACAATTCTTTATTAATTTCAGAGTACTTTCGGGGCAGACAGCTCCCTCTTCAGTGCTCTGTGACATGAGAACTACAATATATATAAACACACGCAACATAAATAAATAATATAAGTCAAGTAAAAGGTCATGTCAAGGAATAAAAAGTTAAAGAAAAATGCATGTATACAAACATACAAGCTAATACATATTAAACTAAGAGCTAAAAAAATTACCAATGTTATGAACCAGATATCATCAAGCTAAAACATTTTATAAAAAGTCTGTAGAGCAAGGGATGCGTAAACTAAGCAGATTTCTCACGTGCTGGTATAACATACTTGACATCTTATCTCACTATGTGTTCTCTGTTTATATGTGAAAAACTCTGTTTAAATGTAGGAGTGGGGGTATACTGATAGTGTAAAACTAAAATATGCAAATATCTGGGTTTACGCTCAATATAGAGGAACCATGTATATAAGTACATTTACGTTTGCAATAAGATTGATTCTATACAATTTTTCCATCCGACGCATAACAAAATTGGTTTTTTAAAATTCTCCCAGTCTATCTATCTATCTATATATATATATATATATATATATCAATCTCTACATATAAATAAATAATTATTTTGAACGGACCTCATTTTCGTCATCTCTCAGGCGGCCGTCATCTATGGATATTTGAAGAAATATTTCAAAAATCCCATCATGAGTTCAACCTCAGTAGCTGATTTCCCCTAAGGAAAATCTGTTAATAAACAACTATTAAATTAACCAACAATGAAAAGGGGACCAAGAGCTTTCCCCTATTGAGCCGACATCTCCGGCGAGACAGAGAGGCTACTCAGGCAAGACAGCTGCTGCAGAGGACGGAACATGCCTGAGCATGCCACCCTCACCTCTTACATTAATATTATTGTCCTCCAACATGTCCATCCTGATCCTAATCTGTTCCATCAAATCCATTTTTCTCCATTTGCCAAGGTGGTCGAGTATCTCGAACTGAACAGCGTTAGCTTCCTGGCCTACTTTCAAGACGTTCTTACATACCTCCGATAACTTATTGGAAAGGTGTTTTTTTTACTCTGCACCTTAACTTCCTTCCACTTTGTCCTACATATTAGCTTCCGCAAGTCAGGCAAGCGATCCGATACGCACCAGATCTATCTAGTGGATCGACCGAATCCTTAACTACTTTATTTCCTATATTTTCCTCTCACACACTGTCTACTACTTTTACCAAACCACTCGGTACCAGATTGAGATTCTTATCAAGTTGATCTCTGAAGAAATGGTGTTTAATGAGCACACACTGCAAATAAAGTATGCCCTCGATCCACTCATCCATTAAATGAAATTTCAGGCAGATTTGCCTGTGATCTTAAACAGTTATTTACGAAAAAGCCTCAATATAAGCCAAGACAAAAATAAAAAATATATAACAAACCCCTAATGATAAAAATAGATGAGAGTAACGTCGTTTAGGGTTCTTGAACGATTCCTACTACTACATTATTTAAAATTAAGTCCGACACACTTACTGGGAAATTTACTTTAAATTCGCAGGAATACTGCGGTGTAGAGGCTAAATGGATACAATTCTCTACTGAAACCAATCCATGTTTAAAGAGTCGTCAGGATCGAAAAGCAACAAATCCATAAAACAGTTAGTTTACTAAAATGATACGGATGGTGGACTCATTATCAGGAGACTTTAATGAACAGCTGTTCCATTAGTTATAATTACACATTTTGAACTTACCATAAAACATCTACGGGCAAACTGCAGAAAATGTATGAACTTTGACATACCAAATAACAACCATACTAACGTACTTAATGACTCATTAAGTATAAGCTCATTTGAGACAATGAAGGAAAAGAATTGAATGTCTACTAAAAAAACACATTTCTCTATTAAAATTACAGGAATAATTAACACAACAATAATTGTATGAAATTAAACTTGCAGCAAGATTAATTATTAAAGATATTTCGATATGACTCAAAATAACGGATATAAAATATTAAAATATTACCCCCAATCCCCTCTCCCTCCGTGCTCTGATTTCAGCCATAAAAAAACTTAATATTAATAGTTTTAAATACTGAGTTAGGTCACTATCAAACTAAAATTTCAACACCTTCAGTGAAAAGAGAAAAAAATATACATTGATTTGAAAGGAACTCTTTCATTTTCTACGTAGAAACGAAGATTATACAGAGAATGTTTTTCAAAATCCCTCGACGAGTACAAAACCTCCGGAGCTGATTTCGCTTGAGGAAAATATTCTAATATTCCGTAACCATGAACTTATATATTGCTTTAAGAACTTTAGTAAATATACATAACGGAAAAATTTTCAATTTTTAAAGTTCTACCCCTCTAAACTTGATATTTAGTTTTGCATGAGACCCTTATATATCGAGTTTGGTGACGATAATACCAAAATTAGACCGCTAGGGCAGTAACAGACAAATACCTATAAATCTGTGTATACAATTTTGAACGGACCTCATTTTCTTTATCTCCTGAGAAGGATCGATGGTCACTTAAAGAAATGTTTCGAAAACCCCATCATGTGTATAACCTCAATAGCTCATTGTGCCTAGGGAAAATCTGCTAAAAGTCGTATAAAATGTAGACAAGTCCAGTAAATAGGGGTTGATAAGTGGAAATTCGCTATAGGTAGTAGTTGATGGTGACGTAACTGTACTGAGTGCCCATAAAGGACATTGGGCGTAGGGAAAGTCCTGATGAAACGGTGCCATTACTCAGAGGGAACAGCTCTACCTAGCGGCGACCCTCAGGATTAACAGGAACCACGGGAAAAGTCGAGGGAGGAAACGATGACGTCATTGTTGGCCACAGCAATCTGCCCCAGGTAGTCGTAGGGGATTGTGGCCCTGAAAAGGGCCCACTGTGGGTGTATATGTGTGAAGGGCTGATTGTGTATATGTGAGTGTGTGTGTGTGTGTGTATATGTGATTGTGTCTGGGTGTGTATATGTATGTGCAGGCCCTCATGCTGGTGGCTATCCACATATCACCCCTCGCTTCCGAGCCACTCCCCGCCTTTCCACAGTAAAAAAATTTGATTTAACCCTTTTGCCCTCTCAACACTTTACAGTTTTTTTCCCCCCGGCACTTTTCTTTATATTTCGTTTTTTTCACCTCCCATTTTTTTTTGTGGCTTTTTCACACCCAGACTTCCTGGTTATGTTTCTTCCAGTACAACTAATGAAGAGCTTGGATAAAGTCATCAAATAACACTTATACCAATGTCTGTAATTCGTTTAATATGTCACATTCTATTTCTTTTAGAATATTTATTTATTTATTAACGTCCTCTTTTAGCAGATTTCCCTTAAGGGAAATCAGCTATTGAGGTCGTACTCATGACGCGATTTTCGAAAAATTTCTTCAAATGTCCATCGATCCTACCCAGGAGATGACGAAAATGAGGTCCGTTCAAAACTATATATATATATATATATATATATATATATATATCTATATATATATATATATATATATATATATATATATATATATATTTGTCTGTTAACACTCTAGCGGTCGCAATTTTTGTTTAATCGTCACCAAACTCGGTATTTAATCGTTTTATGTAAAAAGGAAGATCAAGTTCGTTAACGGCTGAAATCGGACCAGTGGGAGGGGGTTTAGAGGGGGGATTTTCAAAAATTCGAAATATCTCCGTTATTATGCATCGGATCGAAATATTGTATAGAACCAATCTTATTGCAAATTAAATTTACTATAAATATTGTTATATGCATTTATTCTCTATCTTGAATATTAACCGAGATATTTGCATTTGTAATCTGCGTGTGGTCACCAGTAGGCTATGTTCGGACTTTCCGCCGAGACCTCTGGTGGCTGTTTCCATAACTATTCGTCCCTCGTGAATAGGTTTAGAGGTTAGGTTAACTGTTTTTTGGGGCTAGAAACTACTGGGTTATTACGCCCTAAATAATGTTTTAGGTTTAGAGGTTTCTTACTACTACAGTTGTTATTCGGCAGATTTCTCTATTGTAAAACTTCACGTGGGAAATCTGCTTAGTTTACGCAGCCCCTGCGTGACGGACTTTTAAATATTTTCTGCAAAGGCTAATTGACACGGGTTATCTACAGTTAACCATCCTTTTCTAGCCAGGATGTGGCTAAGGGTTTTATTTAAGGAGTTCGTCACTAAATAAATTACTATTTACCCAGGCGGGAATCGAATTCGCCATTCTAGGTTTACCATGTGAGATTAAGGACAACACTTTAACTCACATGGCTAACCTGAGCCCCTTTTTTTAGAATATTATATAATCAATGAAAGGATATTACATACTAAAACACTCATTTCTTAAGCCCCACTGTGAGGTTGGAAACCAATATCAACCTGTCAACTGAAATAGACGAGGAAAAGAAGAGGATTCATGAACCTTGCCGTGGGCATTTCAAGGAAAAATGCTCTGTTGAAAAATGAAGCTTTAAGGGTGCTAGTGGTCTCATATCGAAAAGAACTGGGACTATGAATAATTAATCTACGGAATTTATCTACTATGGTAATCGAGCACTTGTTGGGAATTATAAATTAGCATTTGTATAAATAAATTGGCCAAATAAAGCGGCTTTCTCATTACTACTCCCACCTAGATTTCATTCATTTTGGAACCGAACCGAACTAAACAGAACTCATCATGCAAATTAGCCTTAACTCTTCCATGATTATAAGCTATAAGTATCAAAATTTTATGGACGACCAGGTTAAGGGAGGCATTTCGGGAAATCAGCTTTTTTTTTTCTTTATTGTTTTTTTTAGTAACAATATATAAATATTGCGAGCAAATGATTTGATGGAATAGTAACAATTGACTTGAGGTGGGATGTTGTGTTCTGAGAACTCCCACATTTGATTAACTTTCGATTTTCGATGTGCGGGAAAGGGAAAATGGAATTTCTGATATCGAAATTTTACGAGGCTATGTACAAAAGGAATGTTGAGGTCGTTATGGAGAAGTAAGAAATAGGATACGCAAAACGGGAAATCTGTAATTTTAGGGAGTATTTTGTATTGGACGGTTTAGATCATTTAGAAACTTCCAATGATCATATTCGTCTGAGTACTCTTTTGTAAATCAACAGTTTGTTACACATTGATAGTTCATCGTCGATTAAATTCTCGTAACGTGATGTGAGGTTTCCAAGTTAGTCGCTTGTCTCATGAGAGTCTCAGAAACTTAATTTGTGCTTTTTGAGAAATTCGGGCTCTATTGAGTGCAACTCGAGTGAAAATGGCAACGTTGAAAAGAAAACAACTAATATATTTTTAAATTGCACATGATTAAAAAAACATTTTTCTCAGTAAATTACATGGAAAATGTTGTTACTTGAGTATAAGTCGTGAGGGAGGAAAATCAATAAGCTTCTGATTCACAATATCCATTCTTCATAGGGTTATTATAGCTTGAGAGATTTATAATAGCATAAACATTATAATATGACGGCTCATTGAGCAGCTAATCAATAGGAAGGGGTGAAACAGTTTGACCAACTCTAACCACCAACAACAAAGTGGATTAGGAGTTGGTTCAATCCACTTCCTCCTTGTTGGAAACAAACAACACACATGCCCGCCATTATCAACACCACTTCATGTTAGTTCAAATCGACTCATATTTCAACAATGAATGAACTGAATTATGTATAGCTTTTGAAGAAATATACAATGAAATGTTTGGCAAAAATTGAAATAGGTCACAGAGTTCATAATGAGAGCTAATTTTCTTTTTAAGTTGTAAAGTAATATTAAGTTATATAATAATATGAAAATGGAAATAATGTTTAACTATTTTTATGGTACGTTATTAGAATATTTTCCTGTAACATTTATGACCACTTAAAAATAATAGTATATTTACATGTGATTATTTATATTCATTTACAGTTTTTAACAGATTACCCTTAAGAGAAATCAGCTATTGAAGTCGTACTCAGTATATTTACATGTGATTATTTATATTCATTTACAGTTTTTAACAGATTACCCTTAAGAGAAATCAGCTATTGAAGTCGTACTCATGAAGCAATTTTCGAAAAACTTCTTCGAATGTCCATCAATCATACCCAGATGACGAAAATTAGGTACGTTCAAAATTATATATATTTGTGTTAAAGCTCTAGCGGTTTTTTGTTTGAACGTTACCAAACTCGATATTAACTCGATTTATTCTAAAAGAAAGATCAAGTTCGTTAATAGCTGAAATCGGACAAGTGGGTGACGAGAAATGAGGGTTACGGGGACTTTCGAAAAAATTCGAATATCTCCGGCTACTATTTGTCGATCAAAGGCTATAGCGGTTTTTGATCCAATGAACGTTAATGAACTCGATATTAAACTGTTACTATGCCTAAAGAAATGATCTAAGTTCGTAATTGCTGAAAATCGGGACAAGTGGGTGGAGTGCTTTAAGTGGTGGGGACTTTTGAGAAATTTCGAAATATCTCCGTTACTATACGTCGGTTCAAAACTTTTATTGTATACATTAAATTTTCTATCGTGAATATTAACCAAGATATTTGCATATGTTAAGTGTCTGCGGATAACGTACGAAATGAGATCGGCTAGTGTCGGTTCTATTCGTGAGTTACCGCCGAAAGCTAGTTCGGCCGTTTCCGTACGTGTTCGGTTCTCGTGAAATTGGTTTAGAGGCTTGTACTGTTACTAAAATATATTGTATAATTTTCTATTTTCTATCGTGAATATCACGTGGGAAATCTGCTTAGTTTACTTAGCTCTGCGTGATGGGGCTTTTCTTATCTCTCTATTCCTGTTCTGCGGATAACGTACGACTATGAGCATACTTAGTGTCGGTTTATTCGTGGTTACCGCCGAATGCAGTGCGGCCGTTTTTCCGTAAGTGTTCGGTTCTCGTGAATTTGTTTAGAGGCTTGTACTGTAAATATGTAGCAGATTTCCTCTGTTCACAGTGTTCCTTCACGTAGGAAAAAATATTACGTACGTTAGCCTCCTACATTGCTTTTCATAACTCTTATTACCTCAGATATCATTAATAACTATGCCATAATTATTTGTTGAGATTAAGTAATAATGTTCTCTCTCACGGAATCTTCCCAAAATATAAGTTCATACGACATATTGGGAAAACGGGTTAAAAATTTTAGCAGATAGGATTAAGGGAAATCGGCTATTGAGGAAAAACTATATACATTTGTTAAAAACGTATTGCAAATATAATTTCCTATAAAAAGAAGTTATCTATATATTGTTCTCTGTCTTTAATGTCAACACATATGTTTGCATTTTTTCGGCTTTGTCAAGCCCTCCCCCTCGTACTCATCTTTTTATTTACAATAACCTTGTTATATCAAGAACTACTTCTATTCTTAACTTAAATACAAACTATTGTTATTATTGAACTTTTAATTTGTAAGATTTTTACAAACTTTTTTGGAATCGCCATCATTTGAGATTTAATTTTCTACAACTACTGTTGTATACATGTTTTCCCTCCCTCAACTATTAACTATTTGTATTTTTGTTTTGGTTTCAGCCCCCACTACGATTTTAATTTTAAATACCTGTCAGTTTAGGTCTCTCAAGTCCTACTAACATTTTAATTCTGTTTATATGGGCTTCTTAGTTTGCGAGAAATAAAGAATAGCATTTGAAATGAAATCATCAGCGTACCATATTCCAGAAAATGGAACTTTGTTACGTTTAAGCTGCCTCAGCGTGACGGACTTTATTATTAATGTTTAAGAAGAAATTCATCGTCAGTGAAAATAAAACTACTAATTATTTTGGGACTGTGTATTCCATCCGAATAATCGACAAATGCAGTTTTTCAATTAGGAGAAGTATCCTAATTTATGCCGATAATTAAAAATTATTGTCAGCCGATCGACAGGGCATTATAATTAGAATACGACGTAGCGGGTCTCCGTACGGCACACTGGTAGTAATAGATTATAGAATCGGCATACTCAAATTATTTATTTCTCAAACAAATTATAATTGAATTGTGATATATGTGTGAAAAGTTAGTATTTACATTTTTTCTTCATTTGCTGGCAATTACTTTTCTTAATGAAAAGGAAGTAATTTCAAATAAGGCAGACATAAATATCCACGCAGATTGATTAAGCAATAATACAATTATAATGAGTCATGTAAACGTTATATTATTTAATTAGAAGCAGATTTTTCGTTTTAAGACTAACAAGAGTCAAATAAAAAATGTAGAGTGGCGAGTTCGATTCCCGCTTTTCAATAGGAATTCATTTAGTTACGCACTCATTAAATAAAAAAGTCCGTCACGCAAGGGCTGCGTAAATTAAGCAGATTTCCCGCGTGAAGTTAAACAATAGATAAATCTACATACTGCCAACAACACCACCATGAATATTAAGTGAATAAACACGAACGATTATAAGAAACCGAACGATGGGAAACGTTTAAAACATAAACAGACAGTTTTGCGAACTTCTCACAGGAAAAAAAACAATTACTGAAATATATCTGAAAATAATTTATTAATTTGATTTAAATCTATTTACTATAACTAGTATTTAATTTATCATGAATCAGAATAATTTATATCTCAATCATTCAAATTTAAGTAGTCCAAAAACTTAAGACGGTAACAGAGAAATATATGTATATATATACAGTTTTGAACAGACCTCATTTTCGTCATTTCCTAGGTAGGATCGATGGACATTTGAAGAAAAATTTCGAAAATCGCGTCATGAGTACGACCTCAATAGCTGATTTCCCTTAATTGAAATGTACTGAAATCCTTAGTCCCAGTCTGGCTAGAAAGGGGTGGGTAACCTTTAGGTAACCCGACCCAATAAGCCATTAGCTGGTTAAAAAAGTCCGTCAGCAAGGGCATGCGTAAAACTAAGCAGATTTCCAGCTTGAAGTTTAATACAATAGAGAAATCTCCATTACGAGAGCCGAACAGTTACGGCAAAGGGCTCTAACTAGCTTGTGGCGGGAAACTGATAATCCATTATCGACCCAAATTTAATAATAACTGCAAATATCTCGGTTTAAATATTAAAATAGGGAATAAAAGTATAAAACAATTATTTATAGTAAATTAATTTAGAATAAGATTCGTTCTATACATTTTTTGATCCGACGTAATGGTAACGGAGATATTTCGAATTTTCGAACAATCCCTTCCTCTAAAACCCCCCTCACTGGTCCGATTTCAGCGGTTAACGAACTTCTGATCTTTCTTTTTGCATAACGTTTAAATATCGAGTTGGTAACGATTCAAACATAAATTGCGACTTGCTAGCGCGGGCAACAGAAAAATAATTTAATAATATACAGTTTGAACGGAACATCCATTTTCGTTCATTACTAGGTAGGATCGCGATGGAATTTTTTGAAGGAAGAATTTTTAAAATTCCGTCATGAGTACAACCTCAATAGCTGATTTTCCTTAAGTGGAAGTTGATAAATAATACATAAAAAATGGATTCATTCACTGTAAACAAAATTCCACTTGAAGGAGTTTTTTTAGGTACACCAAATTAATATATTAGAGAGATCTGGTGTTCCTAGCCTATATTTTCAACCTTTAAGATCTAATAATTTTTTTTTCTGGAACAAAAAAACTTACTACTCACTACTTTTATTTGTAACTAAATTTGGTATGTTTTATGAAATATTTATTTGAAGAACTCTTTTAAACAGAGGTAATGGCAATGTCCTGAGAAATTTGTAATAGGATTTCGGAAATCATTTCTTGGAACTAGTTCACCTTTAGATATATAATTTTGTTGCAATAAAAACCTGAAATAATAAACTGACTATACTCCACCAAAGAGAAATTCAGATGCTGTTGACGTTTGAGATAGCCGCTTTTGAGTTGGTGGAGAATTAAATGTCAAAATGGATATTAACATCTCTTATCGTTTTAGAAAGAAGAAGCATTTTTTGTTATCAGTTCATGAACTTGGAAGGTTCCATTGCGTCCAAAGTTGAAGTGCTACCAACACATTAATTTGATTAAGTCAAGCCGCTGTGGGTTATCTCATGTCTGTTTTTTTTTCCTTTCTTAATTTTGCTGCCACCCCCTCCTTTCCAAGAAAAATAAAGGCATTGTTCTGAGAAAAGAATTCTTCTTTTTCATTTTACTTTGCCCAATGTCTTCCTTATAACTTATGCATGCGAAGAGAAGCAGGCAACTTAGAGGTAAAGCAACTCCTTCTGTTTTGCTTAAATGCTCCTACCTAATGGTCATTAATGACATTTAAATGGTCACGAAATGAATTCGAGAGAATTGGAAATCATTTAGCTAAGAATGATTGGAGGTCCAAGGCCTGCCACACAATTTATTACGAGGGGCATGTGCCCAGCTTGACACTTTGCTTGCAGAAATGTGTTGGCATTACGGACCAAATATGGCTAAATCTATTTATTGAAGTATTTACTCAATTCTCTCACGATGCTGAATTATCACCGAAAGATGGAATGGAAATTAAGACCCAGAGGCCCAGTAAAAGCATATCTATATATAAAAAAAAAAGTCCGTCACGCAGGGGCTACGTAAACTAAGCAGATTTTCCCCTGTGAAGTTTTTTGTTTACAATAGAGAAATCTGCATACTGGTAACACAATACCACCGTGATTAGATAATGAGAAATCTTTCAGTTAATTAAAATAAATTCCCAACTGAAAATGGCTTCTGAATTGCAAGAATAATTTATATTTTAATAACTCAAATTTTTTTAGTAGTCCAAGAAACTAAAGAAGGGGGGGGGGGCGGATGAACAGAACATATCTGCATAAATCTCAGAAATTAAGGAAGGTAAGGTAAGGTTATAAACGGACAGGTTAGAAGAAGATTCCCACCTGAGCCGAGAAATGACGAAGATGGCCGACGTAATCCGAACTATACCCGACCACAAACTTCATAAAAAATGAAAATATCTCGGTTAATATTCAAGATAGAGAATACATGTATTTATATTAATTATTAATTTATTATATTATTGTATATTTATAGTAAACGTAATTTGCAATAAGATTGGTTCTATACAATTTTTCGATCCGATACATAATAACGGAGATATTTTGAATTTTCGAAAATCCCCCCTCTAAAAAAAAACCCTCCCTCCCTCTGGTCCGATTTCAACCATTAACGAACTTGATCTGTCTTTTTTACATAAAAAAACGGTTAAATGTCGAGTTTCGTACGATCAAACAAAAATTGCGACCCTAGAGCGTTAACAGACAAATATATATATATATATATATAATATTTAAATATATATTTATATAATATATATATATATACAGTTTTGAACGGACCTCATTTTCGTCATCTACTGGGTAGGATCGATGGACATTTGAAGAAAAATTTCGAAAATTCCGTCATGATTACAACCTCATTAGATGATTTCCCTTAAGGGAAATCTGCTAAAAATTGATACCTTATAATTGTTGTTCTATGCATTCTCTCTTAACTCAAATATTATGAGATCTATTAGCACTTACTCTTTTTCAGCCTTCAGTGAACCGCACTACTACTCATCGAATTTTGACTGAGAAATGGAGAATATATTGTGAGATGACAATACTTGTAGTGTGTTACTCCAACCGGTGGCAAATCAAGGAGTGCGAATTCGAGTAGATAAAGTATAGTCAATTTTTGAAACATTATCAATCTCTTCAATTCTTTAAATGCCGCAGTGGATATACATCCATAATAATGAAACTTTACCATAAGCTACACTAGAGTCGTTCAAAGATATTTATTACTCCAGAATGGTTTAAAAATGGAGATTTTAAGCTCTGAGCGTAGCTAAAAATCAGAATAGGGAGTTGACATTCTCCTGATAAGATTAATGTTAAAGACGTGTGTTAGGGAGTGAAATATCTTTTTGGCTAAAATATAGGTTAGAATAATACCTTCTCACCAGATAGATAAGTTATGTTATTTGAGACTTGTTTTCGTGAATGCTATTCATACAGTATAAGGTTTTGTTTACGTTATTTAATTAAGAATAAATACTCTTTAGATAAAAACATGCTAAACCTTTATTTTTGTGCTTAAGGACAACCTGAAAGAACGTTACTATTATTTAGAAAAATTGAATTTAATGATCACATGTAAGAATTGTAATCGTTTTATCAGGGCCTGCAATGATGATATATGGAAAATGTCTGAGATATATTCAGTATAATACGAATATGAAACTGAAATTGCATATATATTTTATAAAGAAATAAGAGGTTGGCAGCAATGGAAGAGACACCGTGTATGGATGACGTGCCTGTCAGCTGGAAATACACACAAAATACATTAAATCCCGTCCATTCGCTTCCGTGACGGCCCTTCTCCTGACTCATATATATTTTGTGAGTGCATGTGTTTGTGTGTGTGTGTGTGTGTGTGTGTGTGTGGTTGTAGCATGTGTTCCTTCTGTCAGCACTAACACGCAATCAGCTGGTTGAGTTTATATGTCTCGGGTTAGATTGCCATATAGATTCCGATACAACATATTCTATCGACCAATTTTTCGTCCAGAAAAAAAATTGGAAAACGTCAGAAAAGCATTTGGAGCCGCGAGAGAACATGAATGAACTCTGATGAAATATCACAGAGAACGACTAACTAACATAGTTGTTCGTCAAAGATTAAATCATCTTTTAGCAGACTACCCTTATGGGAAGTCAGCTATTGAGGTCGTACTCGTGACGCAATTTTCGAAATTTTTCTTCAAGTGCCCATCGATCCTACCTAGTAAATGACGAAAATGAGGTCCGTTCAAAACTGTATATGTATATATATATTTGTCTGTTGCCGCTCTAGCAGTCGCAATTTTTGTTTGATCGTTACCAAACTCGATATTTATTCGTTTTATGCAAATAGAAAGATCAAGTTCGTTAACGACTGAAATCGTGCCCGGGGGCGGGGGAGTTTCGAGGGGGGAAATTTTGGAAATTCGAAATATCCCCGTTACTATAAGTCAGATCGAAAAAGTCTATAAATTAATTATTATTAAAAATTAAATTTACAATAAATATTGTTATGTAAAATAATTATAATCGTGAATATTAACCGAGATATATGCATTTTTCAGTTTTCAGCTTTCAGTAAACCCCCACTTTTACTCGTGTTACTTAAACCAATCTCTGTTATATAATGAACCACATTATCCGAAGCTTAAATACCTAATATTGTTTCCATTGAACTTTTACTTTGGGAGATAAATGCATATAAATTCTGTTGATCCCACTTTTTTTTTGTTTTTGAATACTAAAATTCAAGTGATTGAGACAAAACTGATT
This sequence comes from Riptortus pedestris, assembly GCA_019009955.1. Classification (NCBI taxonomy): domain Eukaryota; kingdom Metazoa; phylum Arthropoda; class Insecta; order Hemiptera; family Alydidae; genus Riptortus; species Riptortus pedestris. The sequence goes on from CM032232.1 coordinate 122,223,883, forward strand.
CTGATTCATTACAAATTACAGAACATTAGTAAATAGCTTTCAATAAAATTAATATGTTATATTAAGAAATACTTTATTAAGTGTCAGTCTTTCCGGTTTATTTATATCTATTCCTAAGAGCATCCTAAGACCAGCCGTTTTTAAGTTAAGTAAAACACGTACTAATGTTAAACCGAATGTAGTCAAAATGGTATCAGATAGGGTATAAACGGAGAACTCCATTCAAATCAGAAAACCAAACATTTTTGCGTTTCCAACAAATCCGTGATAAATATAAACAAATAAGACTTCAACAACAAATTTAAAAAAATGATCATGAATATTATCTTACAATCAATGTGGGGTGGTGGTTAATGTGCATAAAATCACTATTACTCAATCTTGAAACTCTTTAATGAAACATTTCTCTAAATAGTCATTTCCTCTTACCCTGTAATATCATTGACATTTTATTTTATTGCATTTTCTACTTAAAAAAAGTAATCCATGGATTTCCCGGAACTAGTAATAGGCCACTGGGGGAAAAAGTAATAATACTGGAAGAAAAATCCCGATTTATTTCCCAGTGGGGATATTGAATTTAAATGGGGCTTTTTCTCAGAACATTGACAATAGTCGGAATATATCAAAGAAGGGAGCAAAAATTTGGTTTTTTCCTAAAGTTAAGCTACACACACATATGTATATATATCATAGAGAATTTAAATGGCGAATATCCGAGGACAGGTGCGAAAGCTGTATCAGACGTCCGGGGCGATAAATCGAAAGAGGACTATGTTGTTTAGTGAAAACCCTGACTCTGAAAGCCGCTCTGAAATATTGTACGAATAAATACTCAGAGGGAGAGTGAGAGAGAGGGAGACATGGAGGGGGCGGGCGAAAATCAGGGCTGACATTTTTACCCCGAGAGTCGAGGGTGAGGAGAACAACTCTCATGACTCTTGGAAAACGTCAGCCACCAAACCAAGTCAAGTCATTCTATTTCCCATTGTGGAAAACATTTTTTAAGGTTGAAAAACTGTAAAAATTTCCTTTTCAATTAACCACTAATTTGATAGGTGTCCATTTCGTTGAAATGAATAATTCAAGTAATCACATTTTTACCAGTCTTGCCAAAAAATGTCTCCTATTTTATGTCCAAATAAATAATTTAAAATAATAAACAATTTTCCCGTAGGATATTGCTTCAATAATGTATAGCGAATGCATACCTTATGCATCTAACGGCAATTGCAGAAATCACTATTTATAAAGTATGCCTAAAATATGGTTTACTTATCTCATATAGAGGGAAAAAGGTTAACAACTACCTTTTTATAAGGCCTGCCTTAAATATATTTTAATTATCCTATGGGGCCTCAGGTTAGCCATGTGAGTTAAAGCGTTGGCGAGTTCGATTCCCGACTTGGCAAATAGGAATGTAGACAATCTGTCACAATTAGTCCGAGTAGAAAAAAATTGCCATTAATGAAAAATAACGATAATAATAATAATAGTAATAAAAATAGCATATGTAAAAAGCTGTAGTGCGCAACACATTTCTTTAAAACAAATTGTTAAATTAAATAAAAAAAAATATTTTACAGAAATTCATTTAATTTTTCTTTTCATTTGTAAGTCATATACATGCATCGTATCAAAAAATGCAAGGAGCATATTTTATAATTTCTTTTCATTTGTAAGTCATATACATGCATCGTATCAAAAAATGCAAGGAGCATATTTTATAATTTCTTTTCATTTGTAAGTCATATACATGCATCGTATCAAAAAATGCAAGGAGCATATTTTATAATTTCTTTTCATTTGTAAGTCATATACATGCATCGTATCAAAAAATGCATTTTCATTTGTAAGTCATAAATGCATCGTATCGCAAGGAGCATATTTTATAATTTCTTTTCATTTGTAAGTCATATACATGCATCGTATCAAAAAATGCAAGGAGCATATTTTATAATTTCTTTTCATTTGTAAGTCATATACATGCATCGTATCAAAAAATTCAAGGAGCATATTTTATAATTTCTTTTCATTTGTAAGTCATATACATGCATCGTATCAAAAAATTCAAGGAGCATATTTTATAATTTGTTTTCATTATTATTAAATTTCAACAATCTAGACTATAAATAAATAAATAGATATTTTCTGTTCTTTTTTGAGCTACGTGCGTACATAGGAACATTGTGTACCCAATCGAAGTGTGGCCTCAATGCAGGAGGCACCTAGCCATTACAGCCTTAATCCAGCCTATACCTTTCCAACACCTCTCTGGAACTGAGGATTCGCTACGATGGTTTAGCGATCCTATGGAAGGGACAGTCTCCTACTAACCAGCTCCCACACGAAGAGCACATGTACCAGTTTCCTGGACTGTATGTCCTCGGGCAGAACACACGACCACTACGTCTATGACCGGCAGTGAAGGCAAGCCTCCACTCCGGACACCACCCAGGCCGTAGTTCATATTGAGTAAACCGCTAGAACATAGGACCAGACATTATTGTCTGTACATAGGAACAGACGTTATTGTGAAACTAGTCAAAATATGTTTAAGGAAGATTAGAGTGTTTAATTCCGTTTAAATCAGAAAACCAACATATTTCGCTATGAAAATACTCCATTTACTTCGTATAAGGGCGTCTAATAAACTTCTTCAGTAAGTATAATAAGTACGAAATAATATTGAATCCATAGTAAATTTTGATCAAATGGCAAGGGGCACAACTAATATAATATAAAACATTTAAATATAAAATTTTAACTTTTTAAGGCCAGTCGTTTAGAATTACGTGCAAGAGGCTCACCGAAACTAGTCAAAATATGTTCAGGGAGGGTAAATTTGATAATTCCGTAGAAATATAAAAACTGAAGATTTTCATGATCATAATATCACCCTTCACTTCGTACAGGGAAGTAAATAAAAGTAAGTTTAACACACTGGCCTTTAAATAAGATTTGCCTAAAATATTTGTTTTAAATAGTCAACAGGAAATTAGGCTGGTTCTTAAATAACATTTGGGACAACCGGTTTCACTTACAGGAAGTACTCAATCGATCAAAAAGATCAGTATTTTTTAAGTTTACAGTTTCGTACACCTTTGGTATCATTCATCAGAGCAAGAAGTTTTCAGGGAGAGCAGGGAGGTACTTTCTCATAGTATTTTTACTTATGCAAATGTTCACAATTTATATACATAAATAATACACGCACAAAAACACATGTATATGTATATATACATACATACATACAGAGAGAGAGAGAGAGAGAGAGAGAGAGAGAGAGAGAGAGAGAGAGAGAGAGAGAGAGAGAGAGAGAGAGGGAGAGAGTGAGAGAGAGAGTGAGAGAGAGAGAGTGAGAGAGCGAGAGAGAGAGAGTGAGAGAGAGAGAGAGAGAGTGAGAGAGAGAGAGAGAGAGAGAGAGAGAGAGGGAGAGAGAGAGAGAGAGAGAGAGAGAGAGAGAGAGAGAGAGAGAGAGAGAGAGAGAGAGAGAGAGAGAGAGAGAGAGAGAGAGAGAGAGAGAGAGAGAGGGAGAGAGGGTGGCTCATTTCATTTAACTCTGAATGAAATGAGCCAGAAAAGCTAGCACACAAATCCATGGCAGATGGAACGGCACATTGAGAGGGCCGTACGACCATACTCATAAAAGCGACAATTAGTCCGAAAAGCGAATGAAACAACAAGATACTCCATCTGAGCAATAAACAAGTGATCGGGAGAAGTAGTCCGTAGACAGTTGGCCATTGTTCGAGACAGTCCTGCCAACTGTCCAACTCCCAGCTGCTAATAACTTGAGCGGAATGATTCGCCGGCATGCTTGATAATATCGATAGTATTCCCGCCAAAATGGAAACGGTATTCCATTGAAATTGGCTAAAACAATGGGCCTCGGAGCCCTCAAAATCCTGTTTCAGACGATTGTCTCCCTCTCTAATCGATGTTTTTCCCAATATAAATATTTTCTGTTCTTTGTAAAGCCCTCTTTCAGAGCCTCTGATTTAATTATAATCGCTTCTTTATTCCGCCGCTTCATGTGGAATCGGCAGTTTTCAACAATGGGAAAAGTTAAATGCGTTCGACCATTTTATTCCCAAAAGCTCTGTTCGCTTCATTGGATTTTGTATTAATGCACCCTATTGAAGCGAAATAGGTCTGGCTCTGGGGTATGTGGGGATATATTATCAAGAATTTACTTTTGACTAATTCATTTGAACTCCATCTACAAAGAAATATTATATTAAAGAAATTATCTATGGAATAATCATCACTTAATAACCTAATAAATTTGATTTTGCTAAATATAGTCAATGGATTACATAAAAGATTATTTATTTTTCTTTTATGCACAGATAATAGTTATTTATTATACAAGTGACGAAAGTAGATCATTTTACAACTCGAGTGAAACGTTTACCCACACGAGCGAAGCGAGTGTGGTAATTTCACGAGAGTTGTAAATTCTACTTTCGTCACGAGTGTAATATTAATTTTTTTCTGTAATCGTGTAATACATGATCAGATCTAACCAGAATATGAACAAAATTAGGATGTTGTGAAGATTATGGTATGTTGTTGGTAGGTTATAAGCATGGTTGTGAAAGGTTATAAGCATAGTTATAAAACAACTAGTGATGATTGTGAAGTAGTGCAGTTATAAACAAGTGCAGGTTATAAACATGGAAGGTAATTATTATTATATTTAAATTTTAAAATATATTGATTATTTCCACCAATAATTCCTTCACATTTCAATTTATTTTGTTAAAAAAAATTCACTTGTGAAGAAAGTGATTACTTTCTTCACTCTATTGCAAAATGTTTCACTTTCTTCACTCATTTCAGTTTAGTAATGTTACCGTTAATCAACGATTACAGAAAAAAGGATTTGTGCATTTTCCATTGATCGCTTCTCCTCATTCAAAGCGCATTATTCTTCAGTTATTATTTTTATGCAACAGTGAATCCCTAAATACTTCAGGAGTTCTGAATGTTATCATCAGATACCAAGTACTTTTAGGAGATGTGATACAGTATAGCTCATTATAGGGTGTCTTTAGACCATAAGTCTTAAAACTGTCTCTAAATTTAATATTCCCCTAATATTCCCCAAGTACAGGAAACTCCTATCCTTGATTTGATCACTCTCCGCATGAAAGTTCATCTGGAGGTCATGAAAGTCTGCCGTGACTTTCCATGAGGCATACACACAGATTATACATTATACATTCTGTTATGACATCTCGAAGTCGACTGTGTCAATCAATCGAGAGAGAGAGAGAGAGAGAGAGAGAGAGAGAGAGAGAGAGAGAGAGAGAGAGAGAGAGAGAGAGAGAGAGAGAGAGAGAGAGAGAGAGAGAGAGACAATGAGGTCTGAAATTACGCAAGCATTTAGAGAGTCAGTATCTTAAGGAGTTTGACAGGAAATCGTTAGCACATCTGGGAACTTGGAATCCGCACTGCTCTCCACAATTTGTTACTGTCGTAACTAATATATTAGGAGATTTCCTGAACGGGAAATCAGCTATTGAGGTTTACTCAGGACGATTTATCAAAAAAACGTCTTCAAATGTCCACCCATCACCCAGGAGATGAAGAAAATGAGGTCCGTTCAAAACTATATATATATTTGTCTGTTAACGCTAATGTGGTCGTAATTTTTTGTTTTATCGTTACCTAACTCGATGTTTAATCATTGTATGTAAAAATAAAGATCAAATTTGTTGATGGATGAAATTGGACCAGGAGGGGCGGGGGAATTTCGAAAATTCGAATTATCCCCGTTGCTATACTTCGGATCGAGTAATTGTATAGAAAAAATCTTATTGCAAATTGAATGATCTATAAATGTTGTTCTATACTTATTTTCTGTACCATGAATATTAACCGAGATATTTGGATTCTACAGTTTTCCGCATTCAGGAAACACCTACATGTAATATTAATAATTAACTGTTGTCATGAACCACTTAACAACAAGTTTAAATACCAAATATGGTTTTCATTGAACTTTTACTTTGTGAGATATATGTAAATACGTCCTGTTTATTGATCCCCGCTTCTTTTGTTTTTGGATTACTAAAATTTCACTGATAGAGATAAAAATTATTCTGATTCATTATAAATTACAGCACTAGCTATAGTAAATAGTTATCAATAAAATTAATATTATATATTCGGATATATTTCATTAATTGTTTTTCTTTCCGGTTTAGAATATATCAGCTCTGCGAGGTAGCCTGTCCTGTTCGTTTACTGTTCTGAAGCTTTCCGTCGTAGAGATTATTAACTTGTAAATTGACTGAAAGATTTATCATTACCGTTTGTATTTATTCACTTAATATTTGCGGTAGTGTTAGCAGTATGTATATCTCTCTATTGTAAACCTTGGTTTGGTAAATCTGCTTAGTTTGCGCAGCCCCCATGTGACGGGGATGTTTTTAACATATCACGGACTACTTCCATACCCCCACACATAATTTCTTTAAATTTATTCCTTAAGAAATGACTGGTTTAAATTGTCTGGTTTCCTTCCATATTAAATTACACCTCTATGAATTTATTATACCGTCCATTCATACCAGGTGAAGCGAGCGTAAGTGGTATATTTAAATAATGTAATTTCATCTCCGGTTCTTTCCCTTGCACTTTCTTTCAGTCTTTCTCGCTCTCCTCTCTTTATTTCTCTCTCCCTCAACCCCTCTCTCTCATACTCTGTCTTCCTCGCACTAATTTATTTTCTTCTCTATTTTTAAGCAGCAAGACCTTCGCCAATAGGTTTATTATTTTTAAAAAATAAGTTCTTTCATATAAATGTGTATCCTTATTGAATCTTAAAATGGGTTTTCTATAAAAAAAAACGAATAAGCATTTAAAAATCTTGTCTTATACCATTGCAATAGTTACTAATTAACTATGCACCATACCTTTTTTCTCTCATTTATTTATACTTCCAGCGGTTAGTCAGAATGTGTTTAATGGTTAATGGTTCAATGCGTGTTTAGAATGTTTTCCAGTTGACCAATTGCCTCCCGGTGGAATTCGAAATTTATGTAATAGTCCAAATTTTTGCTATCAAACAACTCCAAGGTTTACAATATATGGAATAATAATAATTTTTAACACTGTTTTTTCTCTTTAAAAATGCAGCACAAATTGTCTGAAATTGATAAAATATGATCTGATAATATCGACGATATTATTTTAAGTCACTTTTTCATTTCTCACCTCTTTAAATGAGGGAAAACTTCTAGTTGTTTATAATAAGAAATCTAATAAAACATAAAAAAAAAACAAAAAAAAACATTAGTTTGTAAAATTCCAAAGGAAAGGAAGAAAAATAGAAAACACATTTTACCAATGTCGTACAATGAAGAAACAATAGCCTATATAAGTAATTCTGAATTTCTGTTATTCAGTTAATCAATCTAATCGTTTTTATAAATGACTAATTTTATTAACGTTTACCAATTCTGTTAAAATGTATTATTATTATTATTGTTTTCAACATTGTTGGCCTTGACGATGTTCCAAAGCCAACATTTGATTTAATAAATATATTTTGAAATTAATTATGAGGCTAGTAGATTACTGAAAAACATTCTTTTCAATTAACATGCATTATTTATGGTTTAAAATTACAATAAAAGTCCGTCACGCAGGGGCTGCGTAAACTAAGCAGATTTCCCATGTGAAGTTTTACAAAAGAGAAATCTGCATACTGGTAACACAACTCCACCGTGATTAAATACAAACGGTAATGAGAAATCTTTCAGTTAATTAAAATAAATTCCCCAAATGAAACGGCTTCTGAATTGTAAGAATAATTTATATTTTAATAACTCAAATTTTAGTAGTCCAAGAACTAAAGAAGGGGGGGCGGGGGGGCGAGGCGGATGAACAGAACGTATTTGCATAAATCTCACAAAGTAAGGAAGGTAAGGTAAGGTTCATAAAAATGCAAAGATCTCGGTTAATATTCAAGATAGAGAATAAATGTACATACATAACAATGTTTATTGTACATTTACTTTGCAATAAGATAGATTCTGTACAATTTTTCGATCCGACATATAGTAACGGAGATATTTCGAATTTTGATCTTTTTTTTTAAATAAAACGACTAATTCGAGTTTGGTAACGATCAAACAAAATTGCGACCGCTAGAGCGGTAGCAGACAAATATATATATACAGTTTTGAACGGACTTCATTTTCGTCATCTACTAGGTAGGATCGATGGACATTTGAAGAAACTTAAGAGAAATCTGCTATAAGCTCTTTACCCAAAGTGAATAAACCTGGACTTGTCAGGTCAAATTAAAAAAGAATATGAGACCTGTAAATCCGGTGATTTTTTAAATATATTTTGTGTTGTAGTATATTTTTATTTATTATTTATTCCACTAAAAATATAGCCGGGATGTTGCAGGCCAGTGTTTGGATTGTAAAAATGTTAAACATCTCATGTTTTATGTTGAGGTACGGTTAAAACTTGCATTCCTATTGAAGCTTGAAAAATTTCCTCGAAAAAAGAAATAAAAACACTTAGAGAGTGTACAGACAGTATTTAGAAAGTACAAATGACATGAAGTCCGTCGCGCGTGGGCTGCGTAAACTAAGCAGATTTCTAAACATTTGCTGGTATGACGCACTACAAATCTCATTTCACCATATATTCTCTATATCTAAGTAAAAATCCAATGGATAGAAGTTTAGGTTTAAAGAATGCTGAAAACAAGAAAATAGGAACAAACTCGCATAATATCTGACGAATAAATGAGTATAGCAACAATTGTAGAGCAACAATATTTCAACAAGATTGGTTCCATAGAATTTTTCAATTCAATTCATAATAAATGAGATATTTTCAATTTTCCAACCCCCTCCCTCTGACCCCCTTATTCATTGTCTCATTCAGCCATGAACATTAGAGTTAAACCAAAAATCTTGAGTAAGGTATAGATCAAATAGACATTTTCAAGACAACGGTGGAAAATCTTATTTGATCACAATACGTATTTGCATGTATCTACGTATTTCAATGTATCACAGGAGAAGTGAATGAAGAAAATATTTTTTTCTGTAATCGTTGAATAATGGTAACATTACTAAACTGAATTGAGTGAAGAAAGTGAAACATTTTGCAATAGAGTGAAGAAAGTGAATTGCCTTCTTAATTAGTAATAAGTATAAATTAAAAAATAATTTGAAGTTGGAAATTAAATGCTTTTAAATGTTTCTTAACATTGTAAGAATTTATTTTAACAAAATAAATTGAAATGTGAGTGAATTATTGGTGGAAATAATCAATATATTTTAAAATTTAAATATAATAATAATTACCTTCCTTGTTTATAACCCGCACTACTTCACAATCATCACTAGTTGTTTTATAACTATGCTTATAACCTTTCACAACCATGCTTATAACCTACCAACAACATACCATAATCTTCACAACATCCTAATTTTGTTCATATTCTGGTTAGATCTGATCATGTAATACACGATTACAGAAAAAATTTAATATTACACTCGTGACGAAAGTAGAATTTACATCTCTCGTGAAATTACCACACTCGCTTCACTCGTGTGGGTAAACATTTCACTCGAGTTGTAAAATTGTCTACTTTCGTCACTTGTATAATAAATAACTATTGTATTTAACCTTTGGATAAAGTGGTTCATGATATTACAGTTTGTTGTTAATATAACATGAATAGGAGAGGGATTTACCGAAGGCTGAAAAATATGTCTCGTTTAATTATTGAGATAATATATATAACAATATTTATATGAAATTAAACTTTTAATAAGATTATTTCTATACAGTTTATTGATCTGACTTATAATAACGGAAATATTTAAATTACCGAAATGCTCTCCCTCTAACCCTAGTGCAATTTCATCCATTCATCTGTATTTTTACTTAATAAAACATTTAAAAATAAATTTTCCCAATTTTTAAACCAAAATTGCATCCACTACAGCGTTAACAGACAAAATACACACATTTGTGTATATTCCCCATTTCCTCATTTTCGTCATCTCCTGGGTAGATTTTAAGAAATGTTCTGAAAATCGCACAATGAGTAAAAGCTCCATAGCTGATTTCCCTTAAGTGAAAATTTCCAAATGTTCATTTCCCATCGAATTCACTATTTCTGATAAAAATAAACTAATGCGAAACATTTCGGCCTGTGACTGTTTCCATGTTGTAGATATTTTCGACCATCGTATCAATATTTGAATCAAATCACAGGACTCAGGCTGGCAGGAAATCGTTAACATCGGTATCAATACCGAAATTAGATTCCAGAGAGATGAAATTCCACCTCCGACGGCCATAAAACAATTTAAACCCCACGGACTGCATGTACAAACTGACAAAGTTTCGACATGCCTTAATACAAAGCAGAAATCGCTATTAAATTGAAAACCCAGAGCGGGGCCTGGAAGAACAAAGGCACCCAACGTTCTCATTTCGAAGAAATAAAACATTTAAGGAAAATGGCTGAGTCTCAATGTAACTTCAATTGTACACTCGGTGGCTATTGCCAAAGGCTATTGTAATCACTCAAGCAAAACTTCAACATTTCTCTTTTTACCACCAATAAAGAAGTTAAAGGAAAAACCTTTTAATGAATCCACAATATTCAAAATCAATTCCTATTTTTGAATTAACTTAAAAACTTCACAAAAAAATTTATTAATTAAATGGAATAAATTTAACAAAATTATCAGTCAACACATTAGTAAGAAAATTATTTCAAAAGATTATCTGGCTTTCCAGTTCGTCTGATAATCTTTTGATTATAGCAGATTTCCCTTAACCCTCGGTCGGGCGCGTCAAGAATATTACTCATGACGCGACTATATCACAGGTTATCCTCAAGCTTTTGACGGAAGCCGAACAGTTAACGGAAACGGCCGAACATACCCCTCCACCACATGTCCCATAGACATCATAAAAATGCAAATATCTTGGTTAATATTCAATATAGAGAATAAATGAATATAACTATATTTATAGTAAATTTAATTTTTAATAAGATTGGATATATACAATTTTTCGATCCAATCCATAATAACGGAAATATTTTGAATTTTCAAAAATCCCCCCTCTAACCCCCCCCCCTCCCTCTGGTCCGATTTCAGCCATTAACGAACTTGACCTGTCTTTTTACAAAAAAAACGGTTAAATATCGAGTTTGGTAACGATCAAACAAAAATTGCGATTTTTTTATATATATATATATATATATATATATATATATATATATATAGACACTTTTGAACGGACCTCATTTTCGTCATCTCCTGGGTAGGATCGATGGACATTTGAAGAAAAATTTCGAAAATCGCGTCATGAGTACGACCTCAATAGCAGATTTCCCTTAAGGGAAATCTGCTAAAAATCAAACACTTTATTATTTAAAATAAAACTTTCAGAATTTATTTTAATGACAAAATGTATTACAATTAAATGTATGGCAAAATGTAATTTTAAATTAGTTTTAGGCCAAAACTGGACTAAGTAACACATGGGCTCTGCAAGGTAGCTGCAACCAAGCGGGGTAATAATAAACGATCACCAAATGGTGATAAACGATCACTCATTTTCTGATAACAAAAGTAACATAATTACTAAAATAACCTAGTCAAGTGTTAACAGTGATAAGCAGTTTTGAAGAAGAAAATATTTTATCAGAAATTTTGAGGCACCTGCCGTTAACAATTTTGACATTTATTTTATGTTATTTATTTACGTCCGCTTTATGCTACTATGGCTAATTGGGACGGGTTATCTACAGGTACCCTTTTCTAACCAGGGTGGGAATAAGGATTTTATTTAATGAGTCTGTCACTAAATAAATTCCCATTGCCCGGGCGGGAATCGAACTCACCAAACTAGGTTTACCATGTGAGATTAAGACTAACGCCTTAACTGACACGGCAAGTCATAGCCCTATTTGTTGTCATTTATAATTACTAGAAGTTTTATTTTAAAAAAATAAAGAAATTTTATAATCATCTATAAATGGGAGGTCTCCCGATAACTGATAAGTATGTATGTGTTTGTATATTGAGTTCAGTGTCAGGTGGCACAGGGGTTGAAAATATATAACAAAAAGCCTAGTTGAGAGGTTAATGTCCATTTTTAATATAAACCCAAAATTAATTATGATGTTGGTACAACTTGTTAAATCCTTATTGTACGTGTATTGTTTTGAAAGGCAATACGTATTGTTCGTCTAGAGCCCCCTGCGGAATAGAAACAAAATTGATTTAATTAAACCACAATTACTCTCTTTCCCGAGCGAGAGGGATTATGTTTCTAAAAGGGAGAGGGGAATATTCTCAGATAAGTCAGTTATTGACAGTTGCCCGAATGGAGGGCCCTCCAGATGTTGGAGGGCTTTCGATCGTTTTCGTTTCAATGAGGAATTGGGTCAAAACAAGTTTCATGTCGGAGAAAAATGAACCGACCGGCTTTGACAAAGCCTTGCCATTGTGGAATGCTCAAATCCTTCCAGAGTGGGGTAGGTTGATATTTTCTTTTACTCTCGTTCGACACACAAGTGAAACATTTCAGGTCCTTTTCAAATGACATGAACTGAAACCACGTCAACGCAGGAATGGCGGGATTTGTCGATTTGAGATGTAGTACTTTTCTTGTTGACCGAGTTCTGTGTAATGAAAAAATAGACACTTTACAGTCGTATTGTCACAGCTTGCCGAAATAAGACTACTTGCATTTTACTTGAGTAAAATTTATGATGATGTTTTGTAAGTAAGGTTGGGTAGAACCTTCAAACATTTGATTCTAGAATATTCCGATACGTCTTTCTGCGTTGATGTGTCCTGGAGAAAGACGGCAAAGTTGGGCACGTATAAATTAAAGGGCTAAGCAGATATGGTCAGATTTATCAAAGCGGGTCATATAAATTGGGCAGGACATTTAGCCTGAACGGATGAACAGGTGGTTCACCGGAATATGTCACAGTGAGATAAGTCAACACGGAACACCGATGATCGTTTGGCGGCACACAGTGGTGCGAAGCCGGCCAAAAACCTATTTCAGCAATAGTTGAAGTGTGGTTTTGAGAATTTGATTTCTTTATAGTTTAGTGGTTGTACTTTTGTGTTTGGGTGGCCTTTTTAATTAATATAATTTCAATTGCCAATAAGAATAACATTTAAAACGACATTCATGTTTTTCACAAAATAATTTAACTTCTAAGCCAAATTTAAAAGATAAATTCTGACCCTAAAGACTGTCTATTGACAAATTTTATTCTGGCAACGTTAATACTGCATGTTTCAAGTTTTTTTGTTGGTTTCTAATTTGTTTTTAATCCGTTACGTTTAAGCCCTTAAAACGAGTTCTAACAATATAGAGATAAATTCCTAAATTTCTTTCTTTGTATAATGATTCAAAAAAAGCTCCACAAAGCTCCAAGCTCTAACTTATATTTTCTTCAAGATTAAGCCCATGACTAACTATTTTATAAATATCTCATCCACCTTCGTCCACATTTGTGAGAAATTGAGGTTTAAAGAAAATTTACTAAAAATAAATACTGGGCATTATGCGCTCTGATTATAGCTTTAGGCATTTATATTTTTATTTTTGAGTAATTTTGAACTAAAGTTGTATTCTCTTCACCAGAGCATACAACTTTTATATCTATATATATATATATATATATATATATATATATATATATATATATTCTTTTTGTCGGTTGGTTTTGATTGATGGTCAGCGAAATATGATTTTTTCTTGAGAATGAAGAAAATATAATTATTGATAAAGAATATATAATTTTTCAAAACTTTGATAGAATATTTCATCGTTTTTATGTCGTTGATGTCATCCTGATCTTTTCATTTTGATAGTGAATAGATGCCTATTCTTTTTCAATATTTTTATTTCGTAAAAGATTTTTATTCGTTCATTTTTTGTTGCTTATATTTTATAACTCTTTGGGCAGGATATGCTACTATGTAAATTGATTTGAATATGTATTATATATCTCTTTTATTATGTTTATTCAAATTTAAATAAAATAATTTATTGATTTATTTATTTAATGAATTATGAATTTCAATAAATAAAATAATTGAATAAGAAAATGTAAATAAAATGTTCATATTGAAGGAAGAATGTTTTTATTTTTTCATTCGAAATAAATTTTTGTGTAAATTTTACTTGGATTGATTATAATTAATCAATTTCGTTATAATTTTAGCGATATCTGAAAATTTTTACATTATCCTTAACGAGTAGAGGTTTTGAAACGTATTCTTTTAATTCTATTACAAAACAATATTTTCAACAACGTCAACATATATTATAAATATTGCAAAGCATTTTTTAAATTAGTTTTAAAGTTAATAGGTTTTTTCCATGTATTGTGGCTTTTGGACCACTGTGCGGCAGTGTAATAACTGGATAAAACTAAGAGTCAGTAAATGGAAGCATAAAACCGTGACATCTGTCATCAGAGTCAGATAAAGGACGCGAAAACTCTAGAGAGTATTTTTGTAGCTTCATGAATTACGAGGTCTTCAATTTGCCTGGCCGATAAACGTAAACTCTTTCGGAGGAAAGCTAACTGGATCACGTAGCTTGCAATAAGGGAACTATGGGAGCAATATGAATAAGCTTAAATAATTTAAATTTGCCGCCTCTAGAAATCTCTTCCCGCGATTCAAAGGATAGCCCGTGTTTTGAAACGTTTAATTATGCACACATGTTGTGCATCAGCTGACGTATGGCACTTAAACTCTCTATTGCAACTTCTTTTCCTGTAGCAGTTGTTCACGTTACATTTCTGATTCTTTTAGTACGCATTCCTTTCAGAATAGTCTTCTTTCCCCACTGGCTTGTCATTTTGTATAGACCATTTAAGCCAGATAAAAGTCCGTCACGCAGGGGCTGCGTTAATTAAGCAGATTTCCCAAGTTCGCCACGTATTTGCATTTATCTCAAAACGTAAAAGTTCAATGAAAACAATATTTGGTATTTAAAATAAAGTGCTTCATAACATAATAGGATATTGAAAATATGAGATGAGTAGGAGTGGGGCTTTACTGAAGACCAAAAACTAAAAAAATGCAAATATCTCAGTAAATAAACAAGATAGTGAAAAAATGTACATAACGTTTATAGAACATTACGTTTGCAATATGATTGGTTCTCTACAATTTTTCGATCCGACGAATAATAACGGAAATATTAAGAATTGTTGAAATTCTCTCCCTCTAAACCCCCCCTCCCCCTGGTCCGATTTCAGCCATTAACGAACTTGATCTTTCTTTTTGTATAAAACGATTATATATTAAGTATAGTAACGATAAGTCAAAAATTGCGACCGCTAGAGCGGTAACAGACAAATATATATATAAACACACACACAGTTTTGAACGAACCTCATTTTCGTCATTTCCTGGGTAGGATCGATGGACATTTGAAGAAAAATTTCGAAAATCGCGACATGAGTACAACCTCAATAGCTGATTTCCCTTAAGGGAAATCTGCTAAAATGTTTGCCAATACGGAGGGAAGCCAATCACGAGCGAGTCAGTTATAACACTAAAATTCGAGCTTTAGAAAATGGATGCCTGGAGGTATCTAACAAATTTGCAATATGAAATTAATACGTCGGCTGGGGACAAAGGGAGTTTGCTCATTTTGTTTCCTGGTAGCTTTTTCTGATCTAGACTAAGAAAAGCTTCTGTTTGACTTTCTTGGAATCACACATACAAATTTGATATTTATTTTTAATTTTCGAGGTTAAAAGTATATCTAAAATTTACATGAAACTTTATCAGTAAATATTTTAGCTTTTAGCAGATTTCCCTTAAGGGAAATCAGCTATTGAGGTTGTACTCATGACGGAATTTTCGACATTTTTCTTCAAATGTCCATCGATCCTACCTAGTAGATGACGAAAATGAGGTCCGTTCAAAACTGTATATATATATCTATATATATATATATATATATATATCTATCTATCTATCTATATATTTGTCTGTTACCGCTCTAGCGGTCGCAATTTTTGTTTGATCCTTACCAAACTTCATATTTAAGCGTTTTATGTAAAAAGAAAGATCAAGTTCGTTAACAGCTGAAATCGGACCAGTGGGAGGGGGGGTTTAGAGGGGAGGATTTTCGAAAATTCGAAATATCTCCGTTACTATACGTCGGATCAAAAGATTGTATAGAACCAATCTTATTGCAAATTAAATTTTACTATAAATATTGTTCTATACATTAATTCTCTATCTTGAATATTAACAGAGAAATTTGCATTTGTATTCTGCGTGTCACCAATAGGCTATGTTCGGAGTTTCCGACGAGAGCTCTGGTGGCCGTTTCTATAACTATCGTCCCTCGTGAATCGGTTTAGAGGTTAGGTTAACTGTTAGAAACTACTGGGTTATTACGCCCTAAATAATGTTTTAGGTTTAGAGGTTTTTTACTACTACAGTTGTTATTAGGCAGATTTCTCTATTGTAAAACTTCACGTGGGAAATCTGCTTAGTTTACGCAGCCCCTGCATGACGGACTTTTTAGTAATAGACACAATCTTGAGGACACTGATTTCTTCATTCCATCTATCACAATTTCGTTATATTCCATAAAAAGTCTGTTTTCCTTAATAAATTCTTTTATAGAAAAAAATTTAAATAATGTTTAACATTTATGAAAAGCAAAAAAAAAAAAAAAATCAATTTTGAATATAGATCGCAATAAAAAATTTGCGTTATCAATTTTCTGCTAATTCTTTTTGACATGGTGACTGATAAGTATAAATCCCAAATTTTAATAGTAACTAGTGAAGATAAAATATTTCAAATTTAAGGGATTCATGAATTTACAAATGTTTTCCTGACAAAGGTTTAAAACAGGTTTTAATAATTAATGAATTGATTTTATCTCATAAAAAGAAAATGGAAGGAGGATTTTTGTGGTCCCCTTTTGTGTTCTATTTCATTTTTTTTTTTGCTTTCCAGTTCTGTTTTGTGTTGCGTTTCTATTTCTTTCCCATTTCTATTTTGATTTCATCTCTGTTTTTCGTGTTTTCTTTCTGTTTTGTAATCCTTTTATATTTTGTGTTTTATGTTCCTTTTACGTTTTGCGTTCCTTATTTGTTTTTTTACTTTTTCTGTTTTGTGTTCCATTTCTGTTTTATTTAATTTTGTTCTTTTTTGTATTGTTTTGTTTCGTTTGAGTTTTTTTTTTTGTTTTGTTTTTTAAGTTACGAAGCATTTGTTTAGAACAACATCTCCAAAGCTGCGAAGCTCCAAAAATAAAAAAATAAATAATCGGAAAAAAATGAATTAATATTTAACATTTATTCAAGAGAGCGTGGTGTTTTATATGAAGATGTTTAGTGGGACCCTTTGTGTTTCTTCAATCTCCTCACCCATGTCGTCTATGTTTCGAAAATTATTATAACACTACTAACTCCAGTTAAATATCTTTGATTTTCTGTGTTTATTCGATTTTATCACTTTAGGTGAGATGATCTCATTTACTTTAAATCCACTAAACTTCAGACTCTATTTCATCTGACCTATACTTTGAATTATCATTTTTTTTATTTACTTAGAGCAATCTCTTTTTTTTTTTTTCTTAAAGAGTATTTCTCTTAAAGTTGATTATATTTAAAATTATATGTCCGAATAAAAAAATTCTTCTGAGCTTATAGGTAAGAGGATAAATGAAGAGGACAGGCAGATAGAAAGGAAGAAATACTATCAGTGTGGAAGTTAGGAGGAATGGGGGGGATTTAAGAACTTTCTAGAAGTGGGTGAGGTAGAGAGATAGCACAGAGATCGGCTAACTTCAAGAAAGTTAAACATAAAAAAAAGAGGATTTCTGTCGAGGTTTGAGAACGAATCGCACTAATTCACTTAATGAGAGATCTTGGCAATTTCGTAAATGAAAGGGACTTAGAGAAAAGACTCAAGAGATATCTTTTAATGTATTTCACAGCTCTATGTCATTAGGAAATCTAATTTCAACAGAATTCTTTCATAATTAGTTGCCTATTTTTTTCTCGAGTGAAAAAAAAAACAAACAAGGGAATAAACAAACCGTTGAAAACTTGTATTTAAGCCCTCTTTTAGTATTTGAATAATGGCGGATTCTAGTATTTCATAATTGAAAATTAAAATACATTCTGAGATACAACGTGACGTGAATACATTGTATTATTAATTAAAGTTTTTTATTAATTAAATTGTTTAATTTTGTAAAAAACACGAGTTTATACAAAGAAATTTAAAATGCAATTGCTCGTATCCTCGTTTATATTGTTAAAATGGCGATATGGATGAGGATACCAAAATGTGAATTATAAATATTACAGGGCGATGATAACCTGGTAGTTTTTCGCCCTTAAACCCTATACAACAACAACAACATTGTATTATTGTTTACATTATGTTGCATCTTGGCCTTCTATGTTTCTACAGCTAATCGACATATTGGTTACAAACCTTTTCTAGCCAGTCTCGTTTTACGGATAAATGATTGCGCCTACATTAGTTATGTCAATTTTACCCCATCGCCATTGGATTAGAGAAAATATGAAAATCCTCCTTCAATTTTTTTTATTTTTATAAAATAAAGATCAACTCATTAAATATTAAAACCTGTTTTAAACCTTTGTCAGGCTAATTGTCGTAAATTCATGAATCCCTTAAATTTGAAATATTTTATCTACACTACTTACAATTAAAATTTAAGATTTATTCATATCAGTCACCATGTCTAAAAGAATTAGCAGAAAATTGACAAGCAAAATTTTTTTGCGATCTATATTCACAATGGATTTATATATATATATATATATATATATATATATATATATATATATATATATCAGTCACCATGTTTAACCCTGGATTGACACCGTGGGGTGAAAAATACTCCACACTTAGCTGTATCGAGTGGTTCTTGACTTTTGTGAATCACAGAGCCCCCCCTCCACCTTCCTAAATACACAGCGATCTTTCCCTAGCATAACCTAATATAATCAAAGCTAGTTGTCTGCTAATAGTTGCAGGAGAAGGTCATTAATTGTGTCTGTGGTATTTTTTACCCCACTGTGTAGTTAACGGCTAACATTTTCGCTCGTCTACAATTTCATCCCGAGATAGTTAACTTATATTTTATGGTGTCTCCTGTGGAAATATGGCCTATAGCAAAATGTATTCTCGTCCTGAAGACATCAGGCGTCGTTTAAAAAAAATAGAGAAAGAAGATCAAGATCTTGTTCAAGATGCTAGTTTTTCGGACGATAAAGAAGAAAGAGAGGCTTCAGCCGAAGATTTCTCACTAGAGCAACTCCGTGTAGTATATTTACCAAGTATGTCAAATGCTTCAAGTTTATGTAACTTAGATATGGATATTGGATTACATTCTGAACCTCAACCAACAGTGCCAAAATTGGAGTTTTATGTTCGAAAAAACGGATATACTTGGCATAAAAATGTACCATCTACGAAAGGTAGACAAAAGAAGAACATTGTCTCAGGGTAGTTTTAGTTTACATTTTATAAAAAATATCATCTTTTTAGTGATAATATGTATAATTTTCTTTAAGATATTTTTTTCGTTTCGAGTTTTTCAATTTTATAGATATTTTGTGAATTTCAAAAAAATATACTGCACGTTCCTGTTTGATTTTGTTTTCTTGATGTTCCTATTGTAATACATAATTATTGCAATAAAAAACCAAAAGTCAAAATCGAAATTGATTCTTTTTACGTGTTTCAATGAGGTAAAATTTACCCCACGGTGTCATTACTGTTCATGTAATTGGCAGTGTCAATCCAGGGTTAAAAGAATTATCAGAAAATTGACAACACAATTTTTTTTATTGATATCTATATTCAAAATTGATTTTTTTTTTTTCATAAATGTTAAACATTATTTAAATTTTTTTCTATAAAAGAATTTATTAAGGAACACAGACGTTTTATGGAGTATTGTTATTGATGGAATGGAAGACATGAGTGTTCTCAAGATTGTGTCTATTACTAAAACATTAAGATATCTACTGATCACATTTTATGTGTATTCTGTTGAATCAACAAAATTTTAAAATATATTTTTAATCACTATAATTAAAAAATAAATATGAAATGTATATGGCTCAGGTTAGCCATGCGAGTTAAAGCGTTGACCTTTATCTCACATGGTAAACCTAGAGTGGCAAGTTCGATTCTTGCCTCGGCAAAGGAAATTATTTAGTGACGAAATTCATTAAATAACGTCCTAAAATCCCACCCTGGCTAGAAAAGGGTGGTAACCTGTAGATAACCCGTCCCGATTAGCCTAAGTTGCAAAAAGTGGACGTTAATAAATAATAATAAATAATAATAATAATTGATTACAGTAAATCCAATAAAAGATAACACTAATATATAAATTTTATTTCTCTTTATTGAGAAAATATTATTAAAAATAAAGAAATCGTTCGGACTACCCCAATAATACAATTGGTATCTTAACATTTAGCTCGGTCTTCTACATGTCCAATATAATTCTTTAAAACAATTACAAGACTCCTTGAATATAAAAATATATTTTCATAATTAAACCAAACCAATGCTTCTTGCATTGTCAAAATTACATTATTACAAAGCATGACATGTATATATATATATATATATATATATATATATATATATATATATATTATCCACTAACGACCTCCAGAATTTATCAACAGTTGTTATCAAGCATTTGGCGAGAATTATAAATTATCTTTTCTATAAATACAGGCACGATGCAAAGCTGGACTCCTTTCCACATGGCCCATCAAAATTTAATACAACTTTCCTGTTTTAAAAAATATTTTTAAAAAATAAAGATTTTTTTTTTTTAACATTACCCAGTTGGGCAGATTAGGAGGCTGGTCCTTTTTGTTTTTTTTTATATATATATATATATATATATATATATATATATATATATATATATATAAATTTTAAATACATCAATTATTTTCTTTTTTGGTTTAATTATTAATTGCATATATATATATGTAAAATTGTAACCTCTGTCTGTACATTGATTTTTTTTCTTGAAATTTCACGATAACTTTTTGTTTCACATGTCATAGACACGAAAACTGCATTTTTTTTCTTTCGTGTATGTTTGTTTGTTTATTTGTTACCTTTTCACGCATAAACAGCTGAACCGAATTTTATGAAACTTGGTATGTATATTACTACTAACCTAACACTTACACTTTAGGCTATATATATATATATATATATATATATATATATATATATATATATATATATATATATATATATAGGGCAACAAATAGAAAACTTCTAAAAAATAATAATAAATTAATGTTAAATGATAATTAGATAAAAATAGAGAGAGACTGTCCACGGAATGAAAAAGATTACTCTTTAATGTAACTTTCTTCAACGTGAAACTTTCTACATTGCTTTAACTCTATTTGAGAGAACCTTGCCTCCTTTAGGTGACATGTAAACAGAACGTAAAACTTTTAGTTAATTAAAAGGTTAGTAATATCCATAACTTACATACTTTTTTAAAGGGGGAAAACGTAATAATGTAAGAAAAACTCTAACGCGTTAAAAGATTTTATTATTCTTTAAGAAATAAAAATAAAATAAAATGGAAAGTTTAAGTTTGGAAAAACTCGTAGAAAAGAGACCATTAAACTTCAACCCTAAATATAAAAACATTTTCTCCTCGAAGCAGCCTTTAGTTTTGGCCTGTGAATTCTTTCTCGTTCAACAAATATTTTTACCAATTGGGGTTATTTTATTTATCCTAAACTCGAGGCTAAGATAACTTTTCATTTTGAACTTTCTAGATGATATAAATGATTTAAATATCCTTTAAATAAGTTCGTGTGTATGCGTGTGTGTGTGTGTGTGTGTGTGTGTGTGTGTGTGTGTGTGCATGTGTGTGTGAGAGAGAGTATTGGACGGAGGAATATTTTGGGAGTGTAACCCGAAATAGCGAAATTCAACAACCTTAATGGTCGAAATTTTGTTTGGCTAGAGCGGGGGGAATTGGAAAATTCTTATCTCCGTTACCATTGATGCCCTAGATATGTTTTTTTTTTTTTTTTTTTTTTAAATTTTCATAGATCAAATATTAAGCGAGCTATGTTTACTTCCTTGTTTTCAGCCTTCAGTGAACCCGGTACATCTACTCATCGAGTTCTTAATTAAGATGTAATTTATATTGTAAAATGAGATCAATTGTGTGTTATACTGGTACGTGGGAAATATGCTCAGGTTATGCAGCCCCTGTGTTACGGACTTTTTTGTGGTTAACACGCACAGTAAAATTTTAGTTATCCAGAAGTAACTGTTGGATTCCTCCAGAAACCAATCTTAATTCTTCATACTTCCGACCACCAAACCAGTTCTTTCAACTGTAACAGAGCAAATAAGGAGACAACCCTATCTTCCATCTTCTATGGTTCTTGCATTCGCAGACGTACTCGGGTTCTTTGAATATTTGAAATTAACCTTCTAAGTACTGTAATTTCACAGTAGTGTTGCTGGAAGTGAAGAATATTGTTGAGAGAAGAAAACGTCAAATTCTTCACAAGTGTTTTATTTCAGTGCTGAGCGCGTTCATAGATTTTTTTCTCCATCTTCAGAGCTACAGATGAAAACAACATCAATAAAATCTTTAAACAGCATAACAAGATGATTAAAAAACAAAGACGATAAGTTGTATGATTTGTTTTTTAGAATACTAGGGAACAAATGAATTTTTGATTTTATTTATTTACATCCACTTTATGCTATTATGGCTAATTGGGACGGGTTATCTACAGGTTACCACTCTTTTCTAGCCAGGGCGGGACTAAGGAATCTGTTAAATGAGTCTGTCACTAAATAAATTCCAATTACCCAGGGCGGGAATCGAACTCGCCACTCTAGGTTTACCATGTGAGATTGCGACCAACGCTTTAACTCATATGGCGTTATCGGATTGCCACCCATTTAAAGATGATTATTAAATAATAATTTTAAAAAAACAAACACTATGATTTAAAATAAAATTTCTATAATTTATTTTAATGACAAAATGTATTACAATTAAATGTATGGCAAAATGTAATTTTAAATTAGTTTCATTCCAAAACTGGACGATGCCACAGAGTAGCTGCATAACGCAATTGTCTGCACCCGTCGTCTGTCACATGAACTCTGCAAGGTAGCTGTTTATGTGCTGTAATAATAAACGATCACCAAGTGGTGATAATAAACCATCACTCATTTTCGGATAACAAAAGAAACATAATTACTAAAATTCCCTAGTCAAGTGTTAACAGTGATAAGCGGTTTTGAACCAGAAAATATTTTATCAGAACATTTTCAGGATCCTGTTGTTAACTATTTTGTCATTTATGTTATGTTATTTATTTATGTCCACTTTATGCTATTATGGCTAATTGGGACGTTTTATATGCAGGTTACCACCCTTTTCTAGCCAGTGTGGGACTAAGGAATCTATTTAATGAGTCCGTCACTAAGTAAATTCCAATTACCCAGGGCGGGAATCGAACTCATCACTCTAGGTTTACCATGTGAGATTACGACCAACACTTTAACTCATATGGCGTTGTCCCTGCAGGGGAACAAGTGAATCGATTTTAACTATGGAGGAGGGGGAGGACGGATATCAATAAAGAAAAAACTTTTATTTCATATTATCAAATAGTGAGTTTTCACTGCATACAAAATGCATAACTTGGCTGTATTGATATTAGTATGGGACAAACACAAACTTCAGATTCCATTAAGTATAATTGCATGTGGAAAATGCACCAGAAAAATCCTAGAGAGTTGCAGACAGCGTGTGGCAATGGGGTATAAAAAGAGAAGCTGTCAGCATAAAAGCCCCACCACTTGTAGGCATCTGAATTGAGTTGGGCCGATGGAGGTAAATTAATGTTGTTTGAACAGTAATTGGTGCCGACGGGAGAGGCGCAGTCACCGGTGTTTTTGCTTTTTTGTTTGTTTTCCATTTCGTAGTCGCGCTTATAGAATCGGCTTTTTGTGTATTTTGGGTAGAAAATCGTTTGGGTTGACTGCGGGAGAAGTCTGCATTATTTATTTACTTCAGTATTTTGACTGGCCAAAATGAAACCCAGATAATTCGGTTATATCAGTAATTGTCGCAAATTCGCAAGTATTTACCTTTTATTATTCTAAAGCTTTCGCCAATCGCAATGCACTGTGTTTTTGTTTATTTATAATTACGTTCTGAAATGCCAGAAGCGTTAACACAAAAAAAAAGTCCGTCACGCAGGGTCTGCGTCAACTAAGCAGATTTCCTACGTGCGCCACATATTTGCATAAATCTCAGAAAGTAAAAGTTCAATGAAAACAATATTTGGTATAAATTTCAAATAAAGTGCTTCATAACATAATAGAATATTGAAAATATGAGAAGAGTAGGAGTGGGGATTTACTAAAGACCGAAAACTAAAAAATTCAAATATCTCAGTAAATAATCAATGTAGTAAAAAAATGTACATAACAATATTTATAGAACATTACATTTGTAATAAGATTGGTTTTATACAACTTTTCGATCCGACGCATAATAACGGAGCTATTAAGAATTTTCGAAATTCTCCACCTTTAAACCTCCCCTCCCCCTGGTCCGATTTCAGCAATTAACGAACTTGATCTTTCGTTTTGTATAAAACGATTATATATCAAGTTTGGTAACGATAAAACAAAAATTGCGACTGCTAGAGCGGTAACAGGCAAATATATATATATCGCGATATATATATATATATATATATATATATATATATATATATATATATATATATATATACAGTTTTGAACGGACCTCATTTTCGTGATCTCCTGGGTAGGATCGATGGACATTTGAAGAAAAATTTCGAATATCGCGCCATGAGTACAACTCCAATAGCTGATTTCCCCTAAGGGAAATCTGCTAAAATGAATATATGATGTCAATCAAACTTAGTCAATGGACGAGATTCGTCTAATCCAACCTAAAAACGACTCGAAGTGTGCGATTAGATCGATACAGTATGAATATATTGTTATTACATAAGTAAAATACTTATAACAATATATTAGCGTTATTTACAAATTTCCATTTCTTGAATACTTGGAAACTATTATTATTATGACTAATAGCCTGTCACATATACTTCTCTACTGTGAGAAGCTCATCGAAGACACAAATAAATATCTAGAAACACTTTCCTCAGCAGTCAGCGATGCACTTAAAATTGAAGAGATACATAGTATCGATATCCTCGAAAAACTACACAAGATTTAAATAAAAATTGGAATATATAAGTTCTGATGGACCACACTCCAGTTAAATGTTATATTAAGACGGTATAGGGTTTATAAAATGCTTTTAGTTATCACTATATTTTAATATTTTCACTATATTGTTTTTTTTTTGTATTTCTTTATTGTCATATTATTCTTGACCTCAAGAACTTGGTTGTAATTATTTATTTGAAAATACAGAATTGTTATTTGTTTATTTAATTATTATGTATTATTATATACAAGATGTAAATCTTTAACAAATATATATATATATATATATATATATATATATATATATATATATATATATATTCTAAAAAAAAATTGATCTTAAAGTGACTCAGTGACCTCTGAACTGTGTGCTTCTAGGCTGAAATCAATTTAGATTTTAGACGGTTCTCAGATTGAGAAGAAATGTTTTTCACGTGTTATTGGTTCAATCATGTCTAAATCTGATTCCCTCAATACTTCCTGAATATTTAATATTTGAATTATGGCCGGTTCTAGTATTTCATAAAGAAAAATAAAATTATTTCTCAGAAACAACGTGATTTGAAGGTCCTGATACTCAGATACACTGTGTTAATGTTTACATTATGTTGCGTATTAACTTTAGTTCATTCATAGCCTTCTATGGTTCTATGGCTAATCGGCATATAGGTTACCAACCTTTTCTAGCCAATGACTGGGCGACCGACTGGCTACAAAATGACAACAAACTCCGAGAAATACTAGACAACCCAAACAAAGGAAAATCCCTGGAAAGTCTTACCAGACGAGATCAAGTGGTGACTAGGCTTAGAATCGGACATTCACTTCTTACACATTCATACCTCATTTACCGAAAAGATCGACCTACATGCACTCACTGTAACACAGTATTGAACATTAAACATCTCCTGAAAGACTGCAGACTACGTGAACATCTCAACTTACCGAACGACTTGTACGAACTATTAACAGAAGGTATCCCACATATAAATACACTTTTAAATCACTTGAAGACAATAGACATTTACAACTAACTTTAAATTACACCTACCCCACTCATTTCTCTGCGTTTTGATCTCGAATTATGTTTCTGCTTTGTATTTATGCTTTTCGTGATGAAGACTGTATAATACATTTTTAAACCTCTGCCTTAAACTTCCATCATCCTCAAGCCAGAATTTATTGCAGAATTATAGTTTTATTTTAACACTTCCTTCGTTTTATTTTATTCATTAGTTTTATATACAGCTATATTTTAAACTATGTTTTAATAATATTGAAACCGTTTCTTTATTACTTTATTTCACCATTTTAATTTAATGAATTCAAAATAAATGTTACTGAGCTGCATTGCCTAGTTGCGGAGCTCACCAAATAAATAAATTTTCTAACCATTGTAGGTTTTCGGATAAATGCATAGGTGTACATAAGCTATGTCCAGTAATACCCCACCGACATAAGATTTGAAAATTCTCCTTTAATTTTATTTATTTATTTTTTTAAACAACTTATTAGTTATTAAAACCTTTATTTAAATCTATGTCAGCGAAATGGTAGACAATTCATGAATCTTTTAAATTTAACCAATAAATAAACAAACAAATATTGAGTTTTTTACAGCAGGTACAAAACACTTGTCGAGAAGAAAATAATAATAAGAATAAAACATATGAAATATTTTCTTCATTATATGATATAGAAGGACGAAGATTCCTTCACATACCTTTGAGAAGAGACGTGGAATAAGGAACTAGAGGACTATTTCAGGAACGCCATATAGCAGAAATTCTGGGAGGATGGAAGCAATCTATTCGAATCCCAGTGGGGGTATTATTATATTTATCAATGAAATAGGTATTTTTATTCCAACGTTGGCTGATTCCATTTACTTTCCGTAGAGTCTGAAAGGAAATCACAAATTGAGGATGTGCCGCCTGACGCAATGTTATAAACACTGCTCATATAAACATAGATCGAAACCGACAACATATAAACACACTTATATATACACATATATGATAACTGAATATATAGGAAGCTTCCTGTGTGCGTAGAGATAGATCATAGACAAATATGTAGGCAGTCCGAAGTGTCTAAAGCTAAGAAAAAGGTACAGCGAAATAAAAAGAAAAAGTCCGTCACGCAGAGGCTGCGTAAACTAAGCAAATTTCCCACGTGAAGGTTTACAATAGATAAATATACATACAGGTAACACAGCCGTGAATGCTCAGTAAATGTACAATACAAGGCTGAATTGTAAACAAACAGGCAAGCCAACCTCGTAGCGATGCATAGATAGACCGGAAAGACAAACAATTAATGAAATATATTTGAATATAACATATTAATTTTCTTGAAAACAATTTACTAAAGCTAGTGGTGTAATTAGTAATGAATCAGAATCAGTTTTATATCAATCACTCAAATTTTAGTAATCCAAAAACAAAAGAAGGGGGGGGGGGGGTCAACAGAACGTATTTGCATATATCTCACAAAGAAAAAGTTTAATGAAAACAATATTTGGTATTTAGGCTTCAACAGTTTGTTTATTATATAACAGAGCATTATTTATGTAACACTAGTAGAAATAGGGGTTTACTAAAGACTGAAACCTGAAAAATGCAAATATCTCGGTTAATATTCAAGATAGAGAATAAATGTATATAACATCATTTATAGTGTATTTAATTTTCTATCTAAAATGCAGAAATATCAAGTTTGGTAATGATCAAACAAAGATTGCCACCACTAGAGCATTAAGAGACACACATACATATACATATATATAAGTGTGTGTGTGTGTGTGTGTGTGTGTGTTTGTACAATATAGAACGGACCTCATTTTCGTCATCTCCTGGGTAGGATCGTTGGACATTTGAGGAACTATTTCGAAAATCGCGTCATGAGCACGACCTCAATGGCTGATTTCCCTCAAGGGAAATCTGATAAAATCCGTAGTCCCACCCCTGCAAGAAAAGGTTTTTAACCTGTGGATCCCAATTAGTCTTACAAATATTAATTTCTACATTATACTACTATAATGTAGAAATTAATAATTTACAAAAATATACAAAATTATGGAATTTCGTGTTTGCGCAGGTCTGCTGCTGCGGGGATATTTATATAATATGCTTTTGAGTTGTGCAAAGTTTTACATTTGAGTATAGAGTGAAAACAAATGCTGAAGAAAAAAAAATAGCGAAAGTTATAATATAAATATGAATAAGAATGACAGTGAGAGAGGGAGGGGGGAGCGAGAGTAAAGTTTGTGAAATAATTTGTGGGATCCTCGCCGGGAATGGATGTGAGGCAAGGTACGGAGTCAATTCAACAGGAGCAAACTCAATTTGAAGTTTCAGCCCTTTAAGATTAAGCAAAGTTTCCGTATAGCGGCTATTGATTTAGGAATGCGTTCACTTTAATCCAATAGCGACGGCCCACATTGTAAACACACAAACGTGCATAGAAACCAACACAATGGCAAGTTCCAATTAGAATATATCTCTATGAAATACTAATGTGGGCTTCTAACGTACACGAACGTTTTTCCAAGTGGATTGTGGGCTATAATGTGCAAAATAGACAGTGTATGTGAAAAAAACACACCAGAAGCGCAATAATAAATGTATCTTATTATTTAAGACATTCTATTCTTTGTAAGTACAAAGAACATACACCACTATATAACTTATAGAGCTATAAATATAACTTTGAATTACTGCCACATACACCACTTTGTATTCAACAATAGTAATGTGAAATATATACAACAGAATACCTGTTTACAGCCCTGAGGAAGAGAAAATTAAATTAACAATTACATATGTAAGGATAAGTCTCATTTTAGCAGATTTCCCTTGAGGGAAATCAGCTATTGAGGTCGTAGTCATGACGCGAGTTTCGAAAAATTTCTTCAAATGTCCATCGATCCTACCCAGGAGATGACGAAAATGAGGTCCGTTCAAAATTATATATATATATATATATATATATATATATATATATATATTTGTCTAGCGGTCGCAATTTTTGTTTGATCGTTACGAAACTCGATATTTAAGCGTTTTTTGTAAAAAGACAGATCAAGTTTGTTAATGGCTAAAATCGTACCAGAGGGAGGGGGTGTTTAGAGGGGGGATTTTTTAAAATTCGAAATATCTCCGTTATTATGCATCGGATCGAAACATTGTATAAAACCAATCTTATTGGAAATTAAATTTACTATAAATATTCTTATATACACTTATTCTCTATCTTGAATATTAACCGAGATATTTCCATTTTTATGAAGTCTGTGATCGGGTGTTGTTCGGGTTAGTTCGGCCGTTTTCGAAGTCTCGGCTCTGAAGGAAGCTTCTAACATAACCTGTCGTTTCTAACCTTACCTAGCCTTCTTTACTTTGTGAGATTTAAGCAAATACGTTCTGTTCGTCCGCCCCCCCCCCGTTCTGTAGTTCTTAGACTCCTAAAATTTGAGTTATTAAAATATAAATTATTCTTACAATTCAGAGACCGTTTCAGTTGGGAGTTTATTAAAATTAACTGAATGATTTCTCATTACCGTTTGTATTTACTTATGGTGGTGCTGTGTTACCAGTATGCAGATTTCTCTATTGCTAAACTTCACATAGGAAATCTCCTTAGTTTACGCAGCCCCTGCGTGACGGACTTTTTAACAGTCAAAACAAGTATTTTACAACTGATATTGGTACGAGTTTTCGAGGACTTAAACTACCTTCATTATTATTATTATTTATTAACGTCCACTTTTTGGAACTCAGCTAATCGGGACGGGTTATCTACAGGTTACCACCCTTTTCTAGCCAGGGTGGGATTTAGGATGTTATTTAATGAATTTCGTCACTAAATAATAACTACCTTCATAATGAATATATAATTTACTCATTTTTAGATTTTCCCTACAAATATCATTGAGGATGTACCTTAGGGTTTCTGAAGTGTTCAAGGATCGTACTAAGATAAGCGGAGATAACGTTTTAATAAGATTTCTGATGGACGACAGGAATTTATTTAGTGAAAAATTAACCGAATGATATCCTCAGTTAATCCCGGGAGGAAACAGTAGGAACCTTTAAATGACACGTCCCAATCAATCGAAGAACAATGACAAAGACGTTAATGAATAACATAAATATTATAACATGGAATGTGAATATGAAACTCAATATTGTACAGCCTTCCCAGACATTTCTCAGGACTTTGATCAAGAGAGAGTGATTTAAAAACAAATAAATCTACAAAATATTTGCAAACTTTGATATAAATTTTGACGTTCCTTGTTCTATTTCATTGCCAACAAAAGTTGTTAGTATTCATGAAATTATAAAACAAAATTGAAATTTATCAAGTAGAAAAATCCGAAAACAAATGGAGGAAAAATCCTCTTGCCCGTATCTGAATTGGACAAACAAAATAAACACATAGTTAGATATAAAAAGGCTTATTCCCCCCAAACTGCGATTGTTGTAACACTCTGTCTCACATGTTTTCCCTAATTGTGAAAACATTATCTTCCAAGAACAGCTTTGGACCTTAAACCTAAATTAAGAAAACACCTTAGAGACGATGAAGAAGTTGATGTCTTTTTAACAGAAACTTGGTAGTTTCCTAAAACTATAGACTATCTACCATTGTATATTTAAATAAATAAATCACTTTAATATAATTTGCAGATGAATAACTAATAATTTTAATATTTGTAGAATAGTAATCCTTTAGAAAGAAAAATGACAGAACTTGAAGGTAAGCTCTTGGCATGATTAAAAAGTTTCTGTCTGAAATATCAGAAATAATTTCCAATGCTTTCATAAAAACTAGCTATGTTTGAGCTTTTTTGCAATCCTACCCTTGATAAATGATACTCCTCGAAAAGTAACCGAACTGAGAGCTTATTTTAAGTAAAAGTATATAGGTATTAAATTACAGTATCAGATTTTGTAGTATAGCTTTGATATTATACTCTTTCTCTCCATCACAAACACAGCCACACAGAGTTAAGCAAACGGACAAATATCATCTCTACTCTCAAATAAACACCACAAACATTTGAACTAAATGGCAAACACACGCAGAGATCCCAGCCTTATTACCAGATGAGCCCGGCTTAGAAGCATATGTGTGAACAGTCCGACGGTTAAATATGGAGGGAACTCAATTTGATTTCCACTATATGCAAGGCCGTGGGTCACGTGTCGCGTGTTAATATATCCCTTCTTCGGCGGAACAGCAATACTGTCATATGTTACATATTGCATGTCAATGTTTGATTACGTTTCGATCCATCGGACGGGGTCAATATCTATTACTGATCGTATATTAATTAAACTGAAATTTAATGTCACGTGTCAAATAATCGGTGAAAATAACTTATCATTGTAGTTAAGTTCGATGGAATCCCAAGAAAGAAAGTGATGTGAGATATGCTTTTTAGCATTTAGTGCATAGACTAACTGCAATTGACCTAAGCCAACTAGAAACTAAATGTTCACTGTTGATGTGTATCCAATAAGATTATACGTATTATAACCCTAATGTAGATCTATCAATGTTACTGTTTTTTATCCAGTATGATTACAGAGAATATAATTCTATTATTCATCCATCATTGCCACTGGATATGTATTTAGTTTGATTATGCATAATATAACTTTCAAGTACAGCCATCATTGACACTGATTTGTATCCAGTATAATTATAGAGAATATAACCTTATTATTCATCCATCATTGCCACTGGATATGTATTTAGTTTGATTATGCATAATATAACTCTTAAGTACAGCCATCATTGCCACTGAATTTGTATCCAGTATAATTATAGAGAATATAACCTTATTATTCATCCATCATTGCCACTGGATATGTATTTTGTATGATTATGCATAATATAACACTAATGTACATCCATCAATTTCACTGTTTTTTATCCAGTATGATTATAGAGTATACGGGTATAACACAATTATTCATGCATCAATAAGACTGGATATGTATTCACTATTATTATGCATACTATAACGTGTATCCAGGATGGTTATGCAGAATATAACCCTAATCATCATCCACCATCGTCACTGATATGTATCCTGTGTGATTATGTATACCTTAACTAGAATGTACATCCATCATTACTCCTAAAATTATCATCCATGATTATGCGTACTTTAACCTAAATGTACATCCATCATTGCCACTGGATATGTATTCAGTATGATTATGCATACTATAGCTCTTATGTACATCCATCATTGCCAATGGATATGTATTCAGTATGACTATAGAGACTATAACCTTATTATTCATCCATCATTGCCACTGGATATGTATTATGTATGATTATGCATACTATAACCTTATGTACATCCATCATTGCCACTGGATATGTATTCAATATGACCACTATGTACATCCATCATTGCCACTGGATATGCATTAAGTATGATTACTATAGCTCTTATTATTCATCCATCATTGCCACTGGATATGTATTCAGTATGATTATAGATACTATAACTCTTATGTACATCCATCATTGCCACTGGATATGCATTCAGTATGATTATACATACTATAACCTTATGTATTCATCCATCATTGCCACTGGATATGTATTCAGTATGATTATGCATACTATAGCTCTTATGTACATCCATCATTGCCACTGGATATGCATTCAATATGACCATGCATACTATAGCTCTTATGTACATCCATCATTGCCACTGGATATGCATTCAGTATGATTATGCATACTATAGCTCTTATGTACATCCATCATTGCCACTGGATATGCATTCAGTATGACTATGCATACTATAGCTCTTATGTACATCCATCATTGCCACTGGATATGCATTCAGTATGACTATGCATACTATAGCTCTTATGTACATCCATCATGGCCACTGGATATGCATTCAGTATGATTATGCAGAATATAACCCTAATCATCATCCATCATCGTCACTGATATGTATCATGTGTGATTAAGAATACTTTAACTGGAATGAATAGCCATCATTACTCCTGGAATGTGTCATCCACGATTATGCATACTGTAACTCAAATGTACATCCATCCAGAATATGACCCTATTGTTCATCCATCATTGCCACTGGATATGTAATCAGTAAGAATATGCATACTACAACTCTAATTTACATCCAATCGTGCCATGGATGATATTTATTCGGTATGATTATGGTGGCTATAACTGTAATGTTCATCCATGAAAACTACATACTGCAAATATCTACTTTAGTATTCTATATATAGGAAAAATAAGTAGTAAACTATTTATAGGAAATTAAATCGAAATCTTCCTCCTAATAATGCAGATATATTGATTTTTTTTAATATCCCCTCCATACAGCCACGCTTCCTTGGGTCCACCATAATTCATTAATGAACATGATCTTTAGTTCTACAGAAAACTTTTAAAACTGAGCTTCGTAGCGATGAAACTAAAATTGTGCCCAGTTGAGCGTTAACTGGAGAGTATATATTTTTTTGAACGGACCCTTTTTTTTCATCTTCTTGGTAAGACCGATTGGCATTTTAATCCTAGAATGGCAGTGAACGTAAAAATTACGTATGCTTCGGTTTGAACTGTTAAACAAGGGCCGTTAACAACCCCACCACCCACACCCCTCAGCTATGAGCCCTCTAGACAGTTCGGACTTGATCTCCGCCAAGTGCAGCTAAGTGGACCTTACCACTCATGCAATACTATTTTTTGAAATAAAAACGACACGTAATATTTACGAATCAATACTATTCACCGCAACTTTTTGGCACGAAAAATTTACGTATCGCTACTAATAACCCGTTTTTATGCCATAACTTAGTTAATATTATTCTCAATTTATTTTCTTCCAATTTATTTTTATATTCCAATTTACTTTCTCTTATTGTTTTTAACTTTTATTTTTGAATATAAAAAAGACAAAGATGTATAGAAAGAATATAAATACTCTGTTTATAGTTTCGGAAAAATGGAGAAAAAATATTCAATGGATGAAGAAATCAGAAATTTCTTGAAATAACTCTCCGATGAGTCAGATGGAGAACATGACAATTATGAAATAGATGGATATGGATACGACAGCGATGATAATCCGCAGTAATCCCAAGAGATGAAGGAGGGTGAGCCTTCAGAAATGATTGCGACACAGTGTGCGCTAGATAGCGATGAGTGTGAGAACATTTTAGAAAACATCAAGGCAATTGAAGAAAGAGAAGAAACACAGAGGCAAAAAAACCTAAAACCTCTCAACCACACAATATTGACAGATCAGTCACAATAAATGTAGAAGGTGGGGTTGTGCTTGGTAAGAATGGAGCACACAACCTCCGGAACGTGTTTCGAACAAAGCGTGTGTAAGGAATATCGTCCACATTATTACATATTGACATAGATATAAGTTAAAGATAAGTCTATGTTTTAATAAAATAAAAAAATAGTCACAAACATTAACAAATTTTGAATAATTTCACCAATTACCAGTTGCACACGTAAAATTTACGTATCAATACCATTAAGTGGGAAATAATATCACTACCATTCTAGGGTTAAAATCGTGTAATGGGTACGACCTTAATGTCTCATTTCTGGCAGCCAACTAAAATATAGGTTTCGTTCTCTTTTATGTGACACTGTATAGTGTTGACTCACTCATTTTATGCTTCTGTGAGGAAAAAATGTTTTTTCTATTCATGAGAAATAACCAGACGTTGTTCATTTTTAAGCATCACAGGCTGTCAGTTTTCCTCTACTGGCAATGATAGAATGAACAAGGTTTATTTTTCCGCCTCCAATGCCTCTTCTAGTGTGTAAACTGGAAGTTTGTAAACTTTTTGCTTTAAACTTTGTTCTAGGCGCGAGATCAGGTAAACCCAGCCATTGTCTTGTTCTCACCAATTCAACTTCTTGCCCACCCAACTGAGGCCCCTAAAGCATCACTCACCGCTTTTAGTTGTGCGCCTTTATAGGATAAACTTTGCGTTCATTGTTCTAGAAGATATTCAAAGCATGACGCAAAAATACACCTGAAACATAATCTTTCGCATACGTAATTGCGAACTTATTTTGTTAATAATCAAGATACTATACCACAAAGAGTCCATCAAGCTGGAGGGACTTAACTATGCAGATTTCCCACGCGTGTTGTCATATATCTCGAAAAGTGAGAGTTGATGTAATATTTGAAAGCTGTTTACAGAAAACAAAAATATTTGACGTTTCCTATTATGTTATGATAACGTTTAATGGAATAAACACAATTCATTTCATTTCATATCAGGTGGGAATTATTCTTATATAGGATTAGGGTTTATTTTGGCAATCAACTGCGAGGTTATGCCCTTCATCTAATTCAACACCGTCATATAATTGCAAGGTAATATAATTATTTATTTTGGCGTAACTCACTCTGAATTGTCTGTCGTATTGGTGTCATGTTTTCATATCGATGGTATTGTTGTGCACACATGTGGTAAGTGCAAGTTTTATCGAAAATGTGTTAAATGCATATATGAGACTAATTTAGTGTAAAGAATGTTGTGCATAAATGTGGTAACTGATATCTTAATTCATCCTTTTGAAACAGACTGTTTCAAATGTGATAAGTACAATCAATTTCAAATAGTGTTGAACACAAATGTTGTAAAAGCACTTACCACATTTTGGCTTCAACAGAACAACTTATTCGTAAAACAATTGTGTTAAGTGTGCACTTGCAACATTTGTGTTGTTATTATTTCTAACCTCTATGCAGTTAATGTGTTAGTACCAATAGTGAGTCTAGGAGATTGTGGACTATTGATGAATCTCTTTGTATTTATTTAGGTTACAATAGCCTTCTAAGAACTAAGATTAGTTTAGTATTGTTTATGTTCTGTTGGAATCAACAAGTGGCGTGTTATAATTTAAAGAAAATGATTTCAAGAGGAAAACTTATGGTTCAACTTTGTCAAAACAAAGAAGGTAAGTTTAAAATTTATCGTTACCTTTGATTTTTATTTATTATTCGTTTAATTTACTTCTACTTAACTATTGTTTC
The DNA here is from genome assembly GCA_019009955.1 of Riptortus pedestris. Taxonomy (NCBI): domain Eukaryota; kingdom Metazoa; phylum Arthropoda; class Insecta; order Hemiptera; family Alydidae; genus Riptortus; species Riptortus pedestris. Next base: position 122,260,327 of record CM032232.1, read on the forward strand.
GGATTAAACAATTGAATTAATAACTATCAATTATCACCTTTTTTGCTAGGTAAATCAACTGAGGTAGAGAAAGAATCAAGTAATATCGATGAGGAAAGTTTAGATTACATGGAAATAGATAACCTACTAGAATATTCTAGTGAATCATATGTTCCATCTGAGACAAGTGAAACGATGATAATCACGTTTTAAATGACAAAATAAATGATGGTTTGTTTTTATTACCTAATTATGTTACTTGTGCAATAAATTAATGTAAGTTTTCTATAGAATAAATCACTTTGTTCTTCTTTTGTTTAGCCGAACAAGAATTTGATGCCCCTCAAAATGAAAATATTCCTCTCGATTCTGTCCCTACTGCCGGTAGTTCAGACACAACTGTTAGGAGAAGAAGAAGGAAATCTGATCCAAAACGATGGGTACGAAGTGAAGTGAAATTAGCACGTCTAAGTGGAAAAAAATACATCAACAGGAAGGGAAAAGAAGTAAGGGAGAAGCAGCCAAAAGAAGTGGATTGCAGTAATTGCAGGTACTTTCTAAATATTTTTGTTTGCGTACATAGTTTTTGAGTTAACACACTTGTAATGGAATGTATAATTGTGTTTAGATAAAAATGCAGTGCACATTTTCCTGAGGACGTACGAATTGCACTTTGCAAGGAATACTGGAGTTTGGCAGATTTTACGAAGCAAAAAATACATCTTGCTTCATTAATACAGAATGTACCTATACATCGGAAAAAAATGCATCTAACCCAAGAAAAACATCTAGAATTTATTTGTTGTCAAATAACGGAATCAAACATAGAGTTTGTTTGAAATTTTTGTGTGCAACTTACTCAATCAGTCACAGAGTAATTGAAACTTGCTTAAAAGGAGTGAGTGAAAGTGGGCTGTACATTGGAAGGGACAGAAGAGGTAATAAAAACCCTGCTAATAAGACCAGTAACGAAAGTATTCAATTAGTGCAAAATCATATTGATAAATTTCCTGCAGTTGATTCCCATTATTGCAGGAAAGATACAAGCAAACTATATTTGGCACCTGAATTAAATATATCAATAATGTACAGGCTATACAAAGACTTTTGTAACGAGAAAAATGTTACTCCAGACTCGTACTATGTGTATAAATCAATTTTTAATTCCAGAGATCCACCTTTATCTTTCTTTGTTCCCAAAAAGGACCAATGCTATTTATGCAATTCTTACCATTTAGCGAAAGACAAAACATCTCTGGAAGAAAGTTAGAATTTGCACATCAAAAGAAAAAATGATACCATGGCTATGAAGGAAGCCGACAAAAATAGAGCGTTATCAGATGTAGGAAAAACATTTCGCGCAATTACTTTCGACTTACAAGCCATCTGTACAATCCCCTTTGCAGGTGATAACCAATTATACTATAAAAGAAAATTGAATGTTTACAATTTCACTATTTTCGATTCTTTTGAAAGCAGTGGCTACAATTACGTTTGGGATGAAACCAATGGAAATAAAGGTAGCGCTGAAGTTGGATCATGTTTGTTGCGTTACCTGGATACTTTACCACCATCTGTCAAGCACGTATCAACATTTTCTGACACTTGTGGTGGCCAAAACCGCAATAAAAATATTGCTGCAGCCATGCTTTTGGCAGTGAATCATAAGCAGTTTGAAATAATTGATCTAAAGTTTATGGAATCTGGTCATTCCTACTTAGAAGCTGATTCTATCCATGCGACAATAGAACGAGCAAAAAAACATAAAAAAATTTACACTACTAGGGAATATGCCCTTATCATTTCATCAGCTCGAAGGAATCCAAAGCCTTACTATGTTACAGTCTTAGACTATTCTGATATTAAAGATTTACAAAAAATATCACAATTAGTGTTGATAAATTCAACAACAAATACAGCAGGTGACAAAGTGAACTGGCTAAAAATTAAATGGCTACGATTTGAGAAGAGCAAGCCATTTTCCATTCAGTATAAGTATGATGTAACCAATGATGTATTTTTCGAAATAGATATTACCAGTAAAAGAACAAGGAAACCCAAGTGTTTGAATTGGAATGAAATTCAATTGATGCCAAAGTACGAAAAGCGCATTGGAATATCTTCTGAAAAGAAGAAAGATCTCCTTAACATGATTGATAATAAAATTATTCCACAAGATTATGTGAATTTTTACACAGAGCTTCCAGTACAACAGAAAAAAACACATTGCGACTGCGAAGATGAAGATTGTTCCTAAAATAAAAGTTTATTACCAATTTAATTTTTGAAAATAATGATCATCCCTTATTTTTTTATGTAAATTTTGTATTTCTAGCATTTATAAAATAAAATAAAAAATAAAAGCATTTTACTGTTTTTCACCCATGACAGTATTTACTCAAGTGACATGAATTTCAGGGTAAGAAACACAAATGTGGTAAGTGCCGTTGTATTTGGACAATTTTCCGCATTATGATAAAAATTAAGTAGTTTTTTTAACTTTTTATGTTGCTAAAAGATTATTCAATAATCACTGTTTAAACTGAAATAATTTATATTAAACAAGTAATAGTACAAATAAAAATTATATTACCCATAACTTTTACAACGCCGTCCTGAAAAATTTATAAAATTGCACTTACCACATGTGTGCACAATACCATCGATATATGATTATGTTTTAACATATGTAGGTAATGCATAACTGTCGATTGCATCAGGAATTTTTTCATTTTTATTATTACCCTACCGTCCACTTTATACTCATTCTTATATTGCTGTCAATTTATAATGATACGACACGTTAACAGTGGGTAATATATATTTATATTATATATTTTTTTTTCTTGTAACTTATATTCATATGTGTATATGTATATTTACATATATGCTCGTACACACAAAAATCTTGCCCTTCATATTCATACTTATATCTAACAATTTTCAATAATTAACTCATTTCTAACATCATATTTAATTATACTAATAAAAAACAAATAAAAATTGTTAAAATATGAATAAGCAATTTAAATTATTAACGAATAATTTATTAAATTTTATTATATAAGTTGATATATTTTAATAAGTTTATGACTGCGTCTATGGACTTTCGAGAATCTTGTAGTGCTGCTGCTGCATTCTGTGGAACCCCGTGCTCAGAAAAAAGTCCGTCACGCAGGGGCTGCGTAAACTAAGCAGATTTCCCACGTGAAATTTTACAATAGAGAAATCTGCCTTATAACAACATTTGTAGTAAGGGATCTCTAAAAGTATTCACGAGGGACGAACATTTACAGAAACGGCCACCAGAGCTCTTGGGGGAAACTACCGAACCTAGCCGACTCATGCCGACCACACACAGAATACAAATGCAAATATCTCGGTTAATATTCAACATACAGAATAAATATATAGAACCATATTTATAGTAAATTTACTTTGCAATAAGATTGAATCTATACAATTTTTCGATCCGACGCATAATAACGGAGATATTTCGAATTTTCAAAAACTCGCCTCATGAGTCCCTTAAGGGAAATCTGCTAAAATTTTGTCAAGGCTGGCCATTCTTTGGTAACGTTTATGCAGCCCCAGCGAGACTGACTTTTTTCATCTAATCCGGAAGAAGTTCATCATATTTTTGATTATCTTTTCCTCCTTACTTCTTACTATTTATTGACTCATAGGCCTTTATTGAAAACAAAAGTTTGAAATTTATTTGACAGGGACTTTTGATGCCTTTTAAAATGTTGAAAGGTCTCATGTATCATTTCTCAAACGGATCAGAAGTAGGCCTTTTATTAAACGGTTAATAAAAAGTTGGGCCAGAGCTCGAAGTTAAGTGGCTTCCTACGGGCTTCACAGTTTTCAAGAACTTTTCTTCGCATTAATTAAGACTCGCTCAATCAGAAGTTTTGCGCTCGCTCGCCCCGCAATCGCATGGCTTCAAGCCCACGGGCTATGAGAGCTGAAGTACCACTTTCGGATTCTGAGTGGGATTTATAAGCTGAAAGGCTTATTCCAGCTATCTGAAACATTTTCGATTGAAACTGAAACTGTATGTAATGATATTGATACAGTAACTCTAATGACTAACGACCCATCTCGGAAAAGTAATCCATTTTAGCAGATTTCCCATAAGGGATATCGCCTATTGAGGTAGTACTCATGATGTGACTTTCGACATTTTTCTTCAAATGTCCATCGATAATACCTAGGAGATGACGAAAATGAGGTCCGTTCATAACTGTATCTATCTATCTATATATCTGTCTGTCTCTAGCGTTTGCAATTTTTATTTAATCGTTACGAAACTCGATATTTAGTCGTTTTATGTAAAAAAAAAGATCAAGTTCGTTAACAGCTAAAATCGGACAAGGGAGAGAGAGGGGGGGTTAGAGGGGAGGATTTTCGAAATATCTCCGTTACTATAAGTCGGATCGTAAAAATGTATAGAACTAAGCATATTGTAAATTAAATGTACTATAATTATTGTTATATGCGTTTATTCCCTATCTTGAATGTTAACCGAGATATTTGCATTTTTTAGTTTCCTGCCTTCAGCAAACCACCACTTCTAATCATTTTACATAAAAATACTCTATTATATAATAAATCACAATATTCTAAGCTTAAGTATGAAATATTGTATTCAAGAGACTTTATATTATGAGATACAAGCAAATATGTCACGGTGATCCCCTCCCCCCTGTCTAATGGTCTTGGATTACTAAAATTTGATTGATAACAATTATTCTTACTCATTATTAATTACAGTACTAGATGTAGTAAATAGTTCTCAATAAAATGAATACGTTATATTCTAATATATTTCAGTAATTGTTTTTCTTTCCGGTGTGAGGCTGGCAGATCTGTTCGTTTACATTTCAAACGCTTCCTGTCGGCAGTTTGATGAAATTGACTGAAACATTTCTTTTTCCCGTTTGTATATATTAACTTAACCCTCCGTTAGTCGCGGCGTCCTGACAGGTGCATCTTTGAGGTGTTTTTACAATAGCTTCCGGTTGAGTTGACCCAACGACTTCCGCCTCCAGCAATGCTTCTAGCTTCCCTTCCCCCTCAAAACAGTATAGGTTTGACCTTCCAAGTTTTTCACAGTGCGATCATTGTGCTCAAATCACCCCACAGGTGCACCGCGACCAAAATTGTGAGTATTTCAATTTCTTCTATTTCTATATTTAAACTATTTATCTTAGACATATATATTATTTGGCGTTTGTAGTGCCTTGATTGATTTTTGAATAGTTAAAAATACTTACAAAATATGGAATTCACCTCTGAGGTGACCGCGACTAATAATGCATTTTTAAAACATTTTGTCAGAATGGACCAGGAAATACGTATTTTTGACTTGAGTAATCAAAATAGCATTGCTAGACGCCACCACACATTGCTGGACCTCTTTGAAGAAGACGATAACATACAGAACGACACAGATTCGGAATTTGAAGACGGCTAGGAAGATCGGGGTATAGACTCAGAGACTGAACAAAGTGACGTTGAATCGGAAAGTGATGGGGAGGTTGAGCAGCCAGACGAAAAATATGTTGCATTGAGAAGTTTGAACAGAAAGATCGTTGACCGTTTTGAGTGGAGGAAAACCCCTTTTCCTTTGCGTAAAATAGGAAAAAAAAATTTATTGACTCACCTTCCGAGACTGAATGGGGGGCGACAATGAAGGCTACTAATGAACTTGACTGCAGGTTCCGTCTTTTTGATGAGACGGTTATTAGTAGTATTGTGCACTGCACAAACGAATTTGCAAAAATCGTTGAGCCAGAATTTTCTAGGTAGAGGGATGCCAAAGAGACGGACTTGATAGAAATAAAGGCCTATATAGGCATTCTTTATTTAGGTGGCACATACAGACGCGCGAGAATGAATTTAGGTAAAACATGTTGGGCAAGAAACTCACCTGAGTAGAACTAGATGGCACTAAAAGATTAGACGTGAAACGTTTTAATTTCCTTTTCTATCTTAAATGTTTTCTTGTATTTGTTATACCTGAAGCAATAAAATAATTAAGTAGTGTTAAACTATTCTTATTGCACTTTTTTATATATTTTTTCTAGGAGCTGAGTAAGTAGTACCTAAAGAATTCATTGTTCATAAATTGCTTCATATTACCTGAAATGATTTAATATTTTTGATAGTTGAAGGACATATTCATGTGTTACTTTGCTGACTTTTAAAATAAAATAGTTTTACTATTTGTTCAGATAAGTATTTATATTTGTTTAACTATATTTTTGCCCTAAGAAGCAGTTTTACCAACATATTTCTCTATCGTTACCTCATAGGTGACCCGCGCCTAGAGTCGTTTCGAAATGAGCCGCGCCTAACGGAGGGTTAATATTCATGGTGGTGTTGTGTTAGCAGTATGCAGATTTATCTATTACTAAACTTCACGAGGGAAATCTGCTTAGTTAACCCAGCCCCTGGAATTCTACAAAAGGTGGCATTCTGTTTTGAATAAGATGATCGATGTGAAGTGATTTCGGAAATCATAAATTGTGTATAAGAAGATAGTGTGTAAGAGATATTTATGGCTCCTCCAGCAGTCACAGGGCTTTCTAGATTGGTCACAAGGCTGGTCAAAGAATGGTTATACGTTTAAGTACGAAAGGCCATGCCATGAAAACTATTTTATAATACATTATTAGTAATAGTAAGAAGCAGTAGCAGCCCCAGATGAAAGTGGATGGACGAGGTGATTTCTGTAAGTTAATAACTATCATACGGACCCTAACCTTTGCTATTAGGATAACCTAACTTCTGTGTTATCTATTTAATCCCATTTTACACAACTAACGCCAATATCAGGGTTATCAACCCCAGGGGTCACTACCCTTTTCTAGTCAGGGTTGGGTAAATAAGGGCTTTATTTAGTGAGCTATTGACATAATTAACTAGAATTACCCACCCTGGAATCGAACCTACGAATCTGGGTTTATCAAATGCCTTAACTCACGTGGCTAACGCCTAACTACTATTTTGAAAATTCTAAATACCTCCGTTATTATGCGTAGGATCGAAACATTGTATAGAATCAATCTTATTGCAAATTAAATTTACTATAAATATTGTTTTATACATTTATCTTTTATCTTGAATTACAACCGAGATATTTGTATTTGTATTGTGTGGATGGTCGGCAAAATTCGGTTATGTTCGGCACTTTCCGCTGAGAGCTTGTTCGGTCGTTTCCGTAACTGTTCGTCCCTCCTGGATAGGTTTAGAGATTCGTTACCACTACTGTTATTAGTAAGGAGATTTCTCTATTGTAAAACTTCACGTGGGAAATCTGCTTAGTTTACGCAGCCCCTGAGTGACGAACTTTTTAAATCTTGACATTATCTGTGCATTCAAGAAGATACATTAATCTTAGGGATCATGTAATTCCAGTAGGCCACGCTGTAAAACTAAAAAACAACCTGTAGTTCAATATGGGCCAGAAAAATGGGGAAGCAAGGCTAAGCTTGTTGGACGAGACGATTTATATTTGAAGTTAACAGTAACATTAATAATTGAAATTCCCTTCAATGATCTATTAATAAGAAGACGTAATTTACCTTTCCTTTCATAACTTTAAAAAAACTTTAACAGCCTTAATAATCCCCTGAGCCATCATCTTGAGGACTCTAAAAAATAACCATAAAAATCCAGTTGGTTTAGATGAATGATAGCAGTGATGGATACTCAGGGATTTTAAACAACAACACAAATGTATGGTATAAGATGGCTCCGGGTCATTTTTTAGATTTCCCTAAAGGGAATCGGCTATTGAGCCGATTTCTCTTCATGACATTGTTCACAAGACGCGATTTTCAAAACATGTCTTCAAATGTCCATCGATCTTACCCACAGGTTCACAAAAATTAGGTCCGTAATATATTTTGTATATATCATTAACATAATCATAATATAAAGGCTACGCCTTTTATTAGTAACCATTGTATTCGTCCGGAAGCTGCTATTTTCATATTATTGCTCCCACTTAATCCCATAAAATGTTTAATGGGTTCAAAATAATATTTTCTAGTAATCTCTCTTGGACTAGAATTACCTCTATGCTGAAGGATCACACCAAAAAGCATTTATGATATTTATATAGTGTTTCAAACTCCATGCTCATCCATGATTTTCTTTTGACTGTTTTCAGAAATTTCGAAATGGAACTCAGTAGGTCTTAGTTGTGGGGAATAATGATTCTTCTTTTCGTGAAGAAGGCATTCTAACATTTTTAGTTCTTCTCGAACGCAACTAACTCTGGAATTTCCTATAGAAAGGCACATTTTTAATGATGAATTCTCAAATAAAATGAAATGTTAAATGGTTTTTTTTTTCACAATAACGCGTCTTGGAGGCATAAATCTTCTAAACCAATCTTTTTCGGAGAATGTTTTAATGTTCTAGAGAAAGATGATTTGCATTAACAAAATAATTTGAAACTTACGTATTGAAAGTTGAATTTATAATAAAAATGAGATTTTATGTTTTAACAGAGAGATGAGGTTCTATCATCTAATCTTTATTTCTTTTCTTGAACCTCGAATGCCTGTCAAGTGGGATTATCCGGCCGGTAAAGGAAAATGGATCTATGATGATAGGTTTTTAACAGATTTCCCTTTAGCAATTGAGGTCGAAAAATTTCTTCAAATGTCCATCGATCCTACCCAGGAGATGACGAAAATGAGGTCCGTTCAAAATGTTTTATATATATATATATATATATATATATATATATATATATATATATATTTGTCTGTTAACGCTCTAGCGGTCACAAGTTTTGTTTGATCGTTACAAAACTCGACATTTAAACGTTTTATGCAAAAAGACAGATCAAGTTCGTTCATGGCTGAAATCGGACAAGTGGGAGGGGGGATTTAGAGGGGGGAATTTTCGAAAATTCGAAATATCTCCGTTACCATACGTCGGATCAAAAAATTGTATAAAACCAATCCTATTGCAAATTAAATTTACTATAAATATTGGTATATACATGTATTTTCTATCCTGAATATTAACCGAGATATTTGAATTTTAATTAAATCTGGACCGATAACGGACGAGTGAATTTCCCACCAAAAGCTAGTGCGGCCTTAACTGTTCGGCTCTCGTATGGAGATTTCTCTATTGTATAACTTCACGTGGGAAATCTGCTTATTTTACGCAGCCCCTGCGTGACGGACTCCTATTGCAAATTGAATCATCAGCCATATTTCCTCTTTGACTTTGTTTCCCCAAGCTAAAACACTGATACTGCATAAGTCTCATTACTTTGATAAGTGTTATCACATTAAAAAACTTCACAAAGATTAAACACCACGAAAAAAAAAGAGAATGGATATGATCTGCCGCTGTAATAAAGGATTCCTAGAGACATTTGGTCCTTTTCATCCCTCTGTTCGCCGAAACTCACGACAATTAGTTTAATTTGAAAGAGTTCATCGGAATCCTCCATAAAGTGCTCAGAAATCGTGCTCAAAAAATATTAAAAAGAGCTTTGAGGCACCCGAGTCAAGAGGAGCCCTTGAAACCTTTTTGAAGGGAAAGCATTGAGCAACTCTTATCCTGAGAATATAACTGAAAGACGAGCCCTGCGAAACTCAAAGGTCGACCTTTTTCCACCTTTCAAATACTTTTTTTTTACGACTCCGATGTACAAAAACGTTCTTATAGAGCATTCTACGCCCCTGCTTTGCGGCTTTCCGCCGAGCCTTTTATGTCAGAGGAAATCTTATTAAGATTTTCCAAGAGCACAGTCAATTGGACGTAAGAAGGGATTGTAAATAATTTCGCCAGACTTACAGGATAAAATATATTCATTTAAGCCACAGGTAAATCTGGTTGCGTGTGGAAGAAGTGACGGAATAAATATTAGAGTTTTAATTGCTTCAATCTAATAGTGAAAACGAGTTTTTCTTCAATTAGAACAGTGGAACACATAATATTTTTTTACCTTCGACTAACTTCTGATTATAATTACTCAATATCTTAACCATTATTCACATAATTACATCCAAACGTTCTTAATTATTATATAATTATATACAAACAAACATACAATTGCAATGTAAGCTTTGCCACAAAGGATCTTGGAGGAGAGTTGCGGCCTTCCCAGAACCGCAGGTGCCATGTTTCCTTTGTAGCCAAAGCCAACCAGGAAAAGCTCAGTTTACTTCCTGGTTCCCTTCCGCTAACTCCTCTTCCAACTTAAAAGGACCAGAAGTTGCTCTGCTGCACGAAACGAGTATATTTAAAATTTGTCTGTCTTTCAAAGCATTTTTTGCCTCAATGAATATTTTTAATAAGCTCAAGTTTTTGGTGGTCAAGAATTATATTTATTCCTGTAAAAGGTAAAACGGTTAAAAATGAAGTATTGTATTAATCAAATAAACGTTTTTGTGCCTTATTTTTAATATAACGCGAAATGATTAAGAGTGAAGGCTGAAAACTAAAAAATACAGATAATTCACTTAATATTCGGCATTCAGAATAAGACCCAATTTAAATTGTACAATTTTTTAAACCGACTCATTATAACGAAGGTAATCTGAATTTTGGATTTTCCTCGTCGATACCAACCCCTCCCTCCCACCCCCACGCAGGCACTAAAAAACTTGGTCAGGTCACAAAATACCAAATATTGTTTTCATTGACCTTTTACAATGTTAAATATATGCATATACCTAGCTTGATGATATTATCAATTAAGAATTTCCGGTCTCTCGTATAGTTTAAGCATAGTTTTGTAATTAGATTATATTCGTAATAGTAGAGCGCAGTGGAAATCATTTCACAGGAAATAAGTTAACTCAATTAACTGTTTAGGCTCCGGCCTCCTTCCGCTCCAGCATCTCCATAGTTTTTCTTAAAATATTGATTCCAAGTATTATTTTAATATTTATCTACCTGATGGAATTAATTGGATTAATTGGAGGGCATGCCCTAACAACTTCAATAGAGAGGATGGATACAGACTCAGCAAACTCTGGAAGCCGGTAATTCCACAGAGACCTCCAAAAAGAAACGAAAACGACGGTATAGGCGATGAACGACCACCGGACCAAGTATCCGTAGACACCTGGAAGGGAAGACTCCGCCCAAGGAAACCGGATAAGACTCAAATATATACCAGAGATGAACTAACAACTCTTCAGTCTCAGAGATAGCCCTGAGGAAGCTAGCAGCATGTCTAGCGAAACGTTGGCAACCAATATGAAGACACGGTCAAGACCCGAAGACCTTAATAGTATTAATTTCATTTATATTCAAAAATATAGGTGAGGGGAGGAGAACGTAGCCCTCCCTGCAAAATAAGTAGTACTTTAAATCATATCAAATTTAAATGGATATTGTCTTTTTTCATAATAACCATCGACATGTACATATATTTTCTAAATTTCTCAATTAAATGACATATTGTACATCGTTTTTATGGTATTTGTTTGCCAGCAGGGCACTGATGATGGAGCATATGCGGTGAAAGCGCTCTGTCGCAACGAATAAAGAATAGTGAAGGAACGAGGCGTTTTTTCTTACCTGAGATAATACCTTCACCATCCAGCACCTCAAAAATGGATTAACCGAGATATTTGCATTTTTCAGTTTTCAGCCATCAGCAAACCGCCACTTCTACTCATGTTACATAAACAATACTCTGCTACATAATAAATCACATCATTCGGTTTAAATACCAACAATTGTATTCAAGAGACCTTTATTATACGAGATACATGTAAATATGTCCTGGCGAACCCCCCCCCCCGTCTTAAGGTTTTGACTACTAAAATTTGATTGATTGAAATAACTATTATTTTGACTCATTATTAATTACAGTACTAGATATAGTAAATAGTTCTCAATAAAATTAATATGTTATATTCTGATATATTTCAGTAATTGTTTTTCTTTCCGGTGTGAAGCGGGCAGACCCGTTTTTTACATTTCTAACCTAACGCTTCCTGTTGGCAGGCTATTGAAATTGGATGAAACATTTCTTATTTCCGTTTGTATTTATTCACGGTAGTGTTGTGTTACCAGTATGTAGATTTATCTATTACTAAACTTCACGAAGGAAATCTGCTTAGTTTACGCAGCCCCTGCGTGACGGACTTTATTTTTTTAATGAGCAGCTAAGACGACTATTCGGCCATTGCTATTGGTTGGGACAGAGATTGGCTAGTTGCGCCTCTAGTGAGGAATTATTGAACAAGCTAGTCGCTGACAGTCCTTTATAGGAGCCAATGATTAATAGAAGCGATAGAACAGTTAATTAACGCCGTCACTAGTTAATTTAGTAATTTGGAGCAATAATGGATTTACTCAACTGCGACCGCATAGTATGAAAACAGTTATTAAGTATTAACTGACGACATACCGATAATAAATTGGAGAATATAGATAATTTACAGTCTCAGAATAATTTCATGAAATGCATCACGTAGTAGTTGTTTTGTGCTGTTAATTGTACTAAATTCTACATAAATGTATTCTAGTAGTAATCCTTACATAAACTGCATTAACAATCATTTTAAAACAACGTTAATATATTGCTGGTTGATTTAAAAAGTCCGTCACGCAGGGGCAGCGTTAACTAAGTAGATCTCCCACGTTTTTTTGCATTTATCTCAAAAATTAAAAGTTCAAAGAGAACAATATTTGGTATTTAAGCCTCAAATAAAATGCTTCATAACATAATAGAATATTGTTAATATGAGATAAGTAAGAGTGGGGGTTTACTGAAGACTGAAATCCAAAAAATGCAAATATCACAGTTAATAATCAAGATAGTAAAAAAATGTACATAACAACATTCACCAAATGTTAACAACATTCACAAAATTCTCCCCCTCTAAACCCCCCCCTCCCCTGGTCCGATTTCACCCGCTAACGAACTTGATCTGTCTTTTATATAGAATGATTATATATCACGTTTGGTAAAGATAAAATAAAAATTGCGACCGCTAGAGCGGTAACAGACAAATATATTATATATATATATATATATATACAGTTTTGAACGGACCTCATTTTCCTCATCTCCTGGGTAGGATCGATGGACATTTGAAGAAAAATTTCGAAAATCGCGTCATGAGTACGACATCAATAGAAAATTTTCCACGAAAGGTATATTCAAGCAAAAAAAAATGCATCATCTTCAGTGACCCGTTGTCACAACAAAAAAAATTATAACCTATCTCTATTAGTTTTTTTTTTTAAAAAAAAAGCAAAAACGAATAGTTAAAATAATCATCATTCCTAAAAATAAATAACAGCACATTAAACAATTTTTGTGAAAGGTTTTTTGTATATGATGTTATCTAGTTTTAAGAATGATGAGATTTATTGTTCTGATGATTGTTAGACTTTTTTAAAACTTTAATAGAGGTACGTTCTTTATTGTCTTTGGTGTGTCAACCATACTATTTATATTATTTTAATATAATAAAAAGGTGTATACAGTTATATTTTATATGTCAGCTTCATTTTTGTTTTGTTTTTTTAGATTTTATTTTAATTTATAATAATTGTTTATAAATGGATTCTATTTATAAAAAATTATACAAGGAATACAAAAAGTCCGTCACGCAGGGGCTGCTTAAACTAAGCAGATTTCCCACGTGAAGTTTTATAATTAGGAAATTTCAGAATAGAGAGTCCAACAGTTACGGGAAGGGCCCGAACTAGCTCTTGACGGAAACTCACGACTAGACCCAAAGTTAGCCGATCTCATCTCAGAAGCTGAAAACAGAAATATGCAAATATCTCGGTTAATATTCAAGTAACAGAATAAATGGATATAACATTATTTATAGTAAATGTAATTTACAATAAGATTGCTTCTATATAAAATTTCGATCCGACGTATAGTAAAGGAGATATTTCGAATTTTCGAAAATCCTCCCCTCTAAACCCCCCCCCCACTAGTCCGATTTCAGCCATTAACGAACTTGATCTTTATTCTTGCATAAAACGTGTAAATATCGAGTTTGGTAACGATCAAACGAAAATTGCGACCGCTAGAGCGTTAACAGACAAATATATATATAATTTTGAACGGACCTCATTTTCGTCATCTCCTGGGTAGGATCGATGGACATTTGAAGAAATTTTTCGAAACTCGCGTCATGAGTACGACCTCAATAGCTCATTTCCCTTAAGGGAAATCTGCTAAAAATCACGCCAGTGATAAAAAAAATATAAATGAATAATAGAACATTTAAATTTTAATAAGATTGGTTCTATACAGATTTTCGATCCGACGTATAATATATTGAATTTTCAAAACTCCCCCCTCTATCAATGCGTACCTGATTGCAGCCATTGACGAACTTGATCATTAGTTTAACATGAAACGTTTAAGTATCGAGTTGGGTAATAATAAAACGAAAATTGCGACCGCTAGAGCGGTCATTTACAAATTCATGTGTGTGTGTGTGTGTGTGTGTGTGTGTGTGTGTGTGTGTGTTTGTATATATTATTTTGAACAAACCTCATTTTCTTTGTGTCATAAGTAGGATTGATGTACATTTGAACATTTGAAGAAACATTTCGAAATCGCGTCAGGCAGCTGATTTTTCTTAAGGGAAATTTGCTAATAGAAGATATTTACATCCACACCAAATGTTTTTTGTAGAAATTACAAGTAATTCGTATACTCGTTTATATTGTTAAAATGGCGATATGGATGAGGATATGATTACAATACAGATTTACAAAAATGACAATATTGGCAATTTACATAAACGTAGTTCACTCTCAAAATGCAGGTACTGTACCAAAACGAGAGTTATGGATATTACAGGGCGATGATAACTTAGTAGTTTTTCACCCTCAAACCCTACGAAACAATAACAATATCCACAGCACAATAGGTAGTAGACATGCAGTATTGGTTAGACGGAGTACTTTCGGAACTAAGGGGTGCATTGTTGCAGTGCATAATGCACGGCTAATGATGATTGCAGAAACTCAGGCCTTAGAACGACGAAAGTGCACTTGAGTAAGTGAAAGAATCACTCACATCTCTCCGCAGCTAAGGAGCAAATGAAAAATTGGGAACAAATAACAGAAAGCACACAGCCGAAAGACACTTAAATCAATTCGTTTGAACAATAAACAGAACCCTTTTATTTGAATTAGGTCATACTTCATCGCCAAATTTTATACAGAGGTCGACCATTGCGGGAATAAACAGGTCTGAGGAATGTATTGTGTATTGAAGTGAGTTATAAAACTGTTCCTGTTGGGAAACTTTCCTCGGCAAAAGCTATCAAAAGAATATTGTTAGAAAAGTTATTTCCGTTTCTGGGGGCCGTAAGTTGAACAGAATTTATACGGTTACTCAGTATTCTCAACAAAAGGAAAATCTTATATCTGTTACCTTCTATATTTTATTGCCTCCTTCGTTAGAAGACTAATTTAAGAAAAATAAATACTTTTTATTATTATTTTAAAATAAAGTAAGTACAAATGAGTACGTGCCTGAAATGACAATAATAGGCACAATGAAATTAGTTCAATAGATATTATAAAAGAATCCCAGCAAGGGGTAGGTACTTCTTGGTACAGCTTAAATTGGGGTCAACACTTTTGATTTACATATTTATTTATGGGCTTCACATCAAAGGTGATCTGCCCTGTCAAAAGTCAAAAATTGTAAGAAGTGAAATAGCGAAAGTAAAATAGATAAGAGATAACTACAAGTAACAATAACAAATGCCGAAAAACAGTGACAAATAAAAAAAGCGAAATAGATAAACATTTCATAAGTGAACATAGAACAAAAAAATAGGTGATGAGCATTGTTGATGGATGATCAATAGGAAATGAATGGCTGAAAATGGTACTTTTGCAAGTGATTGCTGTAATTTCCTTTGCAGGGTAAACATCTACGTGTGTAAAAGCGCATAGAATACAATTAATGCATATAATTTGAAATCTAGTTGCACACCACAGACTTAATTTGTATGACAAAATATAGTATAAATTTTACCAACATTTTTAAAGGTACTTATCGATTATTTGGAGGCCACCTATTTAAATACGATTATTAAAAGAGAAACCGATTTATTATTAAAAATAACACTTCTAGGATTTATTTGAAGAACATAATGTAATTATAAATTAGGGTTATCCCAAAACTGGACCATGTTGGGAACAACAAAGAGTCCGTCATGCAGGGGCTGCGTAAACTAAGCAGATTTCCCACGTGAAGTTATGCAATATAGAAATATCCATACGAGAGCCGAACTGTTAAGGCAAAGGGCCGAACTAGCATTTGGCGGGAAACTCGTCCGTTATCGGCCCTAATTTAATAAAAATGCAAATATCTCGGTTAATATTCAAGATAGATAAATGTATAGAACAATATTTATAGTAAATTTAATTTACAATAAGATTGATTCTATACAATTTTTTGATCCGACGTATGGTATTTTTGACATTTTGAATTTTCGAAAATCCCCCCTCTAAACCCCCCTCCCACTGGTCCTTTTTCAGCCATTAACGAACTTAATCTTTCTTTTTACATAAAATGACTAAATATCGAGTTTGGTAACGATGAAACAAAAACTGCGACCGCTAGACCGGTAACAGACAAATATATATATATATATATATATATATATATATAAAATTTTGAACTGAACAAATTTTCGTCATCTCCTGGGTAGGATCGATGGACATTTGATGAAAATTTTCGAAAATCTCGTCATGAGTACGACCTCAATAGCTGATTTCCCTGAAGGGAAATCTGCTTAAACAGTTAAATATCGATTTTCGTGTATGTAAAATAGATATTATCGAGTTAAGAACATAAAATTTTAAATGATAACGTCATCACACTAAATATATGCATGTCCTCAAATAGTAAAGTTTTAATGAAAAACTGTATTTAGTATTTATGCTTCCGAAAAACTGGTTCATTATATAAAAGCTTATTGTTAATATGACATAACTAGGAGTGGGGCTTTACTGAATGCTAAAAAATAAAAAGTGCAAACATCTCTGTTGATATTGAAGACAGAGAAAATTTGTATATAACAACATTTATAAGCAATTCAATTTTAGTAAGATTGCTTCTATACAATCTTTCGATCAGATGTATAAAATGAAGGCATAATTAAAAAAAAAAAAAATAAAAAATAAATCGAAATTACACATCTAACTCCTTTCCCTTTACAGAACATGATTTTCAGTTTTACATAAAATGCTTTTAAATCGACTTTGGCAACGATAAAACAAAAATTGCGACTGCTTGAGCGGCTACAGACAAATATACATTTTTTACTGACCTCATTTTTCATGTATTCATCATCTCATTTGATGGACATTTGAGGAAATCTATGTCGAAAATCTGGTCATGAGACACCATCATTAGCTGATTTCCCTTAAGGGGAGTCTGCTAAAACGTGTAGAATTGAGAAAAAGCAGATGTTAAAGCCATAATGCCTTGGAAACAGCTTTTCACTTTGAGGTGATGAAACAAAACCCACCGTGGTAAGATTTCCAAGGGAAGACGGAACAGATGTAGAAACTGGTGTCACAAAAAACTTAGTCTCCTTCGTAGAGTAACTTTTTTTTTTAGTATCCCAACATACGTTTTGATGGAGGAAACGGAAGTTTCCGATGCTTTTCTGAAACCGCTTATTTAACATGAAAAACGTTAGTTTTCCAATTACAAGATAAAACACCAAAAGGTATTTATATTAATTACAGTCAGGAGCGGCTGAAAACGTTGCCCCAAGGACTCCCTGTTTATTAGCAGCACAAGAGAATAATTTGTGACTTATTCCGAGAGAGAGGGGTAGAAAGAAAGAGAGAGAGGGGTGAGAGAGAGAGAGAGAGAGAGAGAGAGAGAGAAAGTGAGAGAGAGATGGAAGAGAGGAATAGAGGAAGGGCTAGCCACTTAGCCACTAATTAAGCAAACTCTGGGAGGATTAATCAGCTGGCTGGAGGAGTTAGCTAACCTGAAGGAAGGCTACCTCCCGGCCTCTACCAACCACAACCAATGACGGCCATTTTATATTTACTAATATTAAAGGTATTTATAGAAATATTAAAAAAAAGATGTTCTCTACTTCAAATGCGGCCTCGACTTCAAAATTCAATAATATTTGAAAGCTAATAACATATTATATGAAAGGTAGCTCACTTATTGACTATGGTCTTAAATGCTGACAATGAAATTATTGTTGAAGAACAGAGCATAATCAATTGGGCAATGGAACCTCACACAATACTGACCCAGTATTATATCTGACTCCAATAAAAATGTAAGATGTATGATTAAAATAAAATACATGTCGTTCATTTCTTTGCATATGTTAACAAATATTAAGAAGGATGGAAAAAGTGGGAATGGCGAACATTTGTACAGAAGGTGTTTAGAGAAACAGGTCTTAATAACAGAAAGTCTTTCCAACAATTTCTTTATTAAAACAATAGGCTTTTCGTCACTAACGTGCCATTATCAGATGCTGACATGTCTCTTCATTGATCTATTCCCAGGTAAGTGCTGATCCAGGAGTTGCTCGGCGGGCAGCCATAATAAATTATATGTTGCTGGATGTGGGAGTGCATATCTGGGAAACAGTTCTTAATAACAAGAAGTCTTCCCACCAATTTCTTTATTAAAGCACAACTTTGGTTGGAAGACGTCGCACAGTGGTCAACGAGGCGAAAAAAATCGATTTTTCGAAATTTTTTAAAAAACAAATGAAGTTAATATTTTGAATGCTTAATAGTTGAGTATTACAACCCCATGATTAGGAAGGGTGGTCGTGCATTTTATGTTATTTAACAGATCAAACAATTCGTCACATACGTACACATATTTTTTTAGAGTAACAGTATGGCTCCTATTTTGCTTTTAAAAAATCTGTTATAAAACAAAGCTATAATTTTATATATTTTTTTCCGTTTCTACAACATGCCTAAAAAACAGCAAACGCTTTGTTCAGTTGCAATTTTTGGTTTACAATTAAATACAAAAATTTTAAGTAGATGGGCAAACAACAAAGTTTACGAATGTTTAGTAATCCACAACTATTGAGCTCCGTCATGCTCCGTTTTCATTCTTGTCTAAAAATAGTACTAATACCTTTATCTAAAAGACCTAATTGGATTTACCTGCCCCAACTTGCCTCTGTGCTTTGTCATTCAATAATTCCAACTCGAGTATTAAAAGATTGAGCTGTTCAAAAGTAAACAAAAGCACTAATACCCCCAGTCGATATTATTTATTTATTTTCCTTAGTCTCTTGAACTGTTCCAATGAGAAAGGTTAACATCCAAGATATTTTTGTTTCATAATGGAAAATTTTCATTGCACATATCGAGAAATAGTTGATATAATATTAGCAAGTGACCGTGATGTTTTTAAGTGTTTAAAACAATTGAAAAGTGATTACCCTGCGGAGTGGTAACTCCGGAGGACTTGGATGAATTTAGCAGGTATTTAAAAAAAGTATTTTTACCGCATTTTCATCGTAGATGGGTAGAAACAAATCGCACTTACGACCGCTTCTTAAAAAAAATGAAATTTGGCTGAAAAATACTATTTCAATAACGAATATTGATTGTTTAGACAAGCCAATTGCACAAAGAGGTCGGCCTGAAAAACCTTTCGAGGAGTGTGGCATACGGAGTCAACAATCGAAAATTAAACACTTAAAAGACACTTTTTCTGATGGGTTGATCACATCTGCAGCCAAGTCAATGCAGGCAAAAGAGGAAAAGCCTCCAGGTTTCAGTTCTGAAAAAGCTTTGGCGCTATTAGTGGATGCCTCTCTTTCAAAGTTACAATATAAAATTCTAAGGCAAACGGCAAAGGATCAAGGTTTTGACATATATCCATCGTACAAAAGATTACTGGAAGCCAAAATGCAGTGTTAACCTGAAAATATTGAAGTCACTGAGAGTTTGGCCAAAGTTAGTTTACAATCACTGCTTGATCATACCGTAAAAAGAATTTTGATGACATATCAGGAGACCGATTTAAATTTTGTAAGCCACGACCTTACTCTAGTCTCTAAATGGGGATGCGATGGCTCTTCAGGACATAGTGAATATAAACAGACATTTGTAGGTCAAAATATTACTGATACAAATATGTTTCTAATATCTTTTGTTCCATTGCTTTTGACTAATAAGGATGACAAGACAACAATTGTTTGGAAAAACACAAGGCCATCGTCTACAAGACATTGCAGACCCATTAAATTTGAATTTATGAAAGAAACACCAAACACAATTCGAGAAGAAGTTCAAAAAGTTAAACTCGAAATATTAACTACAACTTATTCCACTGTTATTCTCCACAATATAACTTTTAGAATTCATCATGAAATGGTTCTCTCAATGATCGATGGAAAAGTCACACAGTCACTAACTGAGACATCATCCATGGCTGTTTGTCCGATATGCAAAGCTAAACCTTCTAAGATGAACGAATTAGAAATATTATGGAATCTACCAGAATCTGAAGAAGCAACTCAACTCGGCCTATCTCCTCTCCATGCAAGAATTAAATTTATGGAGTGTGTTTTGAAAATTGCTTATAGATTACCGTTTCAAGAATGGAGAACAACGAAGGACACCAAACAAGTAATGGAAGACACCAAACGTGAAATTCAAAACAAGTTTAGAGCTATGTTGGGACTTAATGTTGACATGGTGAAGCAAGGTATGGGTACAACCAATGATGGGAATACCTCACGACGGTTTTTTCAAGATCCACCTACTACAGCTAATATAACTGGAGTGAATGAAGAACTTATTCACCGTTTTGGAGTTATCCTGGATGTAATCAACAGTGGCGCTGCTGTAGATCCAGCAAAATTTGGAAATTATTGTCAAGAAACTCCCACTTTATTTGTAAATTTATATAGATGGTACAACATGCCTAATACTGTGCACAAGGTTCTTTGGCACGAAAGCACCATTATTTCAGCTGCGATGTTGCCGATAGGGATGTTGACTGAAGAGGCACAGGAGACGCGCAACAAAGATTACCGTCAATATCGTCTCAACAAATCAAGAAAATGTAGTAGAATTTCGACTAACGAAGATGTTTTTCATATGCTACTTGTGACGTCAGATCCCTACATTAATAAATTTCGCAAAGAGCCTACAACTAAAGACAGACTAGATTTCCATCCAGAAGTGAAAAAACTTTTAGTATTAATTGAATAAATTTTATAGGAAATACATTAGTTTTTAAAAAATTTATATAAAATTACATGAAGTTGTTTAATCTTATAAAGCAAAGAATTTGTCATTAGTCTTGTAAACAAATCATAATATACATCAGATATAAGTGTGTCTTTATTTATACCAGACTCTTCAAAAAGAAAAAATAATATGTTGTTTGATATGTAATTTTTTCGCCAAACCGGCCATTTCAGACCACCGTGCGTCGCGTTATTGAGACCTGTTTCTCAAATATGCACTCCCACATCCTGCAACATATGATTTATTATGGCTGCCCGTCGAGCAGCAACTGAAACAGAAGTGATCAACAAAGCGATGATGCAATATATACGAACCTGATGATGGAAAGTTAGTACCGAAAGGCATTCTGCATTAACTAAGAAATTAGTGGGAAGATTGCCAGTTATTAAGACCTTTTTCCCAGATGTGCACTCCTACATCCAGCAACATATGAATTAAGACGGCGTTCAGTTGGTATGAGGAATTTTGAATGTGTGGAATCAATAATGTACATTTGAAAGCGGAAATAGCGCAGATTTACGATGGGTTAGTATTCGATGGTTAGAAACGAATGGAGGGAGTAATCTTACTTGCTGAAGTTCGATGATGTGTTGGAGCACCTCGGAGACCGTAGAATTGTACATGTCATGAAGTTGTGAAGACATCGTTGCTCCTTCACTGAGTTTGGTCGGTTTGCATGTTTGCACTCCCGTTAATGGCCCGAAGCCCATCTTTGAGCCACTTTAGCTTATCTTCATGACTATCTGTAAGACTAGAAGTTGACTGTTCGGCTTCTCAGCGAAGAATCCTTCTTGATCCTGTTCTCGAAGTTGGACTCTTCGGGAATCTCTCGCTTCAACTTCCTCTGGTTTATTAATAAATGGTGACGGGGCGTTGTCCAAATACGGTCACCTTCGAGTTGAGACTACAGTTAAATTTAAAGATAGAATCACAAGCGCTCTGGACGCACCAGAGATACGTTTTTAAGATATAATTGCATTCAAAATTGGCTGAATGCGACCACTCCATTATGCAGCCAGATCCACCAATCTGTCAGATCTAATATTCCGGGGTGAAGTGCAAGTGGAATTTGGGACCGCTCTAGTAGTCACAATTTTGGTTTGGTCATGATAAAACTAGATATACGTATAAGCGTTTCATTTTAATGCCTGAAATCAGACCAGAGGAAAAGATAGTTTAGAAAAGGCGAAGTCGAGAAGGCGAAATATCTCCGTTACCATGTGTCGGATCGAAAAATCATATATAAATAATCCCGTTGTAAATTTAATTTTCTATTAATGTACTTAAAAGTTGTTCTCTATTCTGAATACTACCCGAGATTCTTGTATTTTTTAATTTTAAGAGTTCGGTAGAAACCCACTTTTAGTCAACGTACTTTAACAAGCGAATATATCATAAAAGGCCTCATTCCAAGCTTAAATACCCAATATGGTTTTCAACAGGCCTTTACTAGATGAGACTACAACAGGCCATCATCTACTCAGAATAGAGGATTAGAAGGAAATTGAGAATGTATAGTGAGATGAAATCATTTGTGTCATGTCAGCACTTCGAAAACATGCTTACTTTACTCATATAATAAGTAAGTAGGAGGATTACTCGGTCCTAGCGTGGTGGAATCTTGTATGTAGTTTTGTGATATTTTTTGTTTGTTTACAAATAATTTTTAATATTTGCCTACAAATACGACTAATTATTAATATGTTATATGTTATTATGTTCTATGTTACTTTTATGTTTTGTGTTTTATGTTCCTTTTATGTTTTGTGTTCCTTTTGAGTTCTATGTTCCTTTTGTGTTTTGTGTTCTATGTTCTACGTATTTATGTTTTGTTTAATTTTGTTATTTTTTTTTGTATTGTTTTGCTTTTATTTGAGTTTTGTTTTGTTTTTTAAGTTTTATTTTAGAGCAACATCGCCAAAGCTGCGATTTTCCCGACGATTCCAAATCACACGAACCACACCAATTTGTTATTAAAGTAACAGCTGTCGTTCGTTAAGTACTTAACGAAGTATTATTTGGAATAAAGAGTTCTCCATTTGCTCAACATGAATTGTAGGTGATATTACCCGATCGGTTTATGTCTGTCTTGAACGTCACATCAACACGAAAATCAATATCTACCCGAATTGGATTCTGAAATTAAATTTCTCATGAAAGTGCCACTCACTCAGAGCATCAAGAAATGATATGTACTCCCATTCCTAATAATTATTCACCACTTTATTGGCGGAGACATTGATTTGACAGTTGTTCATTTGGGAGGGAATTACCGTTCGTGATAAGAGCGTTCAATTCGAGGGGAACGACACGGCTGCTAATTGGCCTCGTGTTGGCTGTCAGCTGAAATTCTTTACTGCCTCGCTGGAATTGAGATGAAACATCTCCTGACGTCATAAGCGGTCGCCTTTAATCCCGACAAAGCCGTGCATTCATCCAAAGAGATATAACGTTTCGCCCCAAGGAGATAAACCCGACTCGCATTAGAAACGATTACTGGGAGCCTTCATTAATAAAACAAGTATTCCAATTCAGTGTAGTAGCCATCATCTGCCCACTATCGCTGGGCAATTATGAAAAAGTAAAATCCATTATATGTACACAAACTCTATGGTTGAGGGTAATTTTCGGGGTCATAGAGGTTAAACAACCTTGGCTTGTCACGGCAAACCTCCATATTACCAGAATTTCAATTTGAATTTATCACTTTAAATATCTAGAAGAAAATTGGTTAATTAAGATTTTATGCCAAACATTTTCAAATCATGTGAATAACGTTCTTTGATTGTCCAAATTTTAAAGGAGAAAAAACTACAATTGTAAATCATAAAAATGTCCGTTTCTACTTACTGAAAAAGAAATATTTAGAATAAGTGATATTCTCATAAAAAAACAATGTTTTTTTTTTTTAAATCTCTTCAAAATTTAAAATTGTATTAGTAGGAGTTCGATAATTTCTATTTTTAAACAAACTAATAGCCCCCCCCCCCACCTTCAAAAGGTTTTGACTAGATATGAGCTCATCTCTTCGAAATAGCTTATTCGACAGCACGTGGTTCACTAAATTCTTACTCCCACCAATTGAGCATAAAAGAAAACAATACTTGCCCATGTGATTACACTACTCCATAAACAATTTAACACACAATTTACGATTACAGACTATTGACTAAGGAACGAAAATACTAAAACAAGACTTTGAACGACGAAAAGGTAAATTTCCAATTGAAGAAGACAAGTTATTTTTAAAATACTATAATTTCTTTAAAATGTTTGCAGAACATGCTTTTAATACAATTAATAGGTTGAATACTTCTTACTGCTGTTTCAACAACAATGGTTAAAATATTTACGATTGCTCAAGAATACTTTTTAACAGATTTTCCTTATTGGAAATCAGCTTTGAGGTCATACTCATAACACGATTTTCGAAAAATTTCTTCGAATGTCTACCGATTCTACCTATGAGATGACGAAATTATGAACCGCTGAAAATGATATCTATCTATCTATCTATCTATCTATATATATATATATATATATATATATATATATAAAATTGTAACCTCTGTCTGTACATTGATTTTTTTCGCGAAATTTCATGATAACATTTCGTTTCAATGTCATAGACACCATAACTGCATTTTGTTTCTTTGGTGTCTGTTTATTTGTTTATTTGTTACCTTTTCACGCATAAACAGCTGAACCGAATTTTATGAAACTTGGTATGTATATTACTACTAACCCAACTTAGACTTTAGCTATATTAAAATCCTCTGAGACAAACAGGAGTGGGGGTTATAAGGGAAGCCAGAAATTAAAAATAGCGATATTTCGTTTCCTATTGGTTTTTCGGCAAATATGAACATAACAAAAGTTGTTTATTTTGTTACTTAGAGTAACCTTTGTTATATACACTTTTTTCGTATACCGAATTATAAACGACATACACGCTAAAACTTATAGCGGAAGTGAACAACTTTATTTGGGGAAAAAAGACCCAACGGAAATAAATAAAACTCGATATATGTATTAGCACTAATGCTATCATTATAACAAGCCATACCAACATTTCTAGGGACGGGCAAGAGTGCGGGTTATAAGGGAAGCCAGAAATTACAAATAGCGATATTTCGTTTCCTATTGATTTTTCGGGAAATATGAACATAACAGAAGTTATGAAGCACCTCAAAAATGGATAACAAAAGTTGTTTATTTTGTTATTTAGAGAAATTTGCTCAACAATTCTTTTCAATATGAACTACCAGGTACCTCACCTGGAAAAATTAATTCAAATGTATGTTAATATTTTGTACTTAATAATTCAAATCTATGCATAATGCACAGGAAAGGGGAACTATGACAATATGGAGAATAGTGAATTCTTACATAAAAAATTAATTTTATTATTAACAAATCCACAAAAGCGACGGGTATTAACCCTAAATACTGGGACGGGTAAATGTCAAAATATTGTGCAAAGTTAAGCCTTACCAAAAAAATAACATCACCATTTAGCCTAAAATGAATTCCCGGGCGAAGCCGGGTATCTGAGCTAGTATATATATATATATATATATATATATATATATATATATATTTGTCAGTTATCACTCTAGTGGTCAGCTTTTTTTGTTTGATCGTTACCAAACTCGATTTTATGTATGTATGTAAAAAGAAAGTAATTGGCTGAAATCAGACAAATGGGAGGGAGGCTTTAGAGGACTAATTAGGGGAGGATGTTCGAAATATCTACTTTATTATACGCCGGATCGAAAAATTGTATTAAATATAAATGTATTATAAATATTGCTATGTACATTTATTCTCTATCTTGAATATTCATCGAGATATTTGCATTCTTCAGTTTTCAGCATTAACCAAACCCCTATTTCTACTAATGTTACACAAGCAATACTCCGTTACGTAATATACCACATTATTCGAAGCGTAAATACCAAATATTGTTTTCAATAGACCTTTATTAAACGAGATACATGCAAATATGTTGTGGTTACCCCACCCCCCACCCCGTCTTAAGTTCTTGGGCTACTAAAATTGAGACTAAAATTATTCTGATTCATTATAAATTACAGTGCTACATATAGTTAATAGTTTTCAATAAAAATAATATGTTATATTCTGATATATTCCAGTAATTGTTTTTCTTACCTGTAAGAGGTTGACAGACCTGTTTGTTTACATTTCAGACGCTTTCTGGAGGGAGGTTTCTTATTATAGTTTGTATTTATTCTCA
Organism: Riptortus pedestris; assembly: GCA_019009955.1. Lineage (NCBI taxonomy): Eukaryota > Metazoa > Arthropoda > Insecta > Hemiptera > Alydidae > Riptortus > Riptortus pedestris. Next base: position 122,286,827 of record CM032232.1, read on the forward strand.
TGAAATTGACGGTTACAAGTATGTAGATTTATCTATTGTTAAACTTCACGAGGGAAATTTGATTACTTTACGCAGCCCCTGCGTGACGGACGTTTTTTTTTAAAGACTAATAATTTTCTCTTTATATGTTTTTATTCCTATTTAACGTTATTATTGTTAATTGTTTATATTTAACTTTTACTCTTGAAATAATTTATATATAATTTATTTGTAATATACTACAAATGCATTTGAAATGCTAAGTTGCAGAAAAATAAACGGCCTTCTTATAGGGTTACTATTGAAAGGAAACATATCTATAATAGATTGTACAGATTATATATATAATATGTTAATCAATTTTTACATATACTCCCACACATAGCACGCACCAATTGACGAATTCAAATAACGAAGTACAGTGAAGAGTGACACGACAAGAAGAAGGAGAGAGGGAGGGATATTTGATAAAATAGGTGAAGAGAAATGACACGAAACCATAGGGTTGACAGATTTCAGGGATAAAGTCTGTCAGTGGGTAAATTAGTTTTTGATCTGCGGAGGTTGGTACCGCCGGCAGATGCCTCCCCCCCACCAACTGTCATCCCGCACTTCCCTTAACCACTTTTACAATATGGCAACGAGTGGCTCTTGACAGGTGGCCATGTCACCACTCACTCTCCTCAAAATATCTATGTCAAAAGGGTTTTATAGCACTCAATACGAATCAAAAAGTTACATATGGTATTAAAAAAAAATAGTTGAGCTGCAGTCATAGAATATGTTCCTACAGAGGAAAACAGTTTTTCATTGTGAACGTTCGTTAATAAAATTAATTTTAATTCAAAAATAGTCCGTCACGCAGGGGCTGCGTAAACCAAGCAGATTTACCACGTGGTTTTACAATCTGCATACTGGTAACACTTAACACCACCTGAGAAAATTAAGCAAATAAATACAAACGGTAATGAGAAATCTTTCAGTCAAAAAATGTTAGAAATCCAAGAACTTCAACAGAAAATATTTGCGTTCATCTCGTATAATAAAGGTCTCTTGAAAACAATATTTGGTATTTAAGCTTCGAATAAAGTGGTTTATTATATAAGAGAGTATTGTTTATGTGGCATGAGAAGGAGTGGGGGTTGGATATGGCTGGAAACTGAAAAATGCCAATACCTCGGTTAATATTCAAAATAGATATTAAATGTATATAACTATATTTATATTAAATTTAATTTAGAATATGATTAGTTCTATAGAAATTTTTGCTTATAGTAAGGTAGATATGTAAAATCACCCCTCTAAACCCTTCCTCCCACTGGTCAAATTTCAGGCAATGATGAACTTGATATTTCTTTTTAGATGAAATGAATAAATATTGAGTTTAATAATGATCAACCACAACACAAATTGCGACCGCTAAAGCGTTAACAGAATATATATATATATATATATATATATATATATATATATATATTTATTTATTTAGAGAGAAAGAGAGATAGGTAGATAGATAGATAGATGCTTTTATTGTCATAGGACCAATGGACCTCTCTTACAGACAATAGACATGTATGTATACTATAAACTGGTTACTAATACTATAAATCAAACTAGACTACTTATAAATTAAATTAAAACTTATCCAAAAAAATATAAATATATTATATATATATATATATATATATATATATATATATATATATATATATATATAAATAAATCTAATGTACAAACATAAAACTAAAAATATAAATAAAACTAATATACAAACAGAAAACAAAAAATATAAATAATATTAATATACAAATGTCATTATGATGAACTAAGATACATGTCATATCCCCATCTCGGTCGTTAGAATATGATTAATGCAGAGAGAGAGAGAGAGGGAGAGAGAGAGAGAGAGAGAGAGAGAGAGAGAGAGAGAGAGAGAGAGAGAATTTTGAACGGACCTCTTTTTCGTCATCTCCTGGGCAGGATCGATGTGCATTTGAAGAAGTTTTTCGAAAATCGCCCCATGAGACAGTCCTCAATAGTTGATTTCACTAAAGGGAAATCTGCTAAAAACTAGCTGGGGCTGCGAACCCTAAGTATATTTCCCAATTACAGGTATGACACTCTATTGAACTCATCTCGCCATATATTCTCCGTTTCTATGTAAGCCTTTGGGTACAAGTGGGGCTTTACGGAAGTCAGAAAGTAGGAACAACTCGCTTAATATTTTAGATTCATATTGGAGAAAATGTATTGAACAACTAAATCATGAATATTTCAACAAGATTTCTATTATAACATTTTTCATTTTGTCTCAAAAAAAAAGAGAAAAATTCGAGTATTCCTCCGCTTCCTATACCTTATCTGATTTCAATCATTAAAGAATATCATATTTGCAATAAGATTGGTTTACTACAAAATGTTTTCGATCTTACGTATAATAACGTAGGTATGTTAAATTTCCACCCTTTGTATCCATTCTCCCAGTAATCCGGTTTCAGCTATGATCTTTTCTTATACAAAAAACGTTCAAGAATCGAGTATATATTTGTCTGCGCGTGTATTTTTAGCATATTTCCCTTAGGGGAAATCAGCTATTGATGTCGTACTCATGGCGCGATTTTCGAGAATTTCTTCAAATGTCCATCGATCCTCCCCAGGAGACGACGAAAATGAGGTCCGTTCAAAATTATATATATATATATATATATATATATATATATATATATATATATATATATATATATATTTGTCTGTTAACGCTCTAGCGGTCGCAATTTTTGTTTGTTCGTTACGTTAACTCGATATTTAAACGTTTATGCAAAAACTCGCGACTCTGGTAGCGAACTAGTGTAACTACTACGGTCAATCATTAAAGTACCACGTTCGATGAGGCTTTACTCAGGTGATTTAAAGTATGGCGCTCTACTACATTGATCTGGGGGCGGCCTCCATACATATAACATATAGCATATCTCCTGAGTAGGATTGATGGGCATATCATGAAATATTTCGAAAATCCCACTTTGAAAGAAAATTTGCTAATATGGGTTTGAGATAGGAACGGGAATTTCAATTTATTTATATCGTGCTGGGAAAATAGAAGGAATTTGAAACCTTACGTTCAACGAACGACGGTGGGTTCCAATAAGGCTGAGGAAGTTTAGTCAAAATGAAAATCATTTTGTCAGAGATAGTGCGAGTCGGGTTTGAGACGCGAAAGGATGAAAGCGGGGGAGAGAGAGTATAGGGTAGAGATGGACTCGGGTAATGAAGTATAAGGAAGAAAGGCGAAATAAAGTGATATATTGTTGACAGCTTCCAACGATGAAATATGTCAGTGGAGGTATTCATCATTTTTCTGAAGATGATGGTACGAGAAACCAACAATCACAAGTTAAGGTGATCTCCTAACTTAAGACAGACGCCTCGCAACTCCAGAGGTCTTCTATTGCGTAAAATATTTCATCAATTTTATAGTCCACTACAATTCCCTTCAGTTTCTAAAACATTTATTACTATTTATTAACGCTCTGTTATATGATTGTATAGCTAATTGGGGCATTTTATCTACAAGAGTTGCCCTTTCCTAGCCAGGGTGCGACTATAGATTTTACTTAGTGAATTCGTCAATAAATAAATTCCATTGTCCATGTGGGAATCGAACCTAGGTTTACAATGCCTCAACTCACATGGCTAATTCCTTTTGATGGTGTTGGGATATTAATTTGATAATTAGTTTCGCTATTCATAAGAACCTGTCGAGACCTATATTCCTAGACAGTCACTAATACGAGACCTATATTCCTAGTCGGTCACCAATAAGAGACCTATATTCCTAGCCGGTCACCAATACGAGACCTATATTCCTAGCCGGTCACCAATACGAGACCTACCTTACTAGTCTGTCACCAATACGAGACCTACCTTACTAGCCTGTCGCCAATACGAGACCAACCTTCCTAGCCGGTCACCAATACGAGACCAACCTTCCTAGCCGGTCACCAACATGAGACCTATATTCCTACCCGGTCACCAATACGAGACCTACCTTTCTAGCCGGTCACGAATGGGAGGCCTATATTCCTAGCTGGCCACCACAATACGAGACCTACCTTTCTAGCCGGTCCCCAATGCGAACTCTTCCTTTCTAGGTGGTCAACAAGACGAGATCTATCGTTTCATCCTAGCCGGCCAGGCATCATCAGGAGACCATCCTTCAAGCTCGAACCAGAAGAAAAGTCTATTTACCATACTATATGAACGTTCCTAGTTACCCGCCTACAGAAAAACAGTCCAATATTACGCTCTACCTGTTACCGTTATAACGTTACCAACAAGGTGAAATAGAAAGGTATGGGAGAGGGAAAGATAAAGAGATAGGAACTCAGTGAGTGTAAAAGAGTTATTGCCTTTCCGAGGAACAGCTTCAAATGAGGTAGTACTTGGTTTTCATTGGTCTAGACTGATGAATGTTTTATTGATTGATCTATCCTTTATTTGTAGGATCATCTAATAATGGCGTCAATTTATGTTTTCCTTCGGAAAGAATTCGTCCAGCGATACACTCAGTTCAGTCCCATAGTTGTCCTCAAAATATTTCCTGTGTTACATCTGGTCCCGTCAGGTGGTTTTTGCTCTTAATGACTTCCTTACGATCTGTCAAGTATTGTTGGGGATGACCTTCTGTACATTGGCTGGCAGCGGGCTGTATATGACTTCTTCATCGTAATATTGCAGTTGCCCACAGGAAGTACTCTTAGAATGTTACAACCCTAAGGTGTGGAGGTAACATGCATTCGTCAGTGAACGTTATACTCCCAAAGACGCAGGCTTTACCAATGAAATTCATAAGATATAACAATACAATATAAAATAAGCGTCCCAATAGAGAAATAAAGATAAGTGGCAACGTTAAAATTAAATAAACAGCTAAGCATTTCAATAAAGTAGTCTTAAAACATCCCGATATATGTCATTAAATATCTAAAAAACAACATAACGAAAACACGACAAGAAACATTAGAGAAACTACAGGAAATACTTACAACTTCTAAGGGGTAATAATAATAATGACGTAACCTTCATAGACAACTTGTTTGTTGGTCGTTATTTAACCCCCTCCCCTTCCTATGTAAGGACAACCCTTTCCTAGCCTAGATATGACTAAGGGTTTTATTTAGCGAGTACGTCACTTAATAAAATATTAATGCCTACAAGGAAATCGAACTAATGTTTATAGGTTTACCAACTTTCCTGCATTAGCTCCTATGACTAACCTGAGCCACTGCTAAAAATGAATTAAAATTAATTCAGAATCATATCGCGTCTTGGTTGCTGCTTTGACTACTTATACTAAACTTATAAATTATTACAGTTGTATTATAACCGTCCATGTATACAAGAACTGAACATGCAGATACAGTGCTACTTCTGTAATACACACGAAATTGATAACTTATATCTACATGAAAAACATGAAAATAAAAGTCAAAACATAAATATTTAACCATTAAACATTTTTTTAACCTTTGTCTGATATTTCAATATATGAAAGTGTTTATTGAAGAAAAAGCATTCCATGAAAGCTTCACTACATTGATTAAGTATTTTTTTTCCCGTGAATTTATATTAGTTAAAGATCAAAATATGTCTGCAATACAATATATTTCCCTTTTGAATGAGGAATCATTGTCAAACAATGAGTCATATTGGCAAACAATGGAATGTTTCCCTTCAGCAAACGACGCCATACTTGGTGTAATTTATAACGTTCCTCGAATCTCTTTGGAATTGGCAACCTCTTTGCTAATTAAAATGGCTACGGGCGTACATAATTTTACTCATTACTGCTAATTAGTATATCAAAGCTTCGTTGTATGGCCGTGTCCCGTCCAATTGATTATTGTTCTGTAATCAGGCCACACCCTCAGGTTGTTCCTTTGAAATGGAATGTCTGGTTTCCAAGTTTAATGAACAAGCGAATTCTTTGAGTTCCGATTGGTTTTTACGTCACATCATAGTACAATAAAGACATCCGTCGACATGGATCAGTGGTTGACCGTTGGACTTTAGAACATGGTCAGCACTCGAATGACAGACCGCAGAGTTTACACCGGTTCGCTACCAGATCGCCATGGAGTCGTGGAGACAGTGAACTGGTGGGAGTCTAGTGAGTAAATCACTTTGAAAGGCTGTCGGTATGACGAAGGGTATCGACCCTCCTAGATTCCATTGCCTAGGAAACTAGCTTTCGGTGATTGACCTCTGCCAGCCCTAGGCGTCAATGTGACCTGTTAGTGTACAGGAGGAAACTCCTTCCAGTCCTCCTTGGTTAACGGGGGTTGTACGTCGAGGTGGTCACTCCCAATGTAAAACTCTGATAGCGGATCCTTTGAGTACGGCTAAACATCTGCTGATTTGTCGAGGAGCTCAATAATGAAGGACACATCCATGAATACTGTAACCCATTTTGTTCAATGTCTTTTAGAAGTGAATAAGAAATGAATTTAAAAAAATCTCAATTGATAATCCAAAAACGTCACTCGTTCAAACAAGCGGATGTTCGTACACTAAAATGCTGCATTTTACTTTAAGGTGACACACTCCAACGAACTGTGAAAGAAATTATTAAGGAGGCTTGTAAACATTAATATTTATGTAACGAATGTTTTACAAGCTCAAGGTCTAAATTTAAAATTTCATTTTATTTGGTTTGCCAAAGAGAAATTAATTTGTTCTGAGCCAACGCCATTTTATTTAATTTACTCCTATGTGCAATTTATATATTATTAGTACCAGGTATCAGTTGAATTTTCATTGAAATTATTGTGTCCTACGGTCATATTTTTTTGTTGTTTTTTTTAAACTGTAAAATACTATTCAGACTACTAATTATTACTACTCTACATTATATAGAATTGATAATGACATTTAAACAGAGAGAAATAAACAAGATATAAATAAATTAGTTTTGAAGAGAGAGGAATTAAGAAACTGGAGAGAATTCTCCATAAAGGCGGGGCAAATTAGCCCTATTATTTCAGCTTTATTGCAATAATTCCTACATTTATCTGAATATCAAATGCTATTTTTCTTCAGGAAAGTAAAAATTTCTTATGTTTAGAGCTCCAATTATGTATTTATTAGCAGACTTTCCTTAAGGGAAATCAGCTATTGTAGTCTCTATAGTAAATAGAGACGGGTTATCGACAAGTATACATCCCTTTCTACCCAGGGTGGGACTAAGGATTTTATTTAATGAGTTCATCACTAAATAAATTCCTGTTGCTCAGGCGGGAATCGAATTCGCCAAACTTTGTTAACCATGTGAGATTAAGGAAAACACTTTTAAAGTACAAGGCCCCTGTTTGGTCCACTTCATGATATCATTTCATATAAATATATATTTCTAATGCTAGCCGTTTTAGAGTTGTGCGATTTACATACACACGCTAAATGTTTCGTAAACGTAATAAAAACAGAATTGTAATTGAAACAGAACTTCATAGAAAAAGAACATGTAATGTAATAGAGAAATAAAGCAGAATTTCTCCATTGCATTTATATGGTTCTTTTTTCTGTGGGCCAATAGTTAAGTGCCAATGCTGTCTATTTAGGAAATTCGAATTTTGTTCTCTGAACCAAAGACCATTCATATAAAAGGCATTATTAGCATTCATAAAAAATGGCGTCCTCGTATTATATTGCTTTCTAATCCAAAGACTACCATAAAAGGCATTCATAAAAAATGGCGTCCTCGAATTATATTGCTTTCTAATCCAAAGACTACCATAAAAGGCAATCATAAAAAATGGCGTCCTCGAATTATATTGCTTTCTGAACCAGAGACTACCATAAAAGGCATTATTAGCATTCATAAAAAATGGCGTCCTCGAATTATATTGCTTTCTGAACCAATGACTACCATAAAAGGCAATCATAAAAAATGGCGTCCTCGAATTATATTGCTTTCTGAACCAGAGACTACCATAAAAGGCATTATTAGCATTCATAAAAAATGGCGTCCTCGAATTATATTGCTTTCTGGACCAGAGACTACCATAAAAGGCATTATTAGCATTCATAAAAAATGGCGTCCTCGAATTATATTGCTTTCTGAACCAGAGACTACCATAAAAGGCATTATTAGCATTCATAAAAAATGGCGTCTTCGAATTATAAGGCTTTCTGAACCAAAGACCACCATAAAAGGCATTATTACCATTCATGAAAAATGTAATTCCTGAATTATTTTTCTCTCTGAACTAAATACCACTATAAAACGCATTATTAGCATTCATGAAAAATGGCGTTCTCGAATTATTCGCTCATGAGAACAAGCAGGGAACAAAGAGCCTGAATTCGGTAACACAAAATGGGGAGCGTAATATAAATTGGGCCGGAGCTAGTTCTAAATGGAAATGGTCCTGGGGAGAGACCGGCAATAATCTGAAATGGTAGGAAATGGAGGAGTCGATTAGTGGAGGAGTAATGCTATGGTTAATTAATAGAATTAATATTTGAGGCAAATGGCTCGTTACTGAACGATCTCTTATCTCGCCCGCAACACTCGGCGGAGTCCTAATTTAAAACGCTCCCTCACTATCGATAGCTATGGCCAACGAGTGATTTGATAGAGTCATGCAATTTGATGATTGCTTTTCAATCGTTTCCCTCTTCCCCCACCCTCTTGTTCGGCGGGAATCAATCGCACAAATTACAGGTACTTTGAACCATTGGTAAGCAAAAAACCTCTCTCTGGATATAAATGGAAGAGCAAAAATTTAAATTTTTCCTATGCATATAATAGAGGAAGCGTGGGTTAGAAGGATTTACTATAGAAACGCATAAAACCAGTCATGCATAAACACGAATGGAAATACACAAAATATATATATATCCATGAAACAGCCCTCTGTATAAATAAACAGATTTCAACAGAAGATATTTCACATTTTATCCTTTATTTATGCCAGAAAATTCAATTAATGTATTTATTCTTATAGTAATCTCATTTCTGACTGAGTGATGCATCAGTTGAATTCTTACCATAAGTTTATCATGTTATGGCGAAAACGCCGTGCATGGAAAATTATACAGAGGTTATCCGTATTTAAGAAGTGAGAATTAGATGAAAGGAGCCGTCCTATGGGAGTACAGTTGGGCCCGGTAGCGTCTCATTGACGCCCATCTAGATCTAGGCTGCTCTGGACCATTCTCTTTTGATCCTTCCGCCAGTCTATAAAAGCGGCCCAGCTCGGCCCATCAGTTAGTTTGTTCTCAGTTCTCTTTAAGATAATAACAGTGTGTTCAGCGCAACTTCAATGAACAATGCATTTAGTTTCAGTAATGTGTTTTATGTAAAGAACAGTGCTGTGTCGTGTTATTTGTGAAGACCAGTGCAGTGCCGTGTTTTTGTGAACTTCAGTGATCGTGAGTTATTTTATACTCTGCAATTAAAAGTGAAATTATCAGCCCATACTGTGAGTAATTGTTAAGAATTATTTACCAAATGTGTATTGCATTGCCAAATAAATTGTGCAGTGATAAAGCTTGTGTGTTTAATTTTGTAATCCAAAAGAACTCTTACAAACAACGTAACAATATATACGCTGGTATGCTCATTTTTGCAAATATTTTCAGTATTGTCCTAACATTACAATTTTTTGAAAATGTTATGTGTTAAGTTGTGTAATACGCGGTCTATATACGGGCTACAGTCATGTAGTAATTCAGTCAAAGTATATGGCAGGTCTATGTGAGTCCTTAGGTAACAGTCAGTTAGTATATGTTTTATTGTACGTCTACAGGTACAATGTTGACAGTAGGGCACGTCTTCTCCAGTAAGTGTGAGTCCGTCGTGAATGGCCAATTCTTAACCTCGTTAAAATTACTCTTCTAAATAGCCTTTTTGAGGAAGGGCATTCGCGATGTACGTTCCCTGAAGGCAGAAAACTAAAAAAATGCAAATATTTCGGTTAAAGTGATTATTTCCAGTTGCAATCTGCATTTTGCCACTTGAATGGAATCCACTGTAGAAGAGTCCAAAGTATTAATGGCCTTTCAAACATATGCATGTTTGTATCTTGTAACTCAATTTACTTATTAGAATAAATAATTTCAAATAAAATACACACTCTTAAGCAACGTAACGTTATTATTCTTGATATACAAGAATTTCATGTTATGAACCAAGTCTTTTCTAATATATCATAGACTTCATTATATGTCATATATCAAAATTGCCTCGAAAAGGCATAAAAGGACCTCAGAAGGTACCAAAAAAAGAAAGGCACCTTGTTTTGTTTGTTTGTTTATATTTATATTGGTTAACTATACTAATGTACTGGTTTTTGATTGGGAAAAAAAATTAATAAAATTCTGTGGTATCTTTAATTTTGTTCTCTCCTTTTTGCTCTCTCTCTTTCTGTTGCATTTCTGTCCCTTGTGAATCACCTTAATGTAAGTTAGTTTTTAAAATTTATATTTAATATTTTACACACAATTTACTTCAAATAGACTTCTATATGAATATTTTTGTTAAGTATTAGGAATGTAATTTATATTTAGTTGCTTCTTTTCAATTCAAATTGTCTGTAGATAATTTATTAATTTTATTTATTTATACAGGAGCACCCACAACTAGGCGATTTGGCTCAAAATTTAACAATGTAATAAAATCCATATAATAGAGAAATAACCAACAACAAAACAAAAATTATACACGATAAATAACCTCTAAATACAAATAATAAAAACAAGAAATATTATCCTATTCTACAAATAGTAGTATAAATGGTATCAATTTTAAATGATTTTATTATTATTATAAAAAAAATATTCCTATTTTGTATTATATATTTTATTCTTATATACTAGTACACTTATATTATCTGAAATTATATTAAATTCTAACAAAAAGAGATGTCAAATTCAAACAGAAGAGAAGTTAAACTTTATAAAACAAATTCAATTTCTTAAGATGGTTTAATTTCTCAAGATGGTTTAGAGTTTTGTCGATATGTGGGCTTCTGTCCGTAAGAAGTTCGTACATGTGGGTCTCTGCGTTTAACACTCTTTGTGTTTAATGGTTCATGGCATGTTCTGCAGAGAGGTCACTGTAGATAAATACATTTTACTTTTTCTCCCCAATTTATAAAAATCTGAGAAAATTAAATGCCAAGATTTCTGAAGCCAACTAAGAAAACAAATGGTTATTTCTTCACAATTAAAACAAAGTATCCAGTAATTGTCTTGTCTTCAAAGAAGATAATAATTTAGCCAAACAAGGTTTAAATGAAGTTAAATAAAATCGAATTATGTGCTTTTATAAACTGACACAGTCTTAAATATGGATGGTTTCTGTATGAAAATCCTTTTCTGAGAAATTGTTGATGATAACAATTAGTGCAGTAAAGTTTTCTGTTCAAGAAAAAGATGGTGTAATTAAAATAATGACCCGGAGATGAAGTAGATCTGCTTGAATTAAGTCATTTTCTTCTTTCTCTCTCTCTCTCTCTCTCTCTCTCTCTCTCTCTCTCTCTCTCTCTCTCTCTCTCTCTCTCTCTCTCTCTCTCTCTCTCTCTCTTTCTCTCTCTCTTCTCTCTCTCTCTCTTCTCTCTTCTCTCTCTTCTCTCTCTCTTCTCTCTCTCTCTCCTCTCCCTCTCTCTCTCTCTCTCTCTCTCTTCTCTCTCTCTCTCTCTCTCCTCTCTCTCTCCTCTCTCTCTCTCTCCTCTCTCTCTCTCTCTCTCCTCTCTCTCTCTCTCTCTCTCTCTCTCTCTCTCTCTCTCTCTCTCTCTCTCTCTCACTCTCTCTCTCTCTCTCTCTCTCTCTCTCTCTCTCTCTCTCTCTCTCACACACACACACACACACACACACACACACACTCCCTGCCTCTTTCTTTGTACATAAGGGCCCCCCCCCCCCCCCACTTAACGTAACCTCTGTAAGAACGCTTCCTTACAATTTCTTTGGTTAATGTGAAGTCCAATTTCCCACTTGCGTTATGTATTTTCATTTATCTCAAAACGTGAAAGTCCAATGATAACAATATTAGTTATTTAGATTTTGAATAAAGTGCTTTATAACATAAAAGCAAATTGTTAATATGGATGGGTAGGTGAAAATTCAAAAATCTCGGTTAATATCAAGATAATGAAAAAAATGTACGTAACAACATTTATAGAACATTAGATTTGGAATAAGATTGGTCCTATACAATTGTTCGATCCAACGCATAATAACGAAGTATTATGAATTTTCGAAATTCTCCCCCTCGAAACCCTCTCCCCCCTCCTTGTCTGATTTCAGCCGTTGAAGAACTCGATCTTTCTTTTTATATGAAACGATTATATATCAAGTTTGGTAACGATAAGACAAAAATTGCGACGCTAGAGCGGTAACAGACAAATATGTAGATATATATATACAATTTCGAAGGGACCCCATTTTCGTCATCTACTAGGTAAGATCATTCGAATATTTGAAGAAAAATTTCGAAAATGAGTACTTCAGGTCGTACTGGTTTTCCTTAAGGGAAATATACTAATACAATGTAACGATAAATTGAGATGATAGCCGATCTCATAGTGTATCATAATAAACCTGATATTCTCATTATTGACAAGATCAATAAGACTGTCAATATTACTTACATTGCAGTTACGAACGATGATCATATTAACTAATGGCCAAGTTATACTAACACGACCAAGAATTGGACATACACTACTGACACACTCGTATTGGAGATAAAAAAAAAAAAAAAAACTCCAATTGGTCAGACTTCCAATGTTCCCCTAACACTCAAAGACATACTTACTGATGCCATCAACATATTGACTTACAAATACCTCACGAATTACTGACGAAGGGTAGTCCATTCATTCACACAATACTTCAACACCTTAAGACTATACACTTTTACACAAAAAATATAATATTTTATTTGCTTTTAGCATTTTTCCCTAAAGGTAAAGTTCGTTAACGGCTGTAATCGGAGGAGTGGGTTTAGATGGGAGAAATTTGAAAATTCGAAATTGCAACTATTGAGGTTGTACTCAGTCATATCAAAATCACACACACACACACACACACACACACACACACACACACACACACATATATATATATATATATATATATATATATATATATATATATATATATACTAGCTCAGATACCCGGCTTCGCCCGGGAATTCATTTGAGGCTGGATGGTGATGGTATTTTTTTGGCAAGGCTTTACTTTGCACAATATTTTGACATTTACCCGTCCCAGTGTTTAGGGTTAATACCCGTTGTTTCTGTAGATTTGTTAATAATAAAATTAATTTTTTAAGACTTCACTGTCCTCATTATTGTTATATTTCCCGTTTCCTGTGCATAATGCATAGATTTAAATTATTAAGGGAAAATATTATAATAATATACTATAATTTGAATTAATTTTTCCAGGTGAGGTACCTGGTAGTTCATATTGAAAAGAATTGTTGAGCAAATTTCTCTAAATAACAAAGTAAACAACTTTTGTTATGTGCATGTTTGTCGAAAAACAAATAGACAATGAAATATCGCGAATTTTTATTTTAGGCCTCTCTTGTAAACCCTACTCCTGTTCTAACCTAAGAATTTTAATACAGCTAATAATCATGGAAGAATTAATGCTAATTGACATACCGAGTTTTTTTAAGTTCGGTTTAATTGTTAGCGCCCAATGAAATAGTTGACTCCCGCTTTAGTTTATAGTGTATATCTCGTTTATACTTTGTTAAAAGACAAAAATAAATATCACAAAAGTTACTCTAAATAACAAAATAAACATTTTTTGTTATGTTCATATTTGCCGAAAAACCAATAGGAAACGAAATATCGCTATTTTTAATTTCTGGCTTCCCTTATAACCCCCACTCCTGTTCGTTTCAGAGGATATTAATATAGCATAAAGTCTCAGTTGGATTAGTAGTAATATACTTACCAAGTTTCATAAAATTCGGTTCAGCCGTTTATGCGTGAAAAGGTAACAAACAAACAAACAGACACCAAAGAAACAAAATGCAGTTATGGTGTCTATGACATGTGAAAGGAAAAGTTATCGTGAAATTTCGCGAAAAAAATCGATGTACAGCGAGAGGTCATAATTATATATATATATATATATATATATATATATATATATATATATATATATATACATAATTTTGAACGGACCTCATTTTCGTCATCTCCTGGGTAGGAACGATGCACGTTTGAAGAAATTTTTCGATAATCGCGTCATGAGTACTACCTCAATAGCTGATTTCCCTCAAGGGAAATGTGCTAAAACGCTTATGAATGAAGCACAGTATAGGATACTACGGGGACAATTTTAAATATTAGCTAAAGTCGAAAAAGATGCTTCAGATTGCATGGGCGTTTTCCAGATGTGGATTTATATTATTTATTCCTTGTATATTTATATATACTTATATATAAACTATCACACATTAGCGACACACACTTAAGCATACACTGAATTACGTTTGCGTCGGTTAGACACAGATGGTTTTTGTTCCAAACACAACTATTGGATTAACCTGAGCTTTAAATATTCCCTTTAATTTCCGAAATGCATTCTTTAAAATGTCCTTTATGCCCTGTGCAACTTTTTTTATACCCGTCAGCTATGAACCTTATTGAACGAACATACCCGAGTTTATGTTTAGCCTTCCCAGAAAACTCCCTCTAGTGGACAAGATGGAAAAACGATGTTGCAATCTCTGCAATATCTATTCACCTCATACAAATACAGAGCTATTCCCGGTTCATCTGGGACATTTTCATGGAAGGGTAGAGCTGTCCCATGTCACCATCCATTCTAAATGTAACCAAGAATGGAAGTTTACATTGGAGTCAGTTCATCAAATTCCGTAGCTACTCTTGGTTTGACCGGGGGAGGGGGATGTTTATTTTTTAAGACAACAAATAACACTGAGTCGTCTAATGGCTGGGAAGCGGCTAGGTGAAGATAAAATCCAACTTATTTGAAAAAAGTTTGTTCATTCGTTTCAATTAGACTCTTCTTCAGGTAGTTATTTGCAGATATCCCTTAAGGGAAATCAGCTATTGAGGTCCTACTCATGACGCGATTTCCAAAAATTGCCTTCAAATGTCCATCGATCCTACCCAGGAGATGATGAAAATGAGCTCCGTTGAAATTTATATATGTATTTGTCCGTTTTTGCTTGATAGTTACCAAACTCGATATTTAAATGTTTTATGTAAAAATAAAGATCTAGTTCGTTATTGGCTGAAATCAGACAAATGGGTAGGGAGGGGGGTTAGAGGGGAGGATTTTCGAAAATTTGACATATCTCCGTACTATAAGTCGGATCAAAAAATTGAATAAAAACAATTATATTGTAAATTAAATTTACTATAAATATTTTCGTATACATTTATTCTTTATGTTGAATATTAACCGAGATATTTACATTTCTATTGTGTGCGCGGATAACGGACGAGATGAGATCGGCTAACTTCGGTTCTAGTCTCCACTAAAAGCTAGCTCGGCTGTTTCGGTAATTGTTAAGCTCACGTGAAATTTCTATATTGTAAAACTTCACAATCTGGGAAATCTGCTTAATTTACGCAGTCCCTGCGTGGCGCCCATTTTATTATAGGGATTTGTCAATATACAATCTACTACACTGATTGTCTACAATTGGCTTGTTCATGTAAACTGCCAAGTACAATCTGGGCGAACGAAAGTCCGTCACGCAGGGGCTGCGTAGCTAAGCAGATTTCCCACGTGCGTCACGTATTTGCATTCATCTCAAAAAATTAAAACTTCAATAAGAGCAATTTTTGGTATTTAAACTTGAAATAAAGTGCTTCATGTTATATCAACTTATTGTTAATATGACATGAGTACGCGTGAGGAGGGGGGGGGTTTACAGAAGGCCGAAAACTAAAAATTGGCATACATTAAATAAACATTTTCCAGAAAAGAGCACCAAATATTACTTGATGGCGTCATCACAATATTTATGCGAAATTGGAAGTACAGTAGAGCGTCGATTATCCGAACTAATGTTGTCAGAGGTGGTTCGGATAATCAAAAGTTCGGATAATCAAAATTTTTATTTATTTGTGTTTTTTTTATTTTCTTATAAATAATAAGGAAAAGGGAGATCTAAAATAACTTCGAAAAAAACAATGTTTATTTATTTAAACATAATATGTATGAGCATAGTGAAGAAACGAGTGTTATGAAATACATACATACATATGTATAAGTTGTCTAATTGAGCTACATGTACAATACAAATACAGTGTACACCTCTCAAAAAACGGTTTGAAACTGAAAGTAAGCTATCCACAACCAGTTGTATGAACGGAAAGGGTTTCACAGAATCTAATGCAATGAACAAATTAGGTAGTGTATACAGTTCTAAGTAAACCAATGCGCATTCAATGTCTAATTTCATTGAACACACATTGAACCGGATACAAATATGTAACGAATCAGTTTCTGAGAAATAATTAATGATTGCTTCCGTTATAGACGTTCTGAGAAAAATAATTTTATTTTAGTTTAATTTTACTCAAAGTACAATAATTATAACATACCAATAAGTAAATTAAATGATCAGTTTAATTAAAATTACACATTTAAAAAACAAAAAAAAAAAAAAAAAAAAAAAAAAAAAAAAAAAAAAAAAAAAAAAAAAAAAAAAAAAAAAAAACTGGTTCCGATAATTGACGTTCGGATAATCGACGCTCCACTGTATTTCACAACATAAGGATCCGATAAAGAAAAAGAAAAATAGTTATTTAAGATTTGAAGTTTCATGATATATTGACTTACTGTACGATGACTAAAAGTGATGGTTCACTAATGACTGGAAACTAAAAAAATCCAAATATCTCGGTTAATATTCAGTATAGAAAAAAAAAAATTGTATAATAGCGTGTATAAAAAAATTAAATTAAGTATAAGATTGTATCCTATATGATTTATCAATCCAGCTAATAATAACGGAAATATTTCGAATTTTGAAAATCTCTTCTCAACACCTTCTCTTACGAATACGAATCCAGGCGTTATCGAACTTGATCTGTAGTTTTACATAAAACTAAATTTAAACATCGAGTCTGGTTATATAATAGTCCGTCACGCACGGGCTGCGTAAACTAAGCAGATTTCCCACCTTCTGGTACGACACACTAATAACTCACTGGTGCAAAAATCACTAATAACTCGCTTAGTAATTGAGTTACGAGAAAATGTTTAGAAAAGCAATTGCAGAGCATCAATAGCTTAACAAGACTTGTCCAATAACATTTTTTCGATGCGACTCATAGTAACGGAAATATTTTTAATTTTAGCAGATTTCCCTTAAGGGAAATCAGCTATTGAGGTTGTACTCATGACGGAATTTTCGAAATTTTTCTTCAAATGTCCATCGATCCTACCTAGTAGATGACGAAAATGAGGTCCGTTCAAAACTGTATATATATATATATATATATATATATATATATATATTTGTCTGTTACCGCTCTAGCGGTCGCAATTTTTGTTTGATCGTTACCAAACTCGATATTTAGTCGTTTTATGTAAAAAGAAAGATCAAGTTCGTTAATGGCTGAAATCGGACCACGGGGAGGGGGGGGTTAAGAGGGAAGGATTTTCGAAAATTCGAAATATCTCCGTTACTATTCGTCGGATCGAAAAATTGTACAGAATCAATCTTATTGCAAATTAAATTTACTATAAATATTGTTCTTTATTCTGTATCTTGAATAGTAACCGAGATATTTGCATTTGTATTCTGCGTGTGGTCACCAGTAGGCTATGTTCGGACTTTCCGCCGAGAGCTCTGGTGGCCGTTTCCATAACTATCCGTCCCTCGTGAATAGGTTTAGAGGTTAGGTTAACTGTGTTTTGGGGCTAGAAACTACTGGGTTATTACGCCCTAAATAATGTTTTAGGTTTAGAGGTTTCTTACTACTACAGTTGTTATTAGGCAGATTTCTCTATTGTAAAACTTCACGTGGGAAATCTGCTTAGTTTACGCAGCCCTTGCGTGACGGACTTTTTTTAAATCCCCCAACCCTCTAAGCCCTCCCCCTTATTTCTGTTCCGATTCCAGTAATTAAATAATGTTATATTTATAAGTGAATGAAAAATTAATTAAATATCGAGTATGGTAAAAAAAACAAGTGAACATTTTCCAAGAACATAAACTGTTACAGGAAGACGTTATCACACAACGTACTTGCGAGGGCCGCACACAGTAATAGTTCAATGAAAAGAATAATTTGTTCTTGAGTTTATAATAAAGACGTTCATGATATAACAACTTATCGTTGATATGACAGGAGTAGGAGAGGGGGTTCACTTAGGGATGAAAACAAAACACATTTATCGAGTTATCGGTTAATATTCATGATAGAGAAATATGTATATAACAACATTTATAGGTATCATAATTTGCAATAAGATTAGTTTGATACATTTTTTCGATCAGACGCATAATAACGATGATACTGTGAATTTTCGAATTCCCCCTTCTAAACTACCCCCTTCCACTGGTTCGATTTTAACAAATAACCGCGTATTTAACATAGACCGCGTATTACAATACTTGAAACAAAACAACATTTTCAAAAAATTATAATGTAGGGCAATACTGAAAATATTTGCATATAATAATTATATGTTATAGGTTTAATATGTTATATGTGTTGAATATGTTATATATTAAATATGTTATGAGTTTAGGTTATATGTTGATTATGTTATATGTTATAGGTTATATGTTAAATAGGTTATAAAATATGTTAGGATATGTTAAATAGGTTATATGTTAAATATGTTATAGATTATATGTTAAATAGGTTATATGTTAAATATGTTATATGTTAATTATTATGCTGTATATTAAATAACTGATTCGTCGCTAAATCGCCCCTGTTAACAAATAACGGACTTGATCTATCTTTTTACATGAGAAGTTTAAATATTGAGTTTGGTTACGATTAATCCAAAATTGTGACCACTAGAGCGGTAAGAAACAAGTATATATATATATATATATATATATATAAAATTTTGAACGGACCTCATTTTCGTCATCTCCTATGTAGGACCAATGGACATCTGTGGACATTTTTCGAAAAATCACGTCACGAGTATAACCTCAACAGCTGATTTCCCTCAAGGGAAATCTGCTGAAAATATGGACACGTTCAGCTTTAGCGATCGTGGTAATAGATTTGAGTATCACGTTAGAGAATGTTTTTAGTTGTTGTTGCAATCCTTGCTAATCCTAGGCAATAGTCTGAACTGGATTTCCGTATTTTCATGTGTGCTTTTCCCTATCATCCGAGGGATTACACGGCATTCTCAATTCAGTCCTAAGCGTGCTTTTATTGAATCACCCTAAGCTTCTTTTATTATTTATTGCCTTGTCTTCCTCTTTCTCAAATCCCATGAATTTAATTTGCTAAATAAAGTTGTCTCCTACTTCACCTATATTTGTGATTTAAATGTTTACCTTTTGTGTATTTAATCAAATCTATTTAAATTATCTATTTTTAGGTTGTGTTATAATAATAGAAGAATTATTTTAATAAAAGAGAAGCCATTAATCCTAAGTTTATTTATAGTATTTTTGGTTAATAAGTTTTTCTGTATAAATCAGTTAATTTTGTCAAAGTTCCTACTCTAGAGAGTACCTATGTTTTAGCAGATTTCCCTTATGACGCAATCTTCGGGAGTATTAACTGAGATATTTAGATTTTATAGTTTTACGATTTCAGTAAACCCCCACTCCTACTAGTGTCATATTAATAATAAGCTGATATATCATGAACCGCTTTATTATAAGGTTAAATACCAAACATTGTTTTCAATAAGGATTTATTATACGAGGTTCAAACAAATACGTTCTGTTGACCCTCCCCCCTTATTTTGTTCGTGAAGTACTACAATTTGAGTGATTGAAATAGAAATTATCCTGATTCATTTCACATTACTCTACTCGCTACGGTAAATAGTTTTCAATAAAATTTATATGTAATATTCAGATATATTTCATTAATTGTTCAACTTTCCGTTGTAGAATAATTTTATCTATTCAGCGCTGCGAAGTTGGCTGCCCTATTTGTTTAAAATTTAGACACTTACCGTTGTAGATATTATTAACTTGTAAATTCACTGAATGATTTCCCATTACCGTTTGTATTTATCCCCTTAACATTCATGGCGATGTTAACAGTGTGTAGATTTATATGTTGTAAACTAAGCAGAATTCACACGTGAAGGTTTACAATAGAGAAAATTCACGAGAGCCGAGGAGTTAAGGAAAGGAGTTTTTGGTGGGAAAGTCACTATCGTCCATTAGCCGTTAATTTAATAAAAATTCAAATATCTCAGTTAATATTCAACATAGAGAATAAATGTATATAACAATATTTATAGTAAATGTAATTTGCAATAAGATTGATTCTGTACAATTTTTCGATCCGACGTATAGTAACGGAGATATTTCGAATTTTCGAAAATCCTCCCCTCTAACCCCCCTCTCCCACTGGTCCGATTTCAGCCGTTAACGAACTTGATCTTCCTTTTTACATAAAACGACTAAATATCGAGTTTGGTAACGATTAAACAAAAATTGCGACCGCTAGAGCGGTAACAGACAAATATATATATATATATATATATATATATATATATATATATATATATATACTAGCTAAGGTACCCGGCTTCGCTCGGGAAATCATTTAAGGCTGAATGATTTTTGGGCAAGGCTTCAATGTTTACAACTACACTTCCCGTCGGCGCACATTGTTTTGCTGTGAGGGTCAGGCAGGCGACTTATAAATGAGAAATTTTATATTTGAAGAATAAATAAAAATGTGTTCCTAATCTATCCCTTGCCACTTTTTAACTCACCTTTTTGAATACTTCAAATCATAATCATGGATAGTATTTATTACAATTAAATATCATCTATAATAAAACTTATTTCCTGTCAAAAACCAATCCGAGCACATATAGTTTAAGCATAGTTTAGCACGTAAGGTTATATTCATAATAGTAGATCTCAGTGGTAATCACTTCCCGTAATGCCCAGCATTTCACAGGAAATTAGTAAACTCAATTAACTCTATTAGCCTCCGTCTATTTCCGCTCTCGCATTAGAGCTATCAACACTCTTCTCCTTAAATTATTGATTCAAAATATTATTGTAATAATTTATCTACCTGATGGAATTAAATAATAGTGTTACCCTAAAAATAATTTCAATTATATTCAAAAAGCTAGTCGAGGGGAAGAGATCGTAGCCGTCCCTGCAACCTAAGTAATACTTTAAACAATCATATCGAGTTTAAGAGCATTTTGTCTTTTGTCATAATGACATTAACGTTTAATTGTTATGATAGTACATATTTGTTTCAATATCATGAAGATATCGGAAATAAGATAGTATATAACCAAAATCAAAGAGTTTGATTCCCTACTACTTCCCCTAACACTCCTTGAGGAAATTCAGCACGATTTTTTTTTTAAATAATACATTATACAAATTAAATAATGGAAATGCTCTTATAGTTTAAATTTCTATTGGAAATAAATAATAAAGTTATTTTCTAGGGGAAAAAAAATAAATGAGGCGAAGGGGGAGGGGGATTTATAATCTCACTAATCCGAATCATACTTAGCACTAAATAATCGAAATAGATAAGGCTAAAACATAACATCATTTGTCATAATATGCCTATATTAAAAACACTTAAATAAGTACTAATAAAATCGTCGACTCCCGCTATAGATTTAGCTTATATCCCGTATTTACTTCATTTTATGACATAAGTGAATGAAACAAAAGTTGCTCTAAATAACAAAGTAAACAACTTTTGTTATGTGCACCTTTGCCGAAAAACAAATAGAAAATGAAATATCGTGAATTTTTACTTCAGGCCTCCCTTATAACTCCCACTCCCGTTCGAACCTAAAAATTTTAATATAGCTTATAATCATGGGAGAATTAATGCTAATTGACATACCGAGTTTTGTTAAGTTCGGTTCAATCGTTAGCGCCCAATAAAATAGTTGACTCCCGCTTTAGTTTATAATATATATCTCGTTTATACTTCGTTAAAAGTCAAAAATGAATATCACAAAAGTTACTCTAAATAACAAAATAAACAACTTTGGTTAGGTTATTTGCCGAAAAACGAATAGAAAACGAAATACCGCTATTTTAAATTCAAGCCTCCCTTACAACCCCCACTCCTGCCGTCCCTAGAAATGTTAGTATGGCTTATTATAATAAAAGCGTTAGTGCTAATACACATACCGAATTTTATTCATTTCAGTTGGGTCTTTCGTCTCAAATAAAATTGTTCACATTCGTTATAGGTTTTTGCGTATATCTCGTTTATAATTCAGTATACGAAAAAAGACTATATAACAAAAGTTACTCCAAATAACAAAATAAACAACTTTTGTTATGTTTATATTTGCCGAAAAACCAATAGGAATTGAAATATCGCTATTTTTAATTTCAGGCTTCCCTTATAACCCCCACTTCTGTTCGTCTCAGATGATATTAATATAGCCTAAAGTCTAAGTTGGGTTAGTTGTAATGTACATACCAAGTTTAATAAAATTCGGTTCAGCCGTTTATGCGTGAAAAGGTAACAAACAAACAAACATATACAAAAGAAACAAAATGCAGTTATGGTGTCTATGACATGTGAAACGAAAAGTTATCGTGAAATTTCGTGAAAAAAATCAATGTACAGACAGAGGTTACAATTTTATATATATATATATATATATATATATATATATATATATATATATATATATATATATATACTAGCTCAGATACCCGGCTTCGCCCGGGAATTCATTTGAGGCTGAATGGTGATGGTATTTTTTAGCAGGCTTTACATTGCACAATATTTTGACATTTACCCGTCCCAGTGTTTAGGATTGATACCCGTCGCTGCCGGTGATTTGCTAATAATAGAATTATTTGTTCGATAATTCTTCACAGTCTTCGATATTTTTATATTTTCCGTCTCTTATACATGTAACCATGGTGAATTTTTATATCAAGCCTCTCTTATAACCCCCCTCCCGTTCGAACCAAAAAATTTTAATATAACTTATAATCATGGAAGAATTAATGCTAATTGACATACCGAGTTTTGTTAAGTTCGGTTCAGCCGTTAGTGCCCGCTAAAGTTTTAACGTATAACTCATTTATACTTAGGTATACGACAAAAGTGTATATAACAAAAGTTACTCCAAATAATAAAATAAACAACTTTTGTTAAGTTTATATTTGCGGAAAAACCAATAGGAAACGAAATATCGCTATTTTTAATTTCAGGCTTCCCTTATTACCCCCACTCCTGCCCGTCCATAGAAATGTTGGTATGGCTTATTATAATGAAGGCCTCACTGTTAATACACATACCGAGTTTTATTTAGTTCGGTTGAGTCTTTTTTGGCAAATAATATTGTTGATTCCCGCTATAATTTTTAGCGTATAACACATTTAAACTTCGGTATACGACAAAAGTGTATATAACAAAAGTTACTCTAAATAACAAAATAAACAACTTTTGTTATGTGCATATTTGCCGAAAACCTAATAGAAAACGAAATATCGCTATTTTTAATTTTAGGCTTCTCTTATAACCCCCACTCCTGTTCGTCTCAGAGAATATTAATATAGCCTAAAGTCTAAGTTGGGTTAGTAGTAATATACGTACCAAGTTTCATAAAATTCGGTTCAGCCGTTTATGCGTGAAAAGGTAACAAACAAACAAACAAACATACACGAAAGAAACAAAATGCAGATATGGTGTCTATGACATGTGAAACGAAAAGTTATCGTGAAATTTCGCGAAAAAAATCAATGTACAGACAGAGGTTACAATTTTATATATATATATATATATATATATATATATATATATATATATATATATATATATATATATATATATATATACAGTTTTGAACGGACCTCATTTTCGTCATCTACTAGGTAGGATCGATGGACATTTGAAGAAAAATTTCGAAAATTCCGTCATCAGTACAACCTCAATAGCTGATTTCCCCGAAGGGAAATCTGCTAAAAATTGAAACAGTACCTGGCAGCGGAAGCAATCTTATTTGTAAACATTTGGCATATTTTTCAAAACTCTAAGCCACCTGATAATCGAGATAAAACAAAAATATCCAAAACCGTATCAACCAATTTTTCTTAATCTCTTGGGTCACGGCTTTTGGAAGAAACAATATGTATAAATTGTCTGAGAACGTGCAATGGTTTCAATTAGCAGATTTCCCCTAAGGGAAATCAGCTATTGAGGTTGTACTCATGACGGAATTTTCGAAATTTTTCTTCAAATGTCCATCGATCCTACCCAGGAGATGACGAAAATGATGTCCGTTCAAAACTGTATATATATATATATATATATATATATATATATATATATATATATATATATATATATCTTTACCAAACTCGGAATTTAATCGTTTTATGTAAAAAGAAAGATCAAGTTCGTTATCGGCTGAAATCGGACCAGTGGGAGGGGGGGTTTAGAGGAGAGGATTTTCGAAAATTCGAAATATCTCCGTTACTATACGTCGGACTGAAAAATTGTACAGAATCAATCTTATTGCAAATTAAATGTACTATAAATATTGTTATATACATTTATTGTCTATCTTGAATATTAACCGAGATATTTGCATTTGTATTCTGCCAGAAGGCTATGTTCGGACTTTCCGCCGAGAGCTCTGGTGGCCGTTTCCATAACTATTCGTCCCTCGTGAATAGGTTTAGAGGTTAGGTTAACTGTTTTTTGGAGCTAGAAACTACTGGGTTATTACGCCCTTAATAATGCTTTAGGTTTAGAGGTTTCTTACTACTACAGTTGTTATTAGGCAGATTTCTCTTGAACTAAAAACTAAAACTTCACGTGGGAAATCTACTTAGTTTACGCAGCCCCTGCGTGACGGACTTTTTTTCTTGAAGGTGGGTTGGTAGGTATGAAACATGTTGGGCAAAGAGTGAATTGTGAATAAAGTTTGCAATTAGTTGTAATAAAGAATGTGTTTTCATTGGTGCCCCTTGTCATTAAAATGAGTAGAATTTTTATTTGTTCGAAAATAGTGTTCTTAATACAGGGGAAACAGAGTACGCCTATACTCAGATGTGAGTAGTACTATACTCTAACGATGGTACATAATCAATATTAACACACACTTTTGGAAGTTTCGGAAATTGAAAAAAAAGAAGTAAAAAACAAATTTAAAGCGAATTACAGCTGTCAAATCGGTTATCACTATCGTGTTTGTTTACTCCGAATGAACGTATATATATGTTCATTGAATATATAATTAGGACGTAAGAACCCAGTAGTATTTCGCCAAATAAAACTATCAACCGGACATATGTTTATTGAATCTTGTCTTGAGTCTTCTTGTTTATTCTTTATATGCTTCCTTGTAAGTGCAAGACATTTTACACTTTCTTCATTACATATTGTTGCAAAAATTAAATACACCAGAGAAGGAACCACGTGATTGGGGAATGCGGAGGAGTTCAAAGAAGTGCCGGTAATTGGTCGCGCCATTACTAGTCCCTTCTAGCCCTTCCTGGAAAAGCCTCCGTCTCACCCTGCTCCTCTATTTAAGCTTGTACAGCTCAACCTAGTGGAGCCGGTAGAATCTAGTTAGGGACTTTCAGGAACTTCTGGACCTTTCTTTGGCTAGCCCCTTCTACAGGCATTTATAAGAGACCCTGCCAGTACCTCAGGCTCAGTTTATGGTCAGACTTCTTGATGGTCACATCAGTGCTCCAGTGCGGTAAAGTGTTATGCCGTGAAGAACAGTGTTGTGCCGTGACTGTAAGTAACAGTTTAGTGCGTGTTTAAGACAGTGCAGTCCCGCGAAGTAAAGGACAGTGCAGTGCACTCGTTTTATGTGAAGTTCAGTGACCGCGAGTGAATTATTGGACTGTGAAATCTGAAGAACAGTGACACTATCAGTGTAATACTGTGAGTAGAAATAGTTAAACAAGAGTATTGTGCATTGTGAAATAAATTGTGCAGTGATAAACTGTGAAACTTGTTTGTGTTTAATTTTGCAATCCAAAAGAACTCTTATTATCGACGTTTATTACTGGTTTTGTAATAACACTCCCTTGACGATAAGACATATACCGACAGAATGCCGAAAACGACAACACCAGGACTTCCCCAACGACTTACAAGAACTATTGACGGAAGGCAGCCCACTCATTAACAATATATTCTCATACTTACACAAAATTGAAATATATGATAACATTTAACATGCATTAATCATCCACCAACTGTATATGTTTTTTTTTTTTTTTTTTTTTTTTTTTTTTTTTTTGGTACTTGTTATTATTAGTATCATTGCTAAGTTATGTGCTACTATTACTTGTTGCTGAGGTATATGTTATTATTACTTGTTGTTTAGGTATTTATTATTGTCCCTTGTTGTTAATGTATTTGTTATTATTACTTTTTGCTAAGAAATTTGTTATTATTACTTGTTGCTAAGGTATTTATTATTGTTACTTGCTGTTAAGGTATGTTTTTTTGTTATTGTTACCTGTTATTACTTTTGAAAGGGCAAATCACCTTCGATGTGGTGTCCATTAATAAATAAATTGAAATTGAAAATTGGTTTTGTAATAAAACGTAACAATATATATATTCTTACTCTTAATAAGTATAATAAATTATTGTTATAATTAATAAATTGTTTTTAAGCGAGCATGTTGAACGAATTTGAAGCTATAAAAAAAAAGTATATTTCAAGTGAGATAGAAGAGGTAGTTTTGAAATTCCAGGTGCTCAAAGGTGAATAATGTATTCACAAAAAAGTCGATAATACTCCACAAACAAATATGTTTATATCTGTGAGTTAACAAATGTGATAAGTAATATTCCAGGAGATTGGTTCAGACGTAGAAACCTCTGATGTTAAGTGAGTGTTCTGAAAGTGTCATCACATGTAGAGGTTGTAATATGAAGCTATTTCGGGAGCTCAGGTTGACCATGCTTGCTAAGTCGTTGGGACACTTGGTAAACCTAGAGTCGTCAGTTCGATTTCTTCCCGGCTAATAAGAATTTATATAGTTATGAACTCGTTACATAGAATCCTTAGATCCACTTTGGCTAGGAAAGGGTGGTAACAAGTTAATAGTCCCCCCTAGAGGCGAGTAGCACAAAGAGGACGTAATTAAATAACTAACATAAAGCCATTCCGGAATAATTTATTCAATTGTCCGTCAATCTTACCTAGGAAATGACAAAAACGTGGTAGATTCAAAAGTTTGACTTTTCGAAAAGACGAAATATCTCCGTTACTATAAGTCGGATCGAAATATTGTATAGAACAAATCTTATTACAAATTAAATGTACTATAAATATTGTAATATACATTTATGCTCTACCTTGAATATTAACCGAGGTATTTGAATTTTCGGTTTTCAACCTTCAGAAAACCCCCACTTCTACTCATGCTACATAAATAACACTTTGTTATGTAATAAACCACATTATTCATAGCTTAAATACCTTAAATTGTCCTAGTCTTAAGTTCTTGGACTACTAAAATTGTTTTGATTGAGTTAAAAATTATTCTGATCCATAATAAATTACAGTACTAGATATAGTAAATAGTTCTCAATAAAATTAATATGTTATATTCTGATATATTTCAGTAATAGTTTTCCTTTCCCGGTAGAAACTGGCACAGCTGTTTGTTTACGTTTCAGACGCTTCCCTTTGGGAGGTTTCCTATTATCGTTTGTATTTAGTCATTTGATATTGACTATGCTATTGTGTTACCATTACATAGATTTATGTATTGTTAAACCTCACAAGGGAAATCTGCTTAGTTCACGCAGCCCCTGTATGACGGACTTTAATTTAAATTTCAATCTTGTTCACATTGTTTCTGACTAAGTGAGAAACAGACAGTAATATGATATGATGTGATCTGGGCGCCATTTCAGCACTGTTCATCCCCGTGCAAGGGGCTCTCCTTATTTAAAAAAATAATTAATATGTTTATATTTCGAGAGACATGTTCCCATTTCTTGAAAACATTATAAAGAACGCAAAACAAAAAAAAATAAGTAACAATTGCTAGGATGTCGAGCCGTGGAGCAGAGGAAGTCCAGAATTGGGAAAATGTCAGATTAAATCTGTTTTCAATTCGGATTTCGAAACACATTTCCATCAGTTTTGGTCGAAGTCGTTAACTAAGTGTAAACAATGGACGAATCCACTCCAGCAGTTCGACCTGAAACATGATTAAATCAAAACAAAATCTCACTTTCGATTATGAACCAATTAATCTGTTTGTATCCATTCATTTGATTGTTCAGAAAATTTGAAATTTTCATCTATGTAATTAATTCTATTGTCAGGTGGATAATGGAAATTTAGCTTTACCGTCGTCTGTGAGGAAGATTATCCGAAGTTTAGCTACAATTATTATAATACGGTGGCCAGTGATATCTGTGATCATAGCATACATCATACATTCTTCATTTGCCTTAAAAACCAGTAAATTGTACATTACTAGAATAACTTTGTGACAGGCACCCTTCCAAAAGTCACAATCAGTCGCGAGTATCAGCAGCCGTTAAGAACTCCAAGTGTTTTTGTTTTTTATTGCTTAATATCGTTCGTATGTGTAATGGTCATTAAAAAAAGGTCATTTTTAACAATAAAAAACGTTTAATAGAAGATAAAAATGTAAAACATAATTTTCTTCGAAACGTTTAAAAGAATAAAAAGTTCCTTTTAACATCTTTGAAAGTTATTAGAGCATTAGTTAGGAAAAAAACATAGGATCTGATAAATGATTTAAATTGCATTGTGAGATACATACGTTATGTGATGACGTCATCAGTTAAGATTTTTCGTTATTTACTCAAAATTGTTTCTTTGATCTACCCCTATTTATCGTACTCGATATTATCCCTTTCACTCAACACTGAATATCTTATTTCATATGGGCGGAAATCAGACCTGGAATAGTGATGGTTTAAAGGGAGGGGGATTCGAAAATTCAAAATATCTCCGTTGTTATAGGTCGGATAGTAAAATGTTGTAGAACCAATCTTGTTAAACTATTGATGTTCTACAATGATCATTTATGTTTTTTTTTTCTTATTCAAGTAATAAGCGAGTTATTCGAACTTTCTTGTGTTCTCCATTCAGTAACCCTCCCCTCCCCCTATGTACTTACCGATTTGTTTTACATACAAATAGAGAATATGTGGTGAGATGAGATCACAAGTGTGTTATACCAGCACTTGGAAAATCTGCATTGCTTACGCAGCCTCTGTTCGAATGACTTTTGTACTTCCTTGCCTCCAGAAGTTGATTTTGCTCTCATGCTTCTTTTTGACCCCTTCTTAAGAAATAAGTTTTGCAATTAAACTTCTAGTTGTAATATTAGAAACGCCCTATTGGCATTGGTTGTATTCATATGTGAAGTCACAAATTATGTGTGGGAAGTTCAAAAAATACATGACATTTAACCTTTCAATTGTGTCTTTATAATATTTCATTAGCGTTGCATGCAATCTATTGCTGATCTATTAATAAAACATAGGTGCATTGTGAGTGTACCTCATTTATTAGACCAAGAATCCATGAAAAGTAAATAACTTTTCCTTGGTGGCTTCAGGGCTATTAAAATTGTATTAACTGATGTGTATTTTTTAGCTTTGCCGATAAAAGTCGTGATTTTGACGCAAGACTAAAGCAATGTCAGAGATCAGTGAGTTGATGTCTGGTATTGTTGTAGATCTGATCAAATTCGTCAATTGTCTTGGGGGTTGTTTCAGAGTGTCTTATATGATTTAAATAGTTCTCAAACCACTAATGGCGAAAATATAAGCCTTGCTGTATGTACGGATTCCGAATTGAATTGAAACAGATTACTGTAAGGTGTGACGTAGAACTGTTCTGGTGCCCGAAGATAAACGACGTGCAAGAGTTGCCTCCCGCCGTCATCAGTAATTACTGAAGACCAACCAATTAACCCTCGTGTAGCTGCGGCAGCTGTAACTTAAGAGACGGGGCCCTTGGGGAACACGGGAGAGGGTGAGAAACTGAGCGGCTAGGTCGGGGTGCGAGATTAGTTGCTGCGAGATAAGAACCAAGCTGCGCCCGGGCTGATAACGCCTAACACCAAATATATATTATTGGATTTCGGCGTTGGGCGAGGCTTGGTGCTTGCTCGGCTTCCGAAAGAGAGAGATACAACACGGTGGGAGCTGACTAGTTGTTAATGGTCGAGTTAGCTAGCAATTACTCCAGGGTTCGGGGGGTGGCAGAGTCCGACTCTCCATCTCTTGTACTTAATAATGATAACAATGATACATGGACCCCCTCTCACCCGGGGGTCCCAATACACAAACATTCTACTAACCGACCCACAAATATATTGCACGCTTAGGACCGCTTGAAATAGAGAGATTAGGACCCCTCCAATACGCAAGCTGTCATCATGATACATTGGCTGACCCAAAATACACGTCGATATCTGCCCCGATGCTTACCGTAATTAATGGTATTGCCCGTGAAATAGTCTTGGAATGTTTATTGATTGAAATTGTAGCCAATAAAGTCTTAACTATGCTCCGAAACAAGGCCAGGTATTAAAGGACCATGGGAGATAGCTTATTAGCAGACTTCCCTTAAGGGAAATTAGCTATTGAGGTCGTACTCATGACGCGTTTTTTGAAGAAAAAAAATCCCTAAACGTCCATCGATCCTACCCAGGAAATGACGAAAATGCCTTCCGTTCAAAACTATATATATATATATATATATACTACTTATTCTGGATCGAATATTATTTATATATTCTTCATATTTTATGGTAAGGGTCTCCAATAAAATAACATTTTTTTTTCTGTGGAAACTTTATTGAAACATGTAGGGCAGTTTCACTAAAGTTTGAACCGAAAAAAAATGTTTTTTTATTGGCGACCCTTGCCATAAAATATGAAGATTATATATATATATATATATATATATATATATATATATATATATATATATATATATATTTATGTGTGTGTGTGTGTGTGTGTGTGTGTGTGTGTGTGTGTGTGTGTGTGTGTGTGTTTGTGTGTGTGTGTGTGTGTGTGTGTGTGTGTGTGTGTGTGTGTGTGTGTGTGTGTGTGTGTGTGTGTGTGAACGCTCTAGCAGTTGCAATTCTTGTTTGATCGTTACCAAACTCCATATTTACGCGTTTTATTTAAAAATAAAGATCGAGTTCGTTAATGGCTGAAATCCGACTTGTAGGAGTTTACAGGGGAAGGGGATTTCGAAAATTCTTAATATTTCTGGTTATCATGTGTCGGATCAAAAAATTGTATTGAATCAATCTTATTGCAAATATAATTTTTAGTAAATGTTGTTATGTATGTTTTTCCATTATCCTGATTATTAACCGAGCCATTAGTTTTCGGCCTTCAGTGAACTCCCACTCCAAGTCATTTCATATTAATAATAAGCTGTTATATTATGAAACTCCTATTTTTAAGACTAAATACCGAATATTGTTCTCATTGAACTTTTACATTTTTAGATAAATGAAACTACTTGATGCAACGAGGGATATGTGCTTAGTTAATGCAGCCACTGTGTGACGGGCATTTATTGGTTATAAACTTCCGCTTTGAATTATTTTTTTTTACTTTCATGAGAAGGGATCAGAGAACAATACTGTAAAAGCAATAATTAAGGTTTAATAAAGCAGGAAATGACAATTATGGGTTATGTGACACAAAGTGAGTTCAAGTGAGGTTATACATAGAAGATCCTCTGAAGGGGGGATCGGAAATGATAACCTGGACCCCATGGGGTAGTTTATACAGATGGTTTATTGATAGAGAAGTGAGCAGGAGTGCTGGCTCCATTAATATGGATTAGTGCTGGATTCCACGGAGGACTACATGGCCATCACACAAACCGAAATAGTTGCCAAAATGAAAGCAAATAGAGTTACAAGAGACAAACATTCATCCGTTTGAAAAGCTATTAACACGTTGGACTCTTCTACAGTGGATTCCATTCAAGTGGCAAAATGCAGATTGTAACTGGAAATAATCACTGGAACTACGTTTAAAATTAAGCAATTCAAGCCAAAATTCTTCTATTTTATTAAATAATGTCTCACCAAAACTGCAATGTTGTAACAATATGAATTACACCCTTTCAATTAATTGTGGTATGTTAAAAATGTCATTTTTTATCCAGACAGGAGTAACACTGTCGATTCTATACTAATTATTAAGTAGGTACGTTCTATTAACTAATTTTAGTTAAGTGGCCCAGGTTAGCTACGTGGTTAAATCGTTGGCATTAATCTCGCAGGGCTAGTGGCGGGTTCGATTCCTGCCTAGGCAATAGGAATTTATTTAGTGACGAACTCATTATATAAAATCCTTAGTTCCAATCTGACCAGGAAAGGATGGTAACCTATAGGTAACCCGTTTCAATTAACCTTAGAGCACAAAGTGAAAGTAAATAAATAATAATGTATATGGTATATTAACGTTGGCATTAATCTCGCAGGGCTAGTGGCGAGTTCGATTCCTGCCTAGGCAATAGGAATTTATTTAGTGACGAACTCATTAAATAAAAACTTTAGTCTCACCATGGCGAGAAAAGGGTGGTAACCTGTAGATAACCCGTCTAAATTAAGTTTAGTGTCAATGGTGGACGTTAATAAATAATAATAAGAATTACAGTTCATCTGCATAAAATAATAATGTTTTATTCATTTTACATATTTAAAAGAAACTTCTGCAAGTGCGAAACACGGTTAAAAATTTTATTACTAAGTATATCTTCCACAACTCAAAAAAAAAAAAGTGTATTCATAGAATGTTGGAATTTCATCTTTTATTCTAACATTTAGTTGGGTACCTCTTATTACTGATTGAAGGGGAGGAAGGGTAGAGGACGTCGAAAAGAAAATATTTCAAATTTGGAGATACAATAAATTTATAATGGACATTTTTTGTAGAAAAGATTCAAAATTATGATCTGTGACATTTTTCGATCCACAGTTTTGGAACGAAAATATCGTTTATGGCTTTCAAATGAAATAATTTTAAATAAAGTGGATCCAAACATATTGTTTATTTAATCCAATAGGAATCAGGTCATCCCCTTATCAATTTTTTTTATTCATATTTGAAATTTTGATCAGTGAATTAATAATAACATCACAAAATGCATATGCAATACATTTCTAAAAATAATGAGTTCGAATTACAAAAAAAACAAAAAAAAACGCATTTTAGTATTAAATGAGGACTCTAAGGAGTCCCGTACGTTCTATAGTATCACGTTGAAAGCCGATATTTAATTAATTCAAGTGAAATAAAAGGTGAGGCTCGTTAATGAATCATTATATTCTAACGATACAATTAGTGGTACAGAGGTTAGAGTTAATATAAATTCGTAAATATATCGGTTATAACGCGTTTACCTAAAAGATGTAATATGGACAATTTTTTGACAATGTAATTTCCAACAATTACGATCCAATACATGCTATTCTAAGTAGAACATTAATGGTCTTCTTACTTTAATAGCAAGGGCTACTTTTTTTCTGGCAATTTTTATTTGAAAAAGCAAATAAGTTTCGTATTCTTCAGGGGTCATTCCCCTATAGATCCCCTGATAGAAATCAGCTATTCAGGCTTTACTCATACTTTCCTCAAATGTCCATCGATGATACTACCTAGAACATGAGGACCGTTCAAAATTAACACTCTAGCGATCGAAATTTTTGTCTGATCGATACCAACCTCGATATTTAAACGTTTCATGCAAAAATAAAGATCATGTTTGTTTACGGCTAAAATTGGACCAGTGGAAGGTGGGTTCAGAGGGGAATTTCGAAAATTCGAAATATCTCCTTTATTATGGGTCAAATTGAACATTTTTAAAGAATCAATCCTATTGCAAATATAATGTTCTATAAATGTTGGTATGTACATTTTTTCACTATCTTGACTATTAACCACGTTTCAAACTAAGCAATACAAGCCAAAATTCTCCTAATTTAATAAATAATGTCTAACCAAAATTCAGGTAAAACTAGAGTGGCGAGTTCGATTCCCGCCTGGGCAAAGGAATTTATTTAGCGACGGAGTTCATTAAATAAAATCCTTAGTCCCAATCTGGCTAGAAAAGGGTGGTAACCAGTAGATAGCCCGTCCCAATTAACCTTAGTTGCAAAAAAAGTGGACGTTAATAAATAATTATAAATTAACCCAAACTTCAATGTCGCAGCAATGTGTGTTACATCCTTTTTTTCAATTATGGTATGTCAAAAAAAAAACATTTTTTATCTAGAGAGAAGTAGCTCTGTCAATTTCACACTAATTATTATAAAAGTAGATACTATTAACTAATTTTAGTTCAGTGGCTCAGGTTAGCTATGTGGGTTAAATCGGTGGCCTTAGTCTCACATGGTAAACCTAGAGTGGCGTGTTCGATTTCTGCATAGGCAATGGGAATTTATTTAGTGACGAACTCATTATATAAAATCCTTAGTTCCAATCTGACCAGGAAAGGATGATAACCTATAGGTAACCCGTTTCAATTAACCATAGAGCACAAAGTGAAAGTAAATAAATAATAATATATATAGTTATTAACACTTCTGAAACCACAATATTTCTATAAATATTATCAAACTCGATAATTTAACTACTTTATGGAACTTGAAGTAACATTTGCAGAAAGCGTTAAAAAAATCTAACCTTCAAGTACAACTTCAGTTGTTAATTTTCTTTCTATAAAAAACATGGATTTAGATTAAAACCGAGATTCCAGATGATATAAGATCAGGATTTGTAGAATTATCGAATATTTGAAGTAAAATATTTCTCCCAGATAATTGGCTAAATGATATTCAAATTTATATTTACGGGAATTCCAAATATAATAGTAGAGATTGAACTCTTAGCCTGAAATGTGGCTAACTAAATCAATGAATTATTTTGGTTACCGTCTGTTAATTTCATTATTAGAGCATTGACAGCTTGGTTGTCGAAATAGTGGCATGCCTACGCTGTGAAATATACTGTGAAATTGGGAATGACTTTTACATAGTCCGTTAAATAAACTCCTACCACTGTGCATGAAATTGTAACAATCATAATACAAAAAAGAATCATAAACAATATGTAAATAACTAAAGGGGAATCATAAAATCCATTAATTATAAATGCGTACCTATTGTAGGGGCGTGAGGTTAGCTTTTGCGGTAATAATAGAAAATGTCGGCAAAATGTTTTGGCGGGAAGATTTTTAAAGGCGAGAATAAGAGAGAGCATTAGACTGAACCATTTTGTATTTCTAGAGGAAAGATGAAGCGAAATAACACAAATAACTATTTGAGTTCTCCTAAAAATCAAGTATATTGAATTGATTAGAACTACATATAATACACGTTATAAATAGAGGTTGAGCAAGAAACAGAAAGAACTTAACTTTATAAACTAATTTAGCGGCAATATAAATATATACATAGAATAAGCGATAGGTCCTATATTGTTTGAGTACTCATTTGATAATTGTGCAAATAATGCTAGCACTATTAAAATAGGCACCTGCGGGAAACGAAAACGTTCCTAGAAGTGGAGTCCTCCTTTGTTGCTATTTTCTGTGTTCCGTAGAAGATCCGACTTCCAGCCGGTTGCGGTGAAAAATCGGCTGTAACTCTATGACGGGTGAATTCCAACTGCACTGTTGTCTATGAAGCGGTGATCTGTAGCGGAGGGAGAGGGGCAAGGCCCCACTGGCCGTAGAAACGACCCCCAGCGAGCGTCTAAGACCAACTGACCTGTATCTTTGTAACTAGCCGAAGTCTTCTTGAGCTGCAAAAGTAGTTTCCGCTGTAGGCCACAGCCTTGGTGATCTGCATATGTGTGGCGGGTTTGTGAACTCAGGGAGCGCGGGAAATTCAAATCAAAATGACGACTGAACACCTATATTTACACTATACAATTGATATTATATTGGATGTTACACTATAAACAATTGTACAAGATTAGTTTGGACTGCAGGAAATTAAACTAAAATCTTCAGGGTCTACTCAAATTAAGCAGATTTCCCATGTGAAGGTTCACAAAAGTTAAAACTACATACTGGTAACAACACCGTTAATTTTAAGTGAATTTATACAAACGGTAATAAGAATTCTTTCAATTAATTTACAAGTTAATAACCTCTACAACGGAAAGCGTCTGACTTGTAAACAAATAGGTCAGCCAACCTCGAGTAGAATTGAAAGATAGAAATATTCTAGACCGGAAAAAAAACAATTACTCAAAAATATGTGAATATAACAAATTAATTGAAAACTATTTACTGTAGCTAGTGCAGTAATTTATAATGAACCAGAATAATTTTTATCTTTAAAATATTTTCTACTGAAATCCCGTCTTAAATAATTTATAGTAAAAATGATTTGAAAACGCATTTTGATAATTCTCGTCGCATGAGTAAATAATAATGACTAAAAATGCTTTGTTTTATTTTCCTACTAACGCCAACCAATAAAAAGTCCGTCACGCAGGGGCTGCGTAAACTAAGCAGATTTCCCACGTGAAGTTTTACAATAGAGAAACCCGCCTAATAACAGCTGTAGTAGTAAGAAACCTCTAAACCTATTCACGAGGGACGAATAGTTACGAAAACGGTCGCCAGAGCTCACAGCGGAAATTCCGAACATAGCAACTGCTGCCGAGCACATGCAGAATACAAATGCAAATATCTTGGTTAATATTCAAGATAGAGAATAAATGTATATAACAATATTTATAGTAAATTTAATTTGCAATAAGATTAATTCTGTAATATTTTTCGATCCGACGTATACTAATGGAGATATTTCGAATTTTCGAAAATCCTCCCCTCTAAACTCCCCCCTCCCACTGGTCTGATTTCAGCCATTAACGAACTTGATCTTTCTTTTTACATAAAACGACTAAATATCGAGTTTGGTAACGATTAAACAATAATTGCGACCGCTAGAGCGGTAACAGACAAATATATATATATATATATATATATATATATATATATATATATATATAGATATATATATATATATACCGTTTTGAACGGCCCTCATTTTCGTCATCTCCTGGGTAGGATCGATGGACATTTGACGACAAATTTCGCAAATCGTGTCATGAGTACAACCTCAATAGCTGATTTCCCTTAAGGGAAATCTGCTAATATATTACTGAACACAATGACATTGTAGCAGCTTAGCCCGGCACAACAACTCTAACCTATCCACTACTAGCTGACACCTGATCTCAGTGACAGTGTTACCATAAACTTTTTAAATTAAAATAATTGCTCTAATTGTAAAATGGGTACACTGCGTGCAACCTTACAATTACCTTTTAGTTTAGCCTGAAAATTAATGGCGTAACCTCGCAGTTGTGTTTATTAGTGCAATGTTGTTTTTGTCTGAACTCTGCTTCAATCCGTGTGTTATTATTTATTCAAAGACCTACTATTTAGTGTTCTTCATCTTCTTATTTTTCGACGTGTACATTTTTTTTTATAAATTATAGTGGATTTATTACTTTTCGTTCATTAAAAAAATCAATTGATTTACATTAAATAATGAAAAATGTTCTAGTGCTATAAATATGAGTAATTAAGCAAACTCAAATAAAACAAATTTAATTTATCACGTTACATACTAATAGTGCGGCAATACAAGATTATTTATAATGAAAGCCATTATCCTTCGGAGCTCTTAGCACCTGGGACTTTTTAATTAGCATTGTTTCCACTGAGGAAAAAGGGACATTTTATTTGCTAACTGCGGGAGAGAGAAAAAAATAATGAGAGAGAGAGAGAGAGAGAGAGAGAGAGAGAGAGAGAGAGAGAGAGAGAGAGAGAGAGAGAGAGAGAGAAACTGTGTTGGGATGGTTTTGCGTCTTTTATAAGCGGTGAGAGAGTTTTGCCCCTGAGCGGAAGGGAGAGAGAGGCAAGGTAATCATCTTGAGCCCTGAATGGATTCCTTACGCCTCAAGAGGGCAGCACTGGCGTCCTTCAACCTATGAATGATTATTCATAAAAAAGTAATACCATCCTTTCCTCCTACAACTTCCCTAATTATATTAAAGCGAGACAAGATGAGGAGGCTGGGGGGGCCTCCAGCCATTTCTTACTGCTCTTATTGCTGGATATTCTTGAAGGAAATGAAAAAAGTTCTCCTAGTCCTTCCAGTTATTGCCTCAGACGGAGGTTGCTGGAGTAGGAGGGGAGGGGCATCTTGATTCAAAGTCAACAATTATTCGTTCGTCTAGGACCAATGATACTGCCCAAGAGATATATCTTAGTCAACAGGGAACCTCCCTTGACCCCAGACCTTTGATCTGGTGGAAATGGAAGAGGAACCCGAAAGAACATGAAGTGTTCATAGTAGTATAATAGTGATATAAGATACAATTAAAGTATATTTCACTCATTTTTATATTCAAACTAGCTAAGGTACCTGGGTTCGCCCGGGAAACCAATTTGAGGCTGAATGATGATGTTATTTTTTTGGGGGCTTTACTTTGTACAATATTTTTACATTTCCTAGGATTTACACCCGAGTTCGGCGTAGGGATATGTTGATACTAAAAGTATTATTTCATATCTTCTATATTACCCTCACTCCTGTTCGTACCTCGAAATTATAATATAGCTTATAATCAGGGAGGCGTTAATATCAAATCGCATACGGAGTTTCGTTTAGTTCGGTTGTCTTTTGTGCCATATAAAATTGTCCACTCCCTCTTTAGTTTTTAAAGTAGATATAACTCATTTATACTTCGGTATACGACAAAAGTGTATATAACATAAGTTACTCTAAATAACAAAATAAACAACTTTGGTTATGTGCATATTTGCCGACCATCCAATAGGAAATGAAATATTGCTATTTTTAATTTCAGGCCTCCGTTATAACCCCAACGCCTGTTCATCTCAGAATATTAATATAGCCTAAAACCTAAGTTTCATGAAATTCAGTTCCATTAAGGACATACAGACAAACATTCATTTTTATATATATACACATAAAATAAAACCCGACAATTGTGGGAGTGTTTGTCATCCATAGAAATGTCATTGAGTTGTTTAAAGAGGGTTTCCCAGTGCTTTCAAGATCCTTAAATTGTCAGACTAAAAGGTCATCTTTAAGTCCTTATTTGGAAAAAAATTCTTACTAATTACAAACCCTCATCAAACAATGATTCAACGAAGAGTTTCCTTTGATACTCTTATTGGAAGAGAATGTCATATAATTTCATGATAATTTGTTATAATTCCATTTTTATTTTATTAAGACATGGATTTCAAAACATCGTATTTTTAACGAACATTTATGTAGTGAATTCTGAAGACAATAACTCTATAGCTCCTTCAACAATTCGCGTATCCGTTGTGTCTTATGTGATCCCTCTTATATGGGCAATAAGTGGCATCAACGGATCGTGTTGGCCAAAGACAACTATCAAATGTAGTAATTCTGTGCCATAATTATTACCATAAAAGTGAATATTGTATGAATGAAAAATAAGTATTTCACTGATTTATATTTTATAAAGGAGCAGTAGTTCGTTTATGTACATGTATTACACACTGCAACCCTTCTTTAGGGGGAAAATATGCAATAAAAGCAAAGCTCAAAAAAAAAGAAAAGGGTCTTTTCTACTTTAGATTGAACAGTTTCATTTTTTAGTAATGTGATCACTTGTTGCGATAACAG
The DNA here is from genome assembly GCA_019009955.1 of Riptortus pedestris. Lineage (NCBI taxonomy): Eukaryota > Metazoa > Arthropoda > Insecta > Hemiptera > Alydidae > Riptortus > Riptortus pedestris. The sequence goes on from CM032232.1 coordinate 122,326,707, forward strand.
TTATTAATATTGTATATATCTTCAATTTATTACCTCCTAGGAGTTATTAAGTAGTTAAGGTAATTCGAAAATTATACTTAGTAATCATGAATTTAATACACCTCAGTGGTGTTATTAAATCGGAAAGAACAGCATTTAAGGCACTTCAGAAATATGGAATATTACATGGAGAAGTAAATGCTGAAGAGGGACAGTTCACGAAGGAATATTTTTACAAAAAATGTGCTTTATTGAAGTAATAGACGAAGTTATCGTGAAGTAGAAGACTACATTGGAACATAGTTTAATAATTGCAGATTATTATTAACGAATAGTATTTTGATAATTTATGTATGAATAATGTAATATATACTAAAATCTATTAAACATTATTGGCCACCCAAATGAAATATTGTTACTTACCCTTCCATAAGAGATTAACTGATAGTTAGTTTTGGTAAATAAAGGTTATTTACAAGTTTAATTCTTTCTCCCTAATAAACAACATATGTTATACAACGATAATCACATATTATTAAAATAAATCACTGATCTTCATCAAAAGTAACCGGCGTACCTAAAGTAGAAAAGACCCAAAACAAAATTTGGCAAACAAAAACAATATCCATATATTTCAGCTAGGAGTGTCTTTCTTTATTACAAACAATTCTCCAGTACATTTTCAATATTAATGTTTTATCTTGTACATTCAAGATACCAAACAAAATGTTATCAAAATTAACAGAATTATATATCTAAATATCTGAGAATATATATGTAAAATATATTTCACTTGCAGCTAAAGAGGAACAATTATATATTTTCCAAAGCAATAAAATCAACAAAACTAAACATACCTTCAGCCGAGCTCAGGAAGAATAATACCATCTGCAATATCCAAATCATGATAATTTTCAATCTTCTTCCTTCATTTCTAGACCGTTATTTTCCTGAAATAAACATAAAAGGAAAATTTTATTTCGATGACATGATAATTTCATCAAATTCAGTCACACATAAACACAAATATTTGGTTGTTCGAGGAGCCTAAAATATAGAACATTATATGTTATAATTAAACTGGATTCAAAAGTAATATTTATAATTAATTTTTAAACTACTCGATAATCGGCTAAACGCTCTATATGACCAGTATTGAAGAATTTCCATCGAAGCCTAGGATCAGAAGTTCTAATTCCCGTTAAAATCCGTATCGAAGAGCGAGTAACTGAAGTCCCAACTCAATTAGCGTCATAACTTTTGAAACAGCGCCGAGGGGAAACATTCCCCAGGCTGGGGGTGGAGAGAAAAAAAAATACTAATAAAAAGGACGAGGGATTTTCGGGTCAAGGGGTTGGGGATGGGGGGATTTTGACGAGCTAAACGACTCGACCGATGAAAAGATACGTTCCGTCTCTTCACACATCGTCAATTTGAAACGGGCGATGGGCTCTCGATGGCTCTGGAACAGTGAATGGGGTAGCAGTGAATGGGAGTAGCAGTGAATATTTTATCATCTTTCCCCTTCGGCTTTATCACTCCCACAACTCACTGTCCCTATAAATAAAAGGGACGATGGCGACCCAGTGTCATATTAAAAACAGTATTTAATTGCTTTAAATTAAAAATACCAACTTCAGGGAAACCTAATTGGCTGTAGGCTTTTCTAGGAATCTATTCTATGGATTAACACTGTCGAAGCCAAGTAGAATGAAATTTCGATGAAAGTAGTTCAAAATTCGACTTGATCAAATATTTTAGTAGGTACGGCAAATTTCGGCAAATTTATATATATATATATATATATATATATATATATATATATGTATGTAAATATTTATGTATACTACGACCCTGAATCAGCGGCCGAGTTGGCGCTTCGAACGAACCGACGATTTTCGTATAAAGGCGGCTGATTGGTCGTCCTCTAGAAGGTTCTAGATTCCCACCCTATCTCAACCAACGCCAATCTTTTGAGCGGATGATTTCATTTTCTTTGTACTTTAAATATACGTAATTATCAAATAATACCAAATTCCCTCAAGTAGACCAATGCTTATTTCTCAACAATGTTTATAAGCTAAGTATTTCCCTATTTAGTGAAACAGTGAGTAAATAGGTAAATGCTAAGCTTATATTTGAAAACTATGTTAATGTTCTTTCTATGGTAGAAAAATTGATCGAGTGTCTTTGTAGCACGTTTGGTATCACTGAGGGGCGGACGGTGGTGTAAACAACGCAGACTTACAGGTACGAAGAATGCAGTATCCTTTGTGTACAATAGTATCCTGTTTAGTTCCTTGAACGATTTGAAGAAAATATTGTAATCGCGAATTTTTCGTTTATCATTTTTCTAAAAATGATCTAAGGGAGGAACCCAAAGCTTTATCAGAGATTTTAAGAAGATAGTAATAAATTCGACGAGATCTAGAAGAGTCTTACTCATACCAACATTGCCAGACCTATTACTTACTTTACCATCGCGACACTTCCGTCCTCAGGTAAGGAGGAAGGGGTGTATTAAATTTCAATCATGGTAGAGATATAACTCGCATCTACTTGTATCCTTGTACAGCTATTACCCCTAGGTTTTCACCGTAATACTAATGTTGGCTGTAAGGAATCACGCACCGACACTAGTGGAGGGGCTGCTGCTCGCGCGATATGTGGCAACATCTTATTGATATATCGGCGAGTTTGAAAACATCGCATTGATTCGCGTGAGTTTAAGGCGCGGTGCAGACTGGTGCGTTGCGGTATGAGCAATTTTTTATCGCACGATACGACTTTTATCCGCGCAACACTACAGAGCACACCAGTGCTATACGATAGCCTATATGGTAAGTAACCAAACTGGTTTTTTTTCATCCGTCTTCATCATGAGCTCCTCAGAAGAGCCTCAGAATGTCAACAGAGGAAACGGATCTCTAGAAAATACTGTGTACACCCATATAATGTTAACAATGTTAAACACAGTTCGGCAGTGGTTTCCCGTGAACTCTCTCAACATGAACAGAAATTTAGAGGGATGTATAGAATGGACTCAGAAAGTTACCATGTTTTATTGAGGTTAGTGCCAAAGATAATAGAGAAGGCGAACACAAACTTCAGACTTGTGGTTCCATCGGCTGAGAGACTACTAATCACAGTATTTCTGCTCCACCAATTTTACAAAGGAAATAGTGAATGATATGTCTTCTTGCTGACCAGACATCATTACTATCGCACGTGTCGAACGATACTTAGCCTGGAGCGACCTGCAAGTTTCATCGCTCCTAAAGACGCGACTACAATAATTATCGGAGTAGTATCGCAATCGCGATAGTATGCATTTTATTAGTTGCTTTCATAACGTTTATGAGTGATCCGTGTGGAATGAGAATCGGGTTGCTTATCGCATCGCGCCAGTGTGCACCGAGCCTAACCCTCAAATGGTATTGTGACGTGTCGCTAAGTATGAAAACACCCATTCTATTATCTTTGGCTACATGGTTCTCTGGCAACCCTATCCGCCGCCTCCCATCCCACCACTTCATGACAGGACTTTCCACTTCCTACTGGACCTTAAAAATTAAGATTTAACGCAGGAAAACCACACCTTCCTTTTCCCCACGACCACTCAACATTACACTTAAAATTCCTAAACGTCCATTATAAGAGTGTGTGTACGTGAGAGACAATATGTAAGGGCGGCCACCAATGAGGCGAGGTGGCAACCCTTGGCCCCCGCGGTAGGTTCTCAGGGAGTAGCACCTGAATATTTAACCAAAGCCCGGACCCCAACGGAGCTCTCTCCCCTCCCTCCCATCTGCATATTTCATGTCGTTCAAGCCGAACTCTTTGAGAGACAATATAAACAATTCACAACATGTAAAATAGATCAAGTAGAATTACAAGGTCGGATTTGCTTTAAAACAGCGCACCCCCCCCCCTTTAAGAAAACAAATATTAGGGGTCGCTTTCGCGGCGGTGAATTGTGGCCGTTAGCGAAACACTGGAAACACATTCACATTTAAAGGCTGGTGTTAGGGGATTCGAGTGTCAGGTGGGATTATCATATTCTCTTGCATGGGGTTAAAATCAAATAGCCACTATTCAAACCAAGGTTTCCCGGAATCCTCAAGCAGAAAAATTAATATTATAAAATAAAAAATTAAAATGGTTGTAATTTAGTACTGATATGAAATTATAGCATTTCTTGAAGGAAATACTCCTTCCAGTCTCATATTCTCAACAAAAACTATGACAAACGTAATCTATTAACTTTATGCTTACTTAATTTATGCAGTACAACTTATGTTCCCTTGATAACATTACCAACAAAGTCCGTCACTCTGGGGATGCGTTAACTGGGGGTTTATTGATGGCCGAAAACTAAAATATGGAAATATCTCGGTTAATATTCAATGTAGAGAAAAAATGTACATAACATTTATAGATATTACATTTATAATAAGATTGAGTCTATATAATTTTTCAAATCCCACGCTTAATAACTGAGATAAGTATACCGAATTTTGAAAATTTCCTTCCTCTAACCCCTCTCACCTAAAGTCTGATTTCAGCCGTTAAGGAACTTGATCTTTCTTTTTACTTGAAATGGTTATATATCGAGTTTGGTAACAATAAGACAAATATTGGGACCACTAGAGCGGTAACACGAATATATAAAGTCCGCCATGCTGGGTTGCGTTAATTAAGCAGATTTCCCATGTCGCGTATTTGCATGTATCTCAAAATGTAAACGTCAATGAGAAAAATATTTGGTATTAAGGCTTCAGCTAATGTGCTTCGTGATATAAAAGTCCGTCACGCAGGTGCTGCGTTAACTAAGCATATTTCCCACGTATTTGCATTTACCTTAATTAAAAAGTAAAAGTTCAATGAGAGGCTACAAATGAAATGCTTCATTGTATAAGAGCATACTGTGGGGTTTACTGAAGGCTGAAAAGTGAATAATACAATGCACATATCTCGATTAGTAATCATGATAGTTAAAAACCGAAAAGAACAATATTTATAGAACGTTTAATTTGCAATATAATTTATCTAAACCCCCCTCCCCCTGTACGCTTTAGCTGTTAACGAACTTGATCTTTATTTTTAGATAAGACCTCTAAATAATCAGTTTAGCAACGATCCAACAAAACTTGCGCTAGAGGTCGCATATAAGACAAAAATATAAATATACAGGCACACACACACATATATATATACTAGCTCAGATACCCGGCTTCGCCCGGGAGGGGGATGGTGATGGTATTTTTTTGGCAAGGCTTTACTTTGCGCAATATTTTGACATTTACCCGTCCCAGTGTTTAGGGCTAATACCCGTCGTTTCTGTGGATTTGTTAATAATAAAATTAATTTTTTATGTAAGACTTCACTGTCCTCTATATTGTCATATTTCCCGTTTCCTGTGCATTATGCATAGATTTGAATTATTAAGGACAAAATATTAACATACATTTGAATTAATTTTTCCAGGTGAGGTACCTGGTAGTTCATATTGAAAAGAATTATTGAGCAAATTTCTCTAAATAACAAAATAAACAACTTTTGTTATGCGCATAATTCCGAAACCCCAATAGGAAACGAAATATCACTATTTTTAAATTCAGGCCTCACTTATTACCCCCACTCCTGCCCGTCCCTAGAAATGTTAGTATGGCTTATTATAAGAAAGGCGTTAGTGCTAACTCACATACCGAGTTTGGTTTAGTTCGGTTGAGTTTTTTTGTACCAAATAAAATAGTTGACTTCCGCAGAAGTTTTTAACGTATAACTCATTTATACTTAGGTATAAGACAAAAGTGTTTATTACAAAAGTTACTCCAAATAACAAAATAAACAACTTTTGTTATGTGCATAATTGCCGAAAATGCAATAGGGAACGAAATATCGCAATTCTTAATTTCAGCCGTCCCTTATAACCCCCACTCCTGTTCGTCTCAGAGAATATTAATATAGTCTAAAGTCTAAGTTGGGTTAGTAGTAATATACATACCAAGTTTCATAAAATTCGGTGCAGCCGTTTATGCGTGAAAGTAACAAACAAATAAACAAACAAACGAACAGACACGAAAGAAACAAAATGCAGTTATGGTGTCTATGACATGTGAAACGAAAAGTTATCGTGAAATTACGCGAAAAAAATGTACAGACAGAGGTTACAATTTTATATATATATATATATATATATATATATATATATATATATATATATATTTTTTTATATATATATATATATATATATATATATATGTTTTTATATATATATATATATAAAAACCTTAGCTCGCGTTTTGAGTACAACCCCAATAAAATGCTAAAATGTGGCTATCAGTAAATGGAGGATGAAGAGATAAGCTCACAAGCCCAATTAATATATAGTTACATTAATATATATTAAAATAATTATAGTGTTTTGGCCTCTGAACCAAAGATGATTAACTAAATTATTAAAATCATAATCATAATAATAAATACTTCTATAAACCGGTTTCCCAAACCATTAGGCTAGCACACTGATCTTTTTACATAAATAAAACAGAACGTTCTTTCAATTATTCCATGACAATTAACCTCTTTTTTTAACGACATGCTAACATGATATTCAATTTATTATTCTTCATTATGACTTATATTTTCGAATACTTCTGTTGTACAACCACTCTGCGCGTCTCGTTAATGAAAGTGACATTATGCCAATTAATTTCGAACAATTAACTTCTATTAAGCAATTGGCTACCCTAATATATCATGCTTTCTGTGCTAACCTGACGAATACATCAGTTTTGCACTATTACCACTAAAAGAGCAGCGCCTTTGTTTCTCGGAACAAAAACTTATGACACACTACTGTGAACTAAATATGTAGTAAATTTTAGAATATCATTGAAGATTCTCGGACCATCATTTTACTTGAAATTTATTATGAATCCTCCTTCAGAATATATTTTCATTTGAAGACAACAATTAAAACATTAATGTTGCCTAATATCCATCGACACAAAGCAGAGCCTTCCGTGTTTTTAGAATAATTTGTGAAGTAGCTCTCCAAGCGAAAGTTTACCACTCTTACGAAGGTTATCAAACGACGTGGGCAAACTTACCAAACATGCAAGTTATATATATATATATATATATATATATATATATATATATATATATATATATACTAGCTCAGATACACGGCTTCGCCCGGGAATTCATTTGAGGCTGAATGGTGATGGTATTTTTTAGCAGGCTTTACATTGCACAATATTTTGACATTTACCCGTCCCAGTGTTTATGATTGATACCCGTCGTTGCCGTGGATTTGCTAACAATAGAATATTTGTTCGATAAAGCTTCATTGTCTTCGATATTTTTATATTTCCCGTCTCTTATACATGTAAATATGGTGAATTTGTATTTCAGGCCTCCCTTATAACCCCCCTCCGGTTCGAACCTAAACATTTTAATATAACTTATAATCATGGAAGAATTAATTCTAATTGACATACCGAGCTTTGTTAAGTTCGGTTCAGCCGTTAGTGCCCAATAAAATTGTTGGCTCCCGCTAACGTTTTAACGTATAACTCATTTATACTTAGGTATACGACAAAAGTGTATATAACAAAAGTTACTCCAAATAACAAAATAAACAACTTTTGTTATGTTTATATTTACGGAAAAACCAATAGGAAACGAAATATCGCTATTTTTAATTTCAGGCTTTCCTTATAACCCCCACTCCTGCCCGTCCATAGAAATGTTGGTATGGCTTATTATAAAAAAGGCGCTAGTGCTAACTCACATACCGAGTTTTGTTTAGTTTGGTTTAGTTTTTTGGGCCAAATAAAATTGTTGACTTCCTTAGTAGTTTTTACCGTATAACTCATTTATGCTTAGGTATACGACAAAAGTGTTTATAAAAAAAGTTACTATAAATAACAAAATAAACAACTTTTGTAATGTGCATATTTGCCGAAAAACCAATAGAAAACGAAATATCGCTATTTTTAATTTCAGGCTTCCTTTATAACCCCCACTCCTGTTCGCCTCAGAGAAAATTAATATAGCCTAAAGTCTAAGTTGGGTTAGTAGTAATATACATACCAAGTTTCATAAAATTCGGTTCAGCTGTTTATGCGTGAAAAGGTAACAAACAAACAAACAAACATACACGAAAGAAACAAAATGCAGATATGGTGTCTATGACATGTGAAACGAAAAGTTATCGTGAAATTTCGCAAAAAAAATCAATGTACAGACAGAGGTTACAATTTTATATATATATATATATATATATATATATATATATATATATATATATATATACTAGCTCAGATACCCGGCTTCGCTCGGGAATTCAGTTGAGGCTGAATAGTGATGATATATTTTTGGCAAGGCTTTACTTTTCACGACATTTACCCGTGCCAGTGTTTAGGGCTAATACCCGTCGTTTCTGTGGATTTGTTAATAATAAAATTAATTTTTTATGTAAGACTTCACTGTCCTCTATATTGTCATATTTCCCGGTTCCTGTGCATTATCCATAGATTTGAATTATTAAGGACAAAATATTAACATACATTTGAATTAATTTTTCCAGGTGAGGTACCTGGTAGTTCATATTGAAAAGAATTATTGAGCAAATTTCTCTAAATAACAAAATAAACAACTTTTGTTATGTGCATATTTGCCGAAACCCCAATAGGAAATCACTATTATTAATTTCAGGCCTCCCTTATAACCCCCACTCCTGCCCGTCCCTAGAAATGTTAGTATGGCTTATTATAAGAAAGGCGTTAGTACTAATTCACATACCGAGTTTGGTTTAGTTCGGTTGAGTTTTTTTGAGCCAAATAAAATTGTTGACTGCCGCTATAGTTTTTATCTCATTTACACTTCGGTATACGACAAAAGTGTTTATAACAAAAGTTACTCTAAATAACAAAATAAACAACTTTTGTTATGTGCATATTTGCCGAAAAACCAATAGGAAACGAAATATAGCTATTTTTAATTTCTGGCTTCCTTTATAACCCCCACTCCTATTCGTCCCAGAGGATATTAATATAGCCTAAAGTCTAAGTTGGGTTAGTAGTAATATATATACCAAGTATCATAAAATTCGGTTCAGCCGTTTATGCGTGAAAAGGTAACAAACAAACAAACAAACAAACAAACAAACAAACAGACACCAAAGAAACAAAATAGTAAGAGAATTATAGAGGATCATTCAAAATACATACTAATGGAATTAAACTGTAATTAGAAATATTAGAGTACTCCATTTTAGCAGAAACGTATTTTCAGAAGACATTTTAAGCCAACGTGTCACTCATGACACATTCAAAATAAGCTTTTTGTTTCTTTTATTTTTTATTTTTTTTTTTTTGGAAAAAGTATGTTCATGTCATTCTGTACTAGTTATTGGAAATATGTTCGGTTTCCAATTACAACAGCTTTTCTGTCTTGATTTTAATTTTGTGTGACACCTCTACATATGTCGCTTAACTCAAAACGTCTAGCCTTACAATGTTAAAATATCATATTTAAGACTTTTGTAAAATCTAACAAAATGCATAACTATGCACATTTCTTTTATATCGAAATTGACTAAGTCGGAGAAAGGGGAAGGGCATAGAGAAGTCTAATATTAAAAAAACAGCAACATTTTCTGTACTAATTGGAGATACAAAAGAGATGCTTGGAACTTTTTTCCTTCATCGTAAAAAGATTGTTAAACTATTTTCTGTGGCATTTTGATCAGATTCTTTGGGAACGGCGTCATTGTATATCACCGTTAAATAAAATACTATTAAATGAAGCTCATCAAAACATTTCGCATATTTAATTTAATAGGATTTCAAGGAAGCCATCTCTCACCAGATTTTGATCTTGAGGTCCATAATAATAAAGATATTTTAAGGAGAAGAGGAAAATTGTATTCACCGAGCCTGTCAACAAATTAAGAAGATATTATGTTCAACAAAAGGGTACAGTGAGGGGCTTTTCCTTATATTTTTTAATTATTCTCACGTCAATAAGCAAGAAAACAAATACATCTTGATATTAATTTCAATGCAAAAATACGTCATGAAAAAGTCTAGAATAATTGGTAAAATTTGAAGAGGAATATTTTAAATAATTTTTTTTTAAAATTATATTCAGTTGCCTTGAGAAGAAAAACGTTGTCATTTTGCCACTTGTTAAAAATTAATATTCAGTCTTATCCCCATTAAAATTTCATCTATTTTTCCTCTGATCGGTTAGGGTTATTTCCACCTCGAACTTGAATTTTAATAAGTTTATAAACTCGAAGTGAGTTTATAATCTTATTAAAAATAAATAAGCTAAAAATATATTTTTAGAAACTGAATTATTTCGAAGAATTATGAAAGAATAGAGCTTATGCTTGGAAAAATTAAATGACAACTCATTAAATTTTAAATGATTATACTAAGAAGTGAATCCTCCCTCTCGATCTTAGTCGGTTTTCGTAAGGAACTGAGAATGACAGTTTTAAAAGCTGTGTGACGCAAGGGCTGCGTAAACTAAGCAGATTTCCCAAGAGCTAATCTCATCTCACCAACTATCTTTCATTTCTATGTAAAAATCCGATGTGTAGAAGTATTGGCTTAGAGAAGGCTGAAACAATAAAAATCCGTCACGCAGGGGCTGCGTAAACTAAGCAGATTTCCCCCGTGAAGTTTTACAATAGATAAATTTCACGAGAGTCAAGCAGTTAAGGAAACGGCCGAACTAGCTATTGGCGGGAAAGTCACCCGTCCGTTAGCGGCCCAGATTTATATATTCAGTTTGTAACGGACCTCATTTTCGTCATCTACTAAGTAGGATCGATGGACATTTGAAGAAAAATTTCGAAAATTCCGTCATAACTACAACCTCAATAGCAGATTTCCCTTAAGGAAATCTGCTAAAATACGAATAACTCTCTTGAGATATGAATTACTAATAAATGTATAGAGCAACAATTATAGAGCATCAATATTTTAATATATATAATTCTACTGTACGTGAGTATGTCACTGAACTCCTAAACGGCTGGGCCGTCACAAATGAGCCCCGCAGATGGAGCAGGAGTGGGGGTCGTAAGGGAAGTCTAAAATTAAAAATAGTGATATTTCGTTTCCTATTGGTTTTTCGGCAAATATGCAGAGGTTCAAAGTTGTTTATGTTTTTATATAGGGTAACTTTTGTTATATTCACATTTGTTGTATAGCAAAGTATAAACGAGACATACACTAAAAAATTAAAGTGGGAGCCAACAATTTTATTGGGCACTAACGATTGAACCGAACTTAACATAACTCTAAACCCCCATCCCACTGTTACGATTTCAACCGTTAACGAACTTGATCTGTACTTTTACATAAAAAGTTTAAATATGGATGGAGTCAAATATAATTTTATTATTATTATTATTTATTAACATCCACTTTTTGCAACTCAGGCTAATTGGGACGGGTTATCTACAGGTTACCACCCTTTTCTAGCCAGGGTGGAGATTTTAGGACGTTATTTAATGAATTTCGTCGCTAAATAATTTCCTTTGCCCAGGCAAGAATTGAACTCGCCACTCTAGGTTTTCCATGTAAGGTAAAGGTCAACGCTTTAACTCGCGTGGGCAACCTGAGCCCCATATATAATTTTAATATTAATATTTTAATATTTTGGTTCTATTAGATTTTCAATCCAAAGCATAATAACGGGTATTTTCGAAATTTCACTCCTCTAAACCCTCTCTCGCTCTGGTACGATTTCAGCCTTTAACAAACGTGATCTCATACACCAGCACCTGATGAAAAAGGAAGAACCTCCAACCTGCACTACTTGTGGAGCAGAGCTAACAGTTGCACACATACTTACCGAGTGTAGAAGGTGTGAGAACATCAGAAAGTCCCTTGGTAAGTACTTTCTGAAATACCAGGGGACGATAGCCACTCAATAAAAAAAATTATTAAATTCTTAACATTACTGGCCTTAATAAAGAAACGTAAATAATAGTCCAACATATGGGCACGCAAGCCAGTAAGAAAAGTATTTATACATAAAAAAGGTTTTAAAAAGATACTGCTGTGTTTTTGGTATTAGTCACAGGATCGGCGAGAGACAAAATAGGAGAGACCCATTAAAGGTGAGGCTGAAGAAGGGACCACGAGTGGACGGGATCCTTGAAAAGAGGGACTACCGAAGAAAAGGAAGGTAAACGAATTTGGACCTTTGACCACCTAGGCACAAATAACCCTCGCGAATTCGGTGCCTAATAACAATAAAAATAAAAATTAAAAAAAAACGTGATCTTTATTTTTACACGAAACGTTAAATATTAATTTGCAGGTCTAGACAATGATATTAAAATTTGTAAAATGTTTATATGATTCTATTTAAATTAGGCCGATTTTTGTGCTGTAAATTGATAACAATAAATGGATTATTTAGTGCTTCTTTCAACGGGAAACTATTATTATATAAATTCATTTACGAATAACAGTAATGCTACAGTTTTTTACATTTGCGACAGTTACACTGAACAGACATTCACCCACCTGATTTATGAATGCAGACTGACTCAAGACATACGGAGACAGTTAAATACTCATATTCCCGCTTAGCCTATCAGTCCTGATATTTTATTTTCAAAACATCTAAATTTATTAAAAGCGATAGCCTATGATATTCTTAGGCTGTGAGAGGAAAAAATAATATAATATTAATATTATGTAATTTTGTTTTTATTGGTTATTTAATTGTATTCCTAATTGTTCTTATTTAAATTTTTTGTAAAGTTTAATTTTCATGTTCTTATTAACATTTTTAATATGTATATATATATAATTATATAAAAATGTTAAATGTTTTGACAAAATACACATATAATGCAAATATGCATAGGATGTGCAGAAAATAAAATCCCTCCACATAGGGTTACTATGTAGAGGAAATGCACAAAATAATTTGTCTAACTGCTCAGGTATAACAAATTCATTAGTGTACTTATAATGTTCAGGTTACAGGGAATTTGTGTTATTAATGAATGCCAATATGGAATATGGATGATTTCTTGCATCCAATCTTTATATTTCCAAAGGAAACCGTTTTCATTTCAACCTGTCAACGACATACACGCTGTATGCTTACATAAAATAAAAATGTTTTACTTTCTTCTCAACTAGGTGTGTTTCCTATTCTAAACGAGCTACAATAAAAACGATCCGTCACACAGGGGCTGCGTAAACAATGCAGATTTCCCCCATGAAGTTTTACAATAGAGAAATCTGCACACTGGTAACACAATACCACCGTGATTAGATAATGAGAAATCTTTCAGTTAATTAAAATAAATTCCCAACTGAAACGGCTTCTGAATTGTAAGAATAATTTATATTTTAATAACTCAAATTTTAGTTGTCCAAGAACTAAAGAAGGGGGGGGGGCGGATGAACAGAACGTATTTGCATAAATCTCACAAAGTAACGAATGTAAGAAACGACAGGTAAGGTTAGAAGAAGCTTCCACCTGACCCGAGCCCTTACGGAAACGGTCGACCTAATCTGAACTATAGCCGACCACAGACTTAAAAAAAATGCAAATATCTCGGTTAATATTCAAGATATAGAATAAATGTATATAACAATATTTATAGTAAATTTAATTTGCAATAAGATTGGTTCTATACAATTTTTCGATCCGATGCATAATAACGGAGATATTTTTAATTTTCGAAAATCCCCCCTCTAAACCCCCCTCCCTCTAGTCCGATTTCAGCCATTAACGAACTTGATCTGTCTTTTTACATAAAACGGTTAAATATCAAGTTTCGTAACGATCAAACAAAAATTGCGACAGCTAGAGCGTTAACAAACAAGTATATATATAATTTTGAACGTATCTCATTTTCGTCATCTCCTGGGTAGGATCGATGGACATTTGAAGAAAATTTTCGAAAATCGCCTCATGAGTACGACCTAAATAGCTGATTTCCCTTAATGGAATCTGCTAATAATTTCCCAGCCATATAAAAAGATTACTCACATAAGCACTAAATTATTAAAGCCTTTTCATGGCAACACCAAAAATATACTTCCTGTTCATTAGAATGGCATATTATAACCGTGAACTGCCAATGGACGGTTGAATGAACATGGCCAAATTTATTTTTAGATTAGCAGTGCTACGTGTCGTTTGAGGATTCAAACATGTGTTTCTCTTCTAAATATATCGAATACATTATCTTTGCATAAAGGATATTATTTATTCTAAAAATAAATACTCCAGAAATAATAATAATATTACAGTTTCAATTTTCATGGAACATTCATAATGTTACAGTTTCAATTTTCATGGAACAAAACATTTTCAAATACTGTAAGACCTTCTATATTCAATTCAAAAAAATAATTTCCTCTCTTGGATTTATTAAATATTAAGATAGAAATAGTTAAATATAATTGATTTAATAAATGTATTCGATGTTGATCAAATTATATCTTATCGTATTTATATACATTGCACATGTTGATAACATCAACCTTATCATTTTAGAAAATATGCAAAAAAAAAAAATCCTCATTAAGAAATTTTGCATAACTTCGATAAGGTTCTTCAGACGGATTCAACGTTCAAAGTCAAAGTCTAGATAATACACATGAATTGCCAATATACATTCACTCAATACATAATATACATAGTAGGAGTAGGGGTTTTCTGAAGGCTGGAAACAGAAAAGTCCGTCACGCGGGGGCTACGTAAACTAAGCAGATTTCACATGTGAAGTTTTACAATAGAGAAATCTGCATACTGGTAACATTTCACCACCGTGATTAAATACAAACTGAAAAGAGAAATCTTTCAGTTAATTAAAATAAATTCCTAACTGAAACGGCTTCTGAATTGAAAGAATAATTTATATTTTAATAACTCAAATTTTAGTAGTACAAGAACTAAAGAAGGGGGGGGGGATGAACAGAACGTATTTGCATAAATCTCACAAAGTACCGAAGATAAAGTAAAGTTAGAAACGACAGGTAAGGTTAGAAGAAGCTTCCACCTGAGCCGATCAGTTACGAAAACGGCCGACCTAATCCGAACTACTATACCCGACCACAGACTTCATAAAAATGCAAATATCTCGGTTAATATTCAAGATAGAGAATAAATGTATATAACAATATTTATAGTAAATTTAATTTGCAATAAGATTGGTTCTATACAATTTTTCGATCCGATGAATAATAACGGAATATTTTGAATTTTCGAAATTCCCCCCTTTAAACCCCCCCTCCCTCTAGTCCGATTTTACATAAAACGGTTAAATATCGAGTTTCACGATCAAACAAAAATTGCGACCGCTAGAGCGTTAACAGACAATTATATATATATATATATATATATATATATATATATATATATATATATATATATATATCTGTATATATATAAAATTGTAACCTCTGTCTGTACATTGATTTTTTTCGCGAAATTTCACAATAACTTTTCGTTTCACATCTCATAGACACCATAACTGCCTTTTGTTTCTTTCGTGTATGTTTGTTTGTTTGTTTGTTACCTTTTCACGCATTAACGGCTGAACCGAATTTTATGAAACTTGGTATGTATATTACTACTAACCCAACTTAGACTTTAGGCTATATTAAGTTTCTCTGAGATGAACAGGAGTGGGGGTTATAAGGGAGGCCTGAAATTAAAAATATCGATATTTCGTTTCCGGCAAATATGAACATAACAAAAGTTGTTTATTTTGTAATTAAGAGTAACTTTTGTTATATGCACTTTTTCCGTATATGGAGGTATAAATGAGTTATACGCTAAAAACTATAGAGGGAGTCCACAATTTTATTTGGCACAAAAGACTCAACCGAACTAAACCAAACTCGGTATGTGAATTAGCACTAACGCCTTCCTTATAACAAACCATACTAACATTTCTAGGGACGGGCAGGAGTGGGGGTTATAAGAAAGGCCTGAAATTAAAAATAGCGATATTTCGTTTCCTATTGGATTTTCGGCAAATATGAACATAACAAAAGTTGTTTATTTTGTTATTTAGAGTAACTTTTGTAATACACACTTTTTTCGTATACCGAATTATAAACGAGATATACGCTAAAACCTATAGCGGAAGTGAACAATTTTATTAGGGACAAAAGACCCAACCGAACTAAACCATACTCGGTATGTGAATTAGCACTAACGCTTTTCTTATAACAAGCCATACTAACATTTCTAGGGACGGGCAGGAGTGGGGGTTATAAGGGAGGTCTGAAATTGGTATCTGAGCTAGTATATATATATATATATATATATATATATATATATATATATATATATATATTCTATTTTTGAGGCTGCATTCTAATCAAATTTATGCCTGACGAAGATGGACGCATTTCCATTGAAAATTTGCAAAACAAAAATTCCAACCGCTGGAGCATATAGCCGAAATTCTCACAATATATATATATATATATATATATATATATAATTTTGAACGGACCTCATTTTCGTCATCTCCTGGGTAGGACGAAGTACATTTGAAGGCATTTTTCGAAAATAGCGTTCCCTCAAGGGAAATCGGCTAAAATGCAAATATCTCGGTTAATAATCGAGATAGTGAAAAACGTACACAACAACATTCAAGGAACATTACATTTCCAATAAGATTGGTTCTAGACAATATTTCGTCCGACGCATAATAACGGATGTATAAGAATATTCGAAATTCCTTCCTTCTATATCCACCCCCCCCCCTGCTGGATTTCAATCATTAACGAACTTGATCTTCTTTTTTTTACATAAAACGATTATATATCAAGTTTGCTAATGATAAGACAAAAATTGCGACCACAAGAGCGGTAACAAACAAATATATATATATATATATATATATATATATATATATATATATATATACTAGCTCAGATACCCGGCTTCGCCCGGGAATTCATTTGAAGCTGAATGGTGATGGTATTTTTTAGCAGGCTTTACATTGGACAATATTTTGACATTTACCCGTCCCAGTGTTTAAGATTGATACCCGTCGTTGCCGGTGATTTGCTAATAATAGAATTATTTGTTCCATAATTCTTCACAGTCTTCGATATTTTTATATTTCCCGTCTCTTATACATGTAAATATGGTGAATTTTTATTTCAGGCCTCCCTTATAACCCCCTCTTCCGTTCGAACCTAAAAATTTTAAGATAACTTATAATCATGGAAGAATTAATGCTAATTGACATACCGAGTTTTGTTAAGTTCGGTTCAGCCGTTAGTGCCCGCTAAAGTTTTAACGTATAACTCATTTATACTTAGGTATACGACAAAAGTGTATATAACAAAAGTTACTCCAAATAACAATGTAAACAACTTTTGTTATGTTTATATTCCCGGAAAAACCAATAGGAAACGAAATATCGCTATTTTTAATTTCAGGCTTCCCCTATAACCCCCACTCCTGCCCGTCCATAGAAATGTTGGTATGGCTTATTATAATGAAGGCCTCACCTCTAATACACATACCAAGTTTTATTTAGTTCGGTTGAGTCTTTTTTGCAAATAATATTGTTGACTCCTGTTATAATTTTTAGCGTATAACGCATTTAAACTTCGGTATACGACAAAAGTGTAAATAACAAAAGTTACTCTAAATAAGAAAATAAACAACTTTTGTTATGTGCATATTTGCCGAAAAACCAATAGAAAACGAAATATCGCTATTTTTAATTTCAGGCTTCCCTTATAACCCCCACTCCTGTTCGTCTCAGAGAAAATTAATATAGCCTAAAGTCTAAGTTGGGTTAGTAGTAATATACATACCAAGTTTCATAAAATTCGGTTCAGCCGTTTATGCGTGAAAAGGTAACAAACAAACAAACAAACATACACGAAAGAAACCAAATGCAGTTATGGTGTCTATGACATGTGAAACGAAAAGTTATCGTGAAATTTCGCGAAAAAAATCAATGTACAGACAGAGGTTACAATTTTATATATATATATATATATATATATATATATATATATATATATATATATATATACTAGCTCAGATACCCGGCTTCGCTCGGGAATTCAGTTGAGGCTGAATAGTGATGATATATTTTTGGCAAGGCTTTACTTTTCACGACATTTACCCGTGCCAGTGTTTAGGGCTAATACCCGTCGTTTCTGTGGATTTGTTAATAATAAAATTAATTTTTTATGTAAGACTTCACTGTCCTCTATATTGTCATATTTCCCGGTTCCTGTGCATTATCCATCGATTTGAATTATTAAGGACAAAATATTAACATACATTTGAATTGATATATATATATATACACTTTTGAACAGACCTCATTTTCGTCATCTCCTGGGTAGGATCGATGGACATTTGAAGACATTTTTGGAAAATCGCGTCATGAGTACAACCTCAATATCTGCTTTCTCTTAAGCCCACGCCAACAGTGAGTAAGATCAGACACTGACGAATGGTCTCCGGAAAAGATGACCTATAGATAAAACGTCCCCAGTTAGCCATTGTAGGATATAGTGGACGTTAATAAATGACAACATAATCGTTAATAGATGATTTATGGAGAAAAAAAATAATTAGAGCATACCTTGTTTAGTGAACATTTATAAGTACAAAAATATTAGTTTTTAAGTTTTGCTTTTATTACCAATCGCTCAATACATACCTTTTTTAGCAGATTTACCATAAGGGAAATCAGCTATTGAGGTCAAACTCATTTCGTTCTGATCGGTTTAGATCAGAGTTCGGATCGGAGTTTTAGAGTCGGATCGAAAAAGTGTATAGAATCAATCCTATTGAAAATTAAATACACTATAAATGATGTTATATACATTTATTCTCTATCTTGAATACTAACCGAGATAAAAAAACAAATTGCGAGATACAACAAAACTGAGTTTCGAATAACCTGAATAAATAAAATTATTAGTCCAACTCTCGCTAGAAAACGTGCCGGTAGCATAAAGCTATATCCTAATAAATAGCATTAACTTCGAGTCGATGTTATGAGAGAAAAAATTATTTCCCGTAAGAAAGTTCAGTGAGGAATCAGAATTTACAGTCGGTGATAAAAAATTCTACCCGAATGGATTCATTGTGGCTAAAAGAGATAAGAGAAAAGATTTTGACTTGAAATAATTTATTACATCTAAAGGAAGCCGGCCTGTATTTATTCATTACCGTGGGAGCTGTATCTCTGGAGACTGGAGAAGGTGGACTTTTTCCAGAGCCATTACCAACTCCAGCCTGGATATTAATGGTGAAACTACCCCTCACACCTTTTGTTTAGACAACAAATTTTTTTTTCTCCAGCCAACGTTCCTTGTGCTTATTTTTCTGCTAATGCTCACCTTTTGAGCTTCAATTTAATATATTTTGTTTAAACTTTCTTTTGTGGGGAATTCTAATTTTAAAAAGCTGGAAAATAAGCGATTCCATAGATCACTCTGGCGGAAAAATTATGTCAATTTGTTTTAGTTTTAGAGAATAAGAAAAAAAGAAAAAAATTCAACATATTTTCCTCAAATCAGCAATTGAGGTTGTATTCGTTAAAGGATTTCTGGAAACTCTCTTGAAATTTCCATCGATCCTACTCAGTTGTTATGTTTAATAAATTATTTGTAATATAATAGACAATTTTAATAACAAACCTTATATTAACATCATATTTTCTCATAGATCTCTCAACCAAAAAGTCCGTCACGCAGGGGCAGCGTAAACTAAGCAGATTTCACACTTGAAGATTTACAATAGAGAAATCTGCCCAATAGTAAGTAGTAAAGAATCACTAAACTTATACACGAGGGACGAATAGTTACGAAAACGGCCGGCAGAGCTCTTCGGAAAGTACCAAACAGCTCGCTCCTGCCGACCAATGCAGAATACAAATGCAAATATTTCGGTTAATATTCAATTTTCAATTTTCAAAAAATTCTTCAAATGTCCACCGATCCTGCCCAGTAGATGACGAAAATGAGGTCCGTTCAAAATTATATATATATATATATATATATATATATATATATATATATATACATAT
Organism: Riptortus pedestris; assembly: GCA_019009955.1. Lineage (NCBI taxonomy): Eukaryota > Metazoa > Arthropoda > Insecta > Hemiptera > Alydidae > Riptortus > Riptortus pedestris. Next base: position 122,346,775 of record CM032232.1, read on the forward strand.
ATATATATAAATATATATATTTGTCTGATACAGCTCTAGCGGTCGCAATTTTAGTTTGATCGTTACGAAACTCGATATTTAAACATTTTATGTAAAAAGACAGATCAAGTTCGTTAATGATTGAAATCGGACTAGAGGGAGGGGGGGGGGTTAGAGGGGGGATTTTCGAAAATTCAAAATATCTCCGCAACTTAAATTTACTATAAATATTGATATATACATTTATTCTCTATCTTGAATATTAACCAAGATATTTGCATTTTTCTGAAGTCTGTGGTCGGGTATAGTTCGGATTACGTCGGCCGTTTCCGTAAGGGCTCGGGTTAGGTGGAAGCTTCTTCTAACCTTACCTGTCGTTTCTAACCTTACCTTACATTCGTTACTTCGTGAGATTTATGGAAATACGTACTGTTCATCCGACCCCCCCCCCTCTTCTTTAGTTCTTGGACTACTAAAATTTCAGTTATTAAAATATAAATTATTCTTACAATTCAGAAGCCGTTTCAGTTGGGAATTTATTTTTATTAACTGAAAGATTTCTCATTACCGTTTGTGTTTAATCACGGTGGTGTTGTGTTACCAGTATGCAGATTTCTCTATTGTAAAACTTCACAAAGGGAAATTTAGCCCCTGCGTAACGGACTTTTTCTTGTTGGCTAAACATCTGATAGTCAGCTCAAGCCCAAATTATTATTTAATTATGAGTTTATTTTTTCTTCTGATACATTACGGTTACATGTGTCTTGTGAGACGGGTGAAGAGCAATTATGAAAAATGGGTCAAGGGAGTGACATATTCTCAGAGAGCACGGTTGTATCAATATTTCACAGAAGTATGGTTCTCCAGGAAGCATTGGTCATGAATAAACAGTCCCAGGAAGTGTTTTACTACCGCGTAAAGGAGCTTTATGGATCTTGCCCATCTTGTCAAACCGTAAGTCATAATTATAGACATCTTATAACTGTTGGCCAGGCCTCTTTAATTTGAGCAACTATCTCTAGCAAAAGTTCTCTGAAAAATATGGTGTGTTCGTCTTAACATTATTCTCTAGTAGTGTAAAAATAAGTTTCAAAATCTGTACTCAGAAAGACACAGAGGATAAAAAAAAGTCCGTCACGCAGGGGCTGCGTAAACTAAGCAGATTTCCCACGTGAAGTTTTACAATAGAGAATTTTTTACAAGAGTCGAGCAGTTAAGGAAACGGCGGAACTAGCTTTTGGCGGGAAATACAAGTCCGTTAGCCGCCAAGATTTAATAAAAATGCAAATATCTCGGTTAATATTCAAGATAGAGAATAAATGTATATAATAGTATTTATAGTAATTTTAATTTGCAATAAGATTGATTCTGTACAATTTTTCGATCCAACGCATAATAACGGAGATATTGTGAATTTTCAAAAATCCCCCCTCTAACCCCCCCCCCTCCCATTGGTCCGTTTTCAACCGTTACCTAACTTGATCTTTCGTTTACCTCAACCGACTAAATATCGAGTTTGGTACCGATCAAACAAAAGTTGCAACCGCCAGAGCGGTAACAGATAAATAAATATATATATATATATATATATATATATATATATATATATATATACATTTTTGAACGGACTTCATTTTCGTCATCTAATAGGTAGGATCGATGAACATTTGAAGAAAAATTTTAAAAATTCCGTAATGAGTACAACCGCAATAGCCGATTTCCCTTAAGGTAAATCTGCTAAAAGTATGTCAAACTGGGCCTGAATAAACCAGGAAGTAAACATACCTACTGGAATGCTTACGGATCATGTTAACTGTCTGTTTTATAATTCTCTTTCAGTTAAGACGGTTTGAAAAATTTTAAATTGAACTATGTATTTAATTTATATATAATATCACGATTATACAAATAATAATTCGATTGAATTATTTAAGTTTTAAAGGATCATAAAAAGCAGAGATGATATTATGATATAAAATACTTTTCATGAAACATTCAATGGAAATTAAATAATACTAAATATGTTCAAATATTTTAAAAAATCCGTCACGCAGACGTGGCCTAAACTGACTAGATTTCCCACGTGAAGTTTTACAATAGTTTACCTATATACAGGTAACACAACACCACCGTGAATAAATAGAAACGGTAATGAGAATTTCCTTTCCGTTAATTTTAATAAAATCTCAACGATAAGTATCAGAATTGTAAACAACAGGTCTGCTTAGAGCTGAGCAGATAGATAAAAATATTATTCACCGGGAAGAAATGAAATTAATGAAATATATCTGAAAATAATATATTTATTTTCTTTATAACTATTCAGTATAGCTAGTGCTGTAATGTATAATGAATCAGAATGATTTTCATCTCAAGGGGGAGGGGGTGAATCAACAGAACTTATTTGCATGTATATCACAAAGTTGAAGTTCAATGAAAACAACATTTGGTATTTAACCTTGGAATGAAATGGTAGCTTGTTATTAATATGACATGAGTAGGAGTGGGGGTTTCTTTGTAACTGAAAAATGCAAATATCTCGGTTAATAATCAAAATATAGAATAAATGTATATAACAATATTTATAGAATATATATAGTTTTGAATATCGCATTATTTTGGGAGGGTGATTTTTAGCTACAATATCAATAACACAGAAAGCTGGAACAAAAATAATGATAATCAATTTAGAGGAGTATGTATCCATAAAACAACAATTGTAATAAACTAGACTATGAGATACGACCTTTTTAAAATTAATTTATCTCCCAGTGAACCCGTTCCAAGTCGATTATGCTATGTGTGTCGATTTCTACTTAATTTCCCGTAGTTTGCATTCATCAAATAAATTCCATTCCAGCTTTTCTGATGGGTAAATTAATAAACTAATTTGAGGCTCAGAAAATACAATTGTAAATAAATACTTAATTACGTAGCAATCAAAAATGAATCGTTTGATCGTTCCATCAAAGGGAGTATGAAAACGATAATGCACTCCATATTTTTGTGATAGCACGTATATCAATTGTCGATTTTGCTAGCCAAATCGTTTGATGATCAGACCTCGTTGTCAGGTCCGTAAAACGCAAATGTACCTGTTTGTTGCTATCAGATCCCTGCCGGGGACAGAAGAGCGTATCTGGATTTAGTGTGTATATCGGACGATGTTTTGAGTGACCCCCACGATGAGTGTCTCCCTTTTATTCCGGCTCCGATACGGTGACACTGAACGAGTTCTGGACGTCAAAGAGATTCACGAATTGTCTCTTCGCGTGCGTGTCTGCTCAATTACAAAAGATGAATAGGCTCCAATAATAGCAACATTGAGCCATCTCTCCTAGTGTTTGTGTAGTTATCAGCTGGTATCTTGTCGTTTATTTGATATCTCCATCCCCCACCCTAAATAGAATCGTACAAATTTTTCCCTGTAGCCTAACAGGACTATATACGGATTGTAAGTAAATATAAATTCACTGATTTATAAATCGTAATATCCGAACTTAGAGGCAAGTTATTAAAGCATTATTGATCCCCAATAGTTCAAATTCAAAACAACCATTCATGAAGGAGACAGTTTTATTTTAGCAGATTTCCCTTTTTCCCTTTAAGTAAAAAGAGAGATCAAGTTCGTTAATGACTGAAATTGGACCACTGGGAGGGGGGGATTAGAGAAGGGATTTTTGAAAATCCGAAATATCTCCGTTATTATGCGTCGGATCGAAACATTGTATAAAATCAATCTTATTGCAAATTACATTTACTATAAATATTGTTCTATACATTTATTCTGTATCTTGAATATTAACCGAGATATTTGCATTTGTATGCATGTGTGTGGTCGGCAGGAGTCGGCTATGTTCGGGACTCTCCGCCGAGAGCTAGTGCGGGCCGTTTCGGTAACTATTCGTCCCTCGTGAATAGGTTTAGAGATTCCTTACTACTACTGTTGTTATTAGGCGGATTTCGCTATTGTAATACTTCATGTGGGAAATCTGCTTAGTTTACGCAGCCCCTGCGTGACGGACTTTTTTTGGTTTAGTGCACTCCAATTGAAGTTCGGGCACTACACTACTGGTTCGTCAGATGATAAAACTTATGAAGGGTGCCATTAGATAATTCACTTGCATAGATTAAAAAATAGATGTAATAAACTATTCATGGATTTTTACCTTATACTCTTAGCAAACATTTCTATATTTACTTATTTCAATTGTATATCCTTTGTTCCATTCTAAAACCTATTAGCAGATTTCCCTTATAGGAAATCACCTATTGAGGTCGTACTCATGACTCGAGTATTGATACAATTCTTCAAATGTCCATCGATCCCAACCAGGAGATGACGAAATTGAGGTCCGTTCAAAATTGTATGTATACACATATTTCTCTGTTAACGCTCTAGCGTTTTTCTTTGATCATTACAAAACTCGATATTTAATCGTTTTATGTAAAAGGAAAGATCAAGATTGTTAATGGCTCAAATCGAGGGGGTATGTATGTATGTATGTATATACAGTTTTGAACAGAACTCATATTCGTCATCTCCTAGGTAGGATCGATGGACATTTGAAGGAAAATTTCGAAAATCGCATCATGAGTTCGACCTCAATAGTTGATTTCCCTTAAGGGAAATCAGCTAAAAGGACTAAGGTAATTCAATCCACAACGCGTTTCATTATTATTGGGTTGTAACACATGAAGTGTCCGATTTTTTAAACCCTAATCTTTATAAAGGATTAAACGTTGTGTGTTGATTCCAAGCAAAATATTTACCATCTATAATAAACATTTGTTAATCCTCTAATCGCAAGCTATGTTTGTTTTTGTCCCAAGTAGGCTTACATATTTTAGTTTAATATCAATCGGGAACATGGAAACACACGATTTCCGGATAATTTTCTTTTACAAGTATAAAGTTGGTCATTCCGCGACCCAGTTAGCAAGGAATATTAATCATGCGTTTGGCGAAGGAAGTGCTAATGAAAGAACTATTCGTCGTTGGTTTTCAAAATTTTCTTCAGGAGATACGACTTTAGAAAATCAGCCCCGTGGACGACCTCACTCATCAGTGGAGGACGAAGATTTTAAAAAAGCTGTTGAAGAAGACCCTCATAAAACAGTCAGAGAACTTGCGTCAGAGCTAGGCACAAGTCATATGACGGTCTCCAGGCATTTAAAAACGATTGGAAAGGCGAAAAAGCTCGATTCCTGGGTCCCGCACGAGCATTGGTAAACAGGAAAGGACCGATTCTGCTTCATGACAACGCCCGAGCACATGTTACAATACAGACAGTGAACAAATTAAAGGAGTTGGGCTATGAAGTCCTACCACACCCCCCATATTCCCCTGATCTATGTACTACAGACTACCACTTTTTTCGGAGTTTGGACAACTTTTTGAGAGGAAAATTTTTTACAGATGATTTAAACATTAAAAATGCATTTTCTGAATTTCTTTCAACACGTGACACAAACTCAAAAGTGGGATAGAAAACTTGGTAAGTCGTTGGCAGAAGTGTATTGAAAATGATGGTAAATACTTTGAATGAATAATATTTCAGATTCGATCTCAATTTTTCATTTTTTTCCTGATTCTACAAACGGTCATTTCATATGTTACAACCCAATAATTTGGAACCAATTAAGACTTTCACCTGCAAACGGAACAAACCTTAAATTTTTTAAAAATGTAACTATAAATAAAATATAATTTAATTCTCTAGCAGGGGTTCCATGTATCTGTAGATTCGCGTTAGTAGTAAACAGTTTGGGGCAGTTAGAAATCTCATAACTAACACATCTCATTCAGGAACAATACAACGATTAACAAAATCTCATTCATAATTGAGTATCATATTACATATGTAATGTACGTTACATTGTACAATTAATGCCTTCAGCATAACGAAATACTAGACAGATAGATAATCCCTGTCAATAAGCTGACCATTTACACAATGTTATTAAAAAGTAAATAACTTATTCGTGAGTAGTAATAAATATTTAATATGTATTGAATGCTTATTTAGTAAAGTAACATTTTAATATGAGCTTCTACATTCTCGTCAGTTGGCTGAATTAAAAATCAAAGTGTTTACATACTTCTACAGCTGATTATTCTTAATAATCGGACTAAAAATATAATAAAAAAGTCCGTCACGCAGGGGCTGCGTAAACTAAGCAGATTTCCCACGTGAAGTTTTACAATAGAGAAATTTCACGAGAGTCGAGCAGTTAAGAAAACGGCCGAACTAGCTTTTGGCGGGAAAGTCACCCGTCCGTTAAATTTAATAAAAATGCAAATAACTCGGTTAATATTCAAGATAGAGAATAAATGTATATAACAATATTTATAGCAAATTTAATTTGCAATAAGATTGATTCTGTACAATTTTTCGATCCGACCTATAATAACGGAGACATTTTGAATTTTCTTCTACTCCACTCCGGCTTTCTGCATCTAATTCCCTCATCAGGCTGTTCACGTCTATACTGATAATCAGAGACTGTCCTGGATAGAGACCAACCAATGCTAACGCATTTGTGTAGAGCATCCTGAAGAAGGTAGCAAGTGTGATACCGAAAATTAACGTTTCGGATTTTGACGAAAAGTACTCTGAATCAGACCAAGTGGATTTGATACGAACATCATTTTAGTAATCTCCTAGGATAGGATGGTGATTTGAAGAAAATTTCGTCATGACTGAAAACTTCCATATCAGATTTTGCTCAAGGGAATCATAATACAAAATCAATATCCAATTAAAAGCACCTCTCACCTTTCCCTAGATATTACATGTTCTACTTTATCAGTCACTGGCGGTCAGAAGTGAAAATAAAGGTATCCACAACATAATGGACATTTACCACATCCGTAGCCATAATACGCCGCACCATGAGCTCTTCTGTAGCAATCTTCTGATAGGCAATGTTTGATTTTTACAAACGTTAAACGTCATAAACTCAGGGAAGTTCTTTGAGTTATGAGAGAAGAGAAGAAGAGGATAAAGCAGAGTTAGAGATTGAAACAGCGAGTTAGAGTCGCTTGATAAAAACTAACTCCCAACTCATTGCCCTAATTTATGTCTCTCTGTCTCTAATCTCGGTCCGGGGATAAACTCTTCTTTCCTCCGTCTCTCAAGCTACAATCTCTCAAACTCCCCCCCCCTCTCTCTCCTCTCTCTCTCTCTCTCTCTCTCTCTCCTCTCTCTCTCTCACTCTCTCTCTCTCTCTCTCTCTCTCTCTCTCTCACTCTCTCCCTCTCTCTTGATCTCTTCCATTTATTGGCTCTTTGTAAAGCAGGACCACCTGGTCTCTCATCTTTAGGCTCGATTGTTTCTTAGCTAAGGTCATGCCTACAGGAGCCCTCCAAGTAATTTGTTAAAGCAGTTGTACTAGGATCATTCAACATAATCTTGATTTGATGATTGCCCAGCTATATATGATAGCACGGGGAATAAAATGAAAAATCGTATTATTTATTTCAGTTAATATGACTGCTACAATGGCGATTAACTATACAAGTGTAACTATACAAGGAGGTAGTGTGTGTCTTTCTTATTCCAATTGCTTGTTTGTATGTGTGCTGAGCTCTTTATGAACTCTTTGGAATATATGTAATGAAAAAATTTCACCCTTTTTATTTAGTCTGGCAAAACTGAAGGTCCCCTCCCTCCTTTAAATACATATTCCCTTTTTATTTATCAATTTATTTTTATTATATTTTGTTTAATATTTTTTTATTTGATTTCCCTATTATCCAAAGTGACTCTTTTTTCTTCTTGGTTATTCTCACCTTTTAGTTTTTGTAATTAGTTTTGGATTCTATCTTTTGTTTGTTCTTTTATTGTGTTCGATTTTTGTTAATTGTTCGATTTCTGTTTTTTATTTTCCATTTATGTTTATTGGTTTATTTCTGTTATCTGTTCCGTTTTTGTTTTCTATTTCTGTTTTGTCCTGTCTGTCCTTGGTTTTCTATTTTGTTTGTGTTCCATTTCTGTTTTTTTTGTTTTCCATTTCTGTTTTTAGTTTTCCATTTTGTTTCTGTGTTCCAGTTCTGTTTTTCGTATCAGTCCTGTTTTCTGTTCCAATTTTGTTTTGCATTTCTGTTTTTGGTTTCCGTCTCTGTTTTATGTTTCATTTTTGTTGTTCGTGTCCAATTTCTTTTTGTGTTGCATTTGAATGAATTTTATTTCGTTTTTTTCTTTCTTAATTTCATACATTTTCCTCCGAGCAACATCACCACAGTTGCGAAACTTCAAATAAATAAATATTCCAATTACGTCACATAATTAAAAGTAAGAGCTTCATTGTAAATACTCGGAAAATGAGAGCAAATAACTATATGAGGATCTGAATAATCATGAAGCAAATGGAAAAATAACATTTAAAGTCAATAATTGTAAAATATAGAAACTAGTTCATGCCAGTGAGGGTGGTCGCCCCTTTTCACAAGTAATCCATTCAGCATCGCCGTGGTGAAGCGATCCCTTCGGGATCACCATGTGACTGCTCAGGTTTTGCCTTTGGCGATTACAGATTTCTAATTATACATGTATATTATAGATTCATTATTCTTATCGATACACCAGTGAAAAAAAAATAGAATAATCCCTATCTGGCCAGAATAAAGGTTATTTCTTATTTTATATCATTCAGAAAGAAAAGGGAAAAAAAAATGTTGAACCATCTATTGGCAAAAAAACGTGTTATTCACAAAAACGTTAATAAAAAGAGAAGATATTGATATCAAAAAATTAACCAACTACGAAATTGTTGTAATATGCCATGAATGATGTATATTATAGTAAACAGTTTAAAAATAATTATTTAAATAGGGAAGGCAAGGTATCGACTTTTTGGATGATATTAAAACGGCCACATTTTTAATAAATAAAGAAAACATTGAAAAAAAAGAGAGAAGGAAAATAAGTGGTATTTGTTCTGTGATTATCTATAAATGGGGTATCTCCGGCTAGTAATTCATTTAGACCAGCATGTCTACATCAGAAGATAGGAGAATTGTTTCTCTTTATCACAATAGATATTTGACTGGACGTCGATGCATCAACATCAACATTATTCTTGAATTAAGGGAATATTAAGGGAATCTTAAGGGAAATCAGGGGGTACTCATGACACGATTTCCGAAACATTTTCGCAAATGTCCATGGATACCTTGGAGATCACTAAAATGAGGTCCGTTCAAAATTAATAAATGTAAGTTCTGTACAAGTTGTTATGTACATTTGTTCATTATCTTTAATATTAATAGATATATTTGCATTTGTTATTTTTCGGCTTTCAGTAATCCCCCACTCCTACTCATATTAACAATAAGCTGTTTTATCATGAAGCACTTTATTTGAAGGTTAAATTTGAGACAAATACAAATACGTGGGAAATCTGCTAAGTAAACGCTCTTACTTGAATCAGAAACTTTCACATCAAATGAGGTAATACAGTATTATCATTAACGGATGCTTTTCTTTTCTCCTATGGCTAAACCTTTGTCTACAGAAATAGCATCAAGTGATAAACAAAGGCTTTTTTCCTAATTAAAAGTCTTTCCAGGAATGCAATTCTGCAAGGGAATAAAGTATTCTTCAAAGACCAACTGACTTCCAAGTTAAATCTGAAACTTCTTAATACAAAAAAGGAAAACCTTGCAGAATCCTCTCCGTAAAGACAGCTTAAACGGCCTCAATGGTTATCAGGTTGATGAAATGAAACTTTTACAGTCATATCCTGAAATGAATGTCTTTCATATGACGTCATAACCGAGCTTCATTATTCTTTTCTCAGTAGAAAAGAAACGAAAAGTATATATTTTTTTTTTAATTAGCAGTTTTTAATCTCTTGGGAGTAATTGAGGTCGTACTCATGTCGCGATTTTAGAAACATGTCTTCAAATGTCCCTTATAATAATTGTTCTATTTAAAAACAAAGACCAAGTTAGTTAATGGCTGAAACCGGACCAGGGGGAGGGGGGGTTAGAGGGGAGGATTTTCGAAAATTCGAAATATCTCCGTTATTATACGTCGAATCGAAATATCAAATGGAACCAATCTTATTGCAATTAAAATGTACAATTAATATTGTTATATACATTTATGCTCTATCTTAAATATTAACTGAAATATTCACATTTTTCAGCCTTCAGCAAACCCCTCTTCTACCCATGTTACATAAACAATACTCTGTTATATAATAAACCACATTATTCGAAGCTTAAATACCAAATATTGTTTTCAAGAGACCTTTGCAAATATATTCTGGGTGACCCCCCCCCCCGTCTTAAGGTCTTGGACTACTAAAATTCGATTGATTGAGATAAAAATGATTCCGATTCATTATAATTACAGTTCTAGATATAGTAAATAATTTTCAATAAAAATTAACATATTATATACTGATATATTTCAGTAATTGTTTTTCTTTCTGCTTAGAGGTTCACAGAGCAGTTTGTTTAAATTTCAGGCTCATCCCGTTGGTGTGTGTAGCACATGCGACTAGTTGTTCTTTGGTTACCATAAGAAATTAAGTTAATGCAAAAAATAAATTTTAATTATAAATAAAAATAAATCATTAAGGATATACTTAATTCATCGAACTGGGTGTTATACATCATGTAAGATGTTCCGTATGGCTACCGTTACAAAACTTTACGCTCTCTAAAAGTTCAAAATCTATACAATAGTAGTTTAAAAGCTTAAAAAATTGAATGGGGGTGCTTTAGGAATGAAACTTCTATCACAACTGAAGTACTGCCAATTTGGCCATAACATATTACTCTGAAAGAAGAAGTGTATAAAATTAGTATGGATTTAACTTAACCCTAGAATGGTAGTGATATTATTCCCCACTTAATGGTACTGATACGTAAATTTTACGTGTGCAACAATTGGTGAAATTATTAATGTTAATGTTTGTGACTATTTTATTAAAACATACACTTATCTTTAACTTATATCAATGATAATATCTAATAATGTGCACGACATTCCTTTCAGGCGCTTTGTTCGAAACACGTTCAGGAGGAGGTTGTGTGCTCCATTCATATCCATTCTTACCAAGCACAACCCCACCTTCTACATTTATTGTGACTGATCTGTCAATATTGTATGGTTGAGAGGTTTTAGGTTTCTTTTGCCTCTGTGTTTCTTCTCTTTCTTCAATAGCCTTGATGTTTTCTAACATTTTCTCACCCTCTTCGCTATCTAGCCCCCTCTGTGTTGCAATCATTTCCGAAGGCTCAACCTCCTTCATCTCTTGGAGAATACTCCGGATCGTCATCGCTGTCGTATCCATATCTATCTATTTCATAATTCTCATTTTCCCCATCTGACTCATAGGAGAGTTCTTTCAACAAATTTCTGATTTCTTCATCCGTTGAATATTTTTTCTCCATTTTTCCGAAACTATAAACAGATTATTTATATTCTTTTTATACATATTTGTCTTTTTTATAGTAATAAATAAAAGTTAAAAAAATTGAGAGAAAATAAATTAGAATATAAAAATAAATTGGAAGAAAATAAATTGAGAATAATATTAACTAAGTTATGGTATAAAAAACCGGTTATTAGTAGCGATACGTAAATTTTACGTGCCAAAAAGTTGTGGTTAATAGTATTGATACGTAAATATTACGTGTCGTTTTTATTTCAAAAAAATAGTATTGCATGAGTGGGAAGGTTCACTTATCTGCACTTGGCGGAGGTGAAGGCCCAACTGTCTGGAGGGCCCATAGCTGAAGGCTGGGGGTGGTGGGATCATTATCGGCCCTTTGATAACAGTTGAAATCAGATCATACGTAATTTTTACGTTCAATACCATTCTAGGGTTAACTGCGGTAACCAGTAACTGCTAAATGAAAAAAACTAACACCAACTACATCAAAACAGAATAGATTTAAGAATAAAACAAACTATGTTTACACCGTTCATTAAGGCACATTCACACTAAATGTCATTCAATTTAATCAACATATTCGGGAGCAATCAGACAGATAAAATTCCAGAATAAGTTATTTTATACCAAAATCTATTCGTAAATTTAGAAAATAGTATTAGAGAGAAGAGATACAGCAATAAAGACCCTGTATTTTCTTCTATTAGAGAAAGGTAGCTGGAAACCATTTCTAAGTTTGAAGAATAAACGGAGAAAAGCAACACTCTATGTGCAAATTAGCCTGAATTGGTTGTATTCTCGTTTTTCCTCCCCTAATTTTCGTCCATTTATTATTTATTTCTTTTACTTGAGAAGGCTTTGAGTACATTACTTTTTCTTCGCGACTTCGTATTTTTCACTACTACTGCACTGAGGAATAAAACCTTTAAAAATTGGACTCATCGAACTCCAATTTATAATTATTGGCTGAGCCATTATATTTGCCACGTTGTAAGGATAAAATGGATTTATTTATTGGATATTCGCACCTGTGGCTATGTGGCACAGAACAAAAGCTACATGAAATTCAAAACACAAAACAAACAAAATTAATTTAAACGAAAATAAAATCGGAAACCAGAAATGGAACACAACATCGAACAAAATACGTAACAAAGGAAAAACGAAAAGTTCAAATTCAAAACAAACAACAAAACTGAAACGTGATAACTGAAAAACGAAGCATAGAGTCACAGAAAGCAAGGGGGAAATCCAATTAAAGTATTTAACAAAATATAATAACAAATAAATTAATGGATATATAAAATGAAATATTTTCATTGTGAGGAGTTCGGCTCTCTGCTCCAGTGGTTTTTATTGGTTTGCGAATTTTCAATGGAAACGCGCCCATTTTCATCATGCTGAGTTTTTAATTTGAATAGCTACTTGGTTAAATCATATTTTTTGCATACACACGCACACTGAATGAAAGAGATTTATTTTACTTAATAATCAAGCTTTATACATGTTCAAAGGGAACGGGATATGAAAAAGTTTGTATAAGAAAAGGGGCATGTCTCTTTTGATAATAATAATAAACAAATTGTGCGTTGCTGGATGTGGGAGAGCATGTCTGGGAACCAGATCATATAGAGTGGAAGTCATCAGACCAAATTCATCATTTAAGCAGGTAAAGGCCTTTGCTTTTTAAGCCCAATGGCATTAAGGTCCCATCATCAGGTGCTAGGTTCAAGAACAGATGTTAACACCTGTTGATGGCTACGTTAGTGCCGAAGGTCTTGTGCTTATATATAGAATTATTCAAAAATTCGAAATATATCTGTTGTTATACGTCAGATCAAAAAATTGAATAGGAACAATCTTCATGCAAATTAAATTTACTATAATTATTAGTCTTTACATATTTTCCGTATAATTAGTATTAACCGAGATATTTATTTATTTCCTTGTTTGGTGACACGCAAGTTAAGCGATTTACACCCTTTATCGCAGAAACCAAATGGTAAAAATTATTTCAAATCATTCAATCTAGTTAATATAAATTCATAGTTGCTGCTGGCGATACTTAGTGAAAATGGCATGAATGACAAGGGAGAGGTGTTCTTAAAGCCAAAAGCGCCAAAATAAAAAATATTCGATAAAAACAGGTATCATATTTGACATACATATCATTTCAAGTTTGTGTTTTCAGCTAGTCTTAATTTTTCTTAACAATCAAATGTTGTATCTTATATTTACTTACTTCTTAACTGGATTTTAGCAGATTTCCCTTGAGGGAAATGCCGTCCATAGAAATGTTGGTACGCCTTATTATAATGATGGCATTAGTGCTAATACACATACCGAGTTTTATTTAGTTTGGTTGAGTCTTTTGTGTCAAATTAAATTGTTCACTTCCGCTATAGGTTTTAGCGTATATCTCGTTTATAAACCGGTATACGAAAAAAATGTATATAACAAAAGTTACTCTAAATAACAAAATAATCAACTTCTGTTATATTCATATTTGCCGAAAAACTAATAGGAAACGAAATATCACTAATTTTAATTTCAGTCCTCCCTTATAACCCCCACTCCTGCCCATCCCTAGAACTGTTGGTATGGCTTATTATAATTAAAGCGTTAGTGCTAATTCATATACCGAGTTTGGTTTAGTTCAGTTGAGTTTTTTATGCCAAATAACATTGTTCACTTCCGCTATAGGTTTTAGCGTATATCTCGTTTATAAACCGGTATACGAAAAAAATGCATATAACACAAGTTACTCTAAATAACAAAATAAACAACTTTTGTTATATTCATATTTGCCGAAAAACCAATAGGAAACGAAATATCGCTATTTTTAATTTCAGGCCTCCCTTATAACCCCCACTCCTGTTCATCTCAGAGAATTTTAATATAACCTAAAGTCTAAGTTGGGTTAGTAGTAATATACATACCAAGTTTAACAAAATTCGGTTCAGCCGTTTATGCGTGAAAAGGTAACAAACAAACAAACAAACAAACATACACGAAAGAAACAAAATGCAGTTATGGTGTCTATGACATGTGAAACGAAAAGTTATCGTGAAATTTCGCGAAAAAAATCAATTTACAGACAGAGGTTACAATTATATATATATATATATATATATATATATATATATATATATATATATATATATATATATTTGTCTGTTACCGCTCTAGCGGTCGCAATTTTTGTTTAATCGTTATGAAACTCGATATTTAACCGTTTTATGTAAAAAGACAGATCAAGTTCGTTAATGGCTGAAATTGGACCAGAGGGAGGGGGGGTTTAAAGAGGGGATTTTCGAAAATTCCAAATATCTCCGTTATTATGCATCGGATCGAAAAATGTTATATAACCAATCTTATTGCAAATTAAATTTACTATAAATATTGTTATATACGTTTATTCTCTATCTTGAATATTAACCGAGATATTTGCCTTTTTCAGTTTTCAGCAAACCGCCACTTCCACTCATGTTACGTAAACAATACTCTGCTACATAATAAATCACAATATTGGAAGTTTAAATACCAAAAATTGTATTCAAGAGACCTTTATTATACGAGATACATGCAAATATGCACTGGTGACCCCCCCCCCATCTTTATGTTTTGGACTACTAAAATTTTATTGATTGAGATAACAATTATTCTGACTCATTATTAATTACAGTACTAGATATAGTAAATAGTTCTCAATAAAATAATGTGTTATATTCTGATATATTTCAGTAATTGTTTTTCTTTCCGGTGTGAGGCAGGCTGGCCCGTTTGTTTACATTTCTAACCTAACGATTCCTGTCGGCAGGTTATTGAAATTGGATGAAACATTTCTTATTTCCGTTAGTATTTATTTACGGTGCTGTTGTGTTAGAAGTATGTAGATTTACCTATTACTAAACTTCACGAGGGAAATCTGCTTAGTTTACGCAGCCCCAGCGTGACGTACTTTTGTTAATTTTATACGATTTCAATTGTATTTTTTTTTTTTTTAAATATACTTATTATATATTGCATAATTATAAAACCACTCCACTGTACACTCCGAAATATCGAATGATCCAACGTAGAAGTGGAGAGAGATAAATATAATATAAATATATATGCTCACTAATAATAATAAAAAAAATTAAAAATAATAAAAAGAGAGGGAAAAACAGGAACTTAAAGGTTTTTTTCAATTACTTAATTCTCAAGCCCTAATTATATGCAACAACAAAACACTTCAGTGTAATCAGGCTTATTACAAATTCTAGTATTTATTTTCTTAACAGTTGAAGAAAAATAATTACAAAGTTAACAAAAAGTCGTATTAAATTTTACAAAATTAAAATATATAATCTTATAACCAATATTGATTATTGTTGTTATTGGATGTGAATATAATTACGATAATTAATACGTTTAGCAGACTTCCCTTAAGGGAGCAGACTTCTCTAGCGGTCGAAATTATTGCTTTATCGCTTTAAACTCGATATTTAATCGTTTTATGTAAAAAGAAAAATCTAGTTATTTTATGCCATAAATGGGATCAGTGGGAGGGCGGGTTAAGATGGGGGATTTTCTAAAATTTAAAATTCCGTTGTAGATATTATTAACTTGTAAAATGACTGAATGATTTCTTCTTATCATTTGTATTTATTCGCTTAACGTTCACGGTTGTGTTAGCCGTAGGAAATCTGATTAGCCCCTGCGTGACGGACTTTTTGCTTGTTCGGATTATTGAAAATAATTGACTACATCATATTAAAAAGACGAGTTAATAGGAGAACATTATGTATAATGAAACATTCTCATGAATGTAAATTAGCAAAACAACTTAGTACTCAATTTCTTCCGATAGAGATATATTAGACGCTGAAGGTAAATATTACGAAGATAAACACACAAACACAGAGCATCCTTCATCAAACACTATATTTAACAGCTGGGCACTTTCAGAGCAAGACCTCCATCATCAAAGCCTGTTGATCACAGTGAAATAAATAAATGCGTGATATCTACCTTCCCCCGCCCATTTCATCCCTATGCGAAGAAATGTATTGTGATGCTCGGCGGGCAACAGCTTGAGTTCAAAGTGGGCACACAATTAGCTGGCACTGACGATGAAGCTTTGGCTCTGAAAGTGCTCCGTAGGTGTTCCTGTTTGAGGAAGGAATAGGCAACACAGGCGTGTTGTTGGTGTGTTTTCTTGGGGTTATATCAACACTAATTTAATGTTCAGAACTATTGTTTTACATAAAAGTCTTTATTAAGAAATATATTTATTTAGGACTCAGGTTAGCTATGTGAGTTAAAGTGTCGGCTTTTATCACAAAAGGTAAACCTTGTGTGGCGAGTTTGATTTTCACCTGGGCAATTGGAATTTATATTTATTTAGTGACAGACTCATCACCTGTATATAACCCGTCCAAATTAACCACAGTTGCAGAAAGTGGACGTTAATAAATAATATTATTATAAAGAAGATTTTTTATATGTTAGTTTTTTTTTTTTTTTTTTTTTTTTTTTACCTTTTCGGACTAGTAATTATAAATATTTTCTGCAATATACACAACGCATTTTTAATAGATTTCTAGGGAAATCAGCTATTGAGGCCGTACTCATGAGGTGATTTTCGAAAAATTTCTTCAAATGTCCATTGATCCTACCTAGAAGATAACGAAAATGAGGTCCGTTCAAAACTGTATATATATATATATATATATATATATATATATATATATATATATATATATATATATATTTCTGATAACACTCTAGTGGTCGCAATTTTTGTTTAATCGTCACCTAACTTGGTATTTAATCGTTTTATGTACAAAGGAAGATCAAGTTCGTTAAGGGCTGAAATCGGACCAGTGGGAGGGGGGGTTTAGAGGGGGGGTTTTCGAAAATTCAAAATATCTCCATTACTATAACTCGGATCGAAAATTGTATAGAACCAATCATATTGCAAATTAAATTTACAATAAATATCGTTTTATACATTTATTCTCTATATTGTATATTAACCGAGATATTTGCATTTTTATTAAGTGTAACGGACGGGCTATTATTCCCACCGAAAGCTAGTTCAGCCGTTTCCGTAACTCATCGGCACTCGTATGGAGATTTCTCTATTGAATAACTTTACGTGGGAAATCTCCTTAGTTTGCGCAGCCCCTGCGTGACGGAATTTTCTAAAGAATCATATCAGCTACTGTTATTAACTGTGTGACTTACACAGGTTTAAAATAAAAACGTAAAAAACTTGTTGTAAAAGTTAACAAGTCATAATAAAATCCACAAGAAAAAAAATCAAAGTAATTTCACACAGTCCCATGAATTTACTGGAGAATATTATTTTCATCATTATTTAAGTTGATAAAGATGTGTTCTTTCCGGGCGTCCAATATTCCTGAAAGAGGAGTAAGTTTTTCTTTTATATTGAACTTTTGTTTATGTTGGTTTAAACTTGGTCGCTGGAAACTCACTCCGATAGTCGGCGTTTGTTTAATTATTCATATACTCAATTTAACATGTTATAGTATTTTTTTTTACTTTTCATCGTTCCAATTAGTTATAATTATCCAGAAGTTAATTATTAAAGTTTCGTGTTATGTAGCGAAAGACTACCATTACAATTAATAAAATCATTACAAGCGAACAAGGAAACCACCAAGGGCTTAATTGGATTTAAAGAGACAGAGAATTGGAGAACATGCTATTTGTCAAAGCACGGGCATGTAAATTCAATTAAATGAGAATGATATTACAAAGTCCATAGTAGAAGGTGAAGTCAATCAGAAATTTCCAATAATTCATATTTATTGCTGATTTCTAATGACAATATTGCATTTTTTTTCATTCTCCCTGCCCATGTTCCATTTTTTTTATTCTCCACTGACGTAAACATGTGAATATAAATTTTAGTTGGCCAATTGTTCAATAAGTTCGTTATATTTTCTGCGAAACTCGTTTTGTAGTATATCCACCAGTTTTGCAGGAATATTTCTATATTTAACAAGATTAGTCGACTCATAGTTAGATCCCACAAATAGATTGGGCTAGTGGCGCTTAGAGGCTATGTGTATATGTTTTGAAAAAAAACAACGTATTTTTCGTAAGATAGCAAACTCAAAAGTTAATTAGCTACCGCAGGACATAGAAGGTTTGATGTATACACACACTACTTATAATTTATGATGATATGCTAGAATGGCGAAAATTTACAAAGAATTCGTTGATCCTATTATTTGAAAAAAACTAGAAGTTAGTACTTTTGTCCCCAGCTAGAAAATAGATCTTTTATTAAAAGAAAATGAAAACAGGTACCAAAGATAAGTTAAGTATTCTTAAAAAGAAATAAAAATTCATAATTATGTGCTGAATCACCTCCCCCATAAAACACTCCTCTTAAAAAATGTCCATGGTTACTGTAGATGTACAATTTTTTTAAAAAAAGGAAATCTCTCCTGATTTTCATGTTGAATAGAAATTTCATTTGAATTTTGAAAGAAATTAAGTTTATGCCGTCTAGGGGCTTCAGAATTATAACGAAATGCTGCCTTTGTTCTGTGTTAGGTATACAATAGAAACAAACACTATATATAAAACGTAAAAATAATATACGTAAATGCAGGAATTAAAATAAAAATACAAATTAAGATTTAAAAAAAAAATAGAAAAAACATATTTAGTTGATATCTACTTTATAGTAATAAGGCTAATTGCCACCGGGTTGTCTACAGGTAACCACCGCTTTTTCGGCGTATTGGGGAAAAGGCTTTTTAGCAGATTAAGGGGGTTAATTTCGAAAATTCTTCATATCTTCGTTGTTATGCGTTGGATCGAAAAATTGTATATAACCAATCTTGTTGCAAATTTAATGTTCTATAAATGTTTTATGTACAGTTTTTCACTATCTTGATTATTAACCGAGATATTCCCATATTTAATTTTTGTTCTTTAGTAAACCCCAACTTCTACTCATCATATATTATGTAGTTTATTAACAATATGCTATTATATTATGAAGCACTTTATTTGAAGCCTAATAACCAAATATTGTTCTCATTGGACATACATTTTGAAATAAATGAAAAGACGAAATGCATGTGGAAAATCTGCTTAGTTAACGCAGCCCCTTGACGGACTTTTATTATTTGTAAGAAAGTTCTAATCAAAATAAAATATATTTTAAAAAAATATTCAACAGAAGCTAAATTTTATTTATGACCTTTCCCTGTCAGAAAGTGTACGGATTATTTTTGAGTTACAGCTAAATCATATTATCCAATGTTTTCACAAATTCTCGTAGAAAAAAACTAAAGCCGTAGATCCGAAAGCTCTAGAAGAGCCACGGCCTTTCACACGACTTTGGTGTTAGGTTGAATTCTTTCCTCTAATATTGTGAAATTATTACAAACAAAACGTTTCTCTACTTATTACCCAGTCACCTACACTATACCTTAGTCAACTAAAGTTATTTGAAATAGTAGAGAAAAATTATTGATTACTAAACTAAAAAATATCACTAATAAACGAAATTGTACGGAAACAACTAACATTTGTACAAACATTTTGTGTTCGAAACGTATACTCGTATTTCATGATATTAAGTGTTTCTAGACAAAGGTTCACATGATCTAATGGCAACGAATATATTTCTGACCGAACTATGAGTAATATTTCGACAGTGTTCATCAGCAACCTTGTATGTAAGAAAATTTATTTATACGAGAGACATAAAAAGTCCGACAAGCAGTGGCTGCATAAACTAAGCAGATTTCCCTCTTGGAGTTTAGTAATAGATAAATCTACATACTGCTAACACAACAACACCGTGAATAAATACAAACGGAAATTATAAATGTGTCATCCAATTTCAATAACCTGCCGACAGGAAGCATTAGAAATGTAAACAAACGGGTCTGCCCGCCTCACACTGGAAAGAATAACAATTACTGAAATACGGGTATATCAGAATATAACACATTATTTTCATTGAGAACTACTTACTATATCTAGTACTGTAATTAATAATGAGTCAGAATAATTGTTATCTCAATCAATCAAATTTTAGTAGTCCAAAACCTTAAAACGGGGGGGGGGTTCACCAGAACATATTTGCATGTATCTCGTATAATAAAGGTCTCTTGAATAATATTTTTGGTATATAAGCTTCGAATAATGTGATTTATTATGCACCAGAGTATTGTTTATGTAACATGAGTAGAAGTGGCGGTTTGCTGAAGGCTGAAAACTGAAAAATGCAAATATTTCGGTTACTATTCGAGATATGAATAAATATATATAAAAATAATTATAGTACATTGTTTTTTTCAATAAGATTGGTTGAATACACTTTTTCGATCCGACATATGGTAACGGAGATATTTCGAATTTTCGAATATCCTCCCCATTAACCCCCCCTTTCCCAGGCCCGATTTCAGCCGTTAATGAACTTGATCTTTTTTTTTTTTTACATAATACGACTAAATATCCAGTTTGGTAACGATTAAGCATTAATTGCGACCGCTAGAGCGGTAACAGACACAAATATATATATATATATATATATATATATATATATATATATATATATATATATATATATATACAGTTTTGAACGGACCTCATACTCATCATCTCCTGGGTAGGATCGATTGACATTTGAAGAAAAATTTCGAAAACGCGTCATGAGTACAACCTCAAGTGCTGATTTCCCTTAAGGGAAATCTGCTAAAAACTGATAAATTATTCAGTAAATGAAAATATTCACATATTATTTCCTATTATTTCAAAGTACGGGTGAATAATATAAAATAATTTTGAACACAGCCTTGAAACAGAGCATCAAGAACAGTACAATTAATATAAATATGCAAAAATGAAGATTTTTCATTTTTATGACCTACGAGATTGCTGATCAACACAGTCTTGTGTCTGCCTAAAATGGGTATACCTTATTTTCTACGGAATTCAACAAGTGAAGAGGATCACTAGACAATGCAGTAGTTTCCTCTTCCCTTATGCATGAGACTGACTATAAATAAAGGCTTCAAGAACATGTACTCGAGGGAGGTCTCAATGAGGCCTAAATTGAGTCAGATCTACAGTTACTATTTGTAGATATACATTCCGTTGGATTTGGCACGTAAAAAATTAGGTTTTAAACTAGTTCGAAGTTTATTGATATACATTAAACTACAAGAATATCTAACAATAATTCTAGTAATAGTTATAGTAACGAATAAATTATGGATTTTTAAATTTAAAAAAAAAATGTTATTCGGATCCGAGCTCAAGCATATGGGACCGATGTAGGTAGGAAAGGTAAAGTCAATATTGGATAACAATAAACATTATTGGTTTAAGCTGTGTTTTTGATAGTCGCAACTTTGTCTGCTACGCGAAAACACGGCCATATAACCAATAAGATTTCCGAAAAATGCCATCAAATACCTATCGAACCGACCCAGGAGTTGACGAATATGAGGTTCATTAAAAACTATTATATATATATATATATATATATATATATATATATATATATATATATATATATAACATTATATAATTAATACTTCACTAATCGGAATTATCATATAAGACTAAAACATAACATCATTTGTCATAAAATGCAATTATTAAAAACACTTAAATAAGTACTAATAAAGTATATGACTCCCGCTATAGTTTTAGCGTATATCCCGTGTTTATTTGTGACAAAAATAACATTAAATAGCAAAATAAGTAACTTTTGTTATTTGCATGTTTGCTGTGAAACTAATAGGAAACGAAATACACAATTTTTCAACCCCCACTCCCGTTGGTCTCAAAGAATATTAATATAGCCTAAAGTCTAAGTTGGGTTAGGAGTAATGTACATACCAAGTTTCATAGAATTCGGTTCTGACGTTTATGCGTGAAAAGGTAACAAACAAACAAATAAAAAAACAGACACCAAAGAAACAAATTGCAGATATCGGGTCTATGGCTTGTGAAACGAAAAAGTATCGTGAAATTTGGAGAAAAAAATCATATTCAGACAGAGGTTACATTTATATATATATATATATATATATCACTATTTACCAAGCTCAACCATTGTTCTTTTACTATTTGATAAATACTCAAATATGTTCGTTTTGACATCATCAATTAAAACTTAAGGTTCTATACTATTTTTAGTATTTTTTTGCAGTAGTTTAGTACTTTTTTTTTGCAGTAGTTTAGTATTTTTTTTTCAATGCCATATTTGATATTTAACAGTTCCATACAAAAATAATGGTTATGTCTGCTAAAGGTTGAAATCGCTTCATAGAGTTGGTGAAAACCGAAATATCATAATATTTCAGTTATTACAAATCGGATCAAAACATTTTTTTTAAACAGCCTTATTGCAAATTAAATTTTGCTATAAATGATGTTTTTATTTATTTTTTTTTTTTTTTATATTTTTTTTTTTTTTTTTGTATTTTGAATATTAAAAGACATATTTGTACTTTCTCCAACAGTTAGTATATATGTTCTATAATTTAGAATTCAGTCTCAGTAAACCTCCCCTCATATTCATACGATTTTCACTTTGAGCAATTGAGTTACTAAACATCTTATAGAATGTTGGTATTTCGATTCTTGTTAGCAGATTTCCCTTAAGGGAAATCAGCTATTGAGGTCGTACTCATGACGCGAGTTTCGAAAAATTTCTTCAAATGTCCATCGATCCTACCCAGGAGATGACGAAAATGAGATCCGTTCAAAATTATATATTTATATATATATATATATATATATATATATATATATACATATATATACTTATTTGTCTGTTAACGCTCTAGCGGTCGCAATTTTCGTTTGATCGTTACCAAACTCGATACTTAAACGTTTTATGCAAAAATAAAGATCAAGTTCGTTAATGGCTGAAATCGGACCAGTGGGAGGGGGGGGGTTTAGAAGGAGGATTTTCGAAAATTCGAAATATCTCCGTTACTATACGTCGGATCGAAAAATTATATAGAATCAATCTTTTTGCAAATTAAATTTACTATAATTAATGTTATGTACATTTATTCTGTATCTTGAATATTAACCGAGATATTTGCATTTTTCTGTTTTCAGCTTCTGAGATGAGATCGGCTAACTTCGGGTGTCGTGAGTTTCCGTCAAGAGCTAGTTCGGGCCGTTCCCGTAACTGTTTGACTCTCTATTCTGAAATTTCTCTATTGTAAAACTTCACGTGGGAAATCTGCTTAGTTTACGCAGCCCCTGCGTGACGGACTTTTTTACATAGGATTTGAACACCTTCGGGCTTATTACGGTATTAATAGAGAATAGACGGTTGAGTTGAAGTCATTAGAGATTCATATACCAGCTCGCGGGAAATCCGCTTAGATCACGGAACAACTACTCGACGGACTTTATTTGTTTTATGTTCCCGACGGAAAATGGGGTCTCGCCGTATCTCGTTTCACAGTTGGATCTGCTATACCAAACACCTTAGTTGACCGATTCACACAAAAGGAGAAACACCATACAATATTTTCAGTTTAGTATTAGTGAAAGATATGTATAAACTAATAATCTGCTGTGGCTGGTAAGAACGAATTACTTGTTAATTTAAAGTCGTTTATATTTCCTGATAATTCCATGAAAGTTTAACCTCTTGACCCTAAATTTAAACATAAAAATGGCATTTACTGACAGTGGATATTCAGTCCTTTTAGAAGAGGTCATCTGGTGACACAACGAAAAAAGAAAAGCACAAATAATCTAATTTAAAGAAAAATGACCTTTCTAAGGAAAATACTATTAACGAAGAGAGATTTAAAATTCAGAAAAATAATATAATATAAAATATTTTTATTAGACATTCTTTCATAAGGGAAAATAGGAATATAGTAATTTTGATGTAAAAAAAAAATGACTATGCTTAAGTCGGATTATCAACAGCGATGGCAGACATGTTAGATGCATACGAAGTAATTAAAAATTATCCTTCTGATGATTTTATAACCTGACAGTAGTATAATTCTCAAAATTAATAAAATAACTGTGCTCAGCGTAAAAAAACCCATAATGGTATTTTAACAAAAATGTTATGAATTGCTTACAATATGTATAAACGAAATTCCGTTAATACTAATTTTGTCCGATTTGTCACTAAGGTGTTATTGAATGATATTTATTTTTATATTATTTTTAGTTGGTGGTTGAGGGTGATGAATCAAGTTAATCGGAAACACATTTCTTAAAAACGCATAGCTTATTCAGGAATTAAATTCCCATCCTCAGAGCTACAACCAATAAAACACCATGATTAAGGAGTCTAAAAACTATTTTTTTTTTTTTTAAATTTACATCATTGGTCATATAACAAAACGTTCAATAACACTATAAAATTTATAACAATAACACATATTATTTAATTATTTAGCTGCAACCTTAGACTGTTAAAACCTAAATATACATACAGTTCTAGTGAGATATTCACTTTAAAACTTAACATTTGCGGTTCTCAAATGCACAGTCACTATTTAAAAGAATACCGATTGCATTGTTGATATGATACAGAATAAACTATAAAATAAGTAATAATATACTATATAGTCTTATCATTATCATTTTTTAGATATATTGTGAGACAGGTTATTTTCTTTACAATAATATGTTATCTAAACCAAAATCAGGCACACCGCCGGAAAACCCCCGATATCCACAGGAGAAAAATAAAATAATAAATAAATACTGAAATATAAAATACTCTTATCAAGTATGATATCTGTTGATTACAATAACTGCTGATAACCATAACGCGATATTCAATCTGTTGACATGCAATGTTGATTAAAGCAGCTAGATTAAAACAAATTGCAAGCCATGCAAAGATAAAACAAGTTCAAAATAGAAAACGATAATTAAAATATTGAAAATATCAAGAACAAAAAAAAAACGATTAAGATTAGAAACCTGACTAAATTTTAGTAAAAGAAAATTTATTGATCTGACTTATATAAATGTCTTCTACGTATATTATAAAACATTGTGTGAGGTACTAAATGATAAATTAAATCGCATGCTTTTCTACGAATAGGACTATATTTAAGATGTCTAATTTATAAAGCGTTGTTTAATATTTTAAAATCGATATAGTAAATATCCCAATTTTTACTATATAAAATATTTCTAACCTCATCTACGTTAATTATTCAAGCCCTTGTGATAAACATGCTTACATAATTTAATTATCTATTTCATTGTTTAAAATGGTATAGAATGAATAATTAACGAGGCCATCCGCGTTGGTTTGCGTAAGCGCTTGAAATTTGTGAGCAATTAATAAATTTTAAATAGGTTGAGGCAATACAACTGATAAATTGTAATTTGATCATTATCAATTACACATAAAACCCTGCTGTCTGCTAAGCCATCGACTTCCTGTCCTTCAGATTTAAGTTTAAACTCGGAATTGTTGGATCACTAATACCTGAATGGACTACCAAAGTTTGCGCTGTCAGTTTAGCCTGTAGTGAGTGAACCCTTTTGAAAATATAAAATCGAGTTAAGAAGTTCTATTCTATTCATAAACTATATGTGTACTAAAGATACAATGCCACGTTTAATATTTCAACAAATAATTAGCTTATTGATTTGATAAAATTACTCAAAAAAATAAAATAAAATTTGGCACCCGACGCGATTATCTTTAAAAAGCGGCGCAGGGAATATTTTTATCCCCCCCCATAGTGAAAATATCCATAAATCATCGATTAATTTAACTTAAAATCGTTTTTGTTTTTGAGAAAATCAGGAAAATATGTTTTGCTTATTGTATAGTACCGATTCTTACTTATTATTTGGTTTACACTACTTCTCTTATAAGTTGAATATTACGGAATAAATATTCGTGTTTCACATTGGGTATGAACTTACTTTTTCCTTCTATTTTTTCCAACCTAACGTTTATTGAAGTTATTAGTAATCAAAGAATAATCTAACTTTAAAGTTTATTGCCATACTCGTCGTTTTGATATTGAGCTACATATTATTTATATATTTCAAAGTTCTGTCTGTATTGATTTTCAATATTTTTTATTTATTTATAATACATCAGTTTACAGGATAAGCCCATACTGATGGGGTGTCGGTTACATAATGGATTACAAAATATGATCCAATTACTTGGGGTACAAACAAAACACATTAGAAATAATACAGAAATAGTAGCAATAAAATAAGATATAAATCGAGAATAAAGTAAGATTAATTGTTTCATAAAACAAATAAGGATAAAATTAAAGACCAATAAACAGCAATAAAGAAAGACAACATAGGAATTAAATAATCTTCCAGTATCCAACTCAAAAAAAAAAATTAGAACAAAGCGAAACAAAAATAATTGAAATATTTTTGACAACTAAATATATGTACTTATAATTTAGTTTAGCAAAATAGGAATTACAAACTAAATAATACATTTTCTAATTTTTAAACAATTAAATATGTATAAGATTATATTATGTAATTGGTCTTCTGTACGAATACATAATAATGTTACAATATCAATAGAATTAAACAAATATTTTTAATAAAATATGTTCTAATGTAATTATCTATTTGACATTCAAGGAAAAAATGAGAGAGTCTTGTCCTGAATTTGATTTTCAATATATATGGTCACATGGTAAACATAGAGGGGCGAGTTCGATTCTCGCCTGGGCAGTAAAAATTTATTTAGTGCCGAACAAATTAAATAAAATCCTTTTTCCCAATCTTGTTAGAAGGGTGGTAATCTTTAGATAGTCCCTCCCAATTAGCCGTAGTGGCCTAAAGCAGACGTATATAAATAAAATAAATCTATTTATATGCAAACATTATGGACCATAACTCCGATATTTCTTGACTACTAATTAAACCGCCATCAGTATTTTACCTAAAACCCCCAAAACTAGCGTTCATAGAACGTCTATACCAAATTTCAAACGGATCTTAATGTAGTGGCAATACAATTACCACCATTTAATTCTTTTCACTCTTAACAGTAAGACTAAGTTACTCATGCCAATTAAATAAATTATATGTAACTAGGGCATTTACGGGTCGTGGAGTAAATACTTGTGGCTGATAAGAAATACAGACAACCTACGATTTAGTCATTGTCTAAGGCCAATCGGAGAACATTTTAAAGAGATATTAACGAGAAGTCTATCTCGTTCACAATCTTTACTTAGAACTGACCTCATCCAACCATATCATCTTCAGATCTTATAAAATGGAGTGATCATATGGTGGTAAATGCGAATTATAAACAACATGAAGAATGAATTTGCATTTTGAAATTACTCCCTGCCCTTCTAATCACGTTAACTTCGTGATTTAAAGCTTTATAATGTTAAATCATAGTGAATATAACTTGCTCATAAAACATCTTCATTAAAACGCTAAGCATTAACTATTTCAGCAGCTGATTACTTTGTTACTAACTTACAAACGAAAAAGTTCAAAATCAATTTGAGAATATCACATGAGGTTGTGACTGAAGTTTTCGTGAAAACTTAAAAATTAGGATTTTTCATTGACTCATAGTATTTTAGAATTTTCCAAAACCTATTTACCACCAATGAAATTATTTTAAAAATTCTAACTGAGCTGAAGTAAGTGCTCTGAATGCGTTTAAGATTTTCCCGCAACCTGTTTTTTGTCTTTATATTTCGCTACCAATTCTCACAAAAGTGAAGAAAACGCTGAAAATGTAATTTAGATTTCCCCGTAATATGTTTATCGTCAATGAATTTCTTTACCAAATACTCACTTATCAGAAGAAAATGTGTTTCAGATTTTCCCACAACCTGTTAATTTCCAACGAATTTCTGTACCAAATTTCCAGAAAATTAAAGAAAATACTAAAAATTTATAGTGCCTGAATTCCGCTCAAAAATCTTAACTGCAAAAAATATGTTTCAGATCGTCACGCAACATGTTTCTAGCCAATGAATTTCTCTACCAAATTCTCAAGAAAATTGAAGAAAACTCAGAAAATGTGTATTAGATTTGTGGGCAATCTGTTTATCGTCACTGAATTTCTCTCAAAGCTCAATGAATTGAAGAAAATGAGTTTTAGATTTTACTGCGACCTGCTTATTGTTACTAAATTCCTGTACCAATTCCCACAAAACTTATGAAAATGATAAAGATATGATCTAGATTTTCCCGCAACCTGTTTATCGTCACTCAATTTCTCTAAAACCTCTAAAAGAACTGAAGAAAATGTGTTTTAGATTTCCCTGCAACCTGGTTATTGTCACTAAATTTCTATACCAATTTTCACGAAACTAAAGAAAATGCTGAAGATATGATTTAGATTTTCCCGCAACCTGTTTATCGTCACTTGATTTCTCTCAACACTCTCAATAAACTGAAGAAAATGTTTTTTTTGTATTTTCCCGCAACCTGTTTATCGGCACTGAATTTCTCTCAACACTCTCAATAAACTGAAGAAAATGTTTTTTTTTTATTTTCCCGCAACCTGTTTATCGGCACTGAATTTCTCTCAACACTCTCAATAAACTGAAGGAAATGTTTTTTTTGATTTTCCCGCAACCTGATTATCGTCACTGAAAATATCTCAATTCAATACTGAACTCAAATTCTCAATAAACTGAAAAAAAGGTTTTTTGATTTTCCCGCAACCTTTTTATCGTCACTGAATTTCTCTCAAAACTATCAATGAATTGAAGAAAATGTGTTTTAGATTTTCCCCCAAGATCTTTATCGTCAGGAAATTTCTCTCAATACTCTCAATAAATTGAAGAAAATTTATTTTAGATTTTCCCGCAACATGTTTATCGTCATTGAATTTCTCTCAACACTCAATAAACTGAAGAAAATGTTTTTTTTTGATTTTCCCGCAACCTTTTTATCGTCACTTCATTTCACTAAAAAACTCTCAATAAATTGAAGAAAATGTGTTTTAGATTTTCCCGCGACCTGTTTATTGCCAATGAGTTCCTCTACCTAATTCTCACAAACCTGAAGAAAATGTGATTAGAGATTTTCCACTGCCAGTTTTCACGGGCAAATTTCTGTTCGAAGTTTCCCCTGAACTGAAGAAATTCTTGAAAAAGTGGTTTAGATTTTCATATTATTTTTTTTATCCTTCGTAAAATCACTATTAATATTTTAATCTCATTCATTTATTTCTCTATAATTAAACTATAACCGATATTAAATATTATCCTTATTATTCTGGTTGTATCTTTATTGTTCCTAAATGTGAACGGAGTACTAAGCATAAAGTTTCGAATCAAAAGCAGTTGTTCCTTCCTCTTGTATAATAATACTAAATCTGCATAAAAAATTATAAGAGTAAAATGCATCATGATGATAATTCATTAAATATGTTCACACCTGTCTGTGATTTTTAAATAAATTTATCTGATTTAAATTCATTGCCATACGTTCTCCAGTTAAACGTATGTCCGAGGAGCTCCAAACCTCTACCAGAAAGCAGATCTTAAGAAAAATTTCGCAAATTCTAGAGAAAAGAAAAGTGGAAAGAGAATTTGGAAGAACGGTTGGTCCAACTAGTCATAAGCTTCTTTGTATTTTTTTTTTTTATTTTTTTTTTTTTGAATATTTCGTTTAATTTCAAAGGTTTTTTTTCAAACTTTTCTTTTTCTAAAATTTCAATAATTATTTGACGATAGCGAAGAGTGTATTTCCGTTAAAGTCATTCTCAAGAAAACGGCAAAGGATCTCCAAACACTAAAATTGTACCTAAAAACTACAAATTGAAGCACAACTAATCCGAGAGAAAGTTAGACTCAAATCTGCAACTGCTACAATTCCACTTTTCATCTATTGTATGTGAGTTAATCAGTCTGAATTTCTGGTTAATTCTATGCTCTGAAACGTTTAAAGTTTCCTAAATTAATGGAAAGTCAACGTGTTCTACTAAAATGAATTTTTGAGGGTTATTTTTATAAAATCGTGAGTTGAGAAATAAATTCAAATTTTTATTATTCTTGTAGAATTGTCTGAATAAAAATAAGAACAACTACTGAGATACATTTTAAAATATAAAAACACCGATCTACAAAATTAAAAATAGTAATCAGTGTTTAGAGAACATGAAAAAATTAAAATTATAAATTTTCATAAACAAGAATAAAATGGAAAGCCTAATAATAAAGGGAAAACGGAAAAGTAATTGACTTATTCGACATTACATTTTCTAAGAAAAAGAGATATTTTTCAATATGGAAATTTTCTGAGGCTCTACAAACTTTCTTCTGTAATAATTTTTTTTTTTAATTATCCGAAAGCGAGATTTCTTTAGCAGTAGTATTGCCGTCTATATAATTTAGTTAATAATTATAATAATTCAATTCAATTTCTAACGCAATTCTACGTAAATCGTGATTTTATTATTATCAACATTCTCTTAGATTATTTAACAATTAATGCAGTGTGTGCATAATTCAGCATAGGTCAGCTGAGGTCAATATATTAATGTTAATTAAACCGTACAGACCAATATATTTAACTTTTTATATTTGTACAATTGATCTCACATTTCAAACTATTCTATTTGTCCAAGCGGGTAGTGCTGGGAAACAAAAATCTATCTTTGACCCAACTTATATAATTATATATCTTGAAATTATGAGTATAGTAAACCGAATTAACACATTTATGAATGTGATAAATAATAATGAAATGAAACTGATTACTTTTTGGAGCTCGCAAACTAAATGGAAACACTGAAATTGTTAATTAAATGTTGTCTAAGTTATGTAACGGAAAGAACATTAATATAACAATATCCGTCATATTTCCGCTGTTCCATTATTATGAAGTAGAATAATTGCTATTAACGTGTTGAATATTTTACATTTTTAATAGAATTTAAAAATCTACTGAATGATTTAATAATTAAATTGCATTATCGAATTTCTTACTATCTAAGATTTTTGAAAATTATAATTTTTGAATTTTTAAAACTTAATATTGTAAATTATAAAACGATATAAATATTGTTTCTATATAAATTTATTTCCTTTGGGAAAATGGTAGTACACAAAAAGGTTTTATTATAATTCTTCTCCTGCAGTAAGTTATGGTATTTATCTATTACAATTAAATGGTACTTTGGTTGTGAAGCACAAAATATCGTTAGCTCTGAAGACGATGGCTTAAGGAACAGAGAGCACTACATGTTGACAAATATGTTTTTCTAAATAAAAAGTCTCTTAGTTAGAAAACCATTAATTTTTCATTTAGAATATAGCTTTGATAATGTTCGGACTTGTTATAATAAACTTATTCTAAAAGGGAATTGAAATTGCTTAAGTTTCGGTGTTGCAAAACGAAGTCCGTTTTTTTATTTTATTTTCTGTAATAAAATAATTATTACGAGATAAAAATATAAACCATTTGCAAAATTAATACTACTGTAGTTTCCATAATTCTGCTTATTAATACAATTATGGTTCCGTTTTAATAATTAATGAATTAATTAAATATGTATGTTGACATAATTATAACATGACAATTATAATTTGATTAGGAACTATTGTATAAATTATTAACTATTGTTTATCTGTGGTATTAATATCCCTTTGCAGTTCTCTTATCGTATGACTGATTTGGTGATAACCTATTGGACATGAAGAATGAGCGTCATCTTTTAGAAGTTAAGTAAAGAAGTGATTAAAATTGTATATTAATTTATTTTTATCCTCCATAGTATATTGAACCTTTATTATACTAAAATTAAACAATGGGACTGAAGTTCATTTATTCTATTCAATAAATATTATCAAGGAATTTATTGAAAGTATTTTCCGTATTCTCTATAAATTATGTTATTTTTTTTTTGTACTTCAAAAAAAAAAAAGAATAATACATTAGCATATACACATTTTTCACTACCTTCTTATAAGAAAGGAGTTATGATTTTAATTTAGAAATAAACATGTTACGTTTAAATAAAGGAGTCGCCTATGTGCGATTGATAAAAATGCATTGCACTTAAAAATGGGGTTATAATTCTTGAAATATGGTTCTATTCTAAGTTAATGATCAAATGAGATTTCAAAAAGTTTGGTGAATACATATAATTTTTTATTCATTTATGTGTATTAAAGACAATTCTTTTGTTAAGTTTTTTAAGACTCAGATTAAAGTTATTTTTCTATACCTTTATGGTCTCAAGATTTGATAAATCCTTTTTCACTACATGTTACAAGGCATTGCTTTTAAAATTAATATCACATAATGTCAGGGAGAGAGAATGATTTTTCCCTTTTTCTGAAAGGGAAAAATAGAGGAAAATGAATGGGAAAGGTGGTATTTTTATTTTTTCTGTGGTTTAGAGTCGGGACTTGGTAATGCAGACAAATGGTTTCGGTATTGAGATTAATGACTCGGTAAAAATAATAATTCAAACGGACAGCTGAGCGCTAATGTTTATAAATCTGTCGGCAGAGGGCGTGGGACGTTTGTGTCGAGCGGGGGCATATATTGTGGTCGTATCTGTATTGTTGTTAGGCTTACGTGGAGATCGCGGGTAGAGTGAGACAGCTGGCACGTAGCTCCTCCCCCTTCGAAGGCACGGAACTGACTAGCCCTCAGGCCCCTCCCCCCACCCCTACAGCCCCGGAGGGTGGAGTGGGGGTAAATCGCTACCCCCTCCCCTCCGCCGAAGGGGGTGGTTGTGCCATTGTCGCGAGATAAATCGGATAATGTATCGGATTTATTGATAACCTAATAGAATCCCGCCATATTTTTCAAACAGCTTCAATACGATCTATGTTTCCTGTGATTTTATTAGGGTAGTTTGAGTGGGACATTTTCTATTTAATTCATAAGCTGTTATTTTTACATACTACCTACGGAATACCAAAAGCAATCTATTATAACTTTTACAGGTTTTAAAACCAATTGATGTTCAAGTGCAATACTATTAGTAGAAAATTTAAAAAAATAGTCAACCACTAAATATAAAAACTATAAGCCAGTTTTCTTACCTAGTAATTAGTTTTGGAGATTGAGAGTAGGGGGAAGTTTAGCTTTCTTGATTTAGTGATTTCAAAAAAGGGACCATCTTGAACCCCTAAGATTCTTAACATAATCCCCAATATATGACTTCAGGAATTGCATACATTATTAATCGTCCGCTGAGTATCCCATTGGCTGAAGGTGATTTCCAAAAAGAATTGGAGTACATAATACTCATGTTATCAGCCATTGGGCACGGTAAGAGAATGGTGGTCAAGTTTTCAAGCGGCGAAGATGGTCCAAAGTGAATGGAAGCAAGGTGAGAGGGAGACTCGAAGACCTGTGGGCTAACTCAGGATCCCATACTTCGGGATTTTCTCTGAGAAGATCGGGCGTGTACTGGAATAGGTTGGTCTTTCTGGAAGTCGAGGCTACCTAAAACAACTCATTCCAAGTATTAAGTATGCGGTCGATCCACTAGATAGATCTGGTGTGTATCAAATCGCTTGCCTAACTTGCGGCAGCTAATATGTAGGAAAAAGTGGAAAGAAGTTAAGGTGCAGAATAAAAGAACACCTTTCCAATAAGTCATCGGAGGTATGTAAGCACTTCTTGAAAGTAGCCAGGAAGCTAACGCTGTTGAGTTCGAGATACTCGACCACCTTGGCAAAGGGAGAAAAATGGATTTGATGGATCAGATCTGGATCAGGATGGACATGTTGGGTGTTGGTGGGAGGGTGGAATGCTCAGGCATGTTCCGTCCTCTGCAGTAGCTACCCTGGCCCGAGTGGGTTTCCAGTTTCGCCGGAGATGTCGGCTCAATAGGGCTCAGCTATAGGTCAGTATGTACTCTCGATCTTTGGTGCATTCCATTGTATACGTAATTTAATAGTTATTTATAACCCATTTTAGTTTAGTTTTTGTCAGGAAACTTTATCAGCTTTGATTTTAATAAGTTCATCTTGGATGAATGTGCAAATTTGTTTTTAACTTTTATAATATCTTGACATTACTTGACTTTTATTATTTACTTATTAATGTTGCATGGTTTTATATAAATGTACTTATTATGCCACAGAGTATTGAAGATGGGGATGGAAGATGAAATAAATGTGGCAAAGAAAACTCCAAGGAAATTACTTTTCAAATACCTGTAAACAAACAAATTAATTTCATTGAACGAATTTTGAATGGATCGGAGGGTTTTAAATAGGAATTATCATGTTAATTGTGGCATTAACAACATTTTTGTTGTTATGCGTTAGAAAACGAAGGAATAGCAAACATCAGCATTATTTTTTCGAACAATAAAAATATCATTAATAACAATATTGTAAAAGAAAAAAACTATTGACATTTCACATTTAATGTTTTCTTATTTATCTTATAAATCGATCGTTATCTGTTGCTCTTAATTTGTTATCGATCGTTAGCCAGTGATATCGGCTACAAGCGTGTATGTGTTTGGACATATGTTGTGGTTGTTTTCCGTTGGGCTATCATTGATTTGACTTTTGTATCGGAGAAGCCATAACATCGTAGCAGCGGGAATGTACACTACGAAGAAATTATTCAACTAACATCAACTCCCCAGCCTACCGTTTGTAACTTGTAGCTTTGCGCCCAGTAGAATACATACATACGACATCGACATACGTGCTGGGGGAAATTAAAAATTATGTTCTTGCTATTTATACACTGTGTAAATCTAGAAATCCAAACAGGGGAAGCGTAGACTAAACATACTTCCGCTGTGCTGGTATGATACACTACTAACTTCATCTCACCATATATTCCCTATTTCAAAATATATATTCGATGAGTAGAGGTGGAAGTTTATTTAAGACTAAAAACTCCGTTACGCACAGGCTGCGCTTACTAAACAAATTTCCCCCGTGCATTACCTATTTGCACTTATCTCGAAGCGTAAAAGTCCGTCATGCAGGAGCTGCGTAAACTAAGCAGATTTCCCACGTGAAGTTTAGTAATAGATAAATCTAAATACTGTTAATACAACACCACCGAGAACATTAAGTGAATAAACACAAAATGAAATAAGAAATGTTTCAGTCAATTTCAATAACCTGCCGATGGGAGTTAGAAATGTAAATAAACAGTTCTGCCAGCCTCACACCGGAAAGAAGAACAATTACTGAAGTATGTGAGAATATAACATATTAATTTAATTGAGAACCATTTACTATATCTACTACTGTAATTAATAATGAGTCAGAATAATTGTTATCTCAATCAATCAAATTTTAGTAGTCCAAGACCTTAAGAGGGGGGGGGGGCTCTCAAGGACATATTTGTATGTATCTCATATAATAATGATCTCTTGAATACAATATTTGGTATTTAAGGTTCCAATAATGTGGTTTATCATATAATAGAGTATTAATTATGTAACATGAGTAGAAGTGGCGGTTTTCAGAAGGCTGACAACTGAAAAATGCAAATAACTCGGTTAATATTCAAGATAGAGAATAAATGTATCTGACAATAATTATAGTGCATGCAATGTGCAATAAGTTTGGTTTTATACAATTTTTCGATCAGATGTATAGTAACGGAGATATTTCGAATTATCGAAAATCCTCTCCTCTAAACCCCTCTCCCCTGAACCGATTTCCTTAGGGGGAAAAAATGCAATGAGAACAATATTTGGTATTTAGGTTTCAAGTGCTTCATAACATAATAGCATATTATCAATATGACATGAGTAGGAGTGGGGATTCACTGAAGACCAAAAACTAAAAAAATGTAAATATCTCGGTTAACCCTCCGTCGGGCGCACCTCTGGACGAAACAAAATCGGGCGCACCCGGCCTGAGAGGCCGCTCACATATTTTAAACTCCCACTACCCAACTAATTAATTTTAATTTAAAACGCTGGTAGGACATACTTCGCTAGGATCTTTGGAAACCAAATATAATATTTAGAACGTAAAATATTGTTTTTATTAGAATATAATGAAGCTTATACTAAAACAAGTAAAATTGATCAGGCGCATTCGGCCTGAGAGGCCATATAGAATAGCATTAATCTTAGTAAAAGGGACGATTGCAATAGATATATCTTGAAAAAAAATCATCTTCGAAATTAAGGAGCAATTGGGCGCAGTCGGCCTCACAAGCCACCTAGGGACCAGTCGGTCTGGATGAAGGATGGCAATAGACTAAAGTAGGGGATTCTAAGCATGAACACAAATCAGGAAATTACTGGGAATGGCCCCTCACAGGGGAAACAGAATACAGTATTCAACAAAACAAAAACAGTATTCAGTAGGAAACAAAAACAGGCGCGGTATCAAAAAGTATGTTTTCCTGGCCTCTCAGGCCAGCTGCGCCCGACGGAGGGTTAATAATCAACATTACATTTGGAACAAGATTATCTATTACAATTTTAGTGACGGAATTATTTGAACTTTTAATCTTCTCTCCCTCTAAAACCCTCTTCTCTCCGGGCCGATTTCAGCCGTTATCAAACTTGATCTTTAGTATCTTCTCGGGAAGCTGGGAGGTAAAGGAACGAATTAATCTGAATGTACACTGTAGGCCTGTTTTCCTCTATAATACGTTTATTTTGACAGAATGCACTTTCAGAACAACAGCTCCATCTCCAGTGCCTTTATTAGCAGATTTCCCTTAAGGGAAATCAGCTATTGAGGTTGTACTCAAGACGGAATTTTTGAAATTTTTCTTCAAATGTCCATCGATCCTACCAAGTAGATGACGAAAATTCGAAATATCTCCGTTACTATACGTCGGATCGAAAAATATCTCATATATATCAATCATATTAAATTAAATTTGTCTGTTAACGCTCTAATTAAATACATTTATTCGCTTATAAAACCAATATATAAACGTTTTATGTAAAAATAAAGATCAAGTTCGTTAATGGCTGAAATCGGACCAGTGGAAGGTTTAGAGAGAGATATTTGCATATTTTCTCCGGTACTATCTGTCGGTCGAAAAGTTTCTCAATCTAAAATTATACCTAATAAATATTGTTATATACATTTATTCTCATTGAAACCAGTCGGCTCAGTGGTCAGGTATATATCTAACATTTCCGCCAGTCCTTAACCTTACCTTCGTTTTAAACCTTGATTTGTGAGATTTATGCAAATACGTTCTGTTCATCCGCCCCTCCCCCTTTTTTAGTTCTTGGACTACTAAAATTTGAGTTATTAAAATATAAATTATTCTTACAATTCAGAAGCCGTTTCAGTTGAGAATTTATTTTAATTAACTGAAAGATTTATTATTACCGTTTCCATTTAATCACGGTGGTATTGTGTTACCAGTATGCAGATTTCTCTATTTTAAAACTTCACGTGGGAAATCTGCTTAGTTTACGCAGCCCCTGCGTGACGGACTTTTATAAGATAGTTTGAGTTCACTAGTTTACACCACCCTGCAGGCGTGGTGCAAGTTAAGTGCTCTCTAACACTCTCCAAAAAACGGCACTGAAGATGGAGCTGTAGCTCTGAAAGTGCACTATGTCAAAATAAACGTATTGTAGAGAAAAACAGACCTACAGTGTACATCCAGGTTAATTCGTTTCTCTACCTCCCAACTTCATCAAGGATTTATGCTGGACTTGTAGCAATGATGATAATCCATAATATTCATTATTCTGGTCAAATAAGATGTTGAACTCGATACAATGTTTGGCTTTTTCAACAAAATAATACAAGTCTTTGGAATATTTAGGAAAACTGATATTATGAAGTGTTTTTATACGAGCGGACGTATGTGTAGAAGCGAAGCTGTGTTTTTGTGCGTGCACTCATATGAGAGGTTGGAAATGAAGTTAGTGCGGTTATA